>CM070780.1:38180651-39384714 GCA_036346955.1 Dipus sagitta
ATTTGCTGGACCACATGGTCTCCACAGCTAGGTGCTGTTTTTTTCTGATTTTACTAAACATTTTGCAAGTGCTCATGATGTCACCTTAGACACTGGTTGCTAGGCTTATTTTTATCTAGCTCAAATGACAACTGCAGAATAGTTGCTCTACTGATGGGAGGAAAAATAGTCCCCCCTTAGAAAGTTTCTCGTTTTTATTGGCACTGAGACAGTTGCAATGCTGTGAGTGCATTCCCCAACATCTGTTGAGCACAGAGTCATGAATAGTCAATGTCCAATGTAAACAAGTTTTTATGTGGAAATATGTTTTTGTATGGTTTTGATGCACAATTTTTCTACAGATAGAAATACTGTGTAACTGAGAGGAGACAGTACGTAGTTTTGTTTGGAACTTTATAAAGGATTGTTGGTAATAGTCTGGCATTTGAGTTACTAAAAGGACATTCCTATATAAATTTGCATTTGTAGTATAAATTCATGGTGATTCTATTTATAAGCAAAAACATCTGATTACTCACTTGTGCCTTCTCTAGTAACTATACACATGTACTTTCGCACTAAAATTAATATTTTATTATGAATAATTATCCTCTTATTTCACTTTATGTATGTTTTTTGGAGAGTACATCATTTAAGAAATAAGAAATCCTTGCTCTCGGTAAGGCAGCCTGATACAATAGTGAACCAGCACTTGTATGGTTGGCATCTTCACTGCTGTTAAAATACACATTTTATAAATTTTACAAAATATTTTATATATGTATATACTTCATTATTCTTTCAAGCACTACTAAAATCTCTTCTCTCTGAGGAAACTTAAAAAATAAAAACATTACATATAAATTTTAGGTCATGACCTATGTTAAATTTTGGAATTACCCATTACATGTTGAAAACTAATTATTTTACTTATTCTTATTTATTCCTCCACACTTTCTACTATAATGAGGTAAGGTAAGGGAGAGCTTAAAACACATAAAAAGAATTTGTATTAAAGTTTAAACAAAGACAACATAAATAAAGAAACAAAATCATAAACTACAATGACTGGGCATCAAACATTTAACATTTTCCTTGGCAAGAAAAAAGTGGAAAAATAATGACTTATCCGGTTTGCTTTTGATAAAAGGAAGTAATTTTAAATATACTTCAAGGAGGAAACTACTACTCAAAAGTATATACAACCCATCATTAAAAAGACAAGGGGAAATGACATACGGGGTCATTTTGGGTCTTGTTCCATCATTTCTGTGAAAAGAATATATTTTAGTTAATATCATTGCCATCTCCGAGTTGTAAAAATCTGAATTGTGTAAATTTGTGTTCTAATTACTCACTGATTTATAAAATTATCTTTAATATGTATAATATCAGTTAGATTTTTATGTATTTTAAAAAAATTCATTGAAAGATAATAAAAATACATTAAATTAAAAGCTAATACATTTAGATTGGGAAATGCAGACACTCATACACTGAGATTCATTGTTAATAGAAATTGTTAATAGAAATTTGGGTACAACTTTACAATTTTGTGTAATTTGAAGTCATCAGTTAGCATTAGGATCATAAGTATAACTGGTTAAGATTATATTTTAAAACATATTACATGTGTGAAAACAGTTCTTACTTAGAAGTTACAGGACAGGAATTCAAGCTAGAAAAGTAACTTAAAGTTGCTTATTACAGCAGAATCTATCTATATACCTACTATATATGTTTTCTATACAAGTAACACCTTTGTTTATGAAAACTAACTTAAAACTGCTTATTAGAGAAGAACTTATCTTCACACACACTGTATATGCACTTTATGTAACTACTGTTAACACTTTTTGTTTGCACAAGCTCACTCATCACATACAGATCAGACTGGAGAGCTTCTCAAAATCATCACTGGAAATATGTGTGAAGGCAAATAGCTTCACCTTTGCCTCTAGCTGAATAGAATCCAACAGTTTTAGCTTCATTTGCCTTCTAATTTGCACCCAGATTTTGGGTTGTTTTGTTTTTGCTTTTTATAAGGAAATAGCTCCATCTAGTGGTTATAAGTAAATAACATATTGTCACACTTGTAAAGTTCTGAAAAGGTTACATATCAAAATGCCTCTCTATACATAGGTGTATATATATATAAACACTCCTACACAAATTGGTTTTGCTTTTTCTACAATGACTCTTTATATATTCTAAAATATTTCAGTGAAAAATATTAAATTTTCTACAACTTCCTGCAAAATATTAAGAACTTCCAATATTCTTTCACACTCCAGTATAACATTTACACATAAATCGCAAATCTAGCTGGGTGTGGTAGCACATTTTTAATCTCAGCACTTGGGAGGCAGAGGTATGAGGATCACTGTGAGTTTGAGGCCACCCTGAGGCTACATAGTGAGTTCTATGTCAGCCTGAGCTAGAGTGAGACCCTACTTTGAAAAACAAAACAAAAATTAAAAAATTAAATAAATAGAAACTCAAAACTCTAAGGAACCAAACATTTCAGTATGCCTGACTTTCCTTCTGGAAAGGGAGATCCGCTCATTCTGCAGCACATGAGGCTGAACTGCTCCTCATTCCAAATGTAATGTAGTTTTTAAAATTTGTATTAGGAAAATAAAGACTTTAAGCTCCTCAAGGGTATTTTTTTTTTTGGGGGGGGGTTTCAAGGTAGGGTCTCACTCTGGCTCAGGCTGACCTGGAATTCACTATGTAGTCTCAGGGTGGCCTCGAACTCACAGCGATCCTCCTACCTCTGCCTCCCGAATGCTGGGATTAAAGGTGTGCGCCACCACGCCCGGCTTCCTCAAGGGTATTAAATTGCTTAGTATTGTCATTAATTTCTATGTCAGTGTTTAATGACAAGTACTTAGAGACTAGATGTATACCTAACATGCAATTTCATATTAAAAGCTGAGCTGTTTTTCTAACGGAATACCCAAGTAATTGAAATTTTAGTTTTTATTTTTCAACAGTTTAATAGTTTGATTTAAAAACAACTGTTTCATTCGTTTGAATATGAAAGCCAATAACTTATTTTTTTAAAAGATTTTACTTCAGCTATATGAGGCCCTAAGAAGTCTGATTTTTTCCTCCCTGGCTTTTTTAAAAGGAAGTAAGAAACAGAGAGGAGAAGAAAGCCAAGGACAGGGTGAGACCCAGAACTCCATACCTGCGGAGTGCCAGGTCGCCCTGGGCTTCATCACTGATGAGCTCTGACTCGCTCTGGACGATCCGCAGGGCCAGCTCCCTGTCCCTGCGCTCCTGCTCCAACACCGCCTGCTGCTGGGACTCCTCCTCACGCTGCTTGGCCAGCTGCTCCTCCACCTCTGCCTGCCCAGCACAGAAAGCCACACATGACCAAGAGCTTCCCTTGTTGTGGAGCACTCCAATCACTCCCTACAGTAAGAGAGAGCTTCACAGCCCAGACAAGTTCTCTACTAAGTAGTATATATTGTTAAAACACAAATCTTCCAGTCTCAGCTTTTTTCTGTATTTTTATTAAGTTTTGCTTTCCCAGAGCCAAAAGCAAGTAGACATTCAGCTCCACATGCTCCGCTCCATACTGGGATCACAGTATGAGTATTCTGAATGTTAATACACACATCTGGACAGGAGATGGCAGCACTTTAAAGTGTTGGTCATACCTATAAGACTGTATTCTGAAAGACTGGACAAACTCCAATTCATCACCATTTTTATACCTCGGACTTTTTGAAAACTAAGAGTAAAGATAATATCTTAATATATTACTATTAATTTATTTCACATTTAACATATTATTGTTGATATTATTAATACATTTTATTACAGAATAAATATGTATTTTTATTTTTATTTATTTACTTGACAGAGAAAGAGGGAGAGAGAGAGAAAGAAAGAAAGAGAAAATGGGTGTGCCATGGCAAACGAACTCCAGACATGTGCGTCCCCCCCTTGTGCACCTGGCTAACGTGGTTCCTGGGGAATCAAACCAGGGTCCTTTGGCTTTGCAGGCAAACGCCTTAACCACTAAGCCATCCCTCCAGTCCCAGAATAAATATATTAACATTGATTTAATATTCAGAATATCTGAAGCCTAACACCAGTATCTATAATGTCATAAAATAACATTTTAAAACATAAAGTTATGTTTAAGTGAATGTTTAACTAACTTTCTCCTAGATACAGTAATACTAGTATTAATTTAATTGGGACTTGCTCTGAATGTTTTAACATGTGTTAACACATCTAATACAATTATTACTTAATACAATTATAATTCATCCCATGCTACAAAGAGAAACTGTGGCCCAAAGATACTCATTAATGTGTTTAATGACATAGTTCTGTCGTGGAAAAGCCTGGATTTGAACCCACTTCCTGAGCTCCAAAGTCCCATACTCAGTCAGAAATTTTCACTGATCTATGCAATAAACCTAAACCAATGATAGCTGATCTACAAAACCAGGATTTTGTTTTCACTTATTTTATTACTTGGTAGATTCTATTTTGATAGAAATTCAGGGCACTCAGTACAAACCTGTATACGTTTCTCATCATCTTCCCTCTTCTTTCTCTCTTCCTCTTCTTGTTTTCTCTTGGCTTCCATCTCAAGTTTCCTAACAAAACCAAAAAAAAAAAAAAAAAAACACTTTAAAATTTTATCAGAATAAAAGGAATTCTATAGAACTCAAATGAACTAACGTAAACAGGGATAAGAGAATAGCAGAAAGGAAAGAAATTAATCTCTGATAACATACATGATCAACTTATTTTGAACAAAATAAAATCTAACACCACTGATAACTTTTTTTTTTTACAATTCTTTAATATAGCAAGTACAGTTCTATTCTATAGCATTAACAGTTTTAGATTAGCTTGGTTATAGTAACTAGGTGGGTATAAAGTCCTAAGTATATGGATTTACCTCAATTCCCTCTCCAACTAAATCACTCATATTCATCCTCCTATCTAGCAACTCATTCTCCCAAAATGTTTTAAAACTGCAGGAAAGTAAACATGCATTTTTCTAGCTTATAAGGAAAAGTTAAGAAATCTTTTGGATGTAAGGATCTAACTAAAACTCAAATCACATAGGTTTCAGTATTCCTTTTCATGAAATGTTTGGGGCCAGAAGTGCTTCAGAATTCAATTATTACTACTTTCAGAGATTTTACCATACTTTAATCTGAAAATTAGGCTACATATGGCAAGCCCACAGTGAACAGAATCTGAAGAAAAATTAAAAGCATTCTCTCCAAGATTAGGAACAAGGCCAGGGCACCCACTCTTACCACTCTTAATATAGAGTTAGAGACTGTCAGATAATTTAGGCAGGAGTCAGATAATTTAGGCAGGAGAAAGAAGTAAAAGGCATACAACTAGGAAAAGAAGAAGTCAAATTTTCAGTGGTCATCACAGAAACACCCAAATATACTATGAAAGATTATCTGAAAATGACAATTTAAGTCAATAAAATAACAGGATACAAACATATCAACAAGTTTTTTTACACATCTATAATGAATTTGCTGAGAATGAAATCATGAAATCAAGCCCATTCACAAGAGCCCAACACATATACACACACCTCCTGTGTGCATGGAAGAAACTGTTAAAATACCCATGGGCTGGGGATATAGGTTGCTAGAATGTCCAAGAACCTAAGTTCAATTCCTAGTACTAGCAAACCACAAAAAAATTTTCTTTCCTCCTCCATGTAGACTAACTGACAGAATGCTGGAAAAAGCTATGCTGCATGCAGCTCCATTGGAGGGAGAGAAATCATCAGTGGAGATAAACAACAGTGAACACTACAAGCCTAAAATTTGGCCAGCCAGGCCAAATGAAACAATGGGTGCAATAATGTCACATCTGTTATGTGGGAAAACAACTGCTCTCTAATTGGACTGGAAACCCACTCTATGGAAGCGAATACATGCCTGGTACTGAAAACCTAATCAAAAGCCTATGGCAGGGGAGGTCATGAGCCTTAGCAGTGTAATGCCTGCTCTTGTCTGGCTAAATGCATATGTTATGTTCACCAAACTGCCCTGTAAGCACTTTACTTAATGTCCATATCCATATATTAATGCTACTCTCACCTTAGGTAAGTAAACCTTCTCTTTTCAGATGGCAGTGACCACTGGGATGACCCAAAAGACAACACAGTGCTGAGAAGACGTGACAGAGGAATGACAGCACTGAAACATCTCTAACACATCTTTCAAGGCTCAGGGTCCATTGTAGAAGACATGGTGGGAAGAATGTAAAAGCCGAAGGAAGGGTAGGACTGCTTACAATGCAATCATCCACACAGAAATTGGCCTTGATATCCACAACCTTGTAGAGACTAGCACTATCTTCACAAGACCCTCATAGTAGGAGAAAAAGATGATGACATCAAAATAAAAGAAAAACTAATGGAGAGAGGGAGGGGACATTATGGAGTGTGGATTTGTGAAGTGGAAAGTGAGGGAGAAGAGGGAATAATCATGGTTTATTGTCTGTAAGTATGGAAGCTGTCAATAAAAAGGGGGAAAAAGAATGCTCAATCTGTAGTTAAACATTATTTCAAATAGTAACATAAAATTAACTTTTCAAAAGAGTCAGGAGCTAGAGAGATGGCTTGGTGGTTAAGATGTTTGCCTGTGAAGCCTAAGGACCCTGGTTTGATTCCCCAGGACCCTCATAAGCCAGATGCACAAGGGGGCACATGTGTCTGGAGTTCATTTGCAGTATCTGGAGGCCCTGGCGCACCCATATTCATATTCATATTCATATTCATTTTCTCTCTCTCTCTCTCTCTCTCTCTCTCTCACACACACACACACACACACACACACACACACACACACACTAAATAAGTAAATAAACTGTTTTTAAAAAGTCAGACTTGTTCTGACATTACTTGATTTATGATGGGTGTGGTAGGGCACAACTGTTATCCCAGACTCAGGAGGCCATGGCAGGAGGACTCAGAATTCAAGACCAGCCTGAGATGGGAGAGAGGAGAGAAGGGAAGGGAAAGAAAGAAAAGATAAAATCAAATTAGCTGATTAAAATTTGAATATTGTTTTAAGAATGGTTACTATCCAAGATTAATACCAAGAATCAACTCTTATTAAGTCTCTAGTTCAAACAATGTAAGTTGCCTCACATCCTCCTTTCCTCCTCCTCCTTTCTTCGACGTTGTTCATCTTCTTCACGCCTTTTTCTTTCTTTTTCCATTTCTTCTTGAATACGCCTCAGTCTTTCTGCTTCCTCTTCTTGCTGTTTCTTTTTCTGCAATGCACTAAGGAGTTGCTCCGAGCTTTTAACCAGTGCATCATATTCTCTCTGTATTTGTTCTCTTGTCATCATGGTAGACTTAAAAAGCAAAAAGAATACACGTGTGCTTAAACAGTGATCTCTTCTATACAATGTGGATATGTTGGTATTGGGCCAGGCATGGTGGCACACCCCTTTAATCCCAGCACTCAGAAGGCAGAGGTAGGAGGATCGCCAAGAGTTTGAGGCCACCCTGAGAATACATAGTGAATACCAGGAAAGTCTGGGCTAGAGTGAAACCCTACCTCAAAAAACCACAAAAAAAAAAAGAAAGAAAGAAAGAAAAAGAAAAAAAAAAACCATGCTGCACACGTAAAATGATTATAATGAGAAATGTAATGCTATATGTTTTCCACAATTTAAAAACTACTTGAATATACACATAAAAATAGCAAAAACTTCCAGGTGTTGTGATGCAGAGGCAGGAAGGTTACTGTGAATTTAAGGCCAGCCTGAGACAACAGTGAATTCCAGGACAGCCTGGGCTACAGCTAAAACCCACCTCAAAAAAAAAAAAAAAACCATAATCAACGATTGAAAAAACTGATTACCAGGTAAGCAAGCCCATTATCTTTGCTATAATGCTTTAATATTAAATAATAATCACAATTTTTTGAAACGGTACTTCATGTACCCTTGAACTTGCTATATATATGTAGCTGAAATTCACCTTGAACTCCTCATCTTCCTGCACCTCCCACATGCTGGGATTACAAGTATGTACATCATACCTGGCTATTTGCACATCTTTTAAAAGTTTTCTCTAAACAAAAACCTTTGACTCTATAGTCTATCAACCAAGCCTCCTAGATCTGCAGGTACACTGTGACCAAAGTAAAAAAAGAAAAAAAAAAGAATGCTAAAATCATTTTTAAGAAATGATTACCTCACTAGTCAAACTTTGTATAACAATATTCAATTAGTATCTAAGAAATTACTATACAGAGAATGGGAAGGGCTAGGAAGATGGCTCTGCAGTTAAAGGTGCTTGCTTGAAAAACCTGCTGGCCCTGGGTCCAAGTCCCAGGCCACCCACATAAGCCAGATGCAAAATGTGGTACAAGCATCTGGTGTTCATTTGCAGCAGCAAGAGGCCCTGGTACACACACGCACATGCACACAAATAGTAAACCTGCTTGAAAGAATTTACTATGTATATTTAACACTATTGAATAATTTTTCTAAGCTATCATTTTAAAATATGGCTAGGTTAATTTCAACTTAATGCATAATGATACCTCACAAACACATATCACCCTTGACACCTAAATTTGTCCATAGAATTTTCATTATTTTCTTGATCATTTTTCCTTTTCTACCTCTAAAATTTAGCACTGTCTACAGAAAATAGAACAAAAGGCTTAGTTTAAGTTACTATTACATCCACATAATTACAATGACCTTTGAAAACTGGCTGAGAAAACATTAAACCCTAACATATAATCAAAGAAAAGAAAGGAAGAAAAAGGTAAAATTTGATTAAAAAGCACATGGAAAAAACTTCAACCTCAAATACCTTAAAATTTAAAAAGTAGCCCCAATTTTTCCAAAACAAAAACTTAGGGATAAAGTTAATTGCTGGTTTTATAACTGCTAAGTAAACTGTGTTATAGGTAGTATGTTAACCAGAACAAATCATGTGACATAATTGCAGAGACATAAAATCAAATGCATAATGTGATGAAGAATGATGTAAAACAAGATTGTACAGGCAATACACAATAGCACACTAGTTAAACATGTGGGGATATAAACAGTTTGTTGGTGGTTCTCTTCAAATTTTCAATAATGATATATTAGTCTGAGAAGTTAGCTTCTGGGGAGCTGACCACATAGCTCAGTCAGGAAAGTATCTGTTTGGCACTATCACTGGGTTTGTTCAAGCTCTAGCATCACCAAAAAGCAAAACAAATACAATAAAATAAAAATCGGTTGTAGGAAGGAGGAAAGCTATCTGTGACCAACCTCTCTGAGTTACAATTACAAAACCTTACCAGCAAAGCCCAGGATTTTATTTACTTTTTAGAGGCACAAGTATTTGTCCTAACAACATAAAACTATTTTTCATCATTCTGCTATAAAATTTTTCAGACAGAGAAAAGTTTCATCACTTGTAAATATTTTTATAAATTGAAAAAATAAGGGTATTTTCTACACAATTCCAGTAGCATTATCAAAACATACTGAGTTATAGACAATGTAGTTTGGACTAAAATTACATACCTTAATCTTGGCCATCAGAGCATCAATAGAAATTTCAAGATCTCTGATTTGTCTGTTCACCTCTGGCTTTCCATCTTTCAATGCGCTCACTACTTCATTAAATTTATCAAGTCGTTTTTTCAGTGTGCCCACCTTCACCAGGCCATCAATTCTGCAATGATGATACTTCATTATTTAATGCTTTAGGTAGGATCTTCATTAACAGAAATAAACACATTCTGCTAGCCAGAACAGCCCATTTCTCTTTTCAGTAATATTTACTATGCAGTTCAGATCTCTGACTAAGGGTAAACAGAATCAAAAATGGGAGTGACACAGATGACTGTCAGTTAGGACTAAGGTTGCCTACTATGTAATCTGAAAGATGAGAATTCAAATTATGGAACTCAAATGATCTAATAGTCTCCTTGCAAAGGGTGAAGGCTATTTAAACTCCCAAGTTCAAAGTCTCTAAATTAGTAATATAAATGTAAATAAGATATAAAAACTCAAAATACAGTAAAACTATGCACAAGTCAAACATTATCTTGTGAAGAATCTTGAAAACTATGGCCAGGCTATTAATGTGATGCCTTAATAATGATATCAACTTTGTATTAACAAGAAACTCAAATCACTAAGGTAACTGAAATAACAGAGCTTCTCTCAGCAGTTTATTTCGACCTTTCTAGTGTTGACACTTGAAATCCTTTTATAAAATGAAGAAAGTAATAAGTAAATAAGCTAATTCCAAGTAAGTATTACAAGTAACAGAATAAACTACTGCTTTACAAAGACCACACACAAGATCCAAAATGCTTTCATTACAACTTGACTGAATTTTATACTATGGTGATGGGGTTTTGTGGGTTTCTTTTGAACTATGCACCTTACCGAGGTTTGTGTCTCCTTTTGCAAAGCCACATTCGAATGGTTTTCTGCATTTTAATGCAAGCTTCTGCTCGATATTTTATTTTGTTTTTCACTAGGTAAATGAGTAAAATAACAGAATTTTTCAGTTTAAATTGGACATACATTAAAAACCCATTCATTTTCACAAAGCAACTCCTTTAAGAAACATGAAATCTTATTGAACATAGTATACCAGACATCAAACTCAGGAAGTATAATTTCTTAAAGAATATTACTTATAGCCAGGCATGGTGGCACTTGCCTTTAATCCTAGCACTCGGGAGGAAAGGTAGGAGGATTGCTGTGAGTTCGAGGACACCCTGAGTCTACATAGTTAATTCCATGTCAGCCTGGGCCAGAGTGAGACCCTACCTGGAAAAACCAAAAAAATAAAATAAAATAAAATAAAAAAAATATATATGTATATATATATATATATACACATATACATATATACACATATACATATATACATATATATATATATATATATATATATATATTTTTTTTTTTTTTTTTTTTTTTACTTATGTGTCTGGAGTTACACTTTAAATGTATGCCTCATCATACAGCATGATGTTACAAAACTGCCCTATACCACATTTATTCCATTAAGTGTAAATGACTTTTAAACATGACTTAATCTATGAAGTGATTTTAATAAATACACATACACTAAATCTACCTCTTTCTGGAAATTCACATTTAACACATAGACTCCTGAAGGTGCCCAGAATTTTCCTGAATGATCTGACCTTAAAAGGGTATTTGGAGCTTCCCCATTAACACTCTGCAAAGATACTCATCTGGTTAATGACCTCAGTGTCTTTACAACACAGTACACAAATGGATGATATAGAATAATTTTAATAACCTGCATTTTCCACAAAAATACATTATATATAAGCTGAGAGCATTGAGCTCAGAAAAATGTTTATATTTTACTTGAAAAACTTATGGGAAAGAAGTTTCTGTTATCTGTTTTCTTTATTATAGGGTTTAAAAATTTTTTTTAATTTATTTATTACAGTCAGAGAGAGGGAGAAAGAGAGAGAAAGAGAGAATGGGTGTGCCAGGGCTTCCAGCCACTACAAACAAACTGCAGATGCGTGTGCCCCCTTGTGCATCTGGCTAACATGGGTCCTGGGGAATTGAACCTGGGTCCTTTGGCTTTGCAAACAAGTGCCTTAACTGCTAAGCCATCCCTCCAGCCCTTATTATAGGTTTTAATCTGTATATAAAACTGTCTAACAAAAGATCTCAATAATAATTTATTTGGTTCCTTTTTGTTAGACCAAAGATTGCTTTTTAATTCGCAAAGAATTATTTGCTGAACCTTTTCCATATACATAGGACTATTTCAGGTATGCTGGTGAGTGAGGGTTAGGGAACAATTATAAATTTAATCCAGTAAGTGATTCCCAGATAGCTCCCAACAACTGAACCTGTGCCATAGCCTTTCATGAAACCCAAAATGTTGCCCTCACCCATGTTTGGGTCACAGAAAATACCTGCAGGAACACAGCAGATGCCCTCCAAAGCAGCTCAGCCACTGCTCAAGGAACAAGCAGGGAGGAGAGTGGCAAACAAGGCAAGGCTGCAATGATTCAAACCTTGTCGGCTTTTGTCTAGAGATAACTGGTAAGCCTGCTAAGCTATTTTGAAGTTACTGGAGTTATTTTGCAAATGGCATAAGGATAGCTCTAAGGAACTGGAAATAAAAACATAAAAATGCAGAATTGAGCCGGGTGTGGTGGCGCACGCCTTTAATCCCAGCACTCAGGAGGCAGAGGTAGGAGGATCACCATGAGTTCAAGGCCACCCTGAGACTCCGTAGTGAATTCCAGGTCAGCCTGAGCTAGAGTGAAACCCTACCTTGAAAAACCAAAAAAAAAAAATGCAGAATTGTGATACGTACAAAAGAGCACCACAAAATTTGGTGACTGACAAGTTCTGATGAAGAAAGGAAACACAATGGTGGGGATGAAGCTTGCTTAGCATGTGGGAGGCCCTCAGTTCAATACTCAGCTCCTCAAATTAAAGAGAAGACAGCTAGAGATAGAGAACAGAGAGGAGAGGCAGGCATGCAGGCAGACAACATTCTTTAAATTTGGGTCATGGGTATGTATAGGTGCCATGAGGCAGATAGAAAATAGATAGCTGAGAAAATGAGAAGTGGTTAGGGAGGTCAAGAAGAGGGAGGGAGATCAAGGGGGAAGGGAAGGAGGGAGGTGCTGCCTAAGCCAGGACAGAATTAACATTTCTACAGCATAGTCAGATAAAACAGTAAATGTCATGCATTCGAAAATAAAGATAGCAGGACTGGGGAGATGGCTTAGCAGCTAAGGCACTTGCCTACAAAGCCAAAGGACCCAGGTTCAACCTCAGGACCTATGTAAGCCAGATGCACAAAGAGGCGTATGCGTCTGCAGTTCATTTACAGTGGCTCGAAGTCCTAGTGCAGCCATTCTCTCTCTGTCTGTCTGTCTGTCTCTCTCTCTCGCTCTGTCTCTCTCTTAAATAAATAAATAAATAAATAAATAAATAAAATATTTACACAGAAACAAAAATAAAGATAGCAAGTCTACAAATACTGGCTAATCACATCTATCCTAGCGTTGCTTGAGGAATCGGAGAGGCTTGCCTGGCATCACCTCTCACGGAGACAGCCTTGTAACATTTCTCAGACCATCTCACTTCCAAAGCAACAAGAAATTTTGATGTGAATTTGTAGGAGGAGCTTGGAATTTTTTGTTGTTGAAACAGTTTCACCATGTAGCTAACTCTGAACTCTTGGTTCTCCTTCCTCCTAGCCTCCCAAATGCTGGAATTACAGATGTATGACAATATGCCCGGCAGAAAACACTTACGTTTGATGACTGAGAGCGAACACCACTGAACTTTCTTCCAGCGACTACAGACTAGCCAGTGATTGACTCTTTTAACCAACTCTGCTAAATGATCTGGGTCAGACTTCATAATCTGATCAAATTCTGCAAACTAGGAAGTAAAAAGAAAAATATAAGTATTAAAAAGCACAAAGGCCAGGCGTGGTGGCGCACGCCTTTAATCCCAGCACTCAGGAGGCAGAGGTATAGGAGGGTCACCATGAGTTCGAGGCCACCCTGAGACTACATAGTGAATTCCAGGTCAGCCTGAGCTAGAGTGAGACCCTAGCTCAAAAAAAAAGAAAGAAAGAAAGAGAGAAAGAGAGAAAGAGAGAAAGAGAGAAAGAGAGAAGAGAGAGAGAAGAAAGAAAGAAAGAAAGAAAGAAAGAAAGAAAGAAAGAAAGAAAGAAAGAAAGAAAAAAGAGAAGAGAAGAGAAGAGAAGAGAAGAGAAGAGAAGAGAAGAGAAGAGAAGAGAAGAGAAGAGAAGAGAAAAGAAGTACAGGCTGGAGAGATGGCTTAGCAGTTAAGGCACATGCCTGCGAAGCCCAAGGACCCAGGTTCAATTCTCCAGGTCCCACATAAGCCAGATGCACATAGTGGCGCATGTGTCTGGAGTTTGTCTGCAGCAGCTAGAAGCCCTGGTATGCCCATTCTCTCCCTCCCCCCCCCCTCTCTCTCTCTCTGACTGTAATAAATTAATAAAAATAAAACCTTTAAAAATAAAAAGAGCAAATGTAGGGCCATCGAGATGGCTCATCAGTTAAAGGCACTTGCTTGCAAAGCCTACTAAACCAGGTTTGATTCCACAGTGCCCACATAAAGCCAAATGCACTAACTGGTGCATGCTTGTGGTGGCAAAAGGCCCTGGTGTGCCCATACTCTTTCTCTTTCTCCTCTCTCTCTCCTCACAAATAAATGTATTTTATGTAAATGCATTCAGACACAGAGAAAATAAAATAAATATAATTCTAGTCTTAAATCTAACTTTTTGAAACTGGCTAAAAGCTAATTACAAATACATCTTAGTGGGGTATATATCAAACAAAAACACACTTGGTCACATTTTACAGTCTCTCTCTACCATCTTTCCTTCAGGATCTTCTTTTGGATATGAAAAGGTTACTGACTGCTAAGTAGGAGATTCACTAATAAGAATAAGGAAAAAGAGCTGGGTGTGGTGGCGCCTTTAATCCTAGCACTCAGGAGGCAGAGGTAGGAGGATTGCCATGAGTTCAAGGCCACCCTGAGACTACCTAGTTAATTCCAGGTCAGCCTGGACCACAGTGAGACCCTACCTTGAAAAACAAAACAAAAGAAAAAAGAATAAGGAAAAAGTTTTATGGGCTGGAAAGATAGTTTAGTAGTTAAGGTACTTGCCTACAAAGCCTAAGGACCCAGGTTTAATTCCCCAGTACCCAGGTTAGCCAGATACACAAAGTGGCACATGCATCTGGACTTCATTTGCAATGGCTGGAGGCCCTGGAGTGCCCATGCTCTCCATCTACCTCTGTCTCTCTCTAATAAATTAATTAATTAAATATTTTTTAAAAAAGAAAAAAAGTTTTAAATCACTGATTACAGGCAAAAGTACCTGACTGAAAATAAGATGGAACAGGACTAAATATTTCCAAATCATTTCACCCACAATCTGACATCCACACACAGCTCTGTACAAGTGGAAAGTCAGGTCTATGATACCCCTAATACCAAAATCATTGTCTTTCCCAATGCTTACCCTCTACAATACAGATAATACCAAAATCATTCTGTGTCTCCCAATGCCCACTCTCATTTCAGACATATTTCCAAAGCATCTCACCCACAATTTCAGACATCCACATACAGCTCTGGACAAGTGAAAAAGCCAGCTCTACAATACAGCTAATGTTAAAATCATCTGCCTCTCCCAATGCCTACCCTCATTTTAAACAAAGATGAGAAACTGCTACTAAGAAAGATGATACAAATAAAACAGTTATTTAGTTACTAATGAATAAAACATATTAATTCCATTATTTATCAACAAATTCCAAAAGGATTTTTATTCTTTACCAAATATCACACCACAATGTCAAAGGCATCACACACCCATCAATATAATGGCTCTTATAATCAAAATTAAATTAAGGCAGGCATGGTGGCACATGCCTTTAAATCGAGCACTCAGGAGGCAGAGTAGGAGGATCGCCATGAGTTCGAGGCCACCTGCGCCTATATAGTGAATTCCAGGTCAACCTGGGCTAGAGTGACACCCTACCTTGAAAAAAACAACAACCAAAAAAATTAAATTAAATTAAATGTGGAATAATAAAATTAGAGATCTTGCCAGGTATAATGGCGCATGCTTCTAGTCTCAGCACTCAGGAGGCTGAGGTACAAGGATAACCAGAGGATCAAGGCCAGCATGGGGCTACAGAGTGAGTTCCAGGTCAACCTGGGCTAGAGTGAGACCCTCCCTCAAAAACAACAGCAACAAAAAGAAAGAGGATTATACATTAAAAATGTCTCATAAATAGGAGAATCATATATATTTCATGCCATTAGTAACCATTTAATACAGTAATAATATAAATGACTAATTACTTACACAATACCTACAACTATTATTTTAAACTTTAAAATAAAAATACATTTACCTTGCCAGGTCTAAAAAATACTTTTGTTAATCCAAACTTGTAGTCAATTTCATTTAGGCCCAAAGCTTTAAAAAGAGCCTGAAAAATACAAGTTAAAAAGTTAAATTCCATCTAGAAATTAGTATGAAAGATCTACTGCCAAGAAACCTCTACTGCTGCAGCATCTGTACCTTACAAAACAGCCTTGGATCCAGTCTTGCAAGTTTATCTGGCATATACTTTTTGTACATGTTGTAGAGTTCATGAAATGAAGCTCGTGATGGAAAACCACCTTGCATTAAGTCCAACACAGAAACCATACCTAGAGTTATAAACAAATCATTGCCAATCATTGCATATTTGTGAATTATCCAATAATTTTACAAATTAATAGTTATGGAAGGATAATTTACAGTTTATCACTATTTACAATTAAATTAAATTAAATTTACAATTTATCACTAATGAAGTATTATACAGAAAATGTGCTCCCAGTCTGTGTCTCCCAATTTATCTATCACCTAAAACTACTGGGGGCTCTTTATCCTAGTACTAATCAGGAGCTGGGTTTTTGTTTTGTTTTGTTTCTACTTTTGGAAAGTTTGCCATTTTATTTTTATATACTGGTTTTTTGGCATTTTTTTAAATTGACAATTTCCATACCTACAGACAACAAACCACAATAATTCCTTCCCCTCCCCCGCTTCTCCCTTCATAAATCCACTCTTCATCATATCCCCCCCTCATTAGTCTCTCTTTTATTTTGATGTCATCATCTTTTCCCCCTATTATGAGGGTCTTGTGAAGGTAGTACTAGGAACTGCAAGGTCATGGATATCAAGGCCAGTTTTTGTCTGGGCAATTGCACTATAAACTGTCTTACCCTTCTTACATTCTTCTTACATTCTTTCTGCCACCTCTTCCACAATGGACACTGAGCCTTGGAGGGTTAGACTGTTTTTTCATTTTTACTTTTTTTATCTTTTAAAATATATTTTATTTTTATTTATTTATTTAAGTGAGAGAGAGAGAGAGAGAGAAAGCAAGAAAGAGAATGGGAGTGCCAGGGTCTCCAGCCACTGCAAGCCAACTCCAGATGCATGCATTACCTTGTACATCTGACTTACGTGGGTACTAGAGAATCAAACCTGGGTCCTTAGGCTTCATAGACAAGCACCTTTACCACTAAGCCATCTCTCCAGCCCTTATTTTTATTTTTGATGGTGTGTGTGTACATGTGCACACACACGTTTATGTGTGTGAATACAGCTGCACGTGTGTGTGCATGTGTGTGTGAATGAATGCAGGTGTACATGTGGAGGTTGTAGAAAACTTTAGGCAACTATCTTAACCCTCAATTGTGATTGAGGCAGGGTTTCTCCTTGTTTGCCAGGCTAGCTGGTCCACAAGCTTCCAGGAGATTCTCCTGTCTCCACCTCCCTGCTCACTTTGGACATGCACCCAGGGACTGCACAAGCACTTGTGCTACAGTGTCCAGCTTTACATGCACTCTGGACAACTGAACTCTGGCTCTCATGCTTGCATGGACAGCACTTTATCCACTGAGCCATCTCCTATCCCTGTTATCTCATCTTAAGCAGTAAGAAGGCATGATCATAGCTAAATTGTAAAATGATAATGCTAGATATATTTAAGAACAGATGCACGAAAAATATACAGAAAGCTACAGCAAAAACACAGGTGAGGGTTGGAGAGATGGCTTAGTGGTTAAGTGCTTGCCTATGAAGCCTAAGGACCCTGGTTCAAGGCTCAATTCCCCAGGACCCACGTTAGCCAGATGCACAAGGGGGCGCATGCGTCTGGAGTTCGTTTGCAGTAGCTGGAGGCCCTGGTGCACTCATTCTCTGTCTCTATCTATCTGCCTCTTTCTCTCTCTGTCGCTCTCAAATAAATAAATAAAAATGAACAAAAAATTTAAAAAATGCTAAATTAAAAAAAAAGAAAAACACAGGTGAGAGAAAGCAACAGATTGGGTTAGGGAATAATAGGACTTACTGTTCAGGAGGTCACAACAAAACAGTGGTACTTAGAAGACAAATTGAACACTTCAGCCTACATTGTGCAATATGACAGTCACTAGTCACATGCTCTTAGTTGCACTAGACACATGTGACTATTTAAATTTTAATATATTAATAATAAATAAAATTCAAATTTTACTTAAATTTGAAATAGGTACTACTAGCTATATAATGCTTAAGAGCTCAAAATGTATATCCAGTGGTTCTCACACTAGGTAATAACAGAGTTTGTAAAAGTGAGCAGGAGGGGACTGAAGAGATGGCTTAGTAGTCAAGGCTCTTGCCTGCAAAGCCTAAGGACCCATGTTTGACTCTCCAGATCCTGTGTAAGCCAGAAGTACAAAGGTGAGGCAAGCACAAGGTTGCACATGCCCGCTAAGTGGGAGTTAGACTGTAGTGGGTGAGGCCCTGGTGCACCAATTCTTCCTCTCTCTATATCCCTCCTCTCTCTCAATCTCTCTCAATTTCTCTCAAAAATCAATCAATCAATCAAGTGAGCAGAAGGAAGAAGGCCGAGGAATCAAGACAATAGAGAGAGAACAACTGGAGAAAAGCAGTGTACACAAGGAGTACCTGGAAGGAATGTGGGTCAGAAATGAGATTTTAGTGTGCTTAAATGGAAACAGGCCTCAAGGAGAATGGTCCAGTACCATAATCAGGGAGGCAGAAAGGAGTTACAAGCCTTCACAAAGAAGACAGGCAAGCCGGGCGTGGTGGCGCACGCCTTTAATCCCAGCACTCGGGAGGCAGAGGTAGGAGGATTGCCATGAGTTCAAGGCCACCCTGAGACTACAGAGTTAATTCCAGGTCAGCCTGGACCAGAGTGAGACCCTACCTCGAAAAACCAAAAAAAAGAAAAACCAAAAAAAAAAAAAAAAAGAAGACAGGCAAATCTTACTCTAAATGGGAGGGAAAGATATGCAGATAGGTAAGTGCCTCACGGCAGGTAGCTTTAAGGTTTTGAGTAGAGGTGAGGCCACTTGCCAGTTGAGGCTCAGAGGTCTAGAAACAGCAAGGTGAATGGAATTGGCTCTGGGAGAAACAGTAAAATGCTGACAGGGGGTGTAGCAGTACAGGCTCCAGTCTGGCTTGTCCACAGACCCTATGCAGACAAGGAGAAAGGGCAGAATTAGATTCATCAACAACTAAGGTTTTGTGAGAGAAGTTGGGAACAGATGCATATTTGAAGAACCGAAAGCTTGCAACATCTATCTCTTGAACATAAGACTGAGTGTAAGACTTAAAGAAAGCCTCTGAGGCCAGAGAACAGAGTCTCACTGTAAGTCAGCCCCTGAACAGCAGACAGCAGACAGCAGACAGCAGACAGCAGACAGCAGACAGCAGAGTACGTATGGATCAGAGAGCAGCAGAGCTTGAGAAAAGGACAAGGGCGGGGGGGGGGGGGAGTGAGCTGGGTGAAAAGGCAGAAAGTGAGAATGGTGCCAGCTACAGCTGGGAGGAGGGGGTCTAGAGTGGCCCAGCACTGTGACTGGGAAAGACTACACATGCAGGCCTTGGGCTGGAAGTGACAGATTAATCAAATGCATGAAACTGCCACTGAGCCCAAGGGCTTCATCCTCTTTTTCATAAATGGTAAGGGACAAGCAAAACACCGAGCCCTGCCCTCTTGTACTCCAGTTATGTGTGGAACCAGAGATGAACTGCTGTGGACTGAGACCATGAGACAGTAGCATGCATAGGAGGGATTCATGTTTGCCATTAACATGCTCTTATGAATGTTACTTCAGAGGTGTAATGGTTTTATTTCATAGTGAGCCATAACCCAATATTGCTCAAGTCATTTTCCATCCATGCCTTTCTTACAGTTAAGGGAAACATTAAATAAAAACCTCATTGCACTTGAACATGAGAAATGATCACAGGAATCTTATGCTGCTTGAGAACTCTGACCGTATTAGTTTGTACTTGAGCTATGACTGATGACATACAGGCACACAAACTGTGAAAATAAAGCAATACCTGAACACTGAAGTTGTGAGAGAATCTGAGCACCTTCAAAATGGTGACTTGTCATCTTTAAATTAGGTTTGATACAACGGATGAAGCTTGCTCCCTGTGAGAATAAAGACAATTTGAAGTAACACACACAGAATCTGTAGTTTTGTATTTCTACTAATACCAGTAATTTTCAAAGCATATTAACACATGAAGCTTTTAAAATAACCATAAAAGAACTTTAGAAATTATTGGTAAACTTTCATAATTCGAAGCTTGAAATAAATTTCCACAGGACTAGAAAGATTGTATTTTAGTTTTAAATGCCAAAAATTATTTTAAAAAAAAAGGACTTTCACCATAAAATATTTTATCATGCTTAAATCATACATTCTACAGGCTGGCATATATTGACTTTATTCTATATTCTAACAGCAATTTTGTGCTTTTTGGTTTTGGCTTTTCAGTGCTGAGCCATGCACATGTGAGGCAAGCACTACACCATGGAGATAGATCTGAAACCTTGAAAGGTGCTTATATGTTACATTTCTATGACAATAAAATTAGCCCTATGAGGACTATGAACTTGCCCTTTGAAAACATAGGCCAAAGTGTAAACAAACAAAACCAAGCATGCGCGCTGGCATGTGTGCATACACTCTCCTATGCTTGCTTTCTCTCTCTCTCTCCTCATTCTACTTCAAAACTACAGGTCAAGCCCCTACTCTGCACTACTGCACATTTTTAAATTTTTGTTTGTCAAGCAACATTTTTAAAAGCTTAAAGATATCATTTAATGCTCAGATTATGATGAATGAGGCAAAAAAGAAAAAAAAAAAAAAACATTGCTTGTCCGCAGTGACACCATCATGTGCTGAAACTATAGCAGGCATCCAAACAGCCACTGCTCTTCTCAGTGCCACGTTACATAACTCCATAATTATTTCAGATAGTCTCAAAACAAACACTTTAATAACATGTTTCCATACGTCACAGGATTCAAGTTACAAGGAAAAGAGTGCCTCCTCATTTAGCCTCTTAGTGGGTTTTACAGCTGTTTAGTATGTAAGAGGCTAGGTTCAATCCCAGCATCACCAAATAACAGAAAAAAAAATAATAACTGAATTAAACTGAATCCTGAAAATAAACAAAGAACAAGTTCCTGGGGAATGGTGGCCACACCTCTGCTACAAAGAGTTTAAGGCAAGCCTAATCTACCAAACACCTTCCTTCAAACAAAAAAGAAGCTCCCAGCAGATTTTTCATTTAAAAGAGGGCATAAAAATATTATGCTTTTGGGCTGGAGAGATGGCTTAGCAGATAAGGTGTTTGCCTGCAAAGGCAAAGGATTCCGGTTTCATTCTCCAGGACCCATGTAAGCCAGATACACAAGGGGGCACACAAGTCTGGAGTTTGTTTGCAGTGGCTGGAGGCCCTAGTGTGCCCACATTCTCTCTCTCTCAAATAAATAAATAAATAAAATTTTAAAAAATATTATGTTATCATCAACCTTGCAATGTCTGGAAACTATTATTGCAATATTAATAAAATGAAATTAAATTACATGCATATCTTTAATCTTAAAAATAACTATTAAAAATAACATTCTTTTTCTTCATAATTACTAATTATCTTCACCTTTGTGAACATATAGATCAATCTTAATTTATTAAAATCAGAGTTCCACTTACTTGTAAAATAATTTTACTTCAAATTAGAACTTTCTTCAGAAGAAACCTAATCACCATAATACCTACTTTAAAAGCTGATTGTGTGTGTGCACGTGTGTGTGTATGCATGTGTGTGTGTACACATACATGTGTCTGTGCATGTAATGGGGAAAGAACTCTGGCCTTCATGCATGCTAGGCAAGCACTCTACCACTAAATCCCCAGGCCCCCAAAAAACTCTCTTCTTAAAATGGAATTTGATGTAAAATAACTTCTAAACATTTCAGGGTTACTGTGCTTAGCTGAGTAATTACTGTTTCAGAACACCATTATTAAAGCTGGTTTTGAGCTGGGGGGATGGCACATTGATTAAAGGTACTTGCTTACAAAACCTGTCAGCCCAAGTTCAGTTCCCCAGTAACCATATCAAGTCAGATGAACAAAATGCTGCATGTGTCTGGAGTTTGTTTGCAGTGGCAAAAGGCCCTAGCACTCCCATTCATATTCATTCATTCATTCTCCGTCTCTCTTCACATATAAATAAAATAAAAGGCTGTTTTCTTTTTAAGTGTACTCACAGTGCTTCGCAGTTTATCCAGAAGTAAATTTAACTGTGTCTATAAAAGAAAGGAAATCAGCTATTTCAGAAAGTCAATATGCAGTGACATGAATAAATGTTAAGTCCATTACAGAATACAATAGCATGCAATGACATCCTCATGTAGTGACTACCCAATACAGAAACTCTTTAACAGAGCATCATGCAAAATAGCTAAAGGAATATCAAAAACAATACTTTACTTTATATGGATCTTGAATAATTAAAAGACTAAACATAATGAAACTAAAACACCTTTACAAATGGGATGAATGGGGCAAAGTACATGGGCCACAAAGGAAGTGATGAAATGAAAGTGCTGAGATCACTCAAAGAGGTCAGTGGACATACGGTATGTGAATCCAGGCAGACTAGACACTGCTGGTACCAGTGCTACTAAGTCCAAGGGTTTTAAATGCACACTGCCAGGATACATTGCTATTGCTCTATGTAACATAGCATGAGCAAAAGTATCTTCTCTGGCTTTGGAGGTTCTCTTTACTATTTTGAAATGTTTCATATTTTACTTGTTTTTTAAAATTGACAATATTCTCAAAAGTTTGACAATGAATATTATGTTACTATGCTTGCCTACTATTAAAATACTGATTATAATTTATCCAGTTCAGTATATTAAAATTATTTATTTGTTCTGCTCTTCTGCAAACATTAATTATGTAAAATTCTTTATCCAGATTTATGCTGAGATACTTATCATGATTATGGGAAAATACACTTTAAAATGTTAATTCTTAAATTAATGTGTATTGATTATAGCTGTAATTAGTAACAACATGTGCACTTTCCTATGAGCATGGCACTGCTTACAGCCTTTCAGGAATATTATATTACATTATATTATATTATATTATATTATACTATATTGTATTATATAATAGTTAAAGCACAGGAAGCTAATTAAGTACACATTATTAGCCTCATCATACAGGCACTGAGACTGAGGGAGACAAATCACTCATCTAAGATCAGGGAGTTAGTCAAAGCAAAGGCCAAGTTCCAACAGAGACCTGACATCAAATTCCATTCTCCTATCTGTGAGGCTACTGGATACCTCAGACATAAGCTGGTTATTAAAACCAAGCAAAGCTGTTATTAAACTAAAGAAATACAGTTATACCCCACATAATAAGCTGACAGAATTCAACAACCTTCATTCATCTAGACCTACACACAAATGAAATGCAAGTAAAGAGCCGCTAATACATTAGGGGCAACAACTGTGACAGATCCATGTCCCATAACAGACTAAGCATGGTGGTTCCTGTCTCTCTCACAGAAATGGAGATAAAGTACGATATACATACTACACACACACACACACACACACACACACACACACACACACACAAATGGCAGATAAGAAAAGAGAAAAGTAAGCCAATTAACAAAGAACAGCAGTCAAGGACCAAGGACCAAAAAGCACAAATGTTAACAGCCTTTGGAAGCTCAGGCCTCATTTCTATTTTACTTTTTTGTTTGAATATTTATTCATGTGGATAGCAGAATATGATTTTCATCAGAAAGAATTGCTTTTTCTAAAACACTAACAGTAAAAAAAAAATGTTTTAATAAGCTTAAGATTTCATTTTGGTGGAAAAATTTTGGTCCCCATGATGGGTTACTTGTTACTGTGACATCATATTTTGTGTTTACTTCATTACATGTTCAAATTTAATGGACTAGCAAAGTATATTTTAAATTTAAATTTAAAGGTGGACACGCCTTTAATCCCAGCACTCGGGAGGCAGAGGTATGAAGATCACTGTGAGTTTGAGGACACCCTAAGACTACATAGTGAATTCCAGGTCAGCCTGGACTAGAGTGAGACCCTACCTCAAAAACAAAAACAAAACAAAACAAAAAAAAGACTCACTCAGATTTCATATCAAACTATCTCTAAGAAAAACATATGTGAAATATTTTATTCACATCACTCAGTTAATAGCTTTTAGCAGTCAATGCAAAAATACATATTGTTCTATAATTATAAGGCACTTCAAGTTTCCACATAAAAATTATGCAAACTAAAGGTAATTCTTTGTTTTGAGGCCGGGTCTCCCTCTAGTCCAGGCTGACCTACAACTCACTCTATAGCCCAAGATAACCTTGAATTCATGGTGATTCTCCTACCTCAGCCTCCCAAGTGCTAGGATTACAGGTAAGAGCCTCAAAGAGAAGTTTTAAGAATTTTTTTCTTCTATTTATATTATTTTAAAATTTCAAATATGATGTTATCACCAATATTATTATAAGATTATGGTAGAAAAATAGTTAATGAATAATACTGATTTCATATGAGCTAATGTTCTTTTTTTTTTCTATTCTTTTCTGAGATGTGATCTGGTAATTGTGTTCTTGGCCTTGAATGCCTGGGCTCATATGAATCTCTGCCCTCAGCCTGAGCAACCAGAGGCCACATAGGCCATACCACATTTAGCTAATGTGCCTGTTTTAAACCAACCTGTTATCAGATGTCAGGCTGGAAATATAAAAATATTCAAACAATGATATTGCTCACTGAGTATGCTGGGAATATATAAATAATGAGTATGACTTGAAAAGCAAAATTCAAAGCTACCTAAACATGTCTTATAAGCTTTTCTTTTATATCTATATTCAAACTTTAAAAAGAAACTTTGCTCTCAGAAATATGCTTTCACTTGGGCTAGAGAGATGGCTTAGCAATTAAAGGTGCTTACTTTTATTTATTTATTTTTTCATTGACAACTTCCATAATTGTAGACAACAACCCATGATAATTCCCTCCCTACCCCACTTTTCCCTTTGAAACTCCACTCTCCATCATATCCCCACCCCCTCTCAATCAGTCTTCTATTTTGATGTCATCATTTTTTCCTCCTATCATGATGGTCTTATATAGGTAGTGTCGGGTGCTGTAAGGTCATGAATATCCAGGCCATTTTGTGTCTGGAGGAGCATGGTGTAAGGAGTCCTACCCTTCCTTTGGCTCTTACATTCTTTCCGCCAACTCTTCCGCAACAGACCCTGAGCCTTGGAAGGTGTGATAGAGATATTGCAGTGCTGAGCACTCCTGTCACTTCTTCTCAGCACCATGGTGCCTTCTGAGGCATCCCAAGGTCACTACCATCAGAAAAAAAGAAGCTTCTCTAACCAAAAGTGAGAGTAGCATTAATATATGGGTATGAACATTAAGAAAAGTGCTTAATGAGCCGGGCGTGGTGGTGCACGCCTTTAATCCCAGCACTTGGGAGGCAGAGGTAGGAGGATCGCCGTGAGTTCGAGGCCACCCTGAGACTCCATAGTGAATTCCAGGTCAGCCTGGGCTAGAGTGAGACCCTACCTCAAAAAACCAAAAAAAAAAAAAAAGAAAGAAAGAAAGAAACAAAGAAAGAAAGAAAGAAAGAAAGAAAGAAAAGTGCTTAATGAGTGGTTGATCTGTGGTTTTATTTCCTGAGCAACTGGGGCTATATTCAGAAAGTCTTTGCTAATACTAATATGTTGAAGGGTTTCCCCTACTTTTTCCTCTAGCAGTTTCAGAGATTCAGGTCTGATATTAAGGTCTTTGATCTATTTGGGCTTAATTCTTGTGCATGGAGAGAGATAAGGATCTATTTTTATCCCTCTACAGATACATATCCAGTTTTCCCAGCACCATTTGCTGTCTTTTCTCCAATGAGTATTTTGGGCATTTCTGGATCCTCTTTTCTGTTCCATTGATCTACATGTCTGTTTTTGTGCCAGTACCATGTGTTTTTGTTACTATGGTTCTATAATACAGGGTAAAATCAAGTATGGTAATACCACCAGCCTTATTTTTGTTGGTTAAGATTGTTTTAGATATCCAAGGTTTTCTGTGCTGCCAAATGAATTTTTGGATTGTGTTTTCTATATCTGTGAAGAATGCCATTGGAATTCTGATGGGGATTGCATTAACTGCATAGATTGCTCTTGGTAAGATTGCTATTTTCATAATATTCCTTCTTCCAATCCAAGAACAAGGGATGTCTTTCCATTTCCTAGTGTCTTCTGCAATTTCTCGCTTGAGTGTTTTAAAGAAGTTTCATTGTAGAGGTCCTTCACTTCCTTGCTTAGGTTTATTCCAAGGAACTTTATTTATTTTGATGCAATTGTGAATGGGAGTGATTCTCTGATTTCATCCTCTGTGTGCTTGCTGTTAACATATAGGAATGCTACTGATTTCTGCGTGTTTATTTTGTTTCCTGCTACATGGCTGTAGGTGTTTATCAGCTCTAACAGTTTGCTGGTAGAACCTTTAGGGTCCTTTATGTATAGAATCATATCATCTGCAAATAACGATAACTTGATCTTTTCCTTTCCAATTTGTACCCCTTTTATGTGTGTCTCTTGCCTTATTGCTATGGCTAAAACTTAGGGACAGTGGAAACCCTTGTCTTGTTCCTGATTTTAGTGGAAAAGCTTCAAGTTTTTCTCCATTTAGTATTATGTTGGCTGTAGGTTTGTCAAACATAGTCTTTATTCTGTTGAGATATGTTCCTTCTATTCCCAGTCTCTGTAGGACTTTTATTATGAAGGAATGTTGGATTTTTGTCAAATGCTTTTCTGCATCTAATGAGATGATCTTCTCTCTTTCAGTCCATTTATATAATGTATTACATTTATTGATTTGCATGTGTTGAATCATCCCTGCATCTCTGGGATAAAGTCTACTTGGTCAGGGTGAATGATCTTTCCGATATATTCTTGTATTCTGTTTGCCAATATTTTGTTGAGAATTTTTGCATCTATGTTCATGAGTGTGATTGGTCTGTAATTTTCCTTTTTTTTTTTTTTTTTTTTTTTTTGTTCTATCTTTGTCTGGTTAAAGGTGTTTACTTACAAATCCTGATGGACAGGGCTTGATTTCCTAGTACCCACATAAAACCAGATACACAAAGGGGCACATGTGTCTGGAGTTTATGTACAGTGGCAAGAGGCCCTGGCACTCCCATACTCTCTCAAATAAATAAATTTTTAAAAAGAAATATGATTTTATTAACTTAGGTATTTAATGTCTTTTTTTTTCTTTCTTTCTTTCTTTCTTTTTTTTTTTTTTTTTTTGGAGAGAGAGATTTCACTCACATAGCTTAGGTAGCTGAGACAGGGCAAGAACTCCTTTTCTCTATCTGCCCAAGGCTGGGATTATAGACATTATATAACCACACCTACCCTAGGACCAATTTTAATCCAAAAGGGATTGAGGTTTATAAAACTAGTTTAATAGCAGTCTGACATATAAACATTATTTCTAATTACATCATTTTAATATGTAATTAATATTTAATATTTAAAGTATGTATTTCAAAGGGCAAACATGGAATTTTGTTGAGAATATAAAGAGAAATTAAATTTATTCCTGTTTTATGTATTAAATTCCTTGATAATTAAACATTTAATTTTTTTCTACTTTACTCAGTAATATAAGTATTATTAGTATTATTCCATTCCTAAAACACACATTATAGAAATTCCTTGTCACATTTCAGAGGATAAATTCCTAAGCCAAAAATTTTTACTTATTGTTTAATGTTAGATTAGCAAGTTGAAGATTTTGCTATACTTGAGAACTTATCTTTTATAAAGGTTATCAAAAGCTTTAATCCAATTTTAGTATACTATGCATGCCCATAACGCCACTGAGAAAACACACTGAAAATGAATTGTAAGCTGAACCATGAACTCAATATGGGTTCTTGTAACAAGGCAGCCACACTATCAAGAGCAGTCCATGAAAGCAATCATTTACCTGAAGCCCCTGGCTGTGCCTGCTTTTCCTCTCTCAACTCAACTAGTCCTCTCTAGCCATCCCGAGCTGGACTACTCCAGCTAACATACAACTGCTGAAGGAGGAAGGAAATAGAAAACATGTGGGAAAGAGAAGGTATGGTCAAACAACAGTGTGTATAAGCAAGGACATTAGGAGAAGCAATCAAGTGTGGAGTACACTGAGAAAGAACACAGTCAGAAATTAAGAGCATTTCTGTGTATTCAATTTCAATTTCAAAAGCTACATTAATATCTTTTTTCTATAGTACCTCTTAAGTACTGACAATGCCAAATCTTCTCTTAAAGCTCATTCATGGGATTTTAACTGTGATATATGTTACCCACTTTACAATTGAAAACAATGTAGTTCATTTTAAATACAGTAAAAAATTTAATCAATTTATTTAATACAAATACCTTAAACTTGTTTCCCACGCTGATGAAGCTAAGTTTTCCTGCTTTTTGTTTAGTATCTCTGTTGTTATTTGTGGATGATTCAAATAATGCCCGTATAAACTTATCTTTGGATTCACATATTAAGGACTCAAGAGACATATGTAATGCATCGTTATTTTTCTCCACAAACTGAGTCTGAAAAATAAATCAAACAGAATGTTTCCATCTGTATCATGATAAATATCCCTTACCTCAAGACTGCCTCACAGAACTTTCTATGATAAATGTTCTGTGTCTATACTTGGCATAGTCGCTGCTACAATGCAGGAATTTAGCACCTCGAGAATGACTAGTGTACAAAGATCTGAATTTTAATGTCATTTAATTGAAATCTAAATGCCTGCTCTAAGTAAGCTATAGGCTGCCATGGTGTACAGTGCAGCTTCAACAACAGCTTCTCTTCTCAGGCACGTCACACTCACTGTTTCATAGCACACTGCCCCTGCAAAATGCCTGATGATGAAACCTTCGTCATCTCTGAGATTCCTGTGAATTGCCAGCTTGGATTTCCTGGGAATCTGAAAAACAGTATGCACAAAAGTTATTATGTTATCAAAAATACTTTAAGTGGGGTTGGGGAGGTGGCACAGTAGTTAAGGCTCTTGACTGCAAAGCCCAAGGACCCGGGTTTGATTCCCTAACACCCATGTAAAACCAGATGCACAAAGTGGTTGGTGCCTGCATCTGGCCTTCATTTGCGGTGTCTACAAGCCGTGGCATGCGAGATCTCTCTCTCTCTCTCTCTCTCTCCCTCCTTCTCTCTCTCCCTTTCCCCCTCCCTCCCTCCCTCTCTCTTCCTCTGTCTTTCTCTCTCTCTCATAAATAAGTAAATAATTTTTTTTTTTTTTTTTTTTTTTTGGTTTTTTGAGGTAGGGTCTTGCTGTAACCCAAGCTGACCTGGAATTCACTATGTAGTCTCAGGGTGTCCTCGAACTCATGGTGATCCTCCTACCTCTGCCTCCTAAGTGTTGGGATTAAAGGCGTGCGCCACAACACCCGGCTCAAAATAAAGTATTTTTTTTAATACTTTAAATAATGTTCCTTTAGACAACATTATGGATATAAAGTACATAAAATTATTAAGGAAACATTTATATTTTCCCCAATTGTACAGCTTTTAAACATCTAATTTGCTTCAAAGTAACAGTGAAATCTAATAAATGCTTGGTTATAATCTCTTAGGGAAAAAAATAAGCATAAGACAAAAACACACATTTATTTAGAAGCAAGGTAAACACAACTGAGCCCTGATGAAACTCACTACCTATCCCAAAGCAGTGGCTCTCTATAGATATTCCTGCTTACTACAATCTCTCAGGGAACTTTAAACTTTTCAACCCACAACATTTACATCAGGCAACACCCAGGGGCAGTCAGAGAAAAACAACTGAGATCAGCACAGGGACACTCCCACTTGAAAGCAACCATCCTAACAGTTTTACACAATGAGCCAGAAAGCATTTCAAAGGAAACTACATCATTTTAGGATGGCACCATTCAATTACAGTACTTCATATCTGAGCTATTTAAAGTTTCCAAAATATTTTCACATATGTAGTTATATCCAAGCTCCAAAGTAATCTCTGGTAAAGAAAGATAATCTCACTCAAAAATGAGAAAATGAGCTGGGGGTGGTAGTGCATACCTTTAATCCCATCACTCAGGAGGCAGAAGCAGGAGGATCGCTGTGAGTCTGAGGCCAGCCTGAGACTACATAGTGAATTCCAGGTCAGCCTGGGCTAGAGTAAAACCTCTAACCCCCTACCCCCGGCCCCCAAAAGAGAGAAAATGAAGACTTAGAGGGTAGCTCCTGATCAGAGAGCTCTTAGAGCTCAAGGATCTTCTCAGGCAGAGCAGAAACCCACAACTCAGACTGAAGGCCCTCTTATTAAAATGCCTAGCTGGCCTCTTCCTCATATGCCATACAAGCATGTCACCTGCCTCTCACTATCCATCTGAAGCTAAGAATACTAATATATAAAATAAAATAATTCATGTAAAAGCACTTGAATAATGCTGTGTTCCATGAGTTACAATTATATTTAGTTCCAAAGGAATACAACAAAATGAATGGCCTACAATATACTTTCCTTTTAAGTTACCTACATCTCAGACCCTGGTCACAATTCTGTTGACTAGTGATCAGAACACTAACTAAAGGAAACTATGAATTTATAGGCAATCATAACAAAGACCAGTAAGCTATGAATAACAGTACTGGTATATAGCTACAATTTTAACAAAAATTTTGTTCAGGATATATATTGATCTGTTCTATTTCCACTGAAGTAATAAAAACAGGTTTCACATTATAAGAAATATTTGAGAAACAGGAGAACTGAAAGTCAGTGGAAGGGCGGTTCTGGGATTCCAGATCCTTGAAAAAGTTAGTGTAATTACATCAATTTTTCAAGTCCACGGAATCTGTTTTTCTGCTAATGTTTTTCTGTCAAATTTTTAAGTTGGGTTTAACATTCTCTCTCTCTCTTTTTTTAAATGTATTAGCAGGGTTTCAAGTAGCACTTGGTGCAGGTGTACACTGTGACTTGGTTAGTGATGAGTGAAAATACAAATATTTGTTCACTTAAGCTCCTAGGCCCGGCAAAGTAAGTGGCAACACACCAATTCAACCTGGAATAGGCGACTCTAAGCAGCTTTTCAGGTTTTTTTTTTTTTCTCTATGTTCTTTTGGGGAGTGGTGGGGAGACTAATGGTGCCATTATTTATAAGATGAGGCAGCATCTATCCTCATGGCCGCCACCTTCACTGTCAGTTCCTCTCTGGGTGTCTTTTACACTCAAAACTCCTGGGAAAGACACCAAAATGGCTAACTAATCACTTTGTAGAGACACATGAAGCAGTAGGTCTTAGACAGGTGAAATGAACTTTCATCTAGAGAAAAGGCTCTTAAAAAAAAAAAAGAGCTGGGTATGGTGGCACATGCCTTTAATCACAGCACTAGGGAGGTAGAGGTAGGAGGATCACTGTGAGTTTGAGGCCACCCTGAGACTACATAGTGAATTCCAGGTCAGCCTGGACTAGAGTGAAACCTTACCTCAAAAAAAAAAAACAAAAAACAAACTCTCACTCTGTAGCCCAGGCTGGGCTCAAACTCAAGGCAATCCTGCTGCCTCAGCCTCCAAAGTGTTGGAATTACAGACCTGAGCCATCATATACTGCTAAAGGTTCTTGATTATCATATATATATTTATCAGCAAATACATGTACACACACACACACACACACACACACATTTTATGCCATCTACAGAAGATTCCGTGCTGGATATAACCGAGTTGCTTTAAGCCTTAATTAACTTATGATTCTAGTTACCTAAAAATACCTGATACCCAATGCATCTATGTAAGGCCTCTCTCTAACACACTCTCAATGTTAGAACTGCAAACTCACAGTGAGTCGGAAGTGGTCCTTGTGCTTCTGGTGAACAGTAGATGTAAAGTGTTGGTCACTTGGCTGTGGAAGGCGGTTTTCTTCATCCAAAATATCTAGTATTCCCACTAATTTCACTTCAATTAAATCTATTCCAAAATAGCAGAACATTCATGATAGCGTAAAAATACTTTGAGGATAATCTGAGCAATATACTAATCACAAATTTCAAGGATAGCTGGAAATGATAAAGTAGATAATTATGAAGAAATAATAATCAAAGACTATTAAGAGCTGATGGGAATACTGTTTCAAATATGGCCATTTGTTAGATGACAATATTGGGGTTTTTATTGCTAGTTTTTGTTTTGTTTTGTTTTGTTTTTTCAAGGTAGGGTCTCACTCTAACCCAGGCTGACCTGGAATTCACTATGTAGTAGCCTCAGGGTGGCCTCAAATTCACAGTGATCCTCCTACCTCTTCTGCCTCCCAAGTGCTAGGAGTAAAGGTGTATGCCACCACACCTGGCTACATAGAATTATTTTAATAGAGGTTTAAAAAAATCCAATAAAGACAGTGACCAATGTAACAAGCACTCCATATGCAAGCTATAATGATGGGTGATGGACTCAGATGACATATGTGTTCAATATGAAATAAAACTACAGAAGTTTTGATGCAGACCTCTTTAATATAAATAAAACTTCACAATTTTTGGTAACAATGTTTTTATGCTCCTTCCTTTCTTTTTGATTGGCTTTCCTACCTAGCAGAAGTAAAAATAAAATTAAAACTTTTTAAATATGGTACTAATAAAAAATGTTGAATAAGACAGGGTGCTAGGACACAGAAAGAGAAATGAAGATTCTCATTGCATTGATAAGAAAACAATGCTTCTGGGAAAACAAGTGGTGAAGGAGGAACGCACTGAACAGAGCTGGAGCAAGCATCTTCTGAGAGACGTTGGAGGAGATGGAAGTGGAACAAAGATCACCAGATAGCAAGGAGTTCCAAAGGGGGACTAAAAACACATACCTATGCAGTCCTGATTATCCACATAATGCACTTCATTAACACCTAAGCCTTCTTTCTGATAGAGTTCTTGCTCCTATAAATGGAATAAGTACAGTCATACACATGGAAGTACTGTGCAATATAAAATGGAGCTGATGTGATGCCCACACAAGTGCAGTGGTGGCACACAGCCATGGTGGGGAACCAACTGCTCTCAGTTTGGCTAACTGATCCCCTCACTGGTATGGGACCCATAGCTGGACCTGGGAAACAAGTCAGAACCAGATCCAAACGTAAACCCACTCTCCAATATCAAGCTACCATTAATTGTGGGCTACAAGAGGGCCTATACATATTAAATTCTCTATTAAAAAAAAAAAAGTAAGGGTTATCTCATTTGTCCTGGTGCTAACTTACTCTCCGTTGGAGAATCTGCTTCTCTTTTTCAGACAGATGTAGATCCTAAGGAGAGAGCCACCCCATCATACCTCAAAAGGGCCCCGGCTGAAACTAAGAAAAATTGGAGAAACAAGCAAGGGTGCTGTTTTCCTGATGAACCGGATACCAGCACAAGGGGGAAGGAGATCAGCACAGAGAAAAATCAACACCTACCAAATCAGAGAGCCAGAGCCTCAGAGGCCCCCAACACCTCATCACTGGAGCAGACCAAAAATGAACCCAACATGGCTCAGGGAAATTTTGCGGAAGAGGGGGCGGAAAGAATGTCAGAGTCACATGTTGGGTCATGATATGCAGAGACATTTAGCTTACCCATAACTCTGGGCTAACTCCACAATGCATGACCCGTATACCTCAACAAGGAGGGGCCAAGGGGAGGGGGTAGGTCACGGATAAGCCTAATAATGGTACCAAACTGACTGTATTTGCTGAATACAGAACTGACTAATAAAGAAAAGAAAAAAAAATGGAGCTGATGATCTGTGCCATTTCTAATCCTAATATTTGTTAGTTAAATGCAAATGTTTATAACAACTAGTATTGCCTTAAATGATATTCTGAAGACAGAATAAATTTTGAATAGTTATACATAAGCACTGAAACTAAGAAAATACCAGTTAACAGCAAATGAGCTCAGATAGTATATAGCAATATAACATATGTAATTTGGAAGATATATATATATATATATATATATATATATATATATATACACATACACTGATCCTCTACATGTATATCTAGTGTCTTCTTAGAATAGAATAATTTTTAAAGAATTTTATCATATGGGTAACTTAAGTTAATGTGTTCTAAAATCTTTTCTCAGTGTATATATATTTTTTCCATGAGCTATACCAGAAAAGCTTCCTGACAATTTAGATCTGAATGCAATGCAAATTTGAAATTTACATTTGTACTTAAAAGACTGTAATAGAAGTAACCATGAATCAAGACAGTGCACCCTCTTTATATACATCCTATTTCTAGAGACCGCTGATGGCTAGGTTGGCATGGAAGAATCACACACTATATAGTTTCACAGTAATAGAGCTAATGCAGAAAGCTATCTTACTGAGAAGTACTTTTCACTCAATTGTTTATACCACAACAGTTTTGACTATAGCCTGTAAGCAAAATATACAACATCTGAAATGTGCTGAAGAAATCACAAAGACAAAACCAGTACACTGGGAAAGAGAGATGGAATAGGAAAGAAAACATGGCGTATTTCAGCCCTAATACAGTGAACAACAAAATTCTGGGGACAGCTTTTGCCCACGGGTGTGGCCAGCACTGAGGAAGGAAGACTGGGCCTGCAAATGCCACTAAATGTCCTAGGACTGCTTTCTTCTACATCAATAAATAAAAGGCTAAATTAGTTCAGCTCTCTGGTCCCTTTGCCTCTAATATCTTCAATTACAGAAACATATTTCAAATAGTACAAAGAAGGAAAGTCAAAGGTATTATTAGAAAATATTGGAGAATTCAAATTTAAGGAGAAAAATAACAAGTACAAATCAAAGCCACCTTTACTTTTACTGCACTGTACAGACTATAAAGTAACTGGCCTAGTGTTGGTATTCTAAGTGTCACCATGATGTATTTACTGCAGGCAAGGCAGTCAGTTCTTCACTGCATCAACAATGGTGGTGAGCTAAGAGTGGGCCACTCAAAAGCAGGGGCAGTCCACAATGTAAAAAGGTTTGGAAAGGCTGCCCAGAGGCACTTGAGCAAGCCACCACTTGCAATCTCCTGAGCTGGTCTCTTTCTATTGCATAGAGAAGGAAGTCGGTGGCAGAGCAAGCAGAAGCAGAACTGAGAAGGCAGGAGAGGCCCAGGGTGGGGATGAGAATAGAAAGTTGTTGAATAGTAGCAGAAAGAGACAATTAGAAGCAATGAGATAAATCAACTGCACCTGAGGCCTAATGGAAGTCACCAGCGACAAACAACTGATGCTCACTTCCAGAGGCTCCTATAGGTTATTGGGTCCCAACCTTTAGCTGATGCACTAACACTACTGCCGGCACTTCTGGCTGTACCATCACTCAAGTGTGCAGCATCCGTCTCTTTCTTGGACCTTTCAATAGCCTAATCCAGATCTTAAATCTGTATCAGTGTTAATTACCTCCTTCAGAATCCTTTCATTAAAAAACTGTTGAAGTTTTTCATTGCAATAGTTGATGCAAAATTGTTCAAAACTGTTATGCTCAAAGTACTCTGAAAACATAAAACCAGAACAATGTTAATACCACCAAATCAACCTCACATATATTATCTTAGATAAAATGTTATAGTATAATGACTTAAAATTAGGTTCACAAAATATGTAAAATTATTCTATGTTCCACAAATGTTCTTAAAGATAAATTTTATTAGGCACTAAAATTAAGTATTAAAAACACCTTGCTGTAAATGACAAAAAAATGATGTCAGATGAGATAAATGTTTTATAATTAAAAAGGGGGGAGAACATGTGAGCTATTTTAAAATAATATTTGAAAGCACAGCTATTACAGTATAAAATGACTTAAGATGCAAGTGCTTCAGGAGATTGCTCTCTGTTAACAAAATACCTGTTGAATAGCAAAATGCTATTCATTCTAAAGGGAAGAAATATATTGTGTCATATCTAAGACCCACAGGGCTCTAAAACTTGACATTCTGTGTTTGTGTATGACAAACTAAAACTGGTGTAGACCAGGAAACAAATGTCTGTAGCTTGGGAAATCTTATCAGTAATGGGAATTTATTTGCTTTTTTTAAAAAAGGTAAGCATTAATTTAAATTTTTTTAAATATGTGACACATCAAAACAAAACTGTGTCCCTATAAAATTGCAAATGTTCATATCTTCCCTCCTCATTTTTGAGCCAGGATGGTCCCGCCTACAGTGATGCAGCTCACAGGAAGCCATCATATTGCTTCAAGATCTTGACAGCACAATCATTCAGAGCCCAGCAGTCTTCCAGGGCTGGCGGCTCATTTAATTTCCAGATGAAGAGCTCCAGTTGTTCACAGTCACTTACCTTGGTATATATTAGACAGAAAGTGAACAGTAAGAAACTATCTCTTAACAAGTTTCACTAACAGTGTATTTATGCATGTAGTGGTGATGGTGGCTTTTATGTTAGGTCACCACAAACCCAGATCTGCATCTTTGTCAATGATCTCAGTGACTTACTATCTTTATTACTAGCACACAAAAGTTTATCTTTATTTCAGATGCACTGATTTAAGAGTATGGAGACATAGTAACTGTGGCACTTTCAATCAACATGTTTTGATTTTAGTATCAATCAATTTACAAGTTCTATTATGAAATGCAGATATAAATATAACTGGAAAATATATCAAGTGAAAGATATGGGAAAACAGGCCAGCAGAGGAGACTGAGTAAAAGAAGGGGGGAGGATGAATCAAAATTCAAGATATTCTGAATAAGACATATGAAAACCTACTTTTTTGGATAATGGCACATCCAGAAGCCAAAGAGTGTTACTAGAAAATTTTCAGTGCCAGGGATGGGATATCTTCCAGTGAGTTGTTGGCCAGGGAGGTCCCTGTTGCCTCTAAAACATTACAGGCTATTGCCAAGGTCCTTGGTTTCCAGGAAATAGATGGTAAGACCCTATTGCTGAAGATTTCATATGCCTGGGCAGCAAGGTCACTGAGAAATAAAGCTGGGGCTGAGCTGAAAACCTCCTCCCTATAGACCAGCTGACTGAAAACTGGAAAAAGCTGTACTGCATGTAGCCCTATAGGAGACAGGAATCATCAGTGCTGAAAACAGTGGACACCACAAGCCTCAAGTTTGGCCAGCCAGGCCAAATGAGCCAAAGGGTGCGATAGTGGCATGTCTGTTATGGGGGAAGCGAACTGCTCTCTAATTGGACTAGAGAACTGCTCTATGGGAAGGAATACATGCCTGGTACTGAAAACCTAATCAAAAACGTGTGGTGGGGGAGGTCATGAACATTAGGAGTGTAATGCCTGCTCTTGTCTGGTTAAATGCATATATTATGCCCATGCCCTGCAAGCACTTCTCTTAATGTTCATACCCATATATTAATGCTACTCTTACTTTTGGTTAGAGAAGCTTCTCTTTTCAGATGGTGGTGACCACTGGGATGACTCAAAAGGCACTACAGTGCTGAGAAGACGTGACAGAGGAATGTTCACCACTGAAAAACCTCTACCACACCTTCCAAGGCTTAGGACCCACTGCGGAAGGGGCGGCAGAAAGAATGTAAGAACCAAAGGAAAGGTAAGACTGATTACAATGCAACCGTCCAGACAGAAACTGGCCTTGAAATCCACGACCTTGCAGTGCCTAGCACTACCTTCACACAAGACCCTCATAATAGTATGAAAAGATGATTGCTATAAAAATAAAAACGAGACTAATGGAGAAAAGGAGGGGATATTATGATGGAGTGTGGATTTGTGAAAGGGACTGCAGGTGAGGGGAGAAAGTTATCATGGTTTATTAAGTATGGAAGCTGTCAATAAAGTAAAGCATTTCTGTCAAGCCTTTGGTCACAGCAAATTTTTTAAAAAGCCAATACAAGGGGTGTTTTTTGTTGTTGTTTTCTTTGTTTTGTTTTTTGAGGCAGGTCTCACTCTAGCCCAGGCTGACATGGAATTCACCATGTAGTCTCAAGCAGGCTTTGAATTCACAGCAATCCTCCTTCCTCTGCCTCCCAAGCACTGGGATTAAAGGTGTGTACACCATCCCCAGCTAATACAAGATTTTATTAAAATTTTTTTCATTTATGTAGAAACAATCAAGCAAATATAGATTAACCTAAGAAATCATCCTTACCAAAACCAGCAATATCCAGGACACCAATAAAATACGAGGAAGTTTCAAAAGGAAAGCACTGATTTACTCTGTTGACCACGTGATCAAAAAGATGGCTATAGACTGTCTTTGCCAGTGCATCACGAGCATTGTTGGCTTGCTCCACCTTCAGTGGGACCCTATTTAAAAAGAGAGAGAGAGAAAAGAAACAAGGAAGGAATGAAAGTTCCAAACAGGAAAGAAGCAATGGAAGTTCCTTATGGCAGCACAGTCTGAAAGTAATGCCAGCCACATAAAATCGAATTAGCTAAGATTGTTCTTGGCTGTGAAGAACAAATACTTACCACATACCATGTTAAATAGACAGAGAAAAACTGAGTAGAACACATGACCATCATATTAGGAGGAAAAGATGATGATATCAAAATAAAAGCTGGGCGTGGTGGCACGTGCCTTTAATCCCAACACTCGGGAGGCAAAGGTAGGTGGATGGCTATGAGTTTGAGGCCACCCTGAGACTACATAATAGTTAATTCTGGGTCAATCTGGACCAGAGTGAGACCCTACCTTTAAAAAACAAAAAAAAAATTAAAAAATAAAAGAGAGACTGATTGAGAGCCAGACGGGTATGATGGAGTTGCAAAGGGGAAAGTGGGGACAGGGAATTGTCTATAATTATGAAAGTTATCAATGAAAAGATTGAAAAAAAAACTAAGTAGGAAAAAACTGAGTAGAAAAGTACAAAACTAAAAGCATTATCTGAAATTACATCAAAATAGGTTATTAAGTAAAAGAACTTTTTATTTATTTATTTATTTGAGAGAGTGAGAGAGAATGGGCACACCAGGGCCTTCAGCCCCTGCAAACAAACTTCAGACCCATGTGCCACTTTGTGCATCTGGCTTACGTGGTTCTTGGGGTATTAAACCTGGGTCCTTTGGCTTTGCAGGCAAGTGCCGCAACCACTAAGCCATCTCTTCAGACCAAGTAAAAGAATTTTTGGCTTGAAAAATCATCTTACTCTTAATTTACACCTAGTTTGACATGCTAAATATATTTTAAACTATTCAGAAAAATAATCTTCCTTTTGGCTTTTTTCCCCAAGGCTTTTCTTAGGTGTGAGGCAAATTTCATTTAGTTTGGGGTAACTTCAAAGCTTGGGAATTTAAAGACCATACTTAAGAAAGTACTGACATCTTACAACTTGACATGTATAGCTCCACCATAACTACATGGAACACTAGCATTAGCTGCTGCATGTGCAGACATGAGCTGTTCCTCAACACCACTAATCACTATAAAGAATTTCCAAACACTGTGCTGAATCTTCGCTTCATAATAAACACTGGGCACTATGAGAGCACCAAAGGAAAAAAAAAGTCAAATTTTTTGAGTCACTTGAAAAGTCATTCAGGTATACAGAGCGTGACGGCACAAACCTAAAATGTGAGTACTCAGAAACCTACGACAGGATGATTGGGAGTTGTTATAATTTTCAGTAGTCATAGTCACAGTAGTATTCAAGTCACCCTAATCCCAAAATCCTGTCTAATTTTCATGGACACAGCATGAAGAAAACAGGTGACGTGACTGTTTCGTGGTGGCATGGGGTAGGGAAAGGAAGAAGCACCTGAGGACCACTCAGCCAGGATCAACCCTAGAAGCTTCTTTATAGTAAGAATAATTCAGAATTAGCTTAGCAAAATGCCAGGTTAAGCACACCTTGCTAAAATTTCCAAAGGGTAAGTTGTAGCAAATTTGAAAAATAAATAAATAAAAGCTTTATAAAAATCTCTCCAAAAGGCACAGTGCACACATTTGTGGTCTAGTTACTAAAGGTAAAGGCATACAACTACTTGAGCCAGCCTGGCCAACACAGCAAGTAGTGGTCTCTTAAAAATAAGAATAAAGCCGGGCATGGTGGCGCACGCTTTTAATCCCAGCACTCGGGAGGCAGAGGGATCGCCCGCCATGAATTTGAGGCCACCCTGAGACTACATGGTGAATTCCAGGTCAACCTGGGCCAGAGTGAGACCTTACCACGAAAAACCAAAAAACAAAGAATAAATTAATCAAAATTTAGTCGGGCGTGGTAGCACACGCCTTTAATCCCAGCACTCGGGAGGCAGACATAGGAGGATCACCATGAATTCCAGGCCACCCTGAGACTCCATAATGAATTCCAGATCAGCCTGGGCTAGAGTGAGACCCTACCTCAAAAAACAAAAACAAAAACAAAAATTCATCAAAATTTTAAAATTTAATCAAGGACTGAGGATATATCTAGCAAAGAGGTAGAGTGTTTTCTAAGCATGCACAAAGCCCTGGGTAAAATCCTCAGCACTGGGGGCTAGAGAGACGGCTTAGCAGTTAAGCGCTTGCCTATGAAGCCTAAGGACCCTGGTTTGAGGCTCGATTCCCCAGGACCCATGTAAGCCAGATGCACAAGGTGGTACATGCATCTGGAGTTCGTTTGCAGTGGCTGGAAGCCCTGGTGCGCCCATTCTCTCTCACTCACTCTCAAATAAATAAATAAAAATTTAAAAAACTTTAAATCCCCAGCTCTATAAAACTAATTAAGTAATAATAGTGTATCACTAAAAAACTATTCTCATTTATTATTATGTTGCTGGTATATGTATGCATGTGTGTATATTTTTCAAAGCAGGGTCTCATTCTAGCCCAGGCTGATCTGGAACTTCACTCTGTAGGCCAAACTGGCTTTGAGCTCACAGAGAAGTGCTGGGATTAAAAACATGTACCACCATGCCCAGCTTGTTTTGGTTTTTCTGGACAGTCTTTCTATGTAGCCCAAGCTAGCCTCAATCTTGAAGCCATCTTCCTGCCTCAGCTTCTGGAGGGTTGAGATTCCAGACTTATGCAACTATGCCTGGCTTTTTTTGTTGTTGTTGTTTTGTTTTGTTTTGTTTTTCGAGGTAGGGTCTCACTCTGGTCCAGGCTAACCTGGAATTAACTATGTAGTCTCAGGATGGCCTCGAACTCACAGCAATCCTCCTACCTCTGCCTCCTGAGTGCTGGGATTAAAGGTGTGTGCCATCACGCCCAGCTTTCTTTGTTTTTAATAGTTGAATCTTTTTCTGAAATAATTCACTAGAGCTCACAACCTACCATATTTAGAAAGAGACGAAGACCTAACATTTCACTCTAAAAATGAAGATCTTACATTACAGAATCTAATATTGGTAAGACTAAATATATTATTTTTTCCACATTACCCAAAACCAAAATGCCTAAGACACGTGACACAGAGCCACGGCTGTGAGCACACCAGGCACACTCTGAGCTCACATGACAATGAGACACGCCTGCAAGCATACCAGGCACACACTCTGAGCTCACATGACACTAAGACATGCCTGCGAGCACACCAGACACACTCTGAACTCTTCCCTGCAGATTTTAGGGACCCGGACTATGGCCTTGTTTCCCAAACATTTTGTAGTTTCCTCTAACTGTAGATTCACAAGCATAGGGAGAAGTTCTGTTTGCTGAATATTCTGACCAATGAGTCCTACCTAGAAGTCTTAGTACATACCACTTTCATGGAAAACCACTTTAATTAAAAGTAAAATGATCTATTGACCAAAACAGTCAAGTATTAACCTAGATGTTCAACTCATTTTTTTTTCATAGTTGTGCAAAAGGAAACCTCTTATCTTATTAATTCCAAATTTGTGTCACACAGAACATCTTCAAGGAGAACTTTAAGCTCCACAAATCCCTATTTATTTATGTGGTGGATTGTGGCAGTCAGAAACACAGAGCTGTCATCTATCAAGAAGAGCTTTCAGAAAATTACAATGAAAAGAATGAACACTGTATAAGATTGTCCTTAAATCTCAGTCTTCTCCAAAATCATTTTCTTTGACAAACTTGAAGGCAGGGTTTTTGCAGAGCAAGGTTAGGCACTTACTTTATAACCGTCCCTTTGGTGCCCCCTGCTGTCGTGAGCATGACTCTGGTGGTTAAACTTACACGAAGATCATCTTGGTCCAAGCCCAGTAACTCAGCACAGTATTCCAAGGATGGAGTAGATTTATTTTTCAGATTACAGCCACCTAATGAAGATATGTTTCCATTTCAAGTTAACATTACATAAACTAGGTCCTCAAGATCTATTCCTTAGAACTTTGTTCACTTCAGTAATACGTGGAATAATGAGGCTTCACAACTCTTAAATCCAGCTGGTCCCCATCCTGGTTCTGGTTCAACATCTAACACCAACTTCAACAGGAGACCCTGACACGACACATCCTTCCAATCTTCAGCCTTACTTTCCATTCAAATGCTTATAAAAGGGCTGAAGAGATGGCTTAGCAATTAAGGCACTTGCCTGCAAAGCCAAAGGATCCAGGTTCAACTCTTCAGGGCCCACATAAGCCAGATGCACAAGGTGGTGCATGTGTCTGGAGTTTGTTTGCAGCCACTGGAGGTCCTGACATGCCCATTCTCTATCTACCTCTTTCGCTCTTTCCTTCCCTCCCTCTCTCTCAAATAAATAAATAAAATAAAATAGATATTTTAAAAATGCTTATAAAAGTACTGAGATTTTCTTTGCAAGTTGTTAGAAGATCTCAAACCTGAACACTCTAGAGTAGGGAAAGCTCACTTCTTTTTTGTTTTTTAATTTTTTTTGTTATTATTTTTATTTATTTATTTGAGAGCGACAGAGAGAGAGAGAAAGAGGCAGATAGAGAGAAGGAGAGAGAATGGGCGTGCCAGGGCCTCCAGCCACTGCAAACGAACTCCAGACGCGTGCACCCCCTTGTGCATCTGGCTAACGTGGGTCCTGGGGAGTCGAGCCTCGAACCAGGGTCCTTAGGCTTCACAGGCAAGCGCTTAACTGCTAAGCCATCTCTCCAGCCCAAGGGAAAGCTCACTTCTAATTAGAAGGAATAGTCCCTGTAGCTGACCACTTCACCTGCAACAAAATTTTGAAAGGTAAGGCAAATACATGCCATGACCCTTGTGATTATTCGGTGCTCTTCAACTAACCAACTGTGTGACATTTATGATGTCCCATGTGTCTCCATGAGCCACCTCAGAGCAGTAACAGGAAGTGTGAAGGTGCCACTTACCACTTCTAACATTTCCAAAGTGCATGTTATTCTGCACTTAAAATCATTTCATATATTACTTAGAATCTCCCACATGTTCCCTTCATGTAAAAATGAGAAACATGCTTATACTATACAGAAAATAAATTTTCTAATTCCTCTTTAAAATCATAAAAATAGGGCCAGAGAGATGGCTTAATGCTTAAGGTGCTTGCCTGCGAAGCCTAACGACCCAAGTTCTATACCCCAGTATCCACATAAGCCGGAAGCACAATGTGGCAAATGTATCTGGAGTTTGTTTGCAGTGGCAAGAGGCCCTGGTGTGCCCATCCTCTCTTTCCTGCTTTCTCTCTCTTCCCCTCTCTCCCTCCCTCTCTGTCTCTTTTTCTCAAATAAATAAATAAATTTTTAAAAATTCACAAAAAGGCTGAAGGGATGGCTTGGCAGTTAAGGCATTTGCCTGCAAAGCCAAAGGACCCAGGTTCGATTCCCCAGGACCCAAGTTAGCCAGATGCACAAGGGGCGCATGCATCTGGAGTTCATTTGCAGCTGCTGGAGACCCTGGCATGCCCATTCTCTCTCTCCCCCTCTTTTTCTGTCAAATAAATAAAAATAAAATATTTTTAAAAAATTCACAAAAACACTTGTTTGAAATTTTTCATTTTATTTTATTTACAAAGAGAGGGAAGAAGGGAAAGAAAAAGAAGGAGAGCATGAGAATGGGTGTGTCAGGGCTTCCTGCCACTGCAAATAAACTTCATATGCATGCCACTTTGTACATCTGGCTGTATGTGGGGACTGGAGAATTGCAAGCAAGTATCTTTAACCACTGAACTATCTCCCTAGTCCAAATGTTTTACTTTAAAAAGGAATAATCTGTATTTTTCTTGGATTACTTGCAGCACTTATGGTGGTTACCATCTGCCTCAAACAAGTATTCATATTGTAAATAGTTAGCATCTTTGCTTCTCTTCACAACATAAAGTGGGAACTAAAGCTGGGTGTGGTGGCACACACCTTTAATCCCAGCACTCGGGAGGCAGAGGTGGGAGGATCGCCATGAGTTCGAGGTCACCCTGAGACTACATAGTGAATTCCAGGTCAGCCTGGGCCAAAGTGAGACCCTACCTTGAGAAACCAAAAAAATAAAAAATAAAAAAAATAAAGTGGGAACTACTATTACTCCTCTACTGTGCTTGTGCACCAGGCCACACTGTGTGTGGTACTACTAACTTCACCAACATGTGCTTGTGCACCAGGCTTCTCTGTGTGACAATACTGACTTCATGGCATCAAAGGACATTACATTTGAAGGTCATTAAACACTGTCTATTTTATTCTGCTCATTCACTGATCACAAAGTTTAGTGGTCTAAAGGCAACATGCCCCTGAGTGACACAGCCATGGGCAGAACCAGGCTCTCACATCTACAAACTCATTACTAACCATGTATCTTACTTCTGCGTAGCTTCCAGTTCTGTAGACTGAGCTGACATCTTCTACCTCCTGGTTTGATGATGTTTCAATCATGACTCTGATTATAAAGGATCTTACACAGAGCAGACACCTGTTTTTCCTTTGACAATGCTGGGGAGCCAACTCAGAGCCTCAAGAAATAGTAAGCAAACTGGGCATGGTGGTACACACCTCTAGGAGGCAGGTGCAGGCAGGAAGAACAGGGTACAGAGTAAACTAAAAGGTCACCCTAGACCAGGCATGATGGTACATGCCTTTAATCCCATGAGTTCGAGGTCACCCTGAGACTGCATAGTGAATTCCAGGTCAGCCTGGGCTAGAGTGAGACCCTACCTTGAATAAAAATAATAATAAATAAATAAATAAATAGTCACCCTAGAGGACACAGTGAGTTAAAATCAACCTAGGATACCTAGTGAGTTCAAGGCAGGCCATAGACACAGGGAGGAAGGAAGGATAGGGGAAGGAGGGAAGAAGAGGAAGGAAAGGGAAAAAAAGAAATGCTGCCCTGGCACATTGTTTTTAAACAGACTTTCTCCTTCCCCTACATGCATGCCACCACTAGGTGCTGTGCTTGAAAACCCTCATGGATTATGAAGCCTGGGCTCAGATAGCATCAGGGATCAGACACAAAACCTTCACTGGTTTTGATACTGTGTGGAGCTTCAGGTTCTTCGTAAATCACCCTTGGTGTGAAATCCTAACAGCGTTATGAATGCACCTATGCAAGCTTCTCCTCTGAGGGCAGATGGTAAGTATTTTTGCCTTTTAGAGGAAATGCCCAACTCCTTAACTCTCACTGTAGTCACAGACAAATGGATATAGTGTTCATTAACATTTTATACAAAAACAGGTCAAACACTGGCATATAGATAATACACAGACATACAGGTGTGGTGTTCCATTAACATTTTATACAAAAACAGGAAATCTGGCTGGAGAGATGGCTTAGTGGTTAAAGAGCCACTTTGCCTGCGAAGCCTAAGGACCCATGTTCAACTCTCCAGATCACACATAAGCCAGATGTACAAGGTAACGCAAGCATGTAAGGTCACATGTGCACACAAGGTGGCACACATGTCTGGAGTTCAATTGCAGTGGCTGGAGGCCCTAGCACACCAATTATTTCTCTCTCTCTTCTCTCTATCACTCTCTCATTAAAAAAAAAGACCAGTCTGTTGGACTTGCTTCCAAAATAAGAAATCAGCCAAATTAGCCCATGTGTCACAGTTTTCAAATTCTGTTCTCAATGATCACATTTATGTCACAAAAGTCTTACTTACACTCAAGTTGAAAAGTTACTATCTCTGGGCATTTAAATACTGTTTAACTTCCAAAAGAATGAAACCTAACTTATTTTCATCTCGCAATAGAAAAGTATATGCAGCTGGGCTAGTGGCACATGCCTTTAATCTCAGCACTTGGGAGGCAGAAGTAGGAGGATTGCTGTGAGTTTGAGGCCACCCTGAGACTACATAGTGAATTCCAGGTCAGCCTGGGCAAAAGTAAGACCCTACCTTGAAAAGAGAGAGAGAGAAGCAAAGCAAAAAGAAAAGTATATGCATTTTTGTGTATTAAATTGTCCTAATTTACTGGCCTAAGTTTAGATTCATGAATCAGAAGAAGTTCAAAAGTATCTTACTTGGGCTGGAGAGATGGCTTAGTACTTAAGGAGCTTGCCTGCAAAGCGAAAGGACCCAGGTTCAGATCTCCAGGATCCACATAAGACAGGCATACAAGGTGGCATGTGGAGGTTGTTTTTTTTTTTTAATTAATTATTTATTTATTTGAGAGTGACAGAGAAAGAGGGAGAGAGATAGAGAGAGAAAGAATGGGCGTGCCAGGGCCTCCAGCCACTGCAAACGAACTCCAGACGCATGCGCCCCCTTGTGCATCTGGCTAACGTGGGTCCTGGGGAATCAAGCCTCGAACTGGGGTCCTTAGGCTTCATAGGCAAGTGCTTAACCACTAAGCCATTTCTCCAGCCCCATCTGGAGGTTTTTTTGCAGTGGCTAGAGGGCCTGGCACACCCATTTGATCTCTCTTTCTCTCTCTACTTCTCTCTCTCTCTCTCTCTCTCTCAAATAAATAAATTTTAAAAACTTTACTAGGTAAGAGAACAAATCTGATTAATTATTAAAAGTATATTCACTTGGAAAATTAAACAAAGTATACACTTAATAACAGTTGGTTACTCATCTGTTCAAAACAATATAGCATCCCTTATTTTCCAGATCTACCATCTAACACAGTATATTCTAGAAAACTTAACAAACTGCATATAAACAATGAATTTTCACATAGCTAAGAAATAACAAAACTGACACCTGGTTTTATTCTTCCCTAATAAAAAACAAAGTAGAACACACCAACCTGAGGTGCTGCCAGCTTCCTCAAAATCAATGTTCCCAAGATGAAGGACCCCAGCCACCACTCGAAACAGATCAAGCTTCTCTTCGTCATCCAAACCAATTTTTTTCATGGCTGTGCACATCCTAATAAAGTCTCCATGGTCATCTAATAGGGGATCTTTCAAGGAACCTGCCTTAACATACTGTAAAACAAGAAGGTATCAGTTAACTGGTCTTTACATTAGTTAAGTAAACAAACTACAGGTATGACAGCAAGTCTATCAATGCAATATTCACCATGCAAAAATAAGATCTTTCAACAGAAAAACATAAGCATTCTAACACATTTAAAAACTGAATGTCCAGGTAAAGCTCTTACAAGATAAATATACTATGTCTCACAGCCACATGTGAAGTCACTAACACTGCAGTCAAAGCTGCAACTGAGGGCTGGAGAGATGGCTTAGCGGTTAAGGTGCTTGCCTGTGAAGCCTAAGGACCCAGGTTTGATTCTCCAGGTCCCATTTGTAAGCCAGATGCACATGATGGCACATGCATCTAGAGTTCATTTGCAGTGGCTAGAGACCCTGGCCTGCCCATTCTCTACCTTTCCCTCCCTCCCTCTCTCTCTGTCCCCCTGCCCCCCCGTCTGTAATAAATAAATTTTAAAAATCAGAAAAAAATTTTAAGCTGCAACTGAAACAATGGATGAGATGTTGTGTAATTAAGTTACAATTTCAACTCAAAAGCATTATAATTCTAGAATATTAAATAATAAAAATTTGGGGAAAAGGCAGAGAATGTCCATGTTTGAAATGAATGGACAACCTCGGATGGGAAACATCTGTGTATTGTGTGCTAGAAAGATCTGAAGTAGTAATAGATATGTTAATCTGATTTTGTAATCTACAATGTATAAAACATGAAAATGTTTCATGATTGTACTTTTTAGTTATTGGTTAAAAATAAATAAGGAAGATAGCTGGGCATGGTGATACATGCCTTTAATCCCAGCACTTGGGCGGCAGAGGTAGGAGGATCACCATGAGTTCGAGCCACCCCGAGACTACATAGTGAATTCCAGGTCAGCCTGGGCTACAGTGAAACCCTACCTCAAAAAAACCAAATCATCATCATCATCATAATCATCATCAAAATATAAGACAGGTTCAGTTTAGAGCTGGGCGTGGTGGCACACGACTTTAATCCCAGCTCTTGGGAGGCAGAGGTAGGAGGATCACCGTGAGTTCGAGGGTACTCTGAGACTACAGAGTGAATTCCAGGTCAGCCTGAGCTACAGTGAGACCCTACCTTGGGAAAAAAAGAAAGGAAGGAAGGAAGGGAGGGAGGAAGGAAATATATATCTGTATATGTATGTATATGTGTGTGTGTGTGTGTGTGTGTATGTATGTGTATATATATATATGTCAGGTTAAAAATATAATAAAAATGTAAATGTAACAGTAAAACAACACTGAATTAACTGCCACTTGCATCAGTGTAATCAATGTAAACACTAGACAGGGTAATACAATTTTCATGGGCTGAGAAATAGTCTTTCAATCTTTCTGGAAGTATACATGACACAATATGTATTATTACTGTGCATTAGGTTAACTTTAGGAATTGGTACAATGACTTAAAACTTCTCCAAAAAAAAAAGAGAAAGTTTGTTTTCTCTCCTAAAAGATTTGCATCTAAAGTATTCATATGTTAGAACAAACTCAGAAAAAGGAAAGAAGAAAGTCAGCCTAAAAAGCTAAAAGTAAAAACAAGACAGTCACTGAACACAGTAAAACTGACCTAGGAATTTTCCAGAACTTGAGAATGGAAAACAAAGTTAAAATAAGAAAATTCAGCATCATAATTAATTGCATTAAAGATGCCTCCACATGTTTTCATCTTCTAGTAAACAAGGGCTTCTCAGGCAACTGCTTTACAAATTATTGAAAATGTCTGTGTTAAATTTCTGGAAAATGTCTAGAAATTTCATTTTATTCTTAAGAAGAAGCAAAAGCATCAATCACATGCAAAATTAACAACAAATACTAGAATGCAGAATTTTTAGTCTTGTAATTGAATGATTGGTTGGTCCACTTCAACACTGTTTCTAATCAAATGTTAACACATTTGCTTTATTGGCAAACTGAAAATACTGCATCCTCCTAAAAATGACACACAGCTTAAAGACATTCAAATGGAATTAAGCAAAGGGTCAATTAGTTAAAATGTTCACCTCATCCTCCTGAAGACAGCAAAAGTGATTTAAACATATTAATCCACTGTTCACCAGAATACATTTTACACATGCACATTCTCTCCAATGTATGAGTAAGATTCCCAACACCACACCATGGTGCCAGAAGAAAATTTCCTGCGAGTAGATCACATCTACCCATGGAAGGTCAGCACCAGCTCTCTTCTCTCTACCCAGCTTTGCCCATTTGCTCTTTCTTTGTTTTTTTCTTCCCTAATGCTGCAGTGTTCTGGGAAATATTTCCACTATCTTAGTGGAAAGAATACAATATATATTTTGATGATCTTATAAAACTATACTCTTACCAAGACAAAGGAAAATAAATGCCATAATAGATAATAACATTTCTTAACTATTTCATCTATGGTTGTAATATAAAGTTTATTATTATAATTCAGATATCTGTATCTAAAATGAAATGTAAAGTATCAAATTAGGCAAGAATTAAAACTAGTTTCATGTGCTTAGAATTCAATGGGAATTTTATTTGCTTTCTGTTTTTTTATATGATTAAATTTTATATACAATTTTTACCCAATCTGTAAAGTCAAAATATTTTATTTTGCAAATGTAGAATCAGAAACTGAATGTAGTACAATTTTGTCCAATTAAATACTTAATATAAACCTTGTAACAAAATAATAAAGGGGGGCTGGAGAGATGGCTTAATGGTTAAGGCGCTTACCTGCAAAGCCAAAGGACCCAGGTTCAATTCCCCAGTACCCACATAAGCCAAACACACAAGGAGGCACATGTGTCTGGAGTTTGTTTGCAGTGTATGGAGTCCCTGGTGCACCCATTCTCTACCTCTCTCTCCCTCTCTTTGTCAAATACATAAATAAATAAATAAATAAGCAAACATTCTGGGCTGGAGAGATGGCTTAGCAGTTAAGACACTTAGCAGCAAAGCCAAAGGACCCAGGTTCGATTCCCCAGTACCCACATAAGCCAGATGCACAAGGTGGTGCATGTGTCTGGAGTTTGTTTGCAGTGGCTGAAGGCCATGGCATGCCCATTCTCTATCTGCCTCTTTCTCTCTCTCAAACAAAGTTTTTAAAATAATAATAATTACTATTAATAATAATAAAAGGAAGATTAGTCCCTGTAGGTATCCTGATTTAGTTCTCATAATTTAAGCTCCTTGTTTAAAGATAACTTAATATCACTTATTATGTCAGTACTACACATTAAAATTTATAAAATTGAGGATTTTTAAATATGTAATATCTTGAAAATAACAGTTAATCATATAATTTTATCTAATAACTCTTAGAAATACAATTTGGTGAGCCCAACATACAAGTTTTTATAACATATTCTAGACACGTAGTTTCTAGAGCAGCACTACCATGCGGTGAGCAGTTCTTCCCTCCCACATGCTCCCTGCTGGGACATCTGGTCTTGCCAAAGCCTAAAAAGCCATGGGGCTGGTGACCATGGACAGAAACAGGAAGCCATGAGCCACAACCACTCTTCGTGGCATTCAGCTGATCTCCTCACGCAACCTCAGCAGCCACAGGAAGCTGCCTGGCACATGTGCGTGATCACACATGGGTAATGTTAGAGCAAGCTGCAAAAATATAATTCTTAATCAATTTCATATCACCAAAACTAGAAAAAGAACAAGCGAAAGGCAGTGCATTTGGCTCCCTGAAGAAATAGCACTTATTATTTCTGTATGTTGCAACACAGGTCAAAGCTTACACTAAGAGAGAGACCCAGACAATAATTTGGTTTTAGTAAAAACATAAACCTGAAAATACGAAACCTTACTTGATTTCCAAAATACTTTTTCAGCATGATTTTATTGTTTAATTCAAATTTTTAATTAAAAAATAGTCTACTATACCTCAGGACTTTTGCGGTTCTGTAAAATCTGTTTGTCAGTTTCTTTGTTAGCGAAGTATCTAGTGCAGCCTCGGTTTAAGTACTAGGATAAACACATGTAAAACATCATTAGCATATATAATAATTCAGGAGAAAACTCAACTCATCAACAGTACTACCAAAAAATGTTTTTAAACATAATTTGAGTCATTCATTTCTCAAATCATTAGTTTTATATTTATTCCTAATAATTAAAACAGGGATATTTAAAATCCTAATTGGGGCTAGAGAGATGGTTTAGTGGTTAAGACCTGCAATGCCTAAGGACCCGGGTTTGATTCCCCAATACCCACGTAAGCCAGATGCACAAGATGGCACATGCATCTGGAGTTTGTTTGCAGTAACTAAAGGCAGGCCCTGAAGTGCCCATTCTCTCTCTCTATCTGCCTTCTTTTTTCTTTCTCTCAAAATAAATATTTAAATAAATAAAATCCTAATTGCTACGAGGCATAGTGGCACATGCCTTTAATCCCAGCACTTGGTAGGCAGAGGTAGGAGAACTGCTGTGAGTTTGATGCCAGCCTGGGACTACAGAGTGAGTTCTAGATCATCCTAGACAAGAGTGAGGCCCTGCCTCAACAAAACAAGATAGATAGATAGATAGATAGATAGATAGATAGATAGATAGATAGATAGATAGACAGATAGCTAGATGATTGATTGACAGATGGATAGATAGATAGATAGATAGATAGATAGATAGATAGATAGATAGATAGATAGATAGATAGATAGATAGATAGATAGATAGATAGATAGATAGATAGATAGATAGATAGATAGATAGATAGATAGATAGATAGATAGATAGATAGATAGATAGATAGATAGATAGATAGATAGATAGATAGATAGATAGATAGATAGATAGATAGATAGATAGATAGATAGATAGATAGATAGATAGATAGATAGATAGATAGATAGATAGATAGATAGATAGATAGATAGATAGATAGATAGATAGATAGATAGATAGATAGATAGATAGATAGATAGATAGATAGATAGATAGATAGATAGATAGATAGATAGATAGATAGATAGATAGATAGATAGATAGATAGATAGATAGATAGATAGATAGATAGATAGATAGATAGATAGATAGATAGATAGATAGATAGATAGATAGACAGATAGATAGATAGATAGATAGATAGATAGATAGATAGATAGATAGATAGATAGATAGATAGATAGATAGATAGATAGATAGATAGATAGATAGATAGATAGATAGATAGATAGATAGATAGATAGATAGATAGATAGATAGATAGATAGATAGATAGATAGATAGATAGATAGATAGATAGATAGATAGATAGATAGATAGATAGATAGATAGATAGATAGATAGATAGATAGATAGATAGATAGATAGATAGATAGATAGATAGATAGATAGATAGATAGATAGATAGATAGATAGATAGATAGATAGATAGATAGATAGATAGATAGATAGATAGATAGATAGATAGATAGATAGATAGATAGATAGATAGATAGATAGATAGATAGATAGATAGATAGATAGATAGATAGATAGATAGATAGATAGATAGATAGATAGATAGATAGATAGATAGATAGATAGATAGATAGATAGATAGATAGATAGATAGATAGATAGATAGATAGATAGATAGATAGATAGATAGATAGATAGATAGTTTCAAAGTAGGATCTCACTCTAACCCAGGCAGACCTGGAACTCACTTTGTAGTCCCAAACAAACCAGCCTCTTGGCAATCCCCTGACCTCTGCCTTCCTAGTGCTGGGACTGAAACTGTGTGCCACCACGCCTGACCAAAATCTCAAACTCTGACCACTGCATACTCAAAGACTAAGGCTTTGAAGCATTTGGGGCTTTAGATTTTCAGATTAAGGACACTCACTGAGTAAAATCAAATGCTCTGAAATCTAAACTCAATGTGCAATACATTGTAATACACTGTGATAAATTGATCTGTTATGTGAGATTATGAAGAAAGCATACAGAGAATAGACTACAAGTTTTAAAACATCTTGATTTTTCTTAAACCAGGTCATTATAACAACACTGTAATATGGAATGAATTATAAGATAATGTATACCAAATATACATGCCAAGATAAAAATCATAATAAACTTAAAATGATTTGGGGACAAATTAACATTTGAGATATAAAATACATGTATCTATTATATCAGTACTACAGCAACATCAGATAATGATCTGCCCATGGAGTTTTTATCTACAACTGTAAATGAGCAAAAACAGAAAAAGTTAGGGAGAAGGAATAATGTTAGTAAGCATTTGGATGGACTGTCTTAAATGCCTTTTTGTGAGAATGTGCTTTATCTCCCCATGCTAATTACTTAGTAAAATATTTGGCTTATGGATATTTTAACCTAATGTTAAATCTAGCACTTCTCTACTAATGGTCAAGGGTCTGATGGTAGAGCTGGAAGAATGGAATTTTCCCCATTGGAGTCACATTAACTCAGACATTACATCTTCTATCTTTGCAATTCTGGCTCCTCCAGACATGCAAGGAAAAACCCTGCTTTTGTCAGTGACAACTGCCTTACAGAAATATTGTAAAGATCAAAGGATTCATACTTCTGGGTAAGATGGAAGGTTAGAAACAGCCCCAGTGTGACCTGGTGAAGGAGATAATCAAAATAAGTCCTAACAGGGCTAGAGGGATGGCTTAGCGGTTAAGGTATTTGCCTGTGAAGTCAAAGGACCCAATTGAACCCAGGTTTGATTCCCCAGGACCTACATAAGCCAGATGCACAAGGTTGTGTGTATATATGGAATTTGTTTGCAGTGGCTGAAAGCCCTGGCATACCCATTCTGTCTACCCAATACCCTCTCAAATAAATAAAACAAAACAAATTTTAGGGAAAAAAATGAATCCTAACAGACTATGTCCCAATGAGGGAAGCTGAAGAAGAGCCTCAGAACACCATGAGGAGATACTGGTATGGCAAGGCAGCTTTTTCCTGACAGGCAGTCAGGCAGGAGCTGACCCACAGGAACACAGAGGCCACTTTGGTACCCTTGTCTCATTCAGTTTCATCCAACATGGCTGAAGACAACAACTCAGCAACTACTTCCTACTTGTTTCCCAATTTCACAGGTTTAGTCCCCATGGGTGGGCCCTTCTAAAGTCAACCGTCTTCCAGGGTCAACACACCTGAGCCTGGTGAGGGCTCATTCAAACTGGATACTGGATTCATATAAATGGGCCTGAAACACATGAGTAAACTTCCCTCTTCCCTTTCCCTTCCTCCTCCCCCTCCCCTCCCCTCCCCTCCCCAGGGGCTTCCTCTCTGGAAAGGGACTTTACCCTATGTGAGGGAAATTTTCCTGGTCTCCTCTCCCCTTTTCAAGCCTGGGCACTTTCCTGCTTTGCCTTCCCTCTTACTGTAATTCTCCCTAAAATAAATTTCTCAACACAATTCCCATCAAAATTCCAATGATATTCCTCACCAAGCTAGAAAAAAAAATCTAGGAATTCATATGGAACCAAAGAACGTGGCTGCGGGTATGACAATACCTGACTTCACATTATACTACAGGGCAATAGTGACAAGGACAGAATGATAGTGGCACCAAAGCAAACACAGACCAATGGAAAAGACTAGAGGACCCAGAAATAAATCCATACTGCTTTGACCACCTAATCTTTGACAACTAAGCCAAAATATTTAGTGGGAAAAAATAGCTTACAAATGGGTCTAGAAAAACTGAAATCCACCTGCAGTAGAATGAAATTAGATCCATCTCTCTCTCCCTGTATAAATAACCATTCAAAGTGGAGCAAAGATCTGAATCTAAAGCCTAAAATACAGAAAGTGCTAGAGGAATAAACAGGGAACACTCTCCAGGATATAGGCATAGGGAAGAACTCTCAGAACAAGACTCTAATAACACTGAAGATAGCCTCAAGAATCAACAAATGAAAATACATAAAATTTAATAAATAATAATAATATTTAATAATAATAAAATTTAAAGGTTTTTGCACAGCCAAAGAAACCATCCCCAAAGCTGATAGTCTATATAGAGTGGGGGAAAAAAAAAAAAAACTTTCCCATCTATGTTTCAAATAGGGAGCTAATAACCAGAGTTTACAGAGAACTACAAAAATTAAACACCTGGGCTAGAGAGATGGCTTAGTGGTTAAGGCACTTGCCTGCGAAGCCTAAGGACCCAGGTTTGATTCCTCAGAGCCCACATAAGCCAGATACACATGATGGCACATGCTTCTGGGGTTGGTTTGCAGTGGCTAGAAGTCCTAGCACACCCATTCCCCCTCTCCTTCTCCCTCTCTCTCTAATAAATAAATAAATAAAAATATTTTTTAAAATTTAACCTGCCAATCACCCAAATGGGCTAATGAAATGAATAGGCATTTCACAAAAGAAGAAACCCAAATGACCAATAAGCACTTTAAAAAATATTCAACATCCCTAGCAATAAGGGAAATGCAAAACAACTTTGAGATACTATCTTATACCAATCAGACTGGCTATTATCAAGAAAACAGAAAAGAGCAGTGCATGGTGGCACACGCCTTTAATCCTAGCATTTGGGAGGCAGAGGTAGGAATATCGCTGTGAGTTTGAGGCATGAACCTACCTCAAGAAACCAAAAACAGGGCTGGAGAGATGGCTTAGCGGTTAAGCGCTTGCCTGTGAAGCCTAAGGACCTCGGTTCGAGGCTTGATTCCCCAGGACCCACGTTAGCCACATGCACAAGGGGGCGCGCACATCTGGAGTTTGTTTGCAGTAGCTGGAGGCCCTGGCGCACCCATTCTCTCTCTCTCTCTGTGCCTCTTTCTCTCTCTGTCACTTACAAATAAATAAATAAAAATAAACAAAAAAAAATATTTTAAAAAAAGAAACCAAAAACAGGAAGAAAGAAAACAGAAAAAAAAAATGCTAGTGAGGATGATCCTACTGGTAGGAGTACAAACTAGTATTTATAGCCATTTTCAAAATCAGGATGGAGCCAGGCGTGGTGGTGCACGTCTTTAATCCCAGCACTTGGAAGGCAGAGGTAAAAGGATCACTGTGAGTTTGAGGCCACCCACCCTGAGACTACATAGTGAATTCCCAACTAAAAATTGTCCAAGTCCAGATGGATTCACTGGTGAATTTTATCAGACCTTCACAAAAGAAAGAATGCCAATGCTTCTCAAACTTTTCCATAAAATAGAAGAAGGAATTCTACCAAACTACTTCTATGAAGCCAGCATCACCTGGATACCAAAACTAGACAAAGACAGAAAAAAGAAAATGACAGACCATGAACATAGAAGCAAAAATTCTCAACAAAATATTGACAAACAGAATAAAAGAATATATCAAAAAGAGATATTTCACCCCAACCAAGTAGTCTGTATCCCAAAGATACAGGGATGGTTCAACATACACAAATTGATAAATTTAATATACTATATAAATGGACTGAAGGACAAAAATCACATGATCATCTCAATAGATACAGAAAAGGCATTTGACAAAATCCAACATCCCTTCATGGTAAAAGTCCTACAGACACTGGGAATAGAAGGAACATATCTCAATATAATCATGGCTATTTATGACAAACCTACAGCCAACATAATACTAAATGGACGTGGGGACTTAAAGCTTTTCCACTAAAATCAGAAACAAGGCAAGGGTGCCCACTGTCCCCACTTTTATTTAATATAGTATGGGAAGTCTTAGCTATAGCAATAAGGCAAGAGACACACATAAAAGGGATATAAATTGGAAATAAAGAGCTCAAATTATCATTGTTTGTAGATGATGTGATTCTTATACGTAAAAGACTCTAAAGATTCTCCCAGCAAACTGTTAGAGCTGATAAACACTTATAGCAACATAGCGGGATACAAAATAAAAACACAGAAATCAGTAGGCTTCCTATATTGCTAACAACAAACATGCAGAGGATGAAATCAGAGAATCTCTCCCACTCACAATTGCCTCAATAATAGTAAGAAGAAGAAGAAGAAGAAGAAGAAGAAGAGGAGGAGGAGGAACAACCTTGGAATAAACCTAACCAAGGAAGTGAAGGATCTCTACAATGAAAACTTTAAAACACTCAAGACAGAAATTTCAGAAAACACTAGGAAATGGAAAGACATCCCATGTTCTAGGATTGGAAGAATCAACACTGTGAAAATGTCAATCTTACAAAAAGCAATCTATATTTAAAAAAAAAAAAAGCCATCCCCATCAAAATTCCAATGGCATTATTCACGGAAATAGAAAAAAACAATCCAAAAATTCATTTGGAAGCACGAAAAAACCCTCAAATATCCAAAACATTTTTTTAATTTTTTTTATTTTTTATTTGAGAGTGATAGAGAAAGAAGCAGAGAGAGACACAGAATGGGGACACCAGGGCCTCCAGACACTGCAAACGAACTCCAGATGCGTGCACCCCCTTATGCATCTGGCTAACGTGGGTCCTGGGGAAGAAAGGCTCAAACCGCGGTCCTTAGGATTCACAGGCAAGTGCTTAACCACTAAGCCATCTCTCCAGCCCTATCCAAAACAATTTTGAGTAACAAAAATAAGGCTAGTAGCATCACCATAACTGATTTTAGAGCACAGCATGGCACAAAGACAGACACATAGGTCAATGGAACATAATAGAGGACCCAGGTGTAAATCCAGGCAGCTCCAGCCACCTGATCTTCAACAAAATTGCCAAAAATACTTACTGGAGAAAAGACAGCTTCTTCAACAAATTGGCTGTAAAAACTGGTTATCTATATGCAGAAGGATGAAAACAGATCCTTATCTCTCTCCATGGACAAGAATTAAGTCCAAATAGATCAAAGACCTTAAAATCAGAACCAAAACTCTGAAACTGCTAGAGGAAAAAGTAGGGGAAACCCTTCAACATACTGGCATAAGCAGCAACTTTCAGAATATAACTCCAGTGGCTCAGGAAACAAAACCACTAATCAACCACTGGGACCTCATTAAACTATAAAGCTTTTATACAGCAAAGGATACTGGCAGCAGAGAAAAAAGGCAACCTACAGAATGGGAGAAAATCTTTGCCAGCTATGCATCTGACAGAGCATTGATATCCAGGATAGAGCTGGAGAGATGGCTTAGCAATTAAGGTGCTTGCCTGCAAAGCCAAAGATCCCAGGTTTAATTCTCCAGGACCCACGTAATGCTACATGCACAAGGTAGTGCATACGTCTGGAGTTTATTTGCAGTGGCTGGAGGCCCTGGCATGCCCATTCTCCCCCCACCCCCGTCTCTCTCAAACAAATAAATAAATAAAAAAATTTTAACCCAGGATATACAAAAAACTCAAAAATCATAATAAGAAATCAAACAACCCAATTAAAAAAATGGGCTATGGCAGCTGGAGGCCCTGGCGTGCCTGTTCTCTCCCTTGCCCTCAAATAAATAAATAAAAATAAAAATGAGAAAGTGAGCTTTTTTAAAAAAGGGGGGGCTATGGAGGAGTATACCCTGAGTTCAAGGCCACCCTGAGACAACATAGTGAATTCCAGGTCAGCTTGGGCTAGAGTGAGACCCTACCTTGAAAAAAAAAAAAAAGAGGGGGCTGTCTGTGGGGGCAGAGGAAATGGCTTAGCAGTTAAGGTGTTTGCCTGCAAAGCCTAAGGACCCTGGTTTAATTCCCCAGGACCCATGTAAGCCAGATGCACAAGGGGTGCATGCATCTGGAGTTCGTTTGCAGGGGCTAGAGGCCCTGGAATGCCATTCTCTCTTTCTGTCTGCCTCTCTCTCCCACTCCCTTCAAGTAAATAAATGAATAAAATATTTTTTAAAATGGGCTATGGAGTTAAATAGAGAGTCTTCAAAAGAAGAAATACAGATGGCATATAAACATCTAAAAAAGTGTGCTACATCCTTAGCCATCAAGAAAATACAAATTAAAACTACTTTGAGATTCCATCTCACTCCTATCACAATGGCTGTTATCAAGAAATCAAATGACAGTAAATGCTGACAAGAATGCAAAAAAAGAGGAACCCTTCTACACTGTTGGTATGAATGTAATCTGGTAAAGCCATTGTGGAAATCAGTTTGGAGGTTCCTGAGACGATTTACCATATGACCCAGCTATACCACTCCTAGGCATTTCTCCTAAGGTCTCATGGTACATCCATATTTATTGCTGCTCTATTCACAATAGCTAGAAAATGAAACCAACCTAGATGTCCCTCAACTGACAAGTGGATAATAAAGATGTGGCACATTTATAGAATGGAGTTCTATTCACCGGTAAAGAAAAATGAAATTTGCAGGGAAGTGAATGGACATGCCTGATACTGAAAACCTATGAGAGGGGAAGACATGAACCCTAAGGGTGTAACGCCTGATGGTGTCTGGCTAAATGCATATATTATGCTCACCAAACTGCCCAGTAAGCACTTCTCTTAATGTTAATACTCATATATTACTGCTACTCTCAGTTTTGGTTAGATAAACTTCTCTTTTCAGATGGCAGTGACCTCTGCAATTACTCTAAAGGAACCATACTGCTGAGAAGAAGTGACAGAGGAGTGATCAGCACTGAGACATCTCTATCACACCTTCCAAGGCTCTGGGTCCACTGCAGAAGAGGTGGCAGAAAGAATGCACTCTTCCAGACACAAAATAGCCTGAATATCCAAGTCCTCCCAGTGCCTGGCACTACCTACACAAGACCATTGTAATAAGAGGAAAAGATGATGACATCAAAGTAAAAGAGAGACTGATTGAGAGGGGGAGGGGAAAGTGAGGGGGGAGAAAATTATCATGGTTTATTGTCTATAATTATGGATGTTGTCAATACTGAAAAAGAAAATGCCAGAATGAATGAGACCTAGATCTGTATATGCCAATTAAAAAATGGTAATAATAAAAGCTAGCACATGCATATAATCCCAGAGTATGAGAGGCTGCAGCAGGAGCATCTCCAGATCAAGGCCAGCCTGGTCTACATAGTGAATCCCTGACTTAAACAAACAAATGAAAAAAGAAAGAAGCTAGTAGGCATGGGGTACAGTTTAATGGTCAGTACTTGCCTAGCATGCTTGAGACCCTGAGTATGATGATACCCAGAATTATAACTGTTAGCAACCTAGGAATCATAGCTTTTTTCTTCCAACTTCGCTGTCATTACAAAGCTGTAACAATTTTTGCCATCCATTGACATTCTATCAAAACTTTACTATTTCAATATTTGTGCATGACAATACCAATATTGAGCATCTAATTTTTTTATTTTCTAAAATACATCTGTAGTTGATACAAACATTATATAAACTCTATAACTCATTGGTTAAGAGTAATGACAAAATGAAATTCCACCATTTTGAAGGTGTTCACTAGGATGCTGGGGACTTCTTGTATTTACAACTTTATTAATACACTGTAACTAAAGAGGCACTACAGAAAAACCTGACAAAATTACCAAAACACTTGCAAGTTGCTTTAAAGCTGAGTTATTTGGGAAGGGGGATACAGTTGTGTTTATATGCAACAGGAGAAGAATATCCCAAGCAGATGTGTGCCCCTGTCCTCCCTCTTACCACTAAAAGGACTGTCCTGGATGTAAGGCAATCAGACCAGACAGTTGTCACCAAAAAGGCAGGAAACCCTCAGACCTGGAACCTGGCAAGTAGCTGTCCCTGCAGGATGCCTCTCACTGTGCCTGGAGAAAGCTTTCCATCCCAACACCATGATACTAAGAAATACTATACTCCCAAGCCCCATGCAAAGACATGCTACGTTATAACCAGAGTGGTTGTATTGTTTTCTGGCCAACTAAGTGTTGACAAGGCCAGAACATCACCATTATTATTATATGATCCTAGTAACATTTCTTTTCTGAAAACCAGAGAAATGCCCTATCCATTTTCATGCAGATAGGAAGAGCAGTCAAAAGTATATAAAGAAATACATTTAACAAAGTAATACAATAAACTTTTAAAATTTCCAAAAGCAAAAGGAACTTCTTCAAGGGAAAGAGTGGCTATCTGCAAAAATAAATGGGCACACCCAGAGCAGTAATTAAGTATGTCTGTCATGACTTTCCTATGAAGCCTCCTGGCAAAAGATACCAAATCACTTGCAGAACTTTCTATAAACTCTATCCCTTATTTCATTTCTACAACTATTGCATACCCCATAAAGGAACATTTTTGAGCTGAGATTTTATAAAGTGTGGTGACTATCCCAAATACTTCTTTTTTGTTGTTGTTGTTTTGTTTTTTGTTTTTCAAGATAGGTTCTCTCTTTAGCCCAGGCTGACTTGGAATTCACTATGTAGTCTCCGGGTGGCCTCAAACTCATGGCAATCATCACCTCTGCCTCCCAAGTTCTGGGACTAAAGGTGTGCACCACCATGCCCAACCCAGTTATTTCTTGATAACCCACCCAGCCCTGGATTCCTCCCTCTCCTCACCTCCACATGAAAGCAAGTTTGCCTTCTAATACTTTGTGCTCACCCTTTTTAACTGTCATCTTTAAGCCAATTTAGGTACGTGTGCTGTAAGTTTCCAGTCTGCCTAGGCCCCAATTTCTATCTATCATTTCCTCTACTCCCTTAAACCCATCCTCATGTTAAAGCCAAAGAAAGCATAGATCTGATATATAACTTTCCACTTAAAATCCCTCAGTTGCTCTCCAGCCACCCCCAGTACTTCCTGTCCTCCCTCAAATATTTCTTGCCTTTCTCTTTTCATCTTGCTGTGTCTAACTAGGCATACTTTTTTACATTTTTCTTGATCTAATGAACACTTGAAACACTTTAGGATTCCTTCAAGTAATCAATTACTCCACTAACCTTTTCAAAATGCCAACTGCCACCATGTGAGTGAATGAGTGAGTGAGGGGAGGGTCTACTCATCTGTCTGATTCATCTTAGGTCTGTCATGATTCTCATATGCAGGCTTCCAAATAACACCCAAAATATAAGCAATAAATATTTGCTGCTGAAGTGATAGGGAGCATAATCATGTATCCTTTATTAATTCAGTGAACAAACTTCCTCACAAGTTATACGTAACTTTAAGGGTAATACTACAGAACAATTATAAAGTTCTAATTGAGTTTAAATTAATATGGGCTTTAGCATCCATCCTTTTTCCTACTACATTACATACCTTCTCAGATAGTGAGTGTGCTGGTAGCTGAGGATCACTTACCCGGAGCACCTGGGACAGGTGATTCAGATTTTGGAACTGTTTACATTTGGAAATATATGATAAAATTTTCCCTTTCCAGTTGAGCTTTCTAAATCTAAAACTCCCAAAGTCACAAACTTTATAGTATCTAGGATTTGGAATTTTCATATTAGAGATGCTCAATCTGTATGAAGAGCTCAGAATTACACCTCAATAGAGCTACCATTGGTGATACTGTCATTCTACCATGCTTCATAGCCATACTTCAGTATCCATGGGTGATAAGATTCCTTGAGCCCTTATGGATACTGGAGATGGAGACCAAACTCTGCAGATCTTTGGGTCCCTTATACAAAATGGCAGAGCATTTGTATACAATCTGCATGTCTATCCTCTCATATGCTTTAAGTCACCTGGAGATTATTTATAATAGCCCATACAAAGTATGTGATGAGTTATATTTTATTGCTTAGAAAAAAAAGGAAAAGAACTTTGTACATGTTCAATATATACACACTTTTTTCATCCCTATATTCTGTGTATTTCAAGTAATGGTTCCTTAAGGCACAGCTACAGAATTCTCAGGTACAGAGGACAACTGTAGTTGGTTTAATGTAAGTTATGTACAATCACAATTAAGTATAAAAATACGTGGGTTCGGCATGGTGGTGCACACCTTTAATCCCAGCACTTGGGGGCAGAGGTAGGAGGCTCACCATGAGTTTGAGGCCATCCTGAGACTACATAGTGAATACCAAGTCAGCCTGGGCCAGAGCAAAATCTTACCTCGAAAAAACAAAAAAAATACATGCCAACGGGTTTTAGGATTGATGAGAAATCAAGTTGCAAAACTTGTGTAAATTTCATTTTCTTCTAACCTACCCGAAAGTTATCTGGGGAGCTCAAATGAAGTTTTTCCCTAATGTCTTCCGAAGCTCCAGCACACAGCCTATAAAAGATATGATAATTCCTTTCCTCTTTGCCTTGAACACAGATCCTGGATTTCTCTAGAAGATAATGTGAAACAAATCCTCCAACAACTGAACTCTAAAGAAGAAAATAGAGAGAGAATATATATTAGTATTTAAGGTCTGAAGGAATCACTTGACAATGTTAAACATCTTTTCTAATAGATATTTGTCTATCAAAGAAGTTAAAATACTTATCCAGAGCTGCAGAAAATACAGATGACTAAAATGTAAGCTTAGAGTATTATTATAGGCTATTCTTGATTTTAAACATTTCCATTAAGTCTCTAGCCAGAACTGACTTTGCACTATGTCTCAATGCTGGCATCCACAGTAACCTATTATGTTATCTATGAAGAGCTCAAAGCCTCCAAATGTAATAAGTGATGATGTGAGGAAAATACTAACTGTCCTGACTTGATCACTTGATCAGTATACACTATACTGATGTGTGTGTAATGCTGTGCCTCATAAATATGTGTAATTATTACATATTAATCAAAGCAAATTTAATAACTTATGAGTAAAAAAAAACAAACAAAAAGTTATGTTCAATGCCATAATCAAATCTAATATTTGGATTATAAATTGTGAAAAGAATTTTAGTATACTCATAGTGAAAATATATTTTCTATGTAAAGTAACAAACAAAGCATGGTAGCACACACCTACAATTCCAACACTCAGGAGGATGAGTGAGGCAGGAGAAACCTGAGTTCTAGGACTGCCTGGTCTAGTCTACAACTGGACAAGGAAGCTCTTATCTCAAATGACAATAATAATAATAATAATAATAATAATAATAAACTTGTGGGTTCCTGTGTCCTCTGGGGTGAGCACATGAAAGTAAAAGACTTTCGGGGAAGGGGAGTTTTGGTGAACAGCTCTCTCAGTTTACTGTCAGGGAAATGGGTATATAAGCATCTGAGGGTGGGGAAGAGGACCCTAAGGGGGTTGGCTGTACCAAGTTCATTTCTGATGCCTAATTAGCACATGGGGACATTCATTCTAGACATAGGCAATGGCAGGGGAAGGGGGTTCAGGTGATCTAGGGTCTCAGGGGGATGGGCTGTGTGAAGGCTGATAAGAAGTTTCCTAGGCAACTGGCCAAAGGTCACAGGGCTATGGGCAAAGTCTAAGTTCAGGTGTGCCAGGCTTGGAGAGGAAGTGGCCTCCTGTAGCCCAGGGGTCCTTAGCCGTGCCTGACAGCTTAGGCCCCTCTCCTGAAGGTTCCAGCCTGTGCCTGCAGTGCCCAACAACCATTATAAAAACAAAAGGGGAGCTGTCGGACATGGGTAGGGCCCTGGGTTAAAGCAAACCTAAACTGTCTGACACGAAGGCCCCAGGCTATGGAGGGGTAGCAGCAGCCTGAACCTCAGTCATATCTTGGGGACTGGACCTGAACCAGCAGGGTAGCTCCTCCCCCCACCCCTGGGGATTGCAGTGAGCCAGGATCCTCCCCCCATTCTTGGGGGTCACAATAAGCTTGGATCCCCAGACAAAATCCTAGAACCCAAGATCAGTAGGAAGTAAGGCCACTACCTCTCCAAGCATGGGATACCTGGACTTTCAGATAAGACTTAGGCTTTGCTTTAACCCAAGGCCCTGCCAATGTCGGACATAAACTTAAAGAGATTTACCATAAGTTGAAGTATAATAATAATTCTAAAAAAGATCCTTGTATTTTTCACAAACACTTCCCAAGCATATTATCCTCAAAGTCACTTCCACTTACCTTTTCATTAAAATGAATCTCTACAAATTTTCCAAATCGACTGCTATTATTGTTGCGAACAGTCTTCGCATTTCCAAAGGCTTCTAATAGTGGATTTGCTATTGAGAGAGAAATAAAGATATTTCATCAAAAAATATGCATTGGGCTGGAGAGATGGCTTAGCAGTTAAGGCACTTGCCTATGAAGCCTAAGAACTCGTGTTTGAATCTCCAGGTCCTGCATAGCCAGACACACAGTGATTAAAGCATGCAATGTCACACATGCACCACAAGGGGAAATGTCTAGTTCCACAAATACTTAATGTTCATTCTCTGCGTTCAGGAACTACTCCAGGGTAGCAGATGGAAAATGTGCTCAATATATATAAAAAGAGTACATGAGCCAGGTGTGTGGGCACATGCCTTTAATCCTAGCATTTGGGAGGCAAAAGTAGGAGGATCACTGTTAGTCCAAGGCCACCCTGAGATTACATAGTGAATTCTAGGTCAGCCTGGGCTAAAGTGAGACCCTACCTCGAAAAACAAAACAAACAAACAAAAAAACCAACAAAAAAAAGCATGAACGTCACTTGGGGGGGGGGTGCCTACGAAGCCTAAGGACTCATGTTCGACTCTCCAAGTCCCATGTAAGCCAGACACACAATGTATATGCAAACAAGATGGCTCACATGTCAGGAGTTTGAGTACTGTAGCTGGAGGCCCTGGTGCAATTCTTTCTCTCTTTCTCTCTCTCTCGTTGAAAATATATATTTTTTTAAATTTCAAAACAAATTACTTGGTTAAAAACTTTAAAACTTGATCCCTATGAAGTTCAACGAAAGCATATATTATAATGGATAAAACAGTGTGATCATTTGTAATCTTGGTTACCAACTTGACAGTATTTAGAACACAAAGAAGAGCCTCTAGGTTCATCTGTGAGAATATTTTTTGGAAGGTTTAACTGAGAAACAAAGACCCACCCTGAATGTGGGCTGGGGTTTTGGCCTAAAATGAAAGGAGAAACAAGTGGAACACCAGCATTGATCTCTGTTTCCTGGCTGCAGATGCAATGTAGTCAACCATTTCACACTCCACCTCCATGCCTTCCCTGCCACCATCAACCCTTCAGCCTTGAACTTTTGTAAGGTATTCTCTCACAGCAACAAGAACTTACACAGTACAAGGAACTAGAAACAGCAAAGCTCTTGTGACAATATATAGCTAAGAAAACTATTTGACTTACTTTCTAAAGTATCTTATTATAACACCCAGAAAAAAACAACATACCAACAATTTGTATATGCACACCCAAGCTAAGAAAGGTTTTCACAGATTTCAAAGCCAGGCATGGTGGCTCATGCCTTTAATCCCAGCATTGGGTTTTCAGCTCTCATAGGCTAGGTGACTGGCTGCTGACCAAAGCGGCAATCAATCAGTCTCCCTAACTTCCTCACGAATAGTCTACTAAATAATTTAAGTAGACTGTAACATCAGTACACTATCCCCAGAAAGGCTAAGAATCTGTACATTTGGAAAATCATATTTATGCTGTCACCACCAAACCAAAAACCGAATTTCCATTCAGGATAACATCAAGTCAGTTACATCTACAATTCTCCATTATCAGAGAGCTGGAGAGGTATTGATAGTAACTGAAATATATTATACACTATACACCACAGTACCATAGAAAAAACTAAGCTTATATCCCATTCTCAAGTGAGTCTGACCTCAAGTAAATAAACCAGAATGCTAATTATTATTCTACTGAGCTAACCCATAATTAATTCTTTTGTACTTACTATTCAATTTATAAGGGTGACACTGAATTGGGGGGAAGTAGGCAGGAAAAAGAGTATATGGAAAAGGACCTAAAACACCTTGAACACCTACAAGACCACACCATAAGGAATTGGAAGAAATGAGATCCCGAAGTGGGGAAGGGCCACACCACTGGTACATTAACATTTTAAAACATTATCATGAAGGCAGTATAAAGTCATCACCAGGGCGTGGTGGGGAACGCCTTTAATCCCAGTACTCAGGAGGCAGAGGTAGGAGGATCACCGTGAGTTCAAGGCCACCCTGAGGATACAGAGTGAATTCCTGGTCAGCCTGTGCTAGAGTGAGACCCTACCTTGAAAAACCCCCAAAAGATTAAAACCAAAGATGAGAGAGCATTCTCACTCCATACAGAGGCTGCATTAAGGAAAAGCAACCTGACAGGAATCTATGTACAGGAATGAGGCACAAAGTCAACACGATGAAGGCCTGGACCAGTCATCTTCAAACTGAAGATGAGGAGGCATTGTAAGAGGACCCAATCATGGACAGCTTAAGGAATCAATCCATATACTTTTGGATCTCAAGGAAAGATTTTTGTTAAAATAATTTTCCAAAACAAGAGCATCTTAATGCCAAGTAATTCTTTTTCATCTTTCCTTTATAGAGAAACAAGGTCTGGAAAAGAAACAGGAAACCAAAGAGCTCCCTGTAATGCTTTTCTTCATTCACCCAATACTTATGCTATGCATCAGGCACTAGTATCCTGGCAGGCCCTGGAATCTGAAACAGAGTTCCCTGCCTTCCTTGTGCTTGCACAGGGGAGGAGTGTAGGAGAGAGAGACATGGTAAGTACGCGTGCAGGTGGAGTCTGAGCAAAGACTTATGGGAGATAAGAGCCTTCTGAATCTCTGGGAGAGGAACACTGTAAACCACTGAAAGGATTCCTCTAATAAAAAATAAAAGTTAACAATACCTTCAACAATTCTATCATCAATATCTTGACCCGTTCCATAGGATTCAGTGAGGTACCTATTTAAAATACGAGAAAACACTTGGATGACAGAAATACTGCATATAATATATTTGTAATTTTAATATTTAATACTGCCAAACAGTTATAACTCTTCTAAAAACATAAATTTAAATTCAAATTCAATTATGATGTTACAGGTTTTAATTTAAAGTTTTGTCATTGCCCAGCTAGTTCAGTCTGTAGAGCATGAGACTTATTTATTTATTTGATTGGGGGGGGGGTGCACATAGGGAGAGAATGGGAGTACCACAGGGCCTCTAGCCACTGCAAACAAACTCCAGACATATGCACCACTTTGTGTATCTGGCTTACGTGGGTACTGGGAAATTGAGCCTGGGTCCTTAGGCTTCGCAGGCAAGCTCCTTAACTGCTAAGCCATCTCTTGTGCCCCAGAATAAGACTCTAACACTATTTTGGTTTGGTTTCAAATATATCATATTAGGTAATATTCATCAACTAAAGAGATTCTAAACCCTTTTCAACAGACTCTTAACTAAACTTTATGGCTACAGAAAACAAGGCACCAGCCCTGGACATCTGAGCTATAACCTGAAAAACAGTGGTACAACTGTCTGCCTCCCACTTTTCAAAACATAGAGCAATCCTTTATTTACTAATGTCCATTACCAGTGTACAGCTGAACTTTCTGCTTATTTCATACACTAGCCACAGACTCACCATGTAACTGTTACATACAAGTGAGAGAGAATAAGAAATTGAACCACTTAGAAGCCCGAGAGTATTGAGAAGTATTCATTTAACCAGAAATGATTATAACCAACTCACTAACTCTTCAACTGGATTTCCACAGTCCAAATAGCAAAATTTCAAAGCAAGTCCCACCACACAACAATCAATGAAGAACTGTAGCAGTAGGAACAGCCCTGAGAAAACCCATAGTGTGCTCATCCACCAGCAACTTCACCACTGGAGTTAACTCCCCTGGGTATGTACATGAAAAGAAGGAAACCATAATGAGTGGTAGGGTTCCTTCCATTTTTAAATGTTATGATTCAAAACAAAGGATTGAGAATTAAATTTCATGGCAGCAAAAGGAATCTGTTGAGTGAAATGGTTAAGAGAAGTAGAAATAAAAAAGCCTGCCAGGAGTGATGGCACACACCTTTAATCCCAGCACTCAGAAGGCACAGGTAGGAGGTTGGCTGTGAGTCTGAAGCCAGCCTGAGACTACAGTGAGACACTACCTCAAAAAAAAAAAAAAAAAAAAAAAAAAAAGAGCCGGGCGTGGTGGCGGCATACCTTTAATCCCAGCACTTGGGAGGCAGAGGTAGGAGGATCTCCATAAATTCGAGGCCATCCTGACACTACATAGTGAATTCCAGGTCAGCCTGGGCTACAGTGAGACCCTACCTTGAAAAACCAAAAAAAAAAAAAAAAAAAAAAAAAAAGGCACTCATCAATGGCTTAAGGTAAAAAAATGGTTTCAAAAACTCATTCTCCTCCCTATTCACTAGCTGTCAGGATGCTGGAAAGAGCTTTGCAGCCTTTTGGAGAAGAAAAGTCATCAATGGTCTTAACTAGCAGTGGACCCTGCAAGCTTTACAGCTGTCCAGACAGGCCAAAGGTACGAACTGGTGCAACGGGTAGCATGTCTGTTTGGGGGAAAACCAACTGCTCTTTGATTTCATTTAAGGGGCTACAAGAAAAAGAATTCCTGCCTGGTACTGAAAACCTAATCAAAAGCCTATGGCAAGCCAGGTGTGGTGGTACATGCCTTTAATCCCAGCACTCAGGAGGCAGAGGTAGGAGGATCACCATGAGTTTGAGGCCATCCTGAGACTACACAGTAAATTCCAGGCCAGCCTGGGCTACAGTAAGACCCTACCTTGAAACACACACACAAGCCTATGGCTGGAGAGGTGATAAGAACTAGAGGGGAAATGATTCCTGTTGTCTGGCTAAATGGATATATTATGCCCACCAAACTGCCCTCTAAATATTTATGTTTATACTCATATATTAATGTTACTCTCACTTTTGGTTGGAGAAGTTTCTCTTTGCAGATGGTGGTGATCACTGCAGAGACTCAAAACTCACCAAAGTACTGAGAACAGTGGAGTGTGCAACACTTATTGAGACATCTCTATCACAACCTCCCAAGACTCAGGCCCCATTGCAGAAGAGGTGGCAGAAAGAATTTAAGAGCCAAAGAAAGGGGAGGACTGCCTACAATACATACAAAATGGCCTTGATATTTATGAACTCACAGTGGCTAAAGCTATGTAAAAAAGGCATGCGTAGTAAGAGGAAAAGAAAAGGATGGCATCAAAATAGAAGGGACTAGTTGGAAAAAAAAAAAAGACGGGATTCAGTGGAAGAAGGATTTGGGAGGGGAAAAAGATGGTGGTAGGAGGAAATTTTTATCATAGTATGTTGTCTATATGTATGGAAGTTATCAACAAAAAGTTAAAAAACAGTGCACAACAAAGAATGGAATATCCATTTGGATTCTGGATTTTGAAGGAATATTGCTAGACTCCCTTTGCCTTACTAACACTGGTGTCCTATAGAATTCTCACACAAATAACGTGTCACAGCTGGCTTTCAACAACCTATAGATTACCCTCCATATAAAATGTTACCCACACTACAAAACTATGTCATAAAGTATGTAAAGGTATTAAAATTAACCCATTCAGGGGGTTGGAGAGATAGCTTAGCAGTTAAGTTGCTTACCTGAGAAGCCTAAGGACTGAGGTTCAACTCCCCAGAACCCACGTAAGCCAGATGCACATGGTGGTGCATATGTCTATAGTTCCTTTACAATGATTAGAGGTGCACCCATTCATATTCATTCTCATTCTCATTCTCATCTCTCTCTCTCTCTTCCTCTTTCTCATAAATAAGTAAATAAAACCCTTTTTAAAAATTAACCCATTTAGCTGGGTGTAGTGGTGCACACCTTTACTCCCAGCACTTGGGAGGCAGAGGTAGGAGGACTGCCATGAGTTCGAGGCCACCCTGAGACTGCATAGTGAATTCCAGGTCAGCCTGGGCTAAAGCAAGACCCTACCTCAAAAAAAAAAAAAATTTAACCCATTTAAATATCTGTCATCTCACATTTGAAATGCACTATTTAAATAGCCATGGTAAAGCTGGGCGTGGTGGCGCACACCTTTAATCCCAGCACTCGGGAGGCGGAGATAGGAGGATCGCCATGAGTTCGAGGCCACCCTGAGACTACATAGTGAATTCCAGGTCAGCCTGGGCTAGGGTGAGACCCTACCTGGAAAAACCAAAAAATAAAATAATAAATAAATAAATAAATAAATAAATAAATAGCCATGGTAGTGAGAAGGAAATGACCCCACATATTCACCTTGCTATCTGCTGCTGCAGAGCTGGAATTACTCAGGTCCGTGCATTCAAGCCCAGCCCCTTCTGGATGATGCACCCAGGTGTGTTGGTTTCTTTCAGATTTAGCCCCAGATCCAAAATAAAAAGCCTGGTTGCTCACGAGGCTTTCAGTGGGCTTTTTCCTCTTTTCTGGCTCCTGGGCTGATCACCTCTCAGCATCTGAGGTTTTTGCCACCGGTAAGGTTTTGGCCTTTCTACCCCGGCAGCTTAGCTGCTGGAGAGGGAGAAAGGATGGATATACCTGGGCCCTTAGACTATGTGGACGTTCCACTCCTCACCCTTTGGTTCTCAGACTAACCTCTCCGGCCATTCCCCCCTTTTTGGTCTGCGGACTCTTTCTCATCCCTCCTGACCTTTGAATAAATATAATAATTCATAAAAATAACCTTTCTCAGTCTTGTTTTATTTCAATTTTTTAAGTAAAGCAGACATGAGCTCAGGTTTGCAGTTTGCATTTGAATCCCCAAAGTAAATCCTACTTCAGTAGAATCAACTCAAGTGCCTATCAACAAATGCACAAATGCCTCAAATGTAGTAAATGTCTACAATGGAATATTATTCAGCCCTAAAGCTTAGGGAGGATATTCTAATACATACTACAAGATAGGGCACATACAGAACAGGCAATTACATTTTTCTTTAAGAGACGGGTGTGACAGTTAAATTATACCAACATGATCATACTGGGAATCCTGTGAGAGAGGTTTGAGCAGGTCTGTGCTGTGTGGGTGCTTCCAAGAAGGATAAATGGAGGGAAGAAATACTTCTTCTGGAGTGGGTGGCCCTTCCAGTAGGGAGCTATATGTAAGGAAGCTCCAAGAGAACATGATGTCCTTCTTTAGTCTGGCTACCCATGGTTCTTACTCAGTGCATGTGTTTACCCTCTGGCTATCCGCAGGACACTGGAACCCCAACTGCATGAAGCCTTGTGGGCTGAGCAGCTACCAGGTTCTCTAGACAGCTATTGCAGACAGCCTGTACACTGTAAACTAATCCAACAAATTCACCCCCACCTTTTTGTTTTGTTTTGGTTTGGTTTTCAAGGTATGGTCTTGCTCTCTAGCCTCAGGCAGACCTGGAATTTGCTATGTAGTCACAAGGTGGCATCAAACTCATGGTGATCCATCTACCTCTGCCTCCTGAGTGCTGGGATTAAAGCTATGCACTCCCTTTTTAATACATATTCATTCTACCACTTCTGTTCCTCTAGAGAACCTGATGAGGGCGGAATTCCCCACTCCTGGGAACTGAGTGGTTAACTCTGAATGGCAATGATTGACTAGGGACAGGATGGTTGGGGCTCTGGAATTCCCCACTCCGGGAGTTTAGCCAGAAACAATGTTGCAGTGGTGGCTGGCTGCTTCTAACACTTCTCTGGCGGTAGCTCGCAGGTCAAGCTCATCTGTTCTTTCAGCCCACATTCTTTCAACAGAATTCTACATTACTATTAAACTTTCAAAACACAATCAGTTTAAGACACTTTCAATCATAGGCAGCATACTTTAAGGCCCCTGAATTCAGTTCTCAAGTTGAGTTTCCCACTTTCAGGGCTGCTATCCTTAGGAGTGTTCTGATGCTTGAAATCAAGCTTGCAGTTCCTGTCTTTGCTGTAATCCTGTTTAATAAAGTCCACTACCTACATTCCTCTACCAGCCCTATAATTGTCTCATGGCCCTGAAATGGTTTATTCTTTACTGCTTCCTGGATAAGAACTCATTCAAGCAGAGCTCAGCAAGAGCAGAGCTGCTCCCCTCCCATTTCAGACTGATACACAGGGTCTCACTATGTTCTCCAGGCTGACACCAGTGTCTCTAAACTAACATAATCCTCCTGCCTCAACCTCCAAAGTAGCTTGGATTACAGGCACATGTCACCATGACTGACCAAACATGGATGAATAATAAGCATACTGAGCTAAATGAAATAAAGAAGTCATGGAAAGCTGGGCGTGGTGGCGCACACCTTTAATCCCAGCACTTGGGAGGCAGAGGTAGGAGGATTGCTGTGAGTTCGAGGCCACCATAAGACTACATAGTGAATTCCAGGTCAGCCTGAGCTGCAGTGAAACCCTACCTCAAAAAAAAAAAAAAGTCATGGAAAGAATAACACTATACGATTTTACTTATGCAGGGTACCTAGAATAGTTAAATTCATAGAATTCAAAGCAGCTAGGGGAAGTGAGTAGCATAGCTTAATGAATGAAGCATTTCAGGTTTTGAGAAAAAATTCTGCACAACAATGTGAATATGTTTAACATTACTAACATGTACATCTACAAATGATTAAAATAGTAAGTTGTATGTTAAACATTTTTACCACCATTTTAACACTAACCAGTTCAAAATATTTCACATTAGCTAAAGACTTACCTTAGAACAAATTTTGTATTTTCTGTTTTCCCAGCTCCAGATTCTCCAGACACAATGATAGACTGGCTCATCTTTAGCACCTTCATGTCCCGAAAAGCCTTATCAGCTGGGGGCAAGCAGCATAGTAATATATTCAACAGAGCGTTATCAACTGGGAGCAAAGTCACACAGCAATACGTTCAACAAAGTGACTGATACAAAGTTCACTTAGAAGTTTCTTCTCCTGAAGGGATACTAAAAACATCTACAGACATTCACTTGTTGTACACTATCTTATAATGTAATGTGCAATGCAAAGAACTCTTGACTTTGTGTGAGAACATCCCCATATGATGAGCTGTGGCTCAGCTTGCCCTAATGACAGAACAGATCTACACAGGGCTAGAAAATGCTCACTATGCATAACTAGCAAAGTCCCCAGTGAAAAGCAAGGAGTATAAGCTTCCAATTAAGAACCCTGACAACCAAAACTTCTGTTGGACAGAGAACACTTAAAACAAAATAAATCTGTCAAGTATTAGTCTCTGTAATACTATATTAAATTTCAACATCTTTTTAAAAAATATTTTATTTTTATTTATTTGACAGAGAAAGGGGGGGAGAAAATGGGTGTGCCAGGGCCTTCAGCCACTGCAATAGAACTCCAGGCACATGTGCCCCCTTGTGCATCTGGCTAACATGGGTCCTGGGGAATCGAACCTGGGTCCTTTGGCTTTGCAGGCAAACACCTCAACTGCTAAGCCATCCCTCCAGCCCAAATTTCAACATCTTAAAAGAATTTTTCAATATTTCAAAGCCAGGCAAAATATCTGTCCTTAAGTGTATGTTTGCCTTTTCTATTTCTTCCTCTCTAAACTGTCTGTTCAGCTCTTTGCCCCATTTTGACTTCTTACGGTTTAGATTTTTGAGTTCTTTGTAGATTCTAGAGATTAGGCCTCTATCAGTTGGATAACCAGCAAATATTTTCTCCCATTCTGTGGGTGATCTATTGGCTTTGCTTATTGTTTGTTTGTCTGTAAAGAAACTCTTCAGCTTCATGTGATCCCATTGGTTGAGTGACGGTTTAAGTTCATGAGCTACTGGGGTTTTGTTCAGGAAGTCTTTTTCCATTCCTATATCATGGAAAGTACTTCATAAATTTTCCTCCAGTAGTATACGAGTTTCTTGTCTTATACTGAGATCTTTGATCCATTTGGACTTGAGTGTAGTGCATGGGGAAATGTGTGGATCTAGTTTCAGTTTCCTGCAAATAGTTATACAGTTTGTCCAGCACCATTTGTTGAAGATGCTGTCTTTTTTCCAGCTTATATTGTTTGGGCCTTTATCGAATATCAAGTAGCTATAGTTGCTTGACCCAAAGTCCGGGTCCTCAAGTCTATTCCATTGATCTATACTCCTGTTTTTATGCCAGTACCAGGCTGTTTTTATTACTATGGCTTTGTAATATAGCTTTAGATCAGGTATGGTGATGCCTCCAGAGGTATTTCTTTTGCTGAGGATATGTTTGGAAATATGAGGCCTTCTGCCTTTCCATATGAAATTTGAGATCATTTTTTCTATTTCTGTGAAGAACAATGTAGGGATTTTAATTGGAATTGCATTAAATCTGTATATTGCCTTTGGTAGGATTGTCATCTTCACAATGTTAATTCTGCCTATCCAGGAACATGGGAGGTCTTTCCATTTTTTCAAGTCGGCCTCAATTTCTTTTTTGAGTGTTTTTATGTTTTCGTTGTATAGATCTTTCACTTCCTTGGTTAACGTTATTCCAAGGTATTTTTTTTTTTTTGTTGCAACTGAAACTGGGACTATGTCCCTTATTTCTTTCTCTGTATCTTTGTCATTTGCATAAAGGAAGGCTACTGATTTTTGTGCATTGATTTTGTATCCTGCTACTTTGCTATAGGAGTTAATCACCTTCAGGAGTTTTGGGATGGAGTCTCGTGGGTCTCTTACATATATAATCATGTCATCAGCGAATAAAGCTAACTTAACTTCTTCCTTTCCAAATTGTATCCCTTTTATTTCTTTCTCCTGTCTTATTGCTTGAGCTAGGACTTCCAGTACTATATTGAAAAGCAGAGGTGAGAGTGGACAACCCTGTCTTGTTCCTGATCTTAATGAGAATTCCTCCAGTCTCTCTCCATTAAGTATTATTTGGGCCTTAGGAGCTTCATATATTGCCTTTATTAGGTTGAGATATGAACCAACCATGCCAATTCTCTCCAATGTTTTGAACATGAAGTGATGTTGAATCTTGTCAAAGGCCTTTTCTGAATCTATCAAAATGATCATGTGGTTTTTATGTTTAACCTTGTTTATGTGGTGTATTACATTGACAGATTTCCGTATGTTGAACCACCCCTGTGTTCCTGGAATGAATCCCACTTGGTCAAGGTGGATAATGCTTTTGATGTGTTGTTGGATTCGGTTTGTAAGGATTTTGTTTAGGATCTTTGCATCTAAATTCATCAGGGAAATAGGCCAGTAGTTTTCTTTTCTTGTGGCATCTCTGCCTGGTTTTGGAATTAGGGTGATGCTAGCTTCATAAAAGGAGTTGGGTAGCTTTCCCTGTTCACCAATTGTGTGGCACAGTTTGAGGAAGATTGGTTTGAGTTCTTCCATGAAGGTTTGATAGAATTCAGCTGAGAAGCCATCTGGTCCTGGACTTTTCTTTTTTGGGAGGTTTTTTATTACTTTTTCAATCTCTCATCATCCCTAATCATCAGAGAAATGCAATTTAAAACAACTATGAGATTCCACCTTACCCCAATAAGGATAGCAAACATCAAAAAATCAAATAAAAATAAATGCTGGCGAGGATGTGGAGAAGTAGGAACACTCATCCACTGTTGGTGGGAATGTAGGATGGTACAACCACTTTGGAAAGCAATATGGAGACTTCTGAAAAAGCTGAGTATAGAGATACCAACAGACCCAGTTATTCCCTTACTGGGCATCTACCCTAAAACCTTCAAACCACAGGCTAGAGAGATTTGCTCAACCATGTTTATAGCGGCTCAATTTGTAATAGCTAAGTGCTGGAATCAACCCAGATGTCCATCACTAGAAGAATGGATAACTAAGATGTGGTATATCTACACAATGGAATTCTATACAGCAGTAAGAAAAAATGACACAATGAAATTTGAGGAAAAATGGTTGAACCTGGAACAGATCATTCTCAGTGAACTTACCCAATCACAGAAAAAAAAATCGCCACATAGTCTCACTCATCTACAGCACCTAAACTGAATCTACCCAAGATACCTTACATACCCAGCAAGCACCTCCTAGACTAGCCACTAGGATGGAAGGGGAGGGATGGGAAGGCATCAAAGGGGTGGGAAACACAAATTAGACCCAAATGGCAATGGTACCATAATTTTCTACTTACTAAAAGACAGACCAAATGCTGATCCTTCACCAGGCCCTTACAGAGAACACCTGAACCACAAGACACTGCAGAGGGTATGATCAAGTCTAACCTTAATCTTCTACGTCTTCCCTCCGTCACTTCCCCTCTCCCTCTCTCTCTCTCTTTTATCTCTAACTCTTGTATATTAGTTATCTTTTTCCTCATTTTCTTAGCGGGCACTGACATGTAACTCCCAGAACCAGCATGGGGCTATTATCCACAATGAGCTTTTGATCAGAGAGACCTAACAAGGTTTCCTAAAAGACAGACAGATTTCTGTCAGAGTACTTGATGACCCACCAAAGGCTAGTGATAAGACCCTACTGCTGAAGACACCTTATGTGATTGACATGCAAATTAGAATGGCATGGCTGGAAGTTGGAAGAGAGTCAGTCCCCAGACAGTCAGCGCGTCTCGTGCCAGAAGGTGCTACATGGGCGACTGGGGGAATATGACTAATATCTGTCGAAGCAACGCATGGTCTAACCTACTTAGCAGCAAATAACTTGTTGTGATGCCCACACAAGTGCAGTGGTGGCACACAGCCATGGTGGGGAACCAACTGCTCTCAATTCGGCTAACTGATCCCCTCACTGGTATGAGACCCATAGCTGGAGCTGGGAAACAAGTCAGAACCATATCCAAACATAAACCTACTCTCCAATATCAAGTTACCGTCAATTGTGGGCTACAACAGGGCCTACACGTATTAAATTCTCTATTAAAAAAAGTAAGGGTTATCTCATTTGTCCTGATGCTAACTTACTCTCCGTTGGAGAATCTGCTTCTCTTTTTCAGATAGATGTAGATCCTAAGGAGAGAGCCACCCCATCATACCTCAAAAGGGCCCCGGCTGAAACTAAGAAAAATTGGAGAAACAAGCAAGGGTGCTGTTTTCCTGATGAACCGGATACCAGCACAAGGGGGAAGGAGATCAGCATAGAGAAAAATCAACTCCTACCAAATCAGAGTGCCAGAGTCTCAGAGCCCCCCAACACCTCATCACTGAAGCCGACCCAACATGGCTCAGGGAAATTTTGCGGAAGAGGGGGCGGAAAGAATGTCAGAGCCACATGTTGGGTCATGATATGCAGAGACATTTAGCTTACCCATAACTGTGGGCTAACTCCACAATGCATGACCCGTATACCTCAACAAGGAGGGGCCAAGAGGAGGGGGTAGGTCATGGATGAGCCTAATAATGGTACCAAACTGACTGTAAAAAAAAAATAAAATAAAAAATAAAAATGAAAAAAAAAATCTGTCCTGCTTACATGCCAAGACTTTAAGCTATAATACCTTAAATGTTAAGATTGTACAAACTAAGCACAATTTAATTCCATTAATGTAATCTAAAATTAAAACAGTTTTAATCATTGTTCTTCCTATAGATAACATAAAGTGGCATAAGCCACATTCAAACGGACAAATATCCCATGTTTTCTCTCCTGAGACATGAAAGTCAAAGAGAGGCTAACTTGGGAAGATGAAGGGACCTACAGGAAGGAAGAGGGAACAAGAGAAGGTAATTAAGGAGGAGATATGATCAAAACACAAGCTATACTATCCTATGAAAATGTCATCATATCAGGGTCCATTGCGAAGAGGTGGCAGAAAAAATGTAAGAGCCAAAGGAAGGGTAGGACTCCTTACAACGTGCTCCTCCAGACACAAAATGGCCTGGATATCCATGACCTCACAGTGCCTGACACTAACTACACAAGACCATCATAATAGGAGGAAAAGATCATGGCATCAAAATAAAAGAGAACAGCCGGGCATTGTGGTGCACACCTTTAATCCCAGCGCTCGGGAGGCAGAGGTAGGAGGATCACTGTGAGTTCCAGGCCACCCTGAGACTCCATAGTGAATTCTAAGTCAGCCTGGGCTAGAATGAAACACTACCTCAAGGAAAATAAATAAATAAATAAATAAATAAATAAATAAATAAATAAGAGACTGACTGAAAGAGGGAAGGGATATGATGGAGAGTGGAGTTTCAAAGAGGTAAGTGGGGAGAGGGAGGGAATTACCATGGGATTTACAATTATGGAAGTTGTCAAAAAATAAAATAAAATAAAATAAAATTAAATAAAATACAATACAATAAATGAAAAGAAAATGTCATGATGAACTAATGTGAAAAAAAAATTAGTTCCTAAGCAATGGCTCAATAAAATAACTATTTTTCACTTCAAACATGCTACCCATACCACTGAAAAAAGGTTTTACAAATGGCTTTTACTCTAAAGATAGAATGCAAAACACGTGCTATGGTTAGGGTATCCCAGGGGTCCACTGTGACTGAAGCTTGTCTGCAGGGTGGTGCTGCTGGAAAGAAGGCAGTGGGACTTTTGTGCAGAGGGCACAGTGAGAGATCCTTGGATCACTGGAGACATGGTGGGATTTTTGAGGAGAGGACACAGTGAGAGGTCCTTAAATCATTGGAGACATGCTTTTGGAAGGTAGTTCTCATCTAACCCCTTGAGTTCTCACAAGAGTGTCATCATAACAAGAGCAAGCCTGGTCCCTCCCTAGCCTCTGTCTGCCCCTGGTTGGAGAGCAGTCACTGCTTCCTCCAGCCACTCCTACCCATCCAACCTTGAGGGGATGCAGCCAAAGGGTGGGGGTGGGGGTCACATGACAAAGCCTGTATAATGCTATCTGGATTATGAACCTTCAAAATGAACTAAATAAGCTACTTCTTCATGGGCAGCTTATGCCAGATATCCCATTTGTGGTGGTCTGAGTTAGATGCCCCCATAAACTCATGTTTTGAATGGTTGGTCCCCAGCTGTTAGCAATTTCAGAGGTGGAGCCTTGCTGGAGGAGGTGGGTTGTTGGGGCAGCCTTAGGGGTGTTATAGCCAGCTCCCTGTGACCAGAGCTTGACTCATTTTCTTGATGCTGTTTTCCACCTACTGTGGTAGAGGTGATATAGCCTCTGCACTACCATTCTCTCCCTGCCATGGTGAAGCTTCCCCTCAACTGTAAACCAAAATAAAACCTTTCCTCGAGCCGGAGAGATGGCTTAGTGGTTAAGGTGCTTGCCTGCAAAGCCAAAGGACCCAGGACCCACGTAAGCCAGATGCACAAGGGGCACACGCATCTGGAGTTCTCGTTTGCAGTGGCTAGAGGCTCTGGCGCGCCCATTCTCTCTCTCTCTACCTGCCTATTTCTGTATCTCTCTCTCTCAAATTAATAAATAAAAATACAATATAGAACTTAAAAAAAGAAAAACCTTTCCTCCATCAGCTGCTACTTGTCAGTTTTTGTCCCAGCAATACGAAGGAAACTGCAACACCATTAGTCACACAGGTCTGACTAACACACAGGAGTGCACCCTTGCCTTTACCCAATTTATCAGCAACTGCTCCAGCCTACTTTCATACAGTCACTATAAATATTTTGTAAGCAGTAAAAGGCTAATGTGAAAGAAAAAGAAAAGAGCTGACTTATTCACATTTAAAAACTTGTAACTTTTATCCTGTGATGAACTTGCTCATATTCAGGTCCTAGGGTTCTACAGCTTGATAGATAGAACATACCAATGTTCACAGAGCATCTTAGAAGCAAAAGGCAGTCACGTCCTGCTAGATCTGGATGACACATTTGGTCTACCAACGACCAAATCTACAAGTTGTTAGGCAAAACACAAGCACACAGGCAAATCCAAAGAAAACCAGACTTCACTAACAAGAAGCACTAAACTAGACACTGCCTTGGGTACATCTGAGTGCAAAGGAGCTAGCAAACACTTCTGAATTTGGCAGGGTGGGAGTGGGAAATAAACGCTAATTCTCAACAGATAATTCCATCTCTGTTCCTCAACAACAGAGGACTTCAAGAAGAGAGACTGAAAAAAAAGTTGGTATTAGCAACATGGTGGCACACACCTTTAATTCCAGCACTCTGGAGGCAGAGGTAGGAGGATCGCTGTGAGTTCGAGGCCACCCTGAGACTACATAGTGAATTCCAGGTCAGCCTGGACTAGAGTGATACCCTACCTCAAAAAACAAAAACAAACAAACAAAAAAAGTTGATATTGTCTTTACACAGATTCCTCGGTGATATAAAGTATGTGCCATATTCCATGTAATTTTATAAAATTCTAGTGCAAGATAATACAGGGAAGAAGTGAGGTCGAACCTAAGTAACATACACACAAGTGATGACCCAGGTAATAGAGAAAAGCCTGGTTTCTGTCAAAGAGAAATCTAAGATGCTGCTAATCAAAAGAAGAAAGTGGGGGTGTGGTGGCACACACCTTTAATCCCAGCACTTGGGAGGCAGAGGTAGGAGGATCACTATGAGTTTGAGGCCACTCTAGGATTACATAGTGAACTCCAGATCAGCCTAGGCTAGAGTGAGACCCTATCTCAACAAAAACCAAGGAGCTGGAGGCTGGAAAGATGGCTCAGCAGTAAAGGTGCTTGCTTGCAAAGCCTAACAGCCTGGGTTTGATTCCCCAGTACTTATGTAAAGCCAGATGCATAAAGTGGTAAATGTACCTGGAATTCGTTTGCAGTAGCAAGAGACCCTGGCACACCGATTCTGTCTCTCTCTCTCTCTCTCTCTCTCTCTCTGTCCCCCTCTCCCTCTCTCTCTCCCCCCCTTTCCCTCTCTCTCGTGCATGCACCCATTTTCTCTCTTTCTGTCCCTTTGTCTCTGTCTCTGTCTGTCTATCTCTCTCTCACACACACTGCTTACAAATAAATAAATTGTTAAAAATTTTAGGGCTGGTGAAATGGCTTAGCAGTTAAGGCATTTGCCTGCAAAGCCTAAGGACCACAGTTCAATTCCCCAGGACCCAGGACCCATGTAAGCCAGATGCACAGAGGGCTCATACATATGGAATTCATTCTCAGTGGCTGGAGGCCCTGGCACGCCCATTCTCTCTTTCTCTGTGCCTCTTCCCTTCCCTCCCCCCCCCCTCAAATAAATAAAGAAATAAAATATTTTAAAAAAATTTTAAAACAACAAGGGCTGGAGAGATGGCTTAGTGGTTAAGGTGCCTAAGGACCCAGATTTGATTCTCCAGGCCCCACATAAGCCAGATGTACATGGTGGTGCATGCATCTGGAGTTTGTTTGCAGTGGCTAGAGGCCATGGCATGCCCATTCTCACTCTTTATCTCACTCTCTCTGTTTCTAATAAATAAATTAATTAACTTAAAAAATTAAAACAACAAGAAAAAAACCACTAGGCTGCCTTTTATTACATCCCTTTTGCCAGGGCATACATGCCTCAGAGAACAAAGACAAACACATGGACCTCCCTCATGAGTTGACTACAGAATTCTTCCCTCCCTGTGTAACACACCTGCCCCTAACAGTGTCCTTTCATCCAAGATATATACAGGTCTTACAAACATATATGCAATTCATGGCATCTATGACCCAATTTGTGATGGACCACCCATCAACAGGACCAGCATCTATGACTTGTCTCATAAAGGACCATCAAGAGATATGAGAGGCACCTGGGAGCCTGAACAGTAAAATCTATGAGACAAGGCTTCGTCCAACAATCAGGCAGGCCCGCAAGAAGACTATATCCCCAGCCAGCTCTCTCCCTTCACATTTCTTCTTCCTCTACTTAATACTCCATGTCAATTTAGCTAGCTGGCTCTTGCTGTTCTGTCCTTTTCTTTCTCTCTCTCTCTCTGCTTCCTCCTCTGTTCCTTCTCTCTTCTCTTTTAATTTTTTCTTTATTTATATTTAGTTTTTCTAAAGTAGGGACTCTGTAGCCCAGGCTGACCTGGAACTCACTCTATAGTCTCAGGCTGACCTCAAACTCAGGGTAATACTCACAGAGGATACTCCTACCTCTGCCTCCCCAGTATCTCTCTCCATGCACAAGAATTAAATCCAAATAGCTCAGGAACCTTAATATCAGGCCTGAAAGTCTGAAACTGCTAAAGGAAAAAGTAGGGGAAACTCTTCAACATGCTGGCATAGGCAACATCTTTCTGAATATAACCCCACTTGCTCATGACACAAAATCACTAAGCAACCACTAGGACCTCATGAAATTACAAAGCTTTTGTACAGCAAAGGACACTGTGAATAGAGCAAAGAGACAACCTACAGAATGGGAGAAAATCTTTGCCAGCTACACACGTGACAGCAAACTAATATCCACGATATACAAAGAACTCAAAAAAACTAAATAATAAGAAATCAAACAACCCAATTAAAAAATGAGCTATGGAACTAAATAGAGAGTTCTCAAAAGAAGAAATACAGATGGCATTTAAACATCTTAAAAAAATGTTTTACATCTTTAGCCATCAGGGAAATGCAATTTAAAACTAGTTTGAGATTCCATCTCACTCCTGTCAGAATGGCTATCATCAAAAAAACAAATGACAATAAATGCACAGAAAAAGAGGAACCCTTCTACACTGTTGGTGGGAATGTAATCTGGTCCAGCCACTGTGGAAACCAGTGCGGAGGTTCCTGAGACAGTTAAAAATAGATTTACCATATGACCCAGCTATAGCACTCCCAGGCATATATCCTAAGGACTCGTCTCACTACCTTAGAGACACTTGCTCAACCATGTTTATTGCCTCTCTATTCCCAATATAGCTAGAAAATGGAACCAACCTAGATGCCCCTCAACTGATGAGTGATAATGAAGATGTGGTACATTTATACAATGGAGGTCTATTCAGTGATTTAAAAAAATGAAATTATGGGGCTGGAGAGATGGCTTAGCGGTTAAGTGCTTGCCTGTGAAGCCTAAGGACCCCGGTTCAAGGCTCGACTCCCCAGGACCCACGTTAGCCAGATGCACAAGGGGGCGCATGCGTCTGGAGTTCGTTTGCAGTGGCTGGAGGCCCTGGCGCGCCCATTCTCTCTCCCTCTATCTGCCTCTTTCTCTCTGTCTGTCACTCTCAAATAAATTAATAAAAATAACAAAAAAATTTAGAAAAAAAATGAAATTATGAAATTTGCAGGGAAATGGATGGATCTGGAAAGGATTATACTTAGTGATGTAACCCAAGCTCAGAAATCCAAATGTCGCATGTTTTCTTTCATATGTGTATCCTAGCTACAAATGATTAGACTTCTATGTGAGTTAGAATAAAACTCAGTAGCAGCAGCCAGTAAGATAGAAAGGGGATATAAAAGGAATAGAAAGAAAACGGAGGGCTGGAGAGATGGCTTAGCGGTTAAGCGCTTGCCTGTGAAGCCTAAGGACCCCAGTTCGAGGCTTGATTCCCCAGGACCCATGTTAGCCAGATGCACAAGGGGGCGCACACATCTGGAGTTCGTTTGCAGTGGCTAGAAGCCCTGGCGCGCCCATTCCTTCTCTCTCTCTATCTCTACCTGCCTCTTTCTCTCTCTATTGCTCTCAAATAAATAAAAATATTTTTGAAAAAAAAAAGAAAGAAAGAAAGAAAGAAAAGGGATATAAAGGGAATAGAAAGGGAGGGGGATGACTTAAGAGGATGGTATTGTATATATGTAAATAGAAAAACAGATTACTGGGGATGGAAAGGCCTAAGTGAGGTCAGGGGAAGAGACTGAGTAAAGGAAAGGTGGGGGGAGAACTAATCAAAATCTAAGAGGGTATAAATAAATAATATGGAAACCTACTTTTTTAGACAATGGAACACCCAGAAGCCATAGATTGTTACTAGAAAATTTTCAGTGCTAGGGATGGGATACCTTCCAGTGAGTTCTTGGCCAGGGAGGTCCCTGATACTCCCCAAAACATTACAGGCCATTGCCAAGGCTCTTGTTTTCTCACCAGGAATAGATGTTAAGACCATATTGCTGAAGACTCCACATGCTTGCACTGTAAGGTCACTAAGAAATCAAACTGAAGCTGAGCTGAAAACTTCCTCCCTGTAGATCAGCTGACAGAAAGCTGGAAAAAGCTATGCTGCAAGCAGTTCCATGGAACAAAGAGAAATTACCAGTGGAGATAAACAACAGTGGACACTGCAGGCCTTAAATTTAGCCAGCCAGGCCAAATAAGCTATCAGGTACAATAGTGGCATGTCTGTTATGGGAGAAACCAACAGCTCTCTAATTGGACTGGACGCCTACTCCATGGGAGGGAATACATGCCTGATACTGGAAACCTACAACAGGGGTAGTCATGAGCTCTAGGGGTATAACATTTGTTGGTGTCTGGCTAAATATATATACTATGCTCACCAAACTGCCCAGTAAGCACTTCTCTTAATGTTCATACCCAATATTAATGCTACTCTTACTTTTGGCTAGAGAAGCTTCTCTTTTCAGATGGTAGTGACCTTGAGATGACTCAGAAGGGACCATAGTGCTGAGAAGAAGTGACAGAGGAGTGCTAAGCACTGAAATATCTCTATCACACCTTCCAAGGCTCAGAGTCCATTGAAGAAGAGGTGGCAGAAAGAATTAAGAGCCAAAGGAAGGGTAGGACTCCTTGTAATGCACTCCTCCAGACACAAAATGGCCATGACCTCATAGTGCCTGACACTACTGACACAAGACCATCATAATAGGAGAAAAAGATGATGACATCAAAATAAAAGAGAGACTGATTAAGAGGGGAGGGGTATAAAGGAGAGTTGAGTTGCAAAGGGGAAAGTGGAGGGAGGGAATTACCATGGATGGTTTACTGTCTGCAATTATGGAAGTTGGCAATAAAAAATATTTTAAAAACATAAAATAAATGCTAATTAAAAAAAAAAGGTATATACCACCATGCCTGGCTCTCTCTCTTCTTCTTTTTTTTTTAAATTGAGGTAGGGTTTCACTGGAGCCCAGGCTGACTTGGAATTCACTATGTAGTCTCAGGGTGGCCTCCAACTCATGGTGACCCTCCTACCTCTGCATCCCACACCCGGATCTTCTTTTTTCCTCCATTTTTTTTTTCTTTTTCCTTTTGTTAGGCTTTCTCAAAGAACATATGCTATCCTGGTTTGTGCAGTTCTGGCATTTCAGTCTCCTGAGACCTGAGATTCTTTTTTTCTCTGACTGCTTGTCTTCACCTCTCTCATTTTTTTACTTTACAATTTTTTATTATTTTTATACTTATTTATTTGAGAGAGAGAGAAAGACAGGCAGATAGAGAAAGACAGGCAGATAGAGAGAGAAAGGGTGTGCCAGGGCCTCCAGCCACTGTAAACAAACTCCAGATGCATGTGCTACCTTGTACATCTGGCTTATGAGGGCCCTGGGGAATTGAACCTGAGTCCTTTGGCTTTGCCCTAGGCAAGTGTCTTAACCTCAAAGCTATCTCTCCAGCCCCGCTTCTCTCTTTTCATTCTATCATTAGCCAAAACTTCTACAGCCCCATCCTTATTGCTCTTCCCTTCTGTTTGCCTTTCCCCCCTCTACTTTTTCTTTATCAAACTTAATAATAAACACTAGACTTACTCTGCCTTTTCCGCTCAAGCCCACAGTAACTAAAGTCTTAGTGCATAGCATACACTTAGCAGTCCTTTACTTCTGGAAATGACTGATTGGTATTTGTTTTATATTGTATGCTCACAGTAGGCCCAGCATTTTAGTATTTGACAGTGACTGTTTCTGAATACCAGTCTACCAGAGAAAAATGGTATCTCAACCTTGCTACAACCTAGTCTCTGTTCAATGTCATAAAAAGAAAGAAAAAAAGAAAGAAAGAAAGAAAGAAAGGAGGGAGGGAGGAGAGGAGGGAGGGAGGAGAGGGAGGGAGGGAGGGAGGAAGGGAGGAAGGGGGGAAAGGAAAGGAAAGGAAAGGAAAGGAAAGGAAAGGAAAGGAAAGGAAAGGGAAAAGGAAAAGGAAAAGGAAAAGGAAAGGACAAGCATAAGGAAAGGAGAGGAAAGGAAGAAAACAAAAAGAATAACTGAAAAAATAATCCCAGCACTTGAAAGGCAGAGGTAGGAAGATCACTGTGAGTTTGAGGACTACACAGTGAATTATAGATCAATCTGGGCTACAGTGAAACCCTACCTCAAAAAAAACAAAGGAAAAAACAAAAAACTAAGAAAACGCCAACAAATGACCTAAACCCACATGTGCAATGCAAAAACACTAGAAACAGAAAAAACTAAGACAACATGACTATTCCAAAAATTACTAATCCCATAGTAATGTCTTCCAATGAGTGAACATGAGGAAATCTTAGGTAATGAATTCAAAAGAATGATTACAAATATGCTCAAAGAAATCAAAATGGACACAAAACTACTTGACAGATTCCGAGAGAACACAAGCAGCTGAGTGAAATAAAGATGTCAATAGAAAATATGAAAGTAGAAATCAATAAATAATGAAAAAAATCAGAATTATTGGAAATGAAAACTTCAATACACAAATAAAAAGCTCTATGGAAAGCCTCGTCTATAGAATGTATCAAGAGGAGGGCAGAAGCTGTCCTAGCATCTGATAAAACAGACTTCAAATAAGAACTCATAAGAAGAAATTTTAAAAATCTAAAAATAGATGCTGGGGAAATGCCTTAGAAGGTAAAAGCACTTGCTTGCAAAGTCTGCCAGCCTGGGTTCAATTGTTTTGCATCCATGCAAAGCTGGATGCACAGTGGCCCATCCATCTGTGATCCCAGTGCAGCTACAACAATGGGAGGCTGAGTCAAGAGACTCCAAAGCCCATGGGCCTGCCAGTCTAACTTTTCTTTGGTCTTGTTTTGTTTTGTTTCAAGGTAGGGTCTCACTTTAGCCCAGGTTGACCTAGATTTCATTATGTACTCTCAGGATGGCCTCAAACTCACAGCAATCCTCCTACCTCTACCTCTTGAGTGCTGGGATTCAAAGTATGTGCCACCACTCCCAGAACTTTTTTTTTTAATTATTTATTTATTTATTTGCAAGCAGAGAGAGATAGAAGAGAGACAGACAGAGAGGACAGGCACACCAGGGCCTCCAGCCACTACATTCCATGCAGAGCTTGTGCATCTGGCTTTACGTGGGTACTGAGATATCGAACTCAGGTCGTTAGACCCTGAAGGCAAGCACCTTAACCACTGAGACATCCCTGGTCTAACTTTTGCCTGCAGCTTGGTAGTTTACTTGCAATGGCAAGAGACCTTGTCTCAAAGAAGGTTGAGCACAGACACACCATGCTGTTCTCTTACCTCCATACATGTGCCATGGCACACAAGCCCACATGTGCACACACATAAAAAAATAAGCTGGGTGTGGTGGCACATGCCTTTAATCCCAAAACTCGGGAGGCAGAGGTTGGAGGATCACTGTGAGTTCAAGGCCACCCTGAGACTACATAGTAAATTCCAGGCCAGTCTGGGTTACAGCAAGACCCCACTGAGAAAAACAAAATAAATAAATAAATAAATAAATAAATAAATAAATAAATTTTTTTAAGCCTAAAAGATAAAACTAACATATGACTCAGTTATTCCACTCCTGAGTATGTTTATCCAAAGATCTCCAAGTGACCGTATCTTGCACATCAATGTTTATCACAGCACTATCATAATAGCTGTCACAGAGCCAGTTTTGGTGTCCAACAGAAGAATAGATAAAGAAAATGTAATATGCAATGGAATTTTTGTGGTATAAAGAAAAATAAAGTTATATCAGTTGCAGGAAAATGGATGAAAGTGGAGACAATCATATTAAAAAAGACTCATATCTGTTTTCTCTCATATAGTGCCAAGTTTATCTAGATAAATAAAAGTATACATGCACAGACAACATGAAGGTAGAGTGAGGCTGTCTAGGGAACAAAAGGGAATAGCAGGAGGGAGGAGACTGGGGATACACTCAACATGCATCATCTACTTGTATCTACTTGTATGAAAATGTCTTTATGTACAATGAATATATGGAATAAAGATTTTAAAGAGAATCAGGAAAAAATAACAAAACATTTAAAAAACTAACTAACTGTGTATGCTAAAAGGATATACAAGCATTAAAATATACTTCAATCACTAGCCGGGCATGATGGTGCATGTCTTTAATCCGAGCACTCGGAAGGCAGGGGTAGGAGGATCACCATGAGTTCAAGGCCACCCTGAGACTACGTAGTGAATTCCAGGCCAGCCTGAGCTAGAGTGAGACCCTACCTCGAAAAACCAAAATAATAATAATAATTAAACCACTTACCAATTGCAAAGACATGAGGTGGCATTGTCCCAAGAGATTTTCCATGATATGACTTTATTGTATCTGAAGAATATATTTTAGGTAGATCAAAGTATGGGTTCACTGCAATCAGAATGTTGGCGACATATGTCTAAAGTAAGAAAGCATAAACATGAAATTTCAAATTATAACTTTTACTTAAAGCTAATACAAGAAACATTCAGCAAACTTTCAGTTTTCTGAATAAACAGGACTCAAAAATCTGCATTTCCCCCATTTAAATATTTCCTGATCTTATAAGACCTATGATTTTTCTAACTCCAAATAGTTTTATCTTGTCATTCCACAGGTATCTCAAACTCAGCACTGCAAAATTCAAGACCATCTCTTCCCACTCCCTGTGCCTCATAGAAAACACTCCACTCCCATATGATCTTCTCAGCTACATGGTATCACCAAATCACCACCAACAATAATCTGAGTCTTTAGGCCTCAATCTCCACCAGACTTCTTCTGGTGACTCACTTAGAAACCCTGGTTCTATTCCTACAGTTCAATTTGGGTCATTTGGACTCCTGCAAGGACTATACACCCTGCTACTGCAGTATGTAAAAGAACTTGCAGAATAGCCAGGCATGGTAGCGCATGCCTTTAATCCTAGCACTCAGAGGTAGAGGTAGGAGGATCGCCGTGAGTTCAAGGCCACCTTGAGAATATAGAGTGAATCCCAGGTCAGCCTGAGCTACAGACCCTACCTTGAAAAAAGAAAGAAAAAGAGGGAGGGAGGGAGGGAAGGAAAGAAGAACAAATGAACTTGCAGCATGCTCTGGGCCATCCCCATCAGTGAATACTAAAGAGTGATTTAGCTCTGAGGTGGCCATTTAGTCCCAAAACACCACATGCTGGACAACTGCCTGGGAGGCAACAAACCAGGGGAAGCTCAGAGAAGGCAGAGAAAACAGAGAACCAAGATCCATTGAGAAGACAAAAAGATAACTGACTGCTCACCATAAGACATGCCACCTCTACCACATCTGCCAGGGTCCAGGAGAAATTGCAGAGGAAGCAGCAACATGAATACTGCTCTTACTGCTAGCCTGACAACTAGCTCTAAGATAATGGTGACATACATGGTGACCAATCAAAACCCATTAAAGCAGAAATCCAGAGGCTAAAGAGAACTAAACACTAAATCAGACTGCCAACAGGCCTGCCATGGCTCAGGGAACATTGCAGAAGACAGGGTCAAAACTGTATCAGCCACAGAGTGGGTGGAATACCCCAAGGAATGGACCCCCTGATACCCCACAAGTACTAACTGAGGCCTTCATGACCCACAGTGAATAATACCATAACCTCACTAAGGAGGGGCCCCTGGGTGGTGGGAGCAGGGGCAAGAGGATAAAAGAACATAACCTGTTGTAATACATATAAAATAAGGTAAATTTTTAAAAATACCACATACAGCCACTAATGGGCTGAATGTTTAACAAGCAACTTGAGTTTAATTTGAAAGTTAGAATTTAACTTCAGTTTTTTAAAAAATAAAGAATACACTAGTAGGATTTAAAAAGTACCTTAGGTAGGTAGAGAGTTATAGTTTAGTAAGACTGGAAACTAGGGCACACAGACCACGCTCTTCCTTTCACTGCTTCTAACTGTGGAAGATAAATGCTACAAAATCCTGAGCTCTCAGACATCCGATCTAAAATGCAGGAAACTTTCCCAAAGACACAGTAACAATAAAATATTTGAGATCACATATTCCAGGGAAGACAAAAGAACAGGATCTGAGATGTTGGGAAAATAAAATTATTCAATGTGGTTTACCTGTTGTTTTACTCAACACTAAGAGCAGATGGTAAAGACTGAGAAGAAATATAAAAATCTCATCTTTACTCCAAGTTGCTTCCTTCACTTATATATGTGTCAACAATAGTAATTATCTCCTTTATTTAGACATTTTAGTAATAAGACATGTTTATATATTGCTAATATTCAATGGTTTTATAACTAAACAGCATGAATTCTCTAGGGAAAAAATACCACTCATTGCTCAGGTAACTTTCAGATACTGGTTCTTAGTTCTATTTGGGAGATGTTTCCTAGTTACATCCACATTTACTTACTTTCACTGATGTGGTACAAGTTAAATTGCTCTAACAAATTTCAAAACTTTTGTATTACTTCAGTCTCTAAAATAGTGGTTAGTACATATCAGATTCTTCTTAGCATGAAGCTGGTGACTGAGTAAATTTTGCTTCTAAATATATTTCTAATCAAGAACACATATATATAAACCTAAACATACCCTTCTTTATTCAGTTGATTGGGGGGGGAGGGAATGGAAGAAAGTCTTATACTGTGTATAACCAAAAAGACAGGAAAATCTCAATACCGTGTACAACTACAAAGACAGCAATTAAATTCTTTTTGAACAGACTACATTAGCTCTATTCCCCGGCTGTCACTGCTTGGGCAGATGGCACAGAGCAGGTGTAATTTATTCAGAAGGAAGTAAATACAATTAGGCAAACTGATAGTGATATAAAAGATTAAGACTGTCATCTGATCTTGCAAGTGTTAAAGATTCCATGTGCTTTTTGCCTTTAGCAGTAATGAAGACCATCTTCACAACATAACTACAGTGAGGTAATTTATCTCTGACAACAAGAAATCTATGGCTAGGCCAGGCGTGGTGGCTCACTCCTTTAATCCCACCATTCTGGAGGCAGAGGTAGGAGGATTGCTATGAGTTCAAGGCCATCCTGAAACTACATAGTGAGTTCCAGGTCAGCCTGGACTAGTGTGAAACCCTACCTCAAAAAGAGAAGAGAAGAGAAAAGGGAAGTGAAGGGAAGGGGAGGGGAGGGGAGGGAAGGGCAGGGGAGGGCAGGGCAGGGCAGGGCAGGGCAGGGCAGGGAAGGGATCAGATCTATGGTTAGTTCATATTGGAATAAAATCTCATATATGCCCAAATGAACAACTATAATTAAAACATAGTTAAATATTTGTCTGAATGATCTAATACATGCTCTATTTTCACCAAAACCATTATCTTTCTTCTTCTTCTTCTTTTACTACTCTGGCCTCTCATGGTACTGTATCTACACGCCAATGAAATACTGCAATTATTTAGGCCCCATGATCATGTCTATGTACCTGACATTTCCTCAGATAACTCCTTCTATTTGAATACACACATTTTCCTCATTTAAAATTTTAATGTCAATACATATTCCATATAGGCTGCCCTAAATTCCCCATAGAACAACGTAAAGTGAAATTAAACAGGACATGTACCAAAAATAAGGAATCAAATTTCAAAAATGACTGCTTTATGAATATTCAAACTGGACATTTTTAAGCCTGAAAGATACTAAACGATGCTTTAATTTTATTAGTTCACCCCAGAATATTTATTAGGAACCCAGGATGTTACAGGCACATGGGGAATGCAGAGCCCATGTTAGAAAGAACATGAGTGTCATGCAGCTTCTTCAGATCAAGCATGATTTCCTGTTGAAAAGCATCAAGCCAGAAAAAAATCAAACAGTGGCATATAAAACAATGACCCCCACAAAATCTGCAGCCATAGATAAAATACTTACATAAATTCTGTCTTTACTATATCGGACCTTGATATTATGGAGAAGCGTAGCTTCATTTAAGTACATTAGTGAACCTAAGGAAAAAAATATTCATTAGACAGTTAAAAAAAATAGTAAAATAAAATGGTATTATGCTAACCATAGTCATTTTGAACACAGCTAAAGTTCATTTGTTAGATTTTGAACACAGCTAAAGTTCATTTGTTAGTTGAGATTAAACTTTTTGTCTTTCCTCTCTAATCCAGACCTTACCACATATTAACTGAACTAGAGCTCGAATTAAATCTCCTTACATATTTAAAGAATATCAGTAGAGTTGTATTAACTACCAAGACACATTCAAATCTAACCAAGGCTCTTAATAAACATGCATTTTGGCTGGAGAGATGGCTCAGTGATAAAAGGTACTTGCTTGCAAAGCCTGTCAGCTCGAGTTCTATTCCACCGTGCCCATGTAAAGCCAGATGCACAGGGTGATGCATGCATCTGGAGTTTGTTAAAAATAATAAATAGGACTGGAAAGCTGGGCATGGTAGCACATGCCTTTAGTCCCAGCACTCGGAAGGCAGAGGTAGTAGGATCACTGTGAGTTCAAGACCACGACTAGACTACATAGTAAATTCCAAGTCAGCCTGGGCTAGAGTAAGATCCTACCTCAAAAAACTTTAAAAAAAACGGGGGGGGGGGGTGCTGGAGAGATGGCTTAGCAGTTAGAATGCTTGTCTGCAAAGTCTAAGGACCCAGGCTTGACTTCCCAAAACCTATGTAATCTAGATGCACAAGGTCATGCATGTGCACACGTCTGGAGTTCTATGGCAGTGGCTAAGGTCCTGGCACACCAATTCATTCTCTCTCTCTCTCTCTCTTTCTCATAAGAAAATAATAAGCATGCATTTTTTAATTTATTTTTTAATTAGTTTTGTACTCAGTGAATACAGCCAAGTTGGTACCATTGTTAGACTCATCCATGTCCTACCCCTCCCCATGGCCCCTCCTTGTTGAGGTATATGGGTAATGCATTGTGGAGTTAGTCCACAGTTATGGGTAGAAGTGTCTCTGCGTATCATGACCCAACGTGTGGCTCTGACATCCTTTCCAGCCCCTCTTCCGCAAAATTTCCCTGAGCCATGTTGAGTTCATTTTTGGTCTGCTTCAGTGATGAGGTGTTGGGGGCCTCTGGATATCTGATTTGGTAGGAGTTGTTTTCTTTTTCTTCTCTTTTTTTTTTTTTTTTTTTTTTTTTTGGTTTTTCAAGGTAGAGTCTCACTCTAGCTCAGGCTGACCTGGAATTCACTATGTAGTCTCAGGGTGGCCTTGAACTCATGGCGATCCTCCTACCTCTGCCTCCCGAGGGCTGGGATTAAAGATGTGCGCCACCACGCCCGGCTGAGTTGATTGTTTTCTGTGTCGATCTCATAGCCTTTTCATATAATCTTCTACAACCCATTTTAGTATAACTTTTTTTTGTTTATTTTTTCCAAGGTAGGTCTCACTCTTGCCCAGGCTGACTTGGAATTCACTATGTAGTCTCAGGTTGGCCTCGAACTCACAGCGATCCTCCTACCTCTGCCTCTCTAGTGCTGGGATTAAAGTTGTGCACTACCACGCCCAGCTTAGTATAATTTTATACAGACTGAACTATTAATCAAATCAACAAACTATTCATGTATTAACTACTACCTATAATACCTTCTCTAGCTCCAGGCATTAATAAAGCTACCTTTTCACCTCCACTGGAGCTATTGTCTTTGCACTTTGTGTATGAAGTTTACCACACTTGGCAGAATTAGAAAGATAATTTTACATGTCTGGTTTTAGCTGCTACACCAGATTCTTGAGAGCACGATGCTAGTTGATCTGATTCAGACTGGTCTCTCACTGAGATGATATGTATGTCTACAATGCATGCATCCCTGGTATACACATTTCACACCTGGTCAATGGTGTCAAACAAGTCTCTTGACAACCTATTTCAGCAAAGAGAGTCCTTGTTTCTGCATGCATACAAAGCAGGCAGCTCATGTTCCAATGACCTCGGTGCTACCTAATGCCACTTCATGCAGAATGAGAGAGAAAGAAGTAGGTGGAGCCTCGGCAGCTTTCTTTTAAATGGAGAAAGGATGTGGAAAGAGTCAGGCAGCTGAAGTCTATCTGGTTTGGGTATCTGGAGTCTTTATCTTTATTATCCTTCCACCCTATCGCCTAGAAGCCTGTCTTACAGGTTGCTGTTTCTCTATCTAAAACCCTTTGCTGAGCCTCTTACATGTCTCACTTTTCTCTACACACCTGCTTACTGCTGTCATCTGCTTCCCCTACGTGAGAATTCCCAATACCCGAGCAACCTCCCCTGGAATAGCTGGTCATGTAACCCTACACTGACATGTGGATGACTGCTAGCTCTCCTCTCTTCAGCATCCACACTCACCACCTGCCTTCTCAAGGATATCTGCTCATTCAACCAGGTAAACCCCCAGCAGCTGAAACATCTGTCAATAACAGCGAGAGTCTAACTAAAAGGATCTTCAATGATGCGGCCTGGGCTATTCCACTTTCATGGAATCATGGGAGCAAACAGGGAAATACTGACAGCCTTCAGCTTATCAAAGTGAAAATGTGAAGTCTCAGCCTCCTCTTTAAGGGTGACAGTTTCTTGGATGTTACTAGTTGAGAAGAAGGGATTTATTGGAAGTGGGAGGAGGGTAAGAGAGGGCAATGGGGATCAATAAAAACACATTATATGCATGTGTGAACTTGTCAAAACAATCAATTTCTAAATTTAAAAAAGTGCTCGACTCTCTCTCAAACAAATACAAATTTTAAAAAGGGATGGGGAGATGGATTAGTGGTTAAGACACTTGACTGCAAAACCTAAGAACCCAGGTTCAATTCTCCAGTACCCAAACAAGCCAGATGCACATGGTGGTGCATGCATCAGGAGTTTGTCTGCAGTGGATGGAAGCCCTGGCCTGCCCATATTCATTCATTCTCTCTCTCAAATAAATGAATTTAAAAAAGAAAAATGGGGACTAGAGCTGGAAAAATGGATCAGCAGTTAACGGCACTTGTTTGTAAAGCCTGACAGCCCTGGTTCAATTGCCCAGGACCCATGTAATGCCAGATGCACAAAGTGGTGCATGCATCTGGAGTTTGTAGTGGCTGGTAGCCCTGGTGCATCCATTCTCTGTCTGTCTCTCTTCTATCTCTCTCTCTGCTTGCAAATAAATAAATACAAATATGTTTTAAGTGAAGAAAGAAATAGCTTCCTGCCCCACCTCAATGCTTCCCACCATCCTCTCCTAGGAGCCAGTAGTGGGCTTACTTGGTTTGGCTGTTATGTAAACTGTTATATCTTATTGTTCATAGATTTAACTGCAGTCAAAAGAATATTTAAATTTTACAAACAATTTTTAAAATAAGTCATATAGGGGTTGGGGAAATGGCTCAACAGATAAGAACACTAGCTACTCATGCATAAAGACTGAGTCTGATCTGCAGCACTCACATAAGAAACCAGGAATGGCCATACATGCTTGTAACCTGAGCCTCAAGGGAGACAGAGACTTGACTATCCCTGGGGTTTGCTAGCCAGCCACATTGACAGAAACAGGGAGCTTCAGGTTCAGTGAGAGATTCTATCTCAGATAAATAAAGCAGAAGAGTGGTAGAGATCACCATTGTCCTCTTCTGGCCTTGGCACACAAGCACACAGAGTACATGCATCTATATGTGCACATACTACATAGGCACACACACACACAAAATAAATAAAATAACATGACATAAATAAAAGCATAATTTTTTATTCTAAAGTCTTTGGTAATATAAATATATAATATACTGATAGCTTCTAATGAAGAATAAGAATGTGTTTATTATTAAATTTAAACCTACAGATATGATTATAGAATTGAACACGGCTCTAGTTCCAGGCAAGAGAAAAGGAACCGACCCACAAACAATTTCAACATAGGAGAAGCCAATAAATACTACAGAAATATTTTTATCAGAAGCCAATCAATGCTAGATTTACATGTTATAGAAATTGTTCTATCACTGAAAAGGAGACAGGGGGACAACTTTAAACATGGTGCTTAATTATTCTCAACATCCAACAAAGGAAGCAATAGTATCTTAAAATCAGTACAAAAGCATGCTTTTTAATATTTTATTTTTATTTATTTATTTGAAGGAGAGAGAAGGAATGAGCACACTAGGACCTCCAGCCACTGCAAATGAACTCCAGACACATGCGCCCCCTTGTGCATCTGGCTTATGTGGGTCCTGGGAAAGAGAACCTGGGTCCTTTGGCTTTGTGGGCATCTCAAATATAAGCCATCTCGCCAGGCCCTGTTTTTTTTCTTTTTAGTTACTGAATTTACATTCATGAATTATTTTTCCATTCAGTTATTAACACCCTAGAGTGAAGTAGAAAATACAAAACCAACACAGAAACCTCTACAAATAAAACTCTTTACATAGGAAACTTAAAGCTAAAAGTAGGTAATAAATGTTGCTATATTATTAGGGTACTATCAAAAGACAACATATGCCTCTGGGATGTGTATATTTGTTTTGAGGCAGGGTCAGACAATACAACTCAGGCTAGCCTCAACCTCCAAAGGACTAGAACTACAGGTGTACACTAGACCTGGCCTTATGCCTCTGTTTTCATCAAACCATTACCACATAGTTCAGAGCACACTCTTCAGACATCAAGCATTTAAGTATCACTATGCTATGTAGAAGAGAAATGAATATGAGACATGACTATATGTCATCTGGAAAGGACAGCAAGATGGTAGCAAGTGTCAAGCAAAACACTAAGTGACAGGACCCCTTCATGGAAAAACCTATATTCTAAATTCAACAAGCAAAGCTGCAGACATCAGGAGAGACATCAATCAGGCCACTGTGCAATGACAGTTAACCTTGCATAGTAACACCGCTGCCATCTGGAATCATCCTGAATACCTGGAAGAGGCAGCAAACCCACAGCCTGCAAAAAACACCAATGACTGTCTAGTATACCCAGGAAAAGAAACAGAAGAATGTTTTAAAATATTCATGTAAGGGGCTGGAGAGATGGCTTGCGGTTAAGGCACTTGCCTGCAAAGTCAAAGGACTAAGGTTCGATTCCCCAGGACTCACATAAGCCAGATGCACAAGGTAATGCATGCATCTTCTATAAACAGAGATCCAAAGTCTACAGAGAAAGCAACACTAAATCAGATCTCTACCTTGCTCACCAAGGCTCAGGGAGCATTGTGGAAGAGGGATGAATGTTTCCCCCATCCCTGCAGAGACCTACTGATGCCTCTTGGTCTCCACAGTGAATATCAACAATACCACTGAAAACCCTCAGTAGAACTGGGACAAGGGAGAGGGGGGTCTATGTGTGCAACCTTTGTATAAAACAAAAGTCAATAACTTTAAAAAAAAAAAAAGTCATGGGCTGGGAAGATAGCTCAGTGGTTAAGGTGCTTTCCTGCAAAGCCTAAGGACCCAGGTTTGACCCCCCAGTACCCACATAAGCCAGATGCACAAGGTGGCACACGCACTGGCTAAAGGTCCTGATGTACCTAGTCTCATTCCCTCCCTCCCTCTCTCTGTCTTTCGTGTGTGTGTGTGTGTGTGTGTGTGTGTGTGTGTGTGTGTGTAGAGAGAGAGAGAGAGAGGAGGGAATTAGCTAGGCATGGTGGTATACCCAGCACTCAGGAGGCTGAGGTAGGAGGACCTCTGTGAGTTAAAGGCCAGCCTGAGACTACATAGTGAATTACAGGTCACCCTGGGCTAGAGTGAGATCCTACCTCAAAAAGAGAGAGAGCGAGCTACCTTAGTGGTTAAGGTGCTTGCCTGCAAAGCCTAAAGACCCATGTTCAACTCTCCAGATCTTCATAAACCAGACACACAATATGACATAAGCATGCAAGATCACATATGTGCACAAGGTGACACACACGTCTGCAGTTGATTATGGTGGCTGGAGGCTCTGGCATGCCAATATTCTCCTTCCCTCCCTCCCTGCCCCCCATAAAAAAAGCCAGTATGGGGCTGGAGAGATGGCTTTGTGATTAAGGTGCTTGCCTGCAAAGCCAAAGGACCCAGATTCGGCTCCCCAGGACCCATGTAAGCCAGATGTACAAGGAAGGGGATGCATACATTTGGAGTTCGTATGCAGTGGCTGGAGGCCCTGGCGTGCCCATTCTCTCTCTCTTTCTCTCCCTCTCCCTCTCCCTCTCTTTCTCTACCTGCCTATTTATATATCTCTCTCTCAAATAAATAAATAAAAATATTTTTAAGCCAGTATGTTGAGTTTGCCTTAAGAAAAAAAAACAAAGAAAAAGGAAAAAAGAAAGAAAGAATGTTGTCCAATGAGTCCCACTGACTCAATTTCCACATCCATTATCATAAACTCCCCTGACAATGTAAGATTCAAAATGACTTTGAGGACTATTAAGACTCATGGGAAATAATCATCATGGCACACTTTCACAAGAAAAAATAACATTAGAAGACACCCAAGTGCACATCTGAAATAATAACAATGAGCTCCTCCACTCACAGGAACCCTTAGGTTAAAGGCTGTGCTTTCTGAACCAATGTGAAGTATTAGTAATATAACCATGGATTTATTTTCAGAGAAAGATTTTGTGGTGCGAAATAACTTTGAACTTAATACTTACAATTATCTTCCACGTCTTTTTTACTGTCCTCTTCTGCAGGGAATACTTGGTTTATGAGAGCCAAAAATGTCTAACAAACAAAACAAAAGCTCATTAAACTTGAGGCATGTAGATCATTAAAAGGATAAAGGAGTTCACTGCTTGCATGCACTGTAATAATGGCAACAGCCCAATCGTGTTTTTTTAGAGTAAAACACAGATCCTACTATTGAATGGAGCCTTCATCTCAAAGCAATATAATTATTTTACTCAAAAAACAGTATCCCTTATTACTATGACCAGAAATTACTAAATAAGCAGCCTAGCTTTTCACATCTAGAGTAGGACAAAACAAGAAGTACGCTAATATTAAATTACTATTTATAGACATGCTACTTGCAAAAAATAGAAACATCTGAATGTTTGTATATTGAGCAATTTTGTTTTGCTTTTTCTTTTTATTTCTTTAAAAATAAAGAGAGAGAAAGAGCTGGGCGTGGTGGCACACGCCTTTAATCCCAGTACTCGGGAAGCAGAGGTAGGAGGGTTGCCATGAGTTCAAGGCCACTCTGAGACTACAAAGTAAATTCCAGGTCAGCCTGGGATAGAGACCTTACCTCAAAAAGCAAAGAGAGAGAGAGAGAGAGAGAGAGAGAGAGAGAGAGAGAGAGAGAGGCAGAGAGAAAGAGTGAGAAAGGGCACTCCAGGGGCCTCTAGCCACTGCAAATGAACTCCAGATGCATGTGCCATAGTGCGCATCTGGCTTACATGGGTACTGGGGAATCAAACCCCAGTTCCTTAGGCTTCTCTCTCAAATAAATAAATAAAAATAAAAATATTAAGAAGAAATAAGGGCTGGAGAGATGGCTTAGTGGTTAAGTTGCTTGCCTGTGAAGTTTGAGGACCTAGGTTCGATTCCCCAGTACCCATGTAAGCCAGATGTATAAGGTGGCATCTGTACCTGGGGTTTGCAGTGGCTGAAGGCCCTGGCATGCCCATTCTCTCTCTATCTCTGTTTCTCTCTCTGCCTCTTTCTCTTGCTCTCTAATAAATAAATAAAATATTTTTAAAAGATAAATAATGTTTAATAAAATGCAACAAAACAGACTAATATTTGTTATTATTTAAGTAAAGCAATTTGAAACCAATTCCTCTCCAAAAATGGATCAGAAATATAAATAGGATCCAAAAATATTTGGTTCATATAATTAAAGATACCCATAAATAGCTGGGTGTGGCAGAATCTTTGTAATCTCAGCACTTTGGGGGTAGAAGCAGAAGGGTCTGGAGTTCAAGGTCTACATCAGCTACATAGTGAGTTCAAGACCACCTTGTGGTACAAGAGAGTCTGTAGCAAAAAAGAAAAGGGCTGGGGAGATGTCTCAGTGGTTCAAAATACATTTTTACAAAGCTCGTCAGTCCAGGCTCAATTCTTCAGTACCCATGTAAAACCAGACACATAAAGTAGTGCATGCAGTGGAAAGAGGCCTTAGTGTACCCATATTCTCTCTCTCAAATAAATAAAGATATTTTTTGAAAGTTTCCATAAGGGCTGGAGAGATGACTCGGTGGTGAAGGCACTTGCCTGCAAAGCCTAACAATCCAGGTTCAATTTCCCAATACCCACACAAAGCCAGATGCACAAAGTGGTGCATGCATCTGGAGTTCGCTTGCAGTGACTAGAGACCCTGGCACACCTATTCATTCTCTCCTTCTCTCTCTCTCTCTCTCTCTCTCTCTCTCTCTCTCTCCCTCTTTCTGTTTCTCTCTTTGTGTGTCTGTCTCTCTGACTGCAAATAAATTTTTTAAAGTTTCCGTAAATTGATTTACATTTTCATTTATTTAACATTTAAAAATTTATGAGGGGGATGGAGAGAGGGCTTAGTGGTTAAGGTGCTTGCCTGCAAAGCCAAAAGACCCAGGTTTGATTCTCCAGGACCCACATAAGCCAGATGCATAAGGTGGTGCATGTGTCTGTGGCTAGAAGCCCTGGCACATCCATTCATATTTTCCTTCTCTCTCTCTCTCTCTCCCCCTTCCCTCTTTCCCTCCCTCAAATAAATAAAAAATTTTTTAAAAAAATTATGAGGGCTGGAGAGAGATGGCTTAGCCATTAAGGTACTTGCCTGAGAAAGCCTAAGAACCCCTGTTCTAATCCTCCAGATGCCACTCATAGCCATAAGCAAGCATGCAATGCCACACATGCCCAAAAGGGGGTGCAGGCATCTGGAGTTCCTTCACAGCAGCTGAAAGGCCCTGGCATGCCCATTCTGTCAGCCTCTGTCTCTCTCTCTCAAAAAGAAAAAAAAAAAGTTATGAGAAAGCTGGATATGATGGTGCACACCTTTAATCCCAGCACTTGGGAGGTAGAGGTAGGAGGGAGGTAGAGGTAGGAGGATTGCCTTGAGTTCAAGGCCACCCTGAGACTACATAGTGAATTCCAGGTCATCCTGAGCTAAAGTGAGACCCTACCTCAAAAAAACAAACAAAAAAAATCTATCTCAGGCCCTTGAGCTTGCTTGCAAAGCCTGCCAGCCTAGGTCTGATCCCCCAGTATCCATGTAAATACAGATGCACAAAGTGGTGAATGTGTCTGGAGTTTGTTTGCAATGGTAAGAGGCGCTGGTGAGCTCATACTCTCTCTTTCTCTCTCTCTCATAAAGAAAAATATTTAAAATTCTATTTCATTAAATTATTTTCTCTTAAAAAGAGAAGGATTTCTTTCCCATAGAAGGAAATCCCATCACCAAGGTCACAATTACCGAGCATTAAACACAACTTCACAACAAATACAAAGCACCACCGCCAGTTATTGAACAAAATCGTTCTTGCCATGAAAAGAATACATAGCAGGGAGGGAGAGACTAGTGTGGACATTACCTCAAACAAAGATTGCAGGAGTACAAAGTTATACCGCTCCTTGCAAGAGAAAGGAATCCCTACTTCAAGGTGGACGTGGTGATCAGTGGAAACGTCATAAAGGTGACCTCAATCAGAGTCTTGAAAGATAAACAAGCTTGCTGAGCAAAGAACTATGGAGATGTCACTCCAGGTTTAAAAAAAAAAAAAAAAAAAGAACTGTGAGCAAGCAGCTAACCCTACCTGGTTCATGGCTAGAACTTGATAAACTCTTTTGGGAGGGAAGGGTAGACAAGAGGGAGACAACACACCAGGCAAAGTGGAGGTTGTTAACAACATGTAACAGCAGTAAAGTAGACAGGGTGTGGGGGACATCTTCATATACCACACATTTAGAGCTGTAGCAGGAAGGCCAGTCTACTGTAAATACTCACATAAATTTAAATGGTCAAGACAGCATTTGATGTTTTTAGTGGGGGGGGGGGGTGAGGTAGGGTCTCACTCTAGCCCAGGCTGATGTGGAATTCATGGAATTCACTATGTAGTCTCAGGTTGACCTCGAACTCACAGCAATCCTACTACTTCTGCCTCCTAAGTGCTGGTATTAAAGGCATGTACCACCAACCTGGCTAGCATTTGATTTTGAATAGGGACTTGCGATCTAATTATGCAGCACAAACTAGCAGGGAATTCAAGGTCCTCCTGCCTTCACCTCCCAAGTGCTGGCTGGGATAACAAGCATGCACCACCATACTGGCCTCAAGATGGCACTCAGTCTCATGTAGCACAGGCTGGCCTTAAACTATGTAGCCACCAAAGATGACATTGAACTTCTGATCCTCCTGCCACAACAGCTGGTTTATGGGGTGCCAAAACCAGGGCTTGTGCATGCCATGCAAACACTACCAGCTCAGGTATGTGCCCAGCCCTGACACTATTTTTGCAACTTTAGGTCTCCCTTCAACCCCACTACTGAGGACCAAACCTAGAGCCTTGAAGCCAGGCATGGTGGTGCAGCCTTTAATCTCAGCACTTGGGAGGGAGAGGTAGGAGGATCGCCATGAGTTCAAGGCCATCTTGAGACTACATAGTGAATTCCAGGTCAGCCTGAGCTAGAGTGAGACCCTACCTCGAAAAATAAAACAAACAAAAAAAAGCAATCCTGACAATTTGTTAATTCTTAAAAAACAATTTAAGAGAAACTTAGACCTTAGTTTACAGAATTATTTGCAGATCCATGAAATTTATAATCACACTTTAAAGTGCGTGTATTGGTTCTATAAATGTGCCAAAATACTAAGGTACAGTTTATTGACAACCCCACAGGCATAAAATATTTACTGCAAACCGGGTGTGGTGGGAAGCAGTACAGGTAGGAGGATCATTGTGAGTTCGAGTCCACCCTGAGGCTACATAGTGAATTCCAGGTCAGCCTGGACTAGAGTGAAACCCTACCTCAAAAGACAAACAAACAAACAAAAAAAAATTTACTACATAATATACGTTGAAAAAGCCCATCTTCCATTATCATGTTTCTTTTATTCTTGACCTAAGTTATTTTTTCCCCTACAGATTTAATAGATTATACATTACAGAAAAGGTAGTAAGTACACACCTCACTTCATTTTGGCCTTTTAACTTACTATACTTATAAAATTGTTAAACAAAAAGCAAATGCTTTCAAATACAATTGAGCTTTTAAAACCTCTTTCAAAGCCAGGCGTTGTGCTGCACGCCTTTAATCCCAGCACTAGGGAGGCAGTGGTAGAAGAATCACCATGAGTTCAAGGCCAACATGAGACTACATAGTGAATCCCAGGTCAGTCTGAGCTAGAGCAAGACCCTACCTCGAAACCCCCCCCCCAAAAAAAAAAAAACCTCTTTCATTTTTTAACATGTACCACACTGTAAGTATACACGGGTACCTGCTAACAAGAGGAAAAGTAAAAATCCTTTTACTTTCCTTTCCTGAAGGTAACTTTAATTGGCTCCTCAGACATGGCCCAATATATAGTATACATTTCAGTTCCAGGCTTGTTTACAGTAATGGAATAGTCTTCTCTCAGAGAAGACCTCAGGAGAGCTGCACCTTGTTTTTCTAAGGTTCCCAGAAGTATGGCAGTCATGTGGTATTAGTTAACCATGTATCAGTGAATGTAAAGTATTCATGAACACTTGCAGTGTCTGCAGTAAACAGAAATGACATCCACAAATTTAGTCAGAAGGCATGTTTAACAAGAATATTTATTAAACTAAAACTGTGAAGCTCTGCCCCCAAATCAGACCAAATCAGCCCTCATGAAGACTAGAAGAAGAAACACAATTTCCATAGATGCCTTGGCCAGAAGCAATTCCAGCTCCTGCATACTTTTCCCCCAAACTTCCATTTTGTAATTTTGACTAGTCCATGTTTAAGATTTTATAAAAGGACAAAAATACCATATATACAGAATTAAAGTATGTTTACAATATAATCATAAAAACAGTATAAGGTAGGTAGGTTTTAAGATTTAAGTATCCTCTTGGGTGTGAAGTGGTGCACGCCTTTAATCCCAACACTCAGAAAGCAGAGGTAGGAGGATCGCTGTGAGTTCGAGGCCAGCCTGAGACTATGACTTCCAGGTCAGCCTTGGCTAGAACAAGACCCTACCTCAAAAAAGAACAAAAAAGGCTAGGTGTGTTGGTATATGCCTTTAATCCCAGTACTCAGGAGGCAAAGGTAGGACAATTGCCATGAGTTCAAGGCTACCCTGAGACTACATAGTAAATTCCAGGCTAGCCTGGGCTAGTGTGAGACCCTACATCGGAAAAAAAAAGAAAAAGAAAGATGTGGGCTGGATAGATGGCTTAGCGGTTAAGGTGCTTGCCTGCAAAGCCTAAGGACCCAAGTTCAATTCTTCAGGACCCACGTAAGCCAGATGCAGATCGTGGCATATGTTTCTGGAGTTCATTAGCAGTGGCTAGAGGCCTAGTGCACCCATTCTCTCTCTCTCTCTCTCTCTCTCTCTAATAAATAAATAAAAATAAGATATTAAAATTTTTTTAAAGATGTAAATATCTTTAGTTAATAAAAAAGTATTTATACAAATTCCATGTTAATAAGTAAATAAGAAGCCTTTGAGATAGGAGACTTATGTAATAGCAAAAGCACACAAGCAGAATTTGATAACATAACCCCATGGTGTACTTTTCATACTTCAGCTTCATAACATGTTGACTGTATCACAAGTAGGCTAATAATGTTAATAATGTAGCATAAAGAATAGAAATGTGGGGGGCTGGACAGATGGCTTGGCAGTTAAGGCATTTGCCTGCAAAGCCAAAGGACCCTGGTTTGATTCTGCAGGACCCACGTAAGCCAGATGCACAAGAGGGCACATGCATCTGGTGTTTGTTTGCAGTGGCTAGAGGCCCTGTTGTGCCCATTCTCTCTCTCTCTCTCTCCCTTTCTCTGTCTCAAATAAATAAAACATATTTTAAATTTTAAAAAATTAAATTAAAAAAATAGAAATGCGGGGCTGGAGGGATGGCTTAGCAGTTAAGGCATTTGCCTACAAAGCCGAAGGACCCAGGTTCGATTCCCCAGGACCCATGTTAGCCAGATGCACATGCGTCTGGAGTTCATTTGCAGTGGCAGGAGGCCCTGGCATGCCCATTCTCTCTCTTCCCCCTCTTTCTGTCAAACAATAAATAATAAAAATATTTTTAAAAAAAGAATAGAAATGCAGTCTGGAGAGATGGCTTAGCAATAATGGTGCGTGACTGCAAAGACAACAGACCCAGGTCCAATGCTCTAGGACCCATGTATTCCAGATGCACAAGGTGGCACATACACCTGGAGTTAGTTATCAGAAGCTGGCGGCCCTAGTGCATCCTCTCTCTCCCTCTCTCCCTCACACTCTCCTGCTCCGCCCCTCTTCTCTCTCAAATAAATAAAAATTGAATATAAAATATAAAAAAAATTTAAAAAGAACAGAAATGCTTTTACTGTTTCTATTTTAACACATAACTAAAAATGTGATTGTGAAAAGCACATTAAGTTTCTGTCTGATTTCATCATCCAATAGCATTTTTCCCTTAGGGTATACACTTCAGATTAAATGAAAGAACTTAACAGAAACTGCAATTAACCTCACGAGAAATTTGCTTTTCCTCATTATGCCAGGAATATCCACTTCAGGAAGAACAGAAACAAGTGAACCTGAAGAAACAGTTAATAAATTCCTTGCCTTACAAGCCTGAGGACCTGAGAGTCTGATCCCTAGTGCTCATGAAGGCCACACGTTTATAATCTTAAAGCAGGAGGTAGCAACTGGATTCCCAAAGCTGGATGGCCAGCAAGTCAGGCCTTGTTGGTGAGCTCTAGGGCAATGAGAGAGCCTGTCTCAAAGGGAGACAGACAGCATCCCTGGGGATAACATCCAAGGCTGCCCTCTGGCTCTGCATGCACATGCATGCATGCGCACACACATACATGCATGAACATGCAAAAGGAAAAAAGGCAAACCTATTATATTTTTTTTTAAATGGCCATCTTGAGAGCAATCACATTTTGAAATTTTTCTGAGAAACTTACCTTGCCTTTTTGGTTCAAAGGTTCAATTGTTAGGCTGTCAGGGCCAATATCCACAATATTGCCCATCTGAAATCCATCTGTGGGGTGTGGTGCCCAAACTGGCTTTCCATCTTCCATTTTTGAAGGAGGTTATGTTATCCTGTTTCACAGGAATAATAAATAAAGCAGTATGAATAACTTTGCAAACTTTTTTTTTAAACACATCTTAAAAGCTCATGTATAAACCTCAACTCATAGAAACACATTTATCCCCAGTACAGATGACCTCACCTTCCTGCTCCCATCTTGCTGCCTCCACTTTATCCACCTGTAGACAAGGCCAGGAAGGAAGCTGTCCCCTAAGGTCACTCCTGCTGGGCGGAGAGTGTAGGAGGGTATAATACTTCCTCCACTGGAGAAAGCGAAACAGTTATGGCTGTTACCTGCTATCCCTAGGTAATTTATGATACTACCTCAAGTCACCTGGCTTGCCCAATGGTCTTGTAAGAATATTAGTGCTGAGAAATAAGTCATTTTGGATCAGAGAAATAAAAAGAGAGAGATGGCTTCCTCTGGCCTTTCCTGGCATTGATACTGCAGAAGTGTACTTCCTGTACTCATTCTCATAAAAACTGCTCAGAATACTGTGTCCATTGTTCCTTTTCAATGATATGAAACTTACAGCAAAATGTACAAATCTAAGTGTACAAGCTGATGAGCACAGACAGATGAACATATCCATCAAGCAAACACCCTAGTCAACCAAACATCCCATCACCCTACATCCCTTTGGTCAGTCACTGTGCCCACTGTTTTATTAGACTCTGCCTGTTCTTAGACTTCATATAAATGAGATCATAGAGTCTGAATTCTCTTGTGTCTGGCTTCCTTCACTTAAAAAATACTTTGACATTCAATGTATCAACTGTACTTTAGTCTACCAAATGACCACTGATGACCTGCCGTCCTCCTGATAAGACATCTGGACTGTTTCCAGATTGTGCCTGTTAAGGATTTCCAAGTGTTCTTTTAAGTCTTTCACTGTTGGTTTTTCAAAATCTAACATTTATAATTCTACCTACTGAGGAGCCCAAAGCTCATCTAATGAGCTTATGTTCTACAAGACTAATGTGCAACAGTAAATCAGCTAGCAAGTGACCTAAACGTTATAATTTCAACATCTCATCGGGGGGCTTTCTATTTTCACATCTATCTGTATTTGAAAAGTTGGGCCGGGCGTGGTGGTGCACGCCTTTAATCCCAGCACTCGGGAGGCAGAGGTAGGAGGATCGCCGTGAGTTCGAGGCCACCCTGAGACTCCATAGTGAATTCCAGGTCAGCCTGTGCTAGAGTGAAACCCTACCTCGAAAAACCAAAAAAAAAAAAAAAAAAAAAAAAAAAAAGTTGGTTTGGCTGTCATAATGCTCCTTCCTCCTCTATGCCTGGGGTCATCATCTAGGATCCCCATGTGGATGCCCTCGATATGGTATTCCATGAGGGTCCAGGGTGTTTGACATACAGTTTAAGCAAAAAGCTGCAATGTTGGTATTACACTGTTCTTGTTGGTTAATAGTTCGCATGCAGTGGCTAGAGGGTGGGTTATTTTCTCCATATATCAAGTGCTATTAGGGTTACATGTAATCCCAAATTAACAAATTAGATGAAAATTCCATAGAAGATGAACTGGTAACACTGCTTCAGACTTCTACTGTCATACAGAAAGGTAGGCTTTCCTGGGATAATCTAAGCTACTCCCATGGCTTGACGTACCACTTATATGTGAGTGCTACTCAAATTTACTTCACCTGCACAGGTCCACACCTACTTACCAGACATTTGCTTGTCCACTGGACATCTCATGTGTCTAATACATATTATTACTATGTCATCACTCTGGTCTACCACTCTAGCTTGATTGATTGAAATCAAACCTAAATTGACCCTTCAATTCCTCCAGCTCATTCCCAATTCTTACCATCCCAATTTTGTCAACTCTGCCTCCCATAGGTACCTCAAATCCACCCATGTCTCTCTACCCTTGCCAAAGCAAAAGTGCCTCTTAACAGCACCTTTGCAATTAACTTAGCTTCCTGCTTCTCATGGGTAACTCATACACATATACATACATTTTGTATGTACCTAACTTGGAGTGACTGCTCCAGCCACTCCACAGAGAGTAGAAATCTTACTGAAATGTACATCTCATTGTGTCATTGTTATGCAATCAGGACATGCACTATTTCCCCCAGGGCCAGCAAAATAAGCAAATCAATAGTCACTGATGCATGAATGAACTGTTCACAGTTTAGGAAGAGTAAAAGGAGAAGGTAAACTAGAAAGGGTTGAATTGTCTGAAAACCTAGGCTTGAAACTCAGCTCTGTCACTCTCAGGCTCCAAGAAAGTTGCCCCTGTGATCTTTATCTTTACTTTATCCCTGTGGTGGGATAATATCACTTACCTGACAGAACTGCTGTAGGATTAAGTAACATAAAACTGAGATCACCAGTCCAATGGTGCCCAATAGATGCTAGCCACACCTCACTCCCTTTTTTGAAACCATTAATTAACTGCAAGGCAATAGTCTGTGGTAGTTTGTGGTAACAAAGGAACGTTACAGGACAGTCACTAGTAGTCATCTGGAATAATTATTCTTTTAAAAAATTCTGCAAAATTAATCAGGTGTGGTGATGCACACCTTTAATCCCAGCACTCAGGAGGCAGAGGAAAGAAGATCACCAATGAGTTCAAGGCCACCCTGAGACAAAATAGTGAATTCTAGCTCAGCCTGAGCTAGAGTGAGACCATACCTCAAAAAAGAAAGAAAGAAAGAAAGAAAGAAAAGAACAGAACAGAAGAGAAAAGAGAAGAAAAGAAAGAGGCTGGAGAGATGGCTTAGTGGTTAAGGCACTTGCCTGCAAAGCCTTCGGACCCAGGTTTGATTCCCCAGTACCCACATAAGCCAGATGCACATGGTGGCGCATGCATCTGGACTTTGTTTGCAGTGGTTCTAGAGGCCCTGGTTTGCCCATTCTCTCTCTCTCTCTCCTTCCCTCTCCCTCTTTTTCTCTCTTTCAAATAAATAAATAAATAAATTTTTAAAAATTAAAAAGAATGAATGAATTAACGAATGAAATCTGGGCTGGAGAGATGGCTTAGCATTAAGGCACTTGCCTGCAAAGCCTAAGGACCCAGGTTTGATTCTCCAGTACCCACGTAAGCCAGATGCACAAGGTGGCACACGCATCTACAGGTCACTTGCAATGGCTAGGAGCCCTGGCATGCCCATTCTCTCTCTTTCTCTATCAGCCTCTTTCTCTCTCAAATAAATAAATATTTTTCTTAATCTGAGAAATTAATAATCATAACAAAAACAGAATGTCAATTCCCTTGAATTACTCAAACAGCTTTCCTGCTTAAGCCATGCACTGAAAATTCCTAGTTAAGAGAGCAAAGTTAAAGGCACATATCTAAAATTACTCCATCTTTTTAGCTTTATTCCCTTTATTACCTTTAAGGATTCCTTAAAAAGCTACTGTCAAGGATAGGGTGATCCCAAGAAGAGACAAGAGTGCTTTGAAAGCAAACGACTGAGAAGCAACTGCCAGCAAACTCCGGAGAGCTGAATCCCAAGCCAGGAAATGGGAACACAGAATCCTCAAAACAGTAAAGAACTAGAGTGAAAAAATACATGTAATATAATGAAGACTAGGTGAAAGTGAATAAAGATATTTCCTAAAGCCAACCACGGACACATATACTCTACACTGCTGGCCAAATATACCCACTGTTAGATTTCGGGGTTCACGATGGAGGACCGAGACTGACAGACTCAAGGGGACACTCCACTATGGCAGAGGAAATTATGGCATGAGCAAAGGGTGGACATCACCCCCTGGTCAACATAAGGTGGACAATAGCAATAGGAGAGTGTGCCAAACACTGGCATGGGGAAACTGGCTATAACACCCATAAGCCCACCCCCAACAGTATATGGCGTCCAGGAGGCATTAATTCCCAAATCTCCATCAGCTGGGAACCTAGCATTCAGAACACCTAAGTTTATAGGGGACTCCTGAGTCAAACCACCACATTCCGCCCCTGGCCCCCATAAACTGATAACCATAAATGTTATAAAATGCAATGCATTTATTCAACTTTAAAAGTCCCCATATTTTTTATCAATCCTAATGATATTCATACATCCCCATAGTCCAAGATCTTTTAACTGAGCCATAATACCCCCCCCAAAAAAAAACCTCAAAAAATCCATAGTAGCACAGAATAAACATTCACACTGCAAAAGATGGCATTGGGTATAGCAAAGAAATATTCAAGATTTAAACAGGGCAAACATCAAACTCTGTAGCACCAAGTCTAGCAACTCTAGCCAGTGACTAAGTCTCCACATCTGATAATTCTAACCAGCAACAAGTCCTGGAAAACTTCATCTGGGGCCAACAGCTTTCCTTAGCAGCTGTGTCATGGTCCCGGCATCTCCACTGGGTCTTCACTGCAACCCACGGTCTATCCCGACACCTCCATTGGGTCTCCATGCAGGTATTCAATCTCAAAGGCTGTAATCTCACATAATTGCAGCTGAACGGTCAGAAGTTTCAGCCCAAAGATTTCATTTCTGTGCCATATCCCTCTGCTCACACCAGTCCATTTCTACGCAAAGCAACCCTGCACAAGTTCTCAGGACAGGGGCACAACAGCAAGCTTACCACACAAACTGCTAATAGCCCAGTCCAGGCAAAGCTCTTTCTCATCCTCATAAGCCAAACCTCACAGTCTATAGTTCTTGAGCTGCATTCAGGTCTTTCAACTCTGACCAGAATAGTCCATCAAGCTGTACACACTCCTGGAATATCACCACCCCCCCCACACACACACACTCCTGGACTATCACCCCCCCCACACACACACTCCTGGAATATCACCCCCCCCCCACACACACACACACACACTCCTGGAATATCACTCCCTGTGGTGGTTTGATTCAGGTGTCTCCAATAAACTTAGGTAGGTTCTGGATGCTAGTTTCCCCAGCTGATGGCAATTGGAAATTAATGCCTCCTAGAGGCAGTGTATTGTTGGGGATGGGCTTATGGGTGTTAAAGCCAGTTTTTCCATGCCAGTGTTTGGCACACTCTCTCTCCTGTTCCTGTTGTCCACCTTATGTGAGCCAAGGGGTAATGTCCACCCTCTGCTCATGCCATTGTTTTCCCCTGCCACCATGGAGCATCCCCTCGAGTCTGTAAGCCAAAATGAACCCTTTTTTCCCCCCAAAAAAAGTTGGTTGGGTGATTTCTGCCAGCAATGCAAACCTGACTACAACAGAAGGCGAGAACTGACAGTTTGGGATTGTCCTCTATTCACCACAGTAGTACTGTTACACTCACATGAACATGCACACACACATATGCATACTCACAAAAACACACACATACCCATACATCATACACATGCAGTTAACTTTTTAAGTATGGGTATTATTTTATTATTGCATATCATGCACTAATTAAATATTTGCATTTAAATGTATTATGAATATATTGTGCTTCTAAAAAGTAAGCATTTACTAACAATGGGTAAAAAAAATATCACCACTAAATCCAAATCAGGACAAAGAAATATGAAAACACCTTGAGATTACCAATATCCACAAATGACATGAACTGAATGTAGAGATCTGATTTATAGACTTTTTTTTTTTTGGTTTTTCGAGGTAGGGTTTCACTCTAGCCCAGGCTGACCTGGAATTCACTATGGAGTCTCAGGGTAGCCTCGAACTCACGGTGATCCTCCTACCTCTGCCTCCCGAGTGCTGGGATTAAAGGCGTGCACCACCATGCCCGGCTTGATTTATAGACTTTTATTCAATTTTTTTTCAGTGACTATTTACTGACCATTCACTATATACTAGGCACTACTTCAGTTTTCTGGGACAAAAATGCCTGACAAAAATCAGTTTAAAGAATGAAGGGTTTATTTCAGCTTCTAATTCCAGGTTATGGTCCATCATGATGGGGAAGACATGGAGGTAGGAACTTGAAGCAAAGCTGGTCACACTCACCCCAGTGAGGATGATAGAGCAACAAATGCCTGTAGTGAGCCAGCTCTCTCCTTTTTATACAGTCTGGCCATGAAATATTGCTATTGAGTAGTTATTCAACCTAGTTAAGATAATCCCTCACAAGCATGCCCAGAGGCTAACATAGTCTAAATCCCTCACAGGTCCTGTCAAGACATCAGCTGTTTTTATATGTAAGATATGAACAAAGAAATGTCTACAACACTCTTGCAGGTCCAGCTGATAACAGGTCTGGTCCTAGTGACTGACCATTAAGACACTGTTTAAAGTCAAGTCTGTCATCACTATATTCCTAGAAATAGTGAGCACCAAGACCAACATCAACAAAACTGATTTAGCCAACATTAACATCCCAACCAAAAAGATTTTTCAACCCCAGCATGGGGTTAGGGAAATGACTCAGTCAGTAAAGTATTTGTCACACAAGTATGAAGATCTGAGTTCAGATCCCCATAACCCACATAAACACCAGGTGTGGTTACATGTACCTGGCATCCCAATGCTTGCTTGGAAAGCAGAGACAGGTGGATCTGGGCAAGCTAGCTAGCTAAGCTCACCATATTGGCTAGCTTAGGGCTCAATGAGAGATCCTGTCTCAGTAAAAAATGGAAAATTAAGGAAGATTCACAATATTTGCCTCTAGCCTTTATGTGCACACACATGCACATGCATACACACACAGAAAAAAATGATCAGCAAATATTTCATGTTTATCACATGACCATGAAATATTTAAGTATTTAACCTGATCCTATAAGATAATCAATACAAATTCCATACAATCTGAATTCTTAGAACTGGTTATGTGACTATCTTAAAGAAACAAACAGAGCTGGAGAGATGGCTTAGCAGTTAAGCGCTTGCCTATGAAGCCTAAGGACCCAGTTCAAGGCTCAATTCCCCAGTACCCACGTAAGCAAGATGCACAAGGTGGCACATGCATTTGGAGTTCCTTTGCAGTGGCTTGAGGCCCTGATGCGCCCATTCTTTCCCTCCCTCTCTACTCCTCCCCCCCCCCCCCCCCCGTCTGTCGCTCTCAAATAAAAATAAACAAAAATTTTAAAAAGAAACAAACAGAAGAAATCATAAACTGTATTTCAAATATAAGCACCTTCATAAACTATTATCACAAGACAGAATTGGATTTAGATTACAATTCAAATTGTATATCTGAACAATCTTTACTATGATAACTGGCCAAAAATACACTGCCTAGAGAAAGCCCTGTAAGACTAAGCATCTGAGTTTACTTTAAAAATACAAAATTTCGCCAAGTGTGGTGGCACACGCCTTTAATCCCAGCACTTGGGAGGAAAAGGTCGGAGTACTGCCACAAGTTCTAGGCCACCCTGAGACGACATGGTGAATTCCAGGTCAGCCTGACCTACAATGAAACCCTACCTTGAAAAACTATTAAAAAGAAAAAGAAAAAAGAAAAAAGAAAGGAGGAGGAGGAGGAGGAAGGAAGAGGAGAAGGAAGAGGAAGGAGGAAGAAGAAGGAAGAAGAAGAATGAAGAAGAAAAGCTATTTCTTAAAAGTTTATTGGCCCATGGGCTAGAGAGATGGCTTAGTTGTTAAGGCACTTGCCTGCAAAGCCAAAGGACCTCAGTTCGAATCCCCAGAACCCACATAAGCCTCCTTCCCTCCATCTACCTCTTTTCCTCTCTCAAATAAAAAGTAAAAATAAAATAAAATTTTATTGGTCCTTTGGAAAAGAAGAAATTGGTAGTAAAAGACTAAATACTTCAGCTCAGTTTTTCTACCAAGATGTCCCCTGGATGATCTCCCAGCAGGAAGAAACCAAGTTAGACCAAAGAAAAAGGCCTCTTTTCCAAGAGAACCCTGGGTAAAAAGATTTCACTCTGGTCCGACTGAAATGCTGCAGCTTAAACCTCAAGTGGAGGGCCAACATGCTCAGATTTTTCAAGGGTTAAGAGGTCCACATGTGAACAAATCCACACACTAGATGATGCCTGATTGTTAACCAGGTGGACATAATTTTGATCGGTCCTTGGTGTTTAAACTCCCAAACACAAGTTGAAGATTTCCATTTACAAGTAAGTCATGTTAAGAGGTGCCTTCATCTACTCAATTCAAGTAATATGGTCCTCCCCAGATAGGAACTAATGAAATGAAAAAAAAATAAAATAAAAACTAGTAATCAAGTTTTACAAACAACAATCAAGAAGAAGAAACTCTGACAATCCCAAAGAAAGACTAAGCCATCTCTCCAGCCTGTAAAATAATTTCATGTTATCACTTATGTATTAACTGACATAACAATAATAATACACAAGTCAAAGCTGGTTATGGTGGTGCACACCTTTAGTCCCAGAGCCAGAGGTAGTCAGGAGGCAGAGGTAGGAGGATCACCATGAGTTCGAGGCCACCCTGAGACTACATAGTGAATTCCAGGTCAGTCTGGGCTAGAGTGAGACCCTACCTCAAAAATCTATAAAGAACAGCCAGGTGTGGTGGCGCACGCCTTTAATCCCAGCACTCGGGAGGCAGAGGTAGGAGGATTGCCGAGAGTTCGAGGCCATCCTGAGACTACACAGTGAATTCCAGGTCACCCTGAACTAGAGTGAGACCCTACCTCGAAAAACTGAAAAACAAAACAAAAAATCCAAAAAAAAAAAACAAGTCAAGAAAGAAGAACTCCCTGTGAAAGTGCACACAAGCTCCCCGCATCAAGACCATGCTCACAGGTGTTTCCTCATCCTGCCTATGCTATCTTTTAAGGGTTCACGCATTTTGCCTTTTCTAGATTAGCTACATACTGTAGTCAATTGGGATATATGATCTTTCCTGGGACCAAGTCCTGGGAAAAGTCAAACCGGAAAGAGTGCTTGCCAGAAACACTAACCACCAGCTAGACATGGTGGCACACGCCTTTAATCCCAGCACTCAGCAGAAGTAGGAGGAATGCCGTGAGTTCAAGGCCATCCTGAGTCTATATAGTGAATTCAGGTCAGCCTGGGCTAGAGCAAAAGCTACCTCAAAAAATAAGCAAACAGCCAGGCATGGTGGCGCACGTCTTTAATCCCAGCACTTGGGAGGCAGAGGTACAAGGATCGCTGTGAGTTCGAGGCCACCCTGACACTACATAGTGAATTCCAGGTCAGCCTAAGCTAGAGTGAGACCATACCTCAAAAACAAACAAACAACAACAACAACAAAAAAAAAAAACCTTCCACAATAAAAACCACATACAAGTTGCTTTAACCAACACAGAAAGTTGTCATTTATGTCTTAGATAGATCCTGGAGATGCTCTCACTCACCTGTGTGAGCAAATGACCTCTGCTTAGCCCACACTAGAGTAAGACTAAGGACAAATTATTCTTTTTTTTTCCAAGGTAGGGTCTCACTCTAACTCAGGCTGACCTGGAATTCACTATGTAGTCTCAGAGTGGCCTTGAACTCATGGTGATCCTCCTACCTCTGCCGTTCTGAGTGCTGGGATTAAAGGCATGTGCCACCACACCCGGCTAAGACAAATTATTCTTACTGACAGATGATTCTAAGCCCCACCTCTTTATTCATGTATACCTTTTCCTTCCAGTCACACCAAGGAAGCCTTCAGTAATCTCCATCAAGATCTCTAAGATGGCTTAATGGTTAAGGTGCTTGCCTAAAAAGCCTAAGGATCCAGGTTCGATTCCCCAGTACCTACTTAAGCCAGATGCACAAGGTGGCACATGTATCTGGAGTTCATTTGCAGTAGCTACAGGCCCCGATGTGCCCATTCTCCCCACCCCCACCCCTGTCAAATAAATAAATAAGTATTTTTATTTAGGGGCTGGAGAGAGGGCTTAGCAGTTAAGGTGTTTGCCTGCAAAGCCAAAGGACCTTGGTTTGATTCCCCAGGACCCACATAAGCCAGATGCACAAGGTGGTGCATGTATCTGGAGTTTGTCTGCAGTGGCTGGAAGCCCTGGTGTGCCCATTCTCTCTCTCTCTGTCTCTCTCTCTCTTTCAAATTCCAGAAAAGGGCTCCTTTGGATACAGGTGACAACTGAGGCTCCCACCTGTCTGGAACCCACATACCTTCCATTAAAAACTCCTAAGGGAGCAGGCGTGGTGGCGCACGCCTTTAATCCCAGCAGTCGGGAGGCAGAGGTAGGAGGATCGCCGTGAGTTCGAGGCCACCCTGAGACTCCATAGTGAATTCCAGGTCAGCCTGGACTAGAGTGAGACCCTACCTCAAAAAACCAAAAAACCATTCTCTCCTATCTGTGCCTGCCCCCTGTCAATAAATAAATAAAAATATTTTTCAAAAACACTCAAAAGATTAGCCATCTTGGCATGATGGCACATACCTTTTTTTTTTTTTTTTTAAATCCCAACACTTGGAAGGCAGTGGTAGAAGGATTGCCATGAGTTTGAGGCCTGTCTGACACTACATAGTAAATTCCAAGTCAGCCTGGGCTAGAGTGAAAGCCTACCTGGGGTTGGGGGGTGGGGGAGATTATCCCTTAGGGCAAGGGGCAAGATGAAAGACAAAAGCCTACAATCTTCTAGCACTTTCTTAGTTACTCTGCCTCTGGATTCACAGATCCCTCTGGGTGGCAGTGGTTACACCTGGATTTTTCCTCTACTCTCACACCACAATCAACACACACACACAAAAAAAAAAAAAAACCCCTCTGTGACCTAAAGTGTATAGATTTCTCCCAATCAGCAAGCAAGGTATCAGTTCTGTAGTGGACTCCTACTGGGTGTCCTACAGTCCATTTCAGTTGACAGTGACCACCTGCAGAGGGTGGCCACAGAGATGACAGCTGCAAACCCTAGATTGCAAACTGCAAACTGGAACTTCTAATCCACTGGTTATATAAATCAGGGTTCTCAAAACACCCTCCTTGTGTCCAATAAACCTGTTCAAGGGCTGCAGAGATGGCTTAGTGGTTAATGCATTTGCCTGCAAAGCCAAAGGACCCATGTTCAATTCCCCAAGACCCACATAAGTCAGATGCACAATGTGGCACATGTGTCTGGAGTTGGTTTGCACTGTCTGGAGGCCCAATCTCTCTCCCTCTCTCTCTCTGCCTCTTTCCCTCTCTCAAATAGATAAAATTTTTAAAAAAATAAATAAATAAAATTAAATAAACTTGCTCAAATAGCTAGCTCACAAAACTCTGAGACACACGTGCAGCAGCTTATTAGAAAAAAAATTACAAAGGTACAAAGGATAGGCACATAGAAGCACTGTGAAGGCTTTTTCATGGCCCACATTACTTTTTTGTGGGGGGGATGTTTAGGTAGGGTCTTACTCTAGCCCGGGCTGACTTGGCACTAACTCTAGTCCCAGACTGGCTTCAAACTCACAGAGATCCTCCTACCTCTGCCTCCCAAGTGCTGGGATTAAAGGCGTGTGCCACCACACCTAGCTACCACTTGATTTTTTATACAGCCTGTATTTTTGGGTTTTTATGACAAGGTAATTGCAGAAGTATGACTTGAGGCACAGAAACACACCAAAACACATCGGCCAGAATGGTGTGATTCAGTGCTAACACACTGGGCAGGGAAAGATTCCAGCAATCTTCCTGCCTTTCCCCAGCATTCCTCCCTGTAGGTACTGAGGAGTACTCCTCAGGAATGAGGAAGGTCTACCACATCTGACAGGACAAGTCAGAGAATTTCTTTAGGGCAAGCTCTAAGGCAGAAGGGCAGTGAACAGTAAGTTTCTGTGACTTACCTTGGAGATAAACTCTAGCTCCTATAACCTGCCTTGAAATAGGAGTTATAAGTCAGGACCCATGGATGAAAACAAAAATGCATGTAATACAACTTTTCCATAATCTATATTATATCATAACATGTCACATCTTACCACAAATATATTTAGATACTGTACAAAATGAAAAATTTAAGTTATCTTTTCAAATTTCTTTAGTTTTCTGTATGCTTTTATTGTTTTATTTATTTGAGAAAGAGAAAAAGGCAGACAAAGAGGGAGAATGGGTATGCCAGGGTCTCCAGCCACTTCAAACGAACTCCAGACGCATAAGCCACCTTGTGGATCTGGCTTATGTGAGTCCTCAAGAGTTGAACCTAGGTCCTTTGGCATTGCAGGCAAGCACCTTAACTGCTTAGCCATCTCTCCAGCACTCAAATTTCTTTTTAAAACTTTTGACTTCTAGCCCCCTTATATAACATGCTTTGAAACAGTATCTATCTAGCTCACAAAAAGAAAATGCAAATTTTCACTCAGTTATGCAAAAATAATTATTCTTCAAGCTTTCACAATGCCATGTACTTATTAAATTGGACATTTATCCATATATTCTGCCTTCTGTTTTGTTACTAAGGACAAATTATTCTTTTTTTTTCCAAGGTAGGGTCTCACTCTAACTCAGGCTGACCTGGAATTCACTATGTAGTCTCAGAGTGGCCTTGAACTCATGGTGATCCTCCTACCTCTGCCGTTCTGAGTGCTGGGATTAAAGGCATGTGCCACCACACCCGGCTAAGACAAATTATTCTTACTGACAGATGATTCTAAGCCCCACCTCTTTATTCATGTATACCTTTTCCTTCCAGTCACACCAAGGAAGCCTTCAGTAATCTCCATCAAGATCTCTAAGATGGCTTAATGGTTAAGGTGCTTGCCTAAAAAGCCTAAGGATCCAGGTTCGATTCCCCAGTACCTACTTAAGCCAGATGCACAAGGTGGCACATGTATCTGGAGTTCATTTGCAGTAGCTACAGGCCCCGATGTGCCCATTCTCCCCACCCCCACCCCTGTCAAATAAATAAAGTATATTATTTTTAGGGGCTGGAGAGAGGGCTTAGCAGTTAAGGTGTTTGCCTGCAAAGCCAAAGGACCTTGGTTTGATTCCCCAGGACCCACATAAGCCAGATGCACAAGGTGGTGCATGTATCTGGAGTTTGTCTGCAGTGGCTGGAAGCCCTGGTGTGCCCATTCTCTCTCTCTCTGTCTCTCTCTCTCTTTCAAATAAATAAAAATTTAAAAATATATAAAAATATGATTTCATTTGTTTACAAGTAGAGAAAGAAGAGAGATAGAGAGAATGGGCATGCCAGGCCTTCCAGCAGCTGCAAACGGACTCCAGATGCATATACTACTTTGTGCATATGGCTTTTATATGGAACTGAGGAATCGAACTAGGGTCATTAGGCCTTGCAGGCAAGCACCTTAACCGCTGAACCATCTCTCTAGCCCTAAATAAGAATGTTTTCATAAAAAAGAATTCTAGGGCTGAAGGGATGGCTTAGAGGTTAAGGTGTTTGCCTGCAAAGCCAAAGGACCCAGGTTTGATTTCCCAGGACCCACATTAGCCAGATGCACAAGGTGATGCATGCGTCTGGAATTCATTTGCAGTGGCTAGAGGCCCTGGAATGCCCATTCATTCCCCCTCTCTCTCCCTCTCCCTCTCTCTCTCTCTCTCCCTCCCTCCCTCCCCTCTTCCTCCCTCCCTTCTTCTCTCCCTCCCTTGTTCTCTCTGTCAAATAAATAAAAATTTAAAAAAAAAATAATTCTAGGCTGGGTATGGAGGCTCACACCTTTAACCCCAGCACTTGGGAGGCAGAGGTAGGAGAATCACTGTGAGTTCAAGGCCACCCTGAGACTACACAGAGAATTCTAGGTCATCCTGGAATAGAGCAAAACTCTACCTCAAAAAAAAAAAAAAAAAGGCTGGGGAAATGGCTTAGCGGTTAAGACATTTGTTTGCAAAGCCAAAGGACCCTCGTTCAATTCCCCAGGACCCACGTGAGGTACAAGGGGGCGCATGTGTCTGGAGATCGTTTGCAGTAGCTGACGCCCCTGGAGTGCCCATTATCTCTTTCTCTCTATCTGCCTCTTCCTCCCTCCCTCCCTGTCTCTCAAATAAATTAATTAATTAAGTATTAAAAAAAAAAAAAGAATTCTAAGCCGGGAATGGTGGTACATGCCTTTAATTCCAGCCAGCACTTGGGAGGCAGAAGTAGAGGACTGCAGTGAGTTCTAAGTCAGCCTGGGCTAGATGAGATCCTACCTCAGGGAGGGGTGGGGACAGAATTCTACACTTAGGTTTTCTTACTTCAGCTCCATTATAGCAAATATAAGCCTTCTATCAGGATTTCTGAAACACTGAAAATAGATGAATAAAATCTGTCAATAAAGGCCCTTCAGATAGGAACTACACACTTTCCCACAGCTCCCAAGTTTGACTTTTCTTCTTATGGTGCTTATAAGTATTAGACTTAGAAATTATAACTGTATTCACTCATATTCGTAGTAAATCAAAATTTTCATTGGTTAAAGTAGGTGGTGATGAGGCCAAATGAGCCAGCATGACCTTCACAGAGTGACTAATATGACTCAATTAAAAACAAAGATCCAGGGCTGGAGAGATAGCTTAGCAGTTAAGGAGCTTGCCTGCAAAGCCAAAGCACCTAGGACCCACGTAAGCCAGATGCACACAGTGGCACACACATCTAGAGTTCATTTGCAGTGGCTGGAGGCTCTGGTGCGCCCATTCATATTCTCTCTCTCTTTCTCTATTTTTGTATCTCTCTCTCTCAAATAACCAAAAATAAATAAATAAAAAAAAGATCCAAGACAAAGAAGGCAAACATTCACAAGTTAAGCCACACAAACCCTAAATACTTTTAGAAGAAATAAGGTAAATATTTTCTTGCTTTATAAACAAATCTACATTTGCTTATTAATTCCCATTAATAAGGGCAATACTTCTTTTACATTAATTTTACAATTTCAAATACTGACCATAAATTTAAAAAGTAAGGCTCTAATTCTAAATCCATAATGTTATTTCCCATCTACCACTCTGTTCCTCTGCCAACAAACATCGCTGGCTCTTCCAGACTAGGTGTTCCACACACAGGAGCATCAGTCAAGATGCTCAGTCATCTGAGGGACTGGGACTTTAGAGAGAAGGAATGTATGCTAGAATTCAAAAAGGAGAAAAGTAGGGAGTTATTCTGAACAAATGAAAAGCACAACAGAATTTCAAAGTCTTGACTCTAAATATGAAATCCTGAATACAAGTGGTGCTTAGTATGACTGGAGGGGATACTGAGTAGATGAGGGAAAAAAGCTCAGTGGGAAGTAAGGCTGAAAGGCAGATCCACACTGGCATGAAGCACCCTAACTAATTCCTCATAAGCAATGAGCAACCATCTACTGAGACCTGCATATGAAAAGGATCATGGTGTTCAGTGGAAGGCACCATACAAGAATCCAGGGTTATGAGAAAGAGAAAAGGACCAGAAAATTAGGGCAGCAGCACAGAATGACAGAGGGGCTGGGCTCTAAATAATGCATGAGCAAATAAACTAATTAAATAAGTTTGGTAACCAAGTGTCATAAATTCAAAGAAAAATGAATACATATATGAAAAATCTAATTCCTTATGTAAAAAGATTGTTAATTTGCCATACATGTCATAGGATTTTTGTCTCATAAAGCCACCAAAAAGCAAGTTCTGTAGAACAGTAATGTCTTAATAGTCTTAAAAAAAATTTTTTTTTTGAAGTAGGGCCTCACTCTGGCCTAGGCTGACCTAGAATTCACTATGTCTCCCGAGTTCTGGGATTAAAGCTGTGCACCACCACACCCGGATCCAAAAAAATATTTTTTAATATTTCACTTTTATTTATTTATTTATTTGATAGAGAGAAAGAAGCAGAGAGAGTGAGAGAGAAAGAGAATGGGCGGGCCAGGGCCTCCAGCCACTGCAAACAAACTCCAGACGCATGTGCCACCCTGTGCATCTGGCTTACATGGGTCCTGGGCAATCAAACCTGGGTCCTTTGGCTTTGCAGGCAAGCACCTTAACCGCTAAGCCATTCCTCCAGCCCTTTTTTTTTCTTTTCTTTTTTAAAAATATTTTATATTTTTGATTTATTTAAATGTCTTAATACTCTTATTCAACAAATTTTTCTGATTATTCTGAAAACAGAAGAGTAGAACAGAGTAAGGTCTGGTGAGCCTTGCCTTATAAAATTAACATTAAAAGAAAAAATCAGGGAGGAGAGATGGATTAGCAGTTAAGGAGCATGCCTGCAAAGCCTGCGGACCCAGGTTCTATCCTCCAGGTCGCACATTAGCCAGACACACATGGTGGCGCATGCATCTAGAGTTCATTTGCAGGGGCTAGAGGCCCTGATGTGCCCATTCTCTCTCTCTCTCTCTCTGTCTCTAATAAATAAATAGAAAAAAAGAAAAGAAAAAAAAAACTAGGTGGCAAAAAGAAGAGCTGGAAACCCACAGGCCAAGGTCGCTAAACCCAGTTCATATCCCTGGCCCAGAACCAGGGGCACTGTAGAGCTCTCCATAGAGAACCCTAGGGCTCATTACAGCACTAAAATGCATAGCCCTGGGTGGAGAGTTAAGATGCAAATGAAGGGACTAGGAGGATGGTTCAGTGGGAAAGTGCTTGTCATGATCTAATCTGAGTTCAGATCCCCAACACCCATGTAAAATGTTGGACACAGTGATGTATGTCTATAATCCAGCAGCCCGGGAGGAGTAGACAGGGAGTCCCGGGGGCTCATTGGATAGCTAGCCTACCCAAATTGATGAGCTCTAAGTTCAGCAAAAGATCCTGTCTCACAGAAGGTGGAGAGTGAGAGACAGCCAACATCAACCTCTGACATACACACACACAAAAAGATGCTAAGGAGGCATGCAGCACATGAAGATGCATTTAGAAGCACATACTAGCATGCAGAGAAAGCTTGTACCCGCATGTGACGTAAAAGCCTCAATGCTTTGGATCCTTTGTATAGCAGAGCCCTTAAGCTGTCAAGCTTGCTCCCTGCTCAGGCCTGCTTCCTGCCCTGGAATTGTTACCTCTTCCTAATGAACTATCTGTTTCTGCTGCCAAGTGTGTGACTATTCAATGCTTTGTTCCACGACACGAGAACCTAGAGCCTCTCTAGAAGTGTCTTCTGAGCGCCTATATCAGCCAATATCAGAGAACATTGCAGAAGGGAGGGGCAGAAAGAATGTAAGAGACAGACTATTATTATTCTTTGGCTAAATGGACATATTGTGCCCAAAAAACTGTCCTCTAAAGACTTAGGTTTATGTCCATATATTGATGCTACTCTCACTTCTGGTCAGAGAAGCTTCTTTTCCACTGGCAGTGACCACACAGGGTGACTCAAAAGTCACCAAAGTGTTCAGAAGAAGCAACAGTGGTGTGTTCAATACTAAATAAGACATCTCTATCATACCCTGCAAGGCTCAGGGTCCACTGTAGAAGAGGTGGCAGAAAGAATGTAAGAGGAAGGCTAAGAATGTTTACAATACTGTCTCAAAACATAAAGTGGCCTTGATATTCATGATCTCACAGTGGCTGACATTACCTATACAAGACCTGCAAAAAAGAAAGAAAAAAGTGATGACAACAAAATAGAAGAGAGACTAGGTGGAAGGACGAAGGGATTCTGCAGAGGGGGAAAAAAGAGGGTGATGGGAGGGTATATTATTTATATTTTTAGAGGTTGTCAATTTAAAAATTTTTGTAATGGGGTGGGGACTTCCGGTTAAGATGGCGGAGTAGGAACCACACCACAGCAGCCTAGGGGCAAAAAAACAAAAACAAAAAAAAGCACAATATAAAATATACTCTTCTACTAAAAAGTGAGGTATATAAGAAATTACCAACCACAGCAGAGAAGCAGAAGAGATCAGAGCATCTAGAGACCACAGAAGCAAGCAGAAGCAACACCAGGTTCACATGGCTGCAGCTGCCAGGCTCAGCATGAGCCGCAGGAAAAGCCAAGTGAAGGATTTTCCACTCACACCAGCCTCCTTGCAAATTCAAGAACCTTGTAAAGGGAGGAGGGCAGGATCAAGCAGAGAGGCTCAAAGAGGATTGCAAGGACCAGCAGGAAAACTTCAGCCACCATCCACAACCTCCCCAACACCAGCACAAGCACAACCAAGCACCAGAGACCTGGGGAAGAGAACTCAGCTACACAAAACCCGCACAGGCAATCGATCAGAGCAGTGACCCACTGATCCAGCCAGCCTACCTGAGGCCACAGCAAAGGAAAGAGGGACCCAAGCAGGCAAACAGTATAGCTGAGACCAAAGCCATCCCAAAAGGTAACTGAGCTTACACCAGGTCAGTACCTGCCAAAAAATCCTGGTAGGCTTGCACAGGAAGTGCTAATTGCACCTTCCATGTCAGGGTAAATTATATGTTAAATCTGGTAGAGGGCCACATTTGCAATTCTTAAGTAAGCTATATTTTGGGCTTATCATCTATTGCTTCTTGATTTATAGGGCCTTTGTCTCCTCTTCTATCCTTCGTTGGGGAAGGGTCTCACTCGATCACAAGCTGACCTTGGAACCCTCTAGAGACCAGAAATCTCAGGCTCCCAGTTAACAGGCTTAAGGGAGTGGAGCAACACACATCCTTAGACACTGTGACTTTGTTATAGGACCTGTTTGTCATAATACCTACTCTTACATAAATACTCTGTGCTGTTTTTCATTGAATGTGTATATAGTTTAGCTAAATTTTAGAATTTGCCTATATTTTATTCCACCCATCCTACTAGAATACTCTCATAGCAGGCAAACCCAACTCCTAAGGTCACTTTTATGGTTACTCTGAGAGTCTTAAGAGCCATACCTAGCACCTTAATCTCCTACCCTAAAGATACATAACATCACATTGATTGATACATCTAATAATACTGCAGGTAATTAGAAAATCCAAATATTAAATTAACCCAAGATGCAAAAATCTCTACATTATGATACAAGAAACACAAAAAATCGAGACAATATGAATCCATGAAAAAAGTATTAATCCATCAGAAATGACCTCCAGTGAGAACGATTTAGAAGAAATGTCTGAGAAAGATTTCAAAAGAATGATTATAAACAGGTTCAAAGAAATCAGAGGAAATCAAAGGACTCAAAGAAGACAGGAAACCAATGTAATGAAATGAGAAGGTCAATACTAGACATGAATAAGGAAATAGAAACAATAAAGAAAAAACAGTCAGTTAAATAAAAAAAACCCTACAGAAAATCTCACCAGTAGAATGGATGAAGGAGAAGACAGAATAGAATATCTAAACTAGAAGACCAGGCGGCAGATCTAATACAGTCCAACAAAGAGAAAGACAAACTAATAGGAAGGTATGAATAGGAATTTCAAGATATTTGGGACATTATGAAAAGATCAAACAAGAATTCAGGGAATAGCAGAAGGAGAAGAATTTCACTCCAAAGGCATAGTATGCATTTTCAACAAAATCACAATAGAAAATTTCCCTCAAATTGAAAAAGAGATGCCAGTGCAGATACAGGCAGCCTTTAGAACACCAAACAGATAAAGCCTGGAAAGAAACTCTCCTCGCCATATTATAATTAAACTACCAAACACACAAACCAAAGAAAATATATTGAAAGCAGTTAGAGAGAAAAATCAAGTCACATACAAAGGCAAGCCCATCAGGATAACAGCAGATTACTCAACACAAACTTTAAAAGCCAGAAGGGCTTAGAATAATATATTCCAAGTTCTGAAAGATAACAACTGTCAACCAAGGTTACTTTATCCTGCAAAGCTATCCATTCAAATAGACGGAGGAATAAGGACATTCCACAGCAAAAGCAGGCTAAGGGAAAATTTAAAGACAAAATCAGCGCTACAGAAAATACTTGAAAAGTATTTGGGAAAAGGTTGGAAAACAGTGTTTCAATCAAATGGGCCTAGAAAACAAGCAATGGCTGCTATCCCAATACCTCCATGCTGAAGAGAAAGAAAAGCACACATACAAGGAACATAGAAAAAACAAGACATACTCAAATACTAGTTTATACAAGAGAGCAAAGGTAAAACCAGAAAAACTACAAAACAAGAAAAATGGCAGAAATAAGTACACAACTTTCAATAATAACTCTTAATATCAATGGCCTCAATGCCTCAACCAAAAGACACAGGTTTGGGCCAGGCGTGGTAGCGCACGCCTTTAATCCCAGCACATGGGAGGCAGAGGTAGGAGGACTGCCGTGAGTTCAAGGCCACCCAGAGACTACATAGTGAATTTCAGGTAAGCCTGGACTACAGTGAAACCCTACCTCGAAAAACCAAAAAAAAAAAAAAAAAAAAAAAAGACACAGTTTGCAGACTGGGTTAAAAAGCAGGATCCGCTGGGCGTGGTGGCATATGCCTTTAATCCCAGCACTTGGGAGGCAGAGGTAGGAGAATCGCCATGAGTTTAAGGCCACCCTGAAACTACATAGTGAATTCCAGGTCAGCCTGAGCTAGAGCAAGACCCTACCTCAAAAAAAAAAGTTAAGAAAAAAGCAGGATCCTTCAACTTGTTGCCTCCAAGAAACTCACCTTTCTACAAAGAATGGATACTATCTTAGTGTAAAAGGTTGGAAAACAGTGTTTCATTCAAATGGGCCTAGAAAACAAGCAATGGTTGCTATCCCAATACCTGACAAGGTAAACTTCAGACCAACATTAGTTAGGAAAGACAGGAAGGTCACTTTATATTGATTAAAGTAACACTCCAACAGGAGGACATTACAATCCTAAACATAAAAGCACCTAGCATGGGGGCTCCCAATTTCATCAAACAAACACTATTAGAACTAAGGTCACAGATAACACCAAACACAGTGGTAGTGGGTGACTTCAACACCCCACTCTCATCAATTGACAGGTCATCCCAGCAAAAAAATAAACAGAGATGCATCTGGATTAAATGAGGTCATAGAAGAAATGGACCTAACAGATATCTACAGGACATTTCATCCAAATGCTGCAGAATATACATTCTTTTCAGCAGCACATGGAACATTCTCTTAAATAGACCACATATTAGGACACAAAGCCAATCTTAACAAATATAGGAAAATTGAAATAATTCCTTGTACTCTATTTTATCATAATGGGATCAAACTATAAATCAATAGCAAGAAAAGCTATAGAGCATACACAAAATCATGGAAATTAAACAATACACAACTAAATGATGAGTGCGTCAATGAAAAAAATCAAGAAGTAAATCAAAAAACTCACAGAATCAGCCAGGTGCAGTGGCACATGCATTTAATCCCAGCACTCTGGAGGCTGAGGTAGGAGGATCACCTTGAGTTTAAGACCACCATGAGACTACATAATGAATTCCAGTTTAGCCTGGACTAGAGTGAAACTCTACCAGGAAAAACCAAAAATAAATAAATAAAATTTACAGAAACAAATGATAATGAGAATACAACATATCAAAACCTTTGGAACACAATGAAGGCAGTCCTAAAACAGAGATTTAAGCTTTAAATGCCTATATTAAGAAATTAGAAAGGTCACAAGTAAACAACTTAAAGCCTTGGAAAAAGAAGAACAATGCAGACCGAAAATCAGTAGGCGGGAAGAAATAATAAAGATTAGGGAATAAATTAATGAAATAGAAACCAAAAAAAATAAAATAAAATCCAAAGAATCAATGAAACAAAGAGTTGGTTCTTTGAAAGGATAAACAAGATTGATAAACTCTTAGCAAATCTGACCAAAAGAGAAGAGACAAAAGTTAATAAAATTCGAGACAAAAAAGGCACCATCACAACAGACACCAGAGAAATTCAAAAAATCATAGGGACACACTATAAGAACATATACTCCACTAAGCTTGAAAATCTGAAAGAAGTGGATGATTTCCTTGATTTATATGACCTACCAAAATTAAATCAAGATGAGATTAACCATTTAAATATACCTATAGGGCTGGAGGGATGGCTTAGGGGTTAAGGCGCTTGCTTACAAAGCCAAAGGACCCAGGTTCAATTTCCCAGGACCCATGTTAGCCAGATGTACAAGGGGCACACATGTCTGGAATTCGTTTGCAGTGGCTGGAAGCCCTGGTGCACCCATTCTCACTCTCACTCGCTGATTCTCTCTCTCCCCCCACCCCTCTCTCTCTCTGACTCAAATAAATAAAAAATAAAAATAAATAAATAGACCTATAACAAGGATGGAGATCCAAGCAGTTATTAAAAAAAAAAAAAAAAAGTCTCCCAACTAAAAACAGTCCAGGCCCAGATAGATTCACTGGTGAATTTTACCAAACCTTCATGGAAGAACTAATACCAATGCATCTCAAACTTTTCCATAAAATAGAAAAGAGAGGAATCCTACCAAACTCCTTCTGTGAAGCCAGCATCACCCTGATACCAAAACCAGACAAAAACAGAACAAAAAAAAAAAAAAAAGAAAGAAAGAAAGAAAGAAAATTACAGACCAAATCTCCCTCATTAACATAGATACAAAAATTCTCAACAAAATATTGGCAAACAGAATACAAGAACATATCAGAAAGATCATTCATCCTGACAAGCACACTTTATCCCAGAGTTGCAGGAATGGTTCAACATATGCAAATTGATAAATGTATTATATAGATGGACTGAAGGGCAAAAAAATCACATGATCATCGCATTCAATGCAGAAAAAGCATTTGACAAAATCCAACATCCCTTCATAATAAAAATCCTACAGAGACTAGGAATAAAAGGAACATATCTCAACATAATAAAGGCTATTTATGACAAATCTATAGCCAACATAATACTAAATGGAGAAAAATGAAGCTTTTCCACTAAAATCAGCAACAAAACAAAGGTGTCCACTGTCCCTACTTTTATTTAATATAGTGCTGGAAGTCTTAGCCATAGCAATAAGACAAAAGACACACATAAAAGGGATACAAATTGGAAAGGAAGAGATCAAGTTATCATTATTTGCAGATGACATGATTCTATACATAAAGGACCCTAAAGACTCTACCAACAAACTGTTAGAGCTGATAAACACTTATAGCAATGTAGCAAGATATAAAATAAACACACAGAAATCAGTAGCCTTCCTATATGCTAACAACAAACACACAGAGGATGAAATCAGAGAATCATTCCCATTCACAATTGCATCAAAAATAAATAAATAAAATATCTTGTGTACATGTGCCACATCTTCATTATCCACTCATCAGTTGAGGGACATCTAGGCTGTTTCCATTTCCCAGCTATTGTGAATACAGTGGCAATAAACATGGTTGAGCAAGTATCTCTAAGGTAGTGAGACAAGTCCTTTGGATATATGCCTAGGAAAGCTATAGCTGGGTCATATGGTAAATCTATTTTTAGCTGTCTCAGGAACCTCCACACTCAACAGTAAAGAAAATTAAATGAAAGTAAATGAAATGATGAAATTTGCAGGAAAATGGATGGATCTGGAAAAGATCATACTTAGTGAGGTAACCCAAGCCCAGAAAGCCAAATGTCATATGTTCTCTCTCGTATGTGGATCATAGCTACAAATGATTGGACTTCTACGTGAGTAGGAATAAAACTCAGTAGCAGAGGCCATTAAGCTACAAGGGGGATAGAAAGGGAATAGAAAGGGAGGGAAGGGGGACTTAATAGGATGGTACTGTATATATGTAAGTAGAAGAACAGATTAATGGGGTGTGAAAAGGCCTAAGTGAGGTGAGGGGAAGAGACTAAGTAAAGGTGGAGGCAGGGGCTAATCAAAATCTAAGAGGATATAAATAAGTTATATGGAAATATGGAAACCTACTTTTTTGGACAGTGGAACACTCAGAAGCCATAGAGCATTACTAGAAATTTTCAGTGCCAGGGATGGGATACCTTCCAGTGAGTTCTTGGCCAGGGAGGTCACTGATGCCCACAAACATTACAGGCCATTGCCAAGGCTCTTGGTTTCCCACCAGGAATAGATGGTAACACCCTACTGCTGAAGACTCCACATAATTGGGCTGCAAAGTCACTGAGAAATCCTGCTAGAGCTGAGCTGAAGTCCTCCGCCATGTAGACCAGCTGACAGAAAGCTGGAAAAAGCTATGCTGCCTGCAGTTCAATGGGAGAAATCCCAGTGTAGATACTTAACAGTGGACACTGCAAGCCTTTAACTTTGTCAGCCAGGCCAAATGAGCCAATGGGTGCAATAGTTGCATGTCTGTTATGGGGGAAACCAACCACCCTCTAATTTGACTGGAGGTGTACTCCATGAGAGAGATACATCCCTGATACTGAAAACCTACAACAGGGGTAGTCATGAGCCCAGCAGTGTAACCTCTGGTGGGGTCTCGCTAAATGTATATACTACACTCACCAAACTGCACAGTAAGCACTTCTCTTAATGTTCACACCCATATATTAATACTACTCTCACTTTTTGTTAGAAAAGCTTTTTTTCAAATGGCAGTGACCTTGGGATGACTCAGAAGGCACCATGGTGCTGAGAAGAGGTAATAGAGAAGTGCTCAGCACTAAAATATCTCTATCACATCTTCCAAGGCTCAGGGTCCATTGCGGAAGAGGTGGAGGAAAGAATATAAGAGCCAAAGGAAGGGCAGAACTACTTACAACGTGCTCCTCCAGACACAAAATGGCCTGCATGTCCATGACCTCACAGTGCCTGACACTACCTACAGAAAACTATCATAATAGGAGGAAAGGATGGTGACATCAAAATAAGAGACTGATTGAGAAGGGGAGGGGATGTGATGGAGAGTGAAGCTTCAAAGGGGAAAGTAGGGGAAGGGATGGAATTACCATGGGTTATTGTCTACAATTATGGAAGTTGTCAATAAAAAATAAGTTTTTAATTTAAAAAAAAAAAACAGGCCAGGTGTGGTGGCACACATCTTTAATCCCAACACTTGGGAGACAGAAGAAGGAGGATCAACATGAGTTTGAGGCCAGCCTAGGACTACATAGTGAGTTCCAGGTCAGCTTAGGCTAGAGTGAGACCCTACCTCAATTAAAAAAATTAATTAAGTGGGCTACAAGAGGGCCTATACCTATTAAATTCTCCATAAAAAAAAAAGTAAGGGGTATCTCATTTTTCCTGGTGCTAACTTACTCTCCGTTGGAGACTCTGCTTTTTCAGATAGATGTAGATCCTAAGGAGAGAGCCACCCAATCATACCTCAAAAGGGCCCCGGCTGAAACTATGAAAAATTGGCAAAACAAGCAAGGGTGCTGTTTTCCTGGTGAACCGGGTACCAGCACAAGGGTGAAGGAGATCAACACAGAGAAAAATCAACTCCTACCAAATCAGAGAGCCAGAGCCTCAGAGGCCCCCAACACCTCACCACTGAAGCAGACCAAAAATGAACCCAACATGGCTCAGGGAAATTTTGCGGAAGAGGGGCCGGAAAGAATGTCAGAGTCACATGTTGGGTCATGATATGCAGAGACATTTAGCTTACCCATAACTGTGGGCTAACTCCAGAATGCATGACCCATATACCTCAACAAGGAGGGGCCAAGGGAAGGGGGTAGGTCACAGATGAGCCTAATAATGGTACCAAACTGACTGTATTTGTTGAATACAAAACTAATTAACAAAAAAATAAAAAAATTAATAAAACAATAAATAAATAAAAATTAATTAAGAGCCAGGTGTGGTGGCACACACCTTTAATCCTAACACTTGGGAGACAGGGGTAGTAGGATTGCCATGAGTTCGAGGCCACCCTGAGACTACATAGTGAATTCCAGGTCAGCCTAAGCTAGCGTGAAACCCTACCTCGGAATCCCAAAAATAAATAAATAAATTCAAAGGTAGACTGGAGAGATTTCTCAGTGGTTAAGGTGCTTGCCCACAAAGTCTAAGCACCCGAGTTTGATTCCCCAGTACCCACATAAAGGCAGATGCACAAAGCAGTACATACAGCTGAAGTTCATTTGCAGCAGCTAGAGTCTCTGGCATGCCCATTCTCTCCCCCCCCCCCCCCCCCGCTTGCAAATAAATAAATACGGTCAAGTGTGGTGATGCACGCCTTTAATCCTAGCACTTGGGAGGCAGAGATAGGAGGATTGCCTTGAGTTCAAGGCCACCCTGAGAGTATATAGTGAATTCCAGGTCATCATGAGCTAGAGCGAGACCCTACCTCGGGAAAAAAAAAAAAAAGATTAAAAGGTAAATAAAAATATCTTTAAGAGCTGGAGAAATGAGAGCCTAGAGATTAAGGCACTTGCCTGTAAAGCCAAAGGATCCAGGTTTGATTCCTCAGGACCCGCATAAGCCAGATGCACAAGGTGGCACATGCATCTGGAGTTTGATTGCAGTGGCTGGATGCCCTGGCATGCCCATATTCATTCTCGTTCCCTCCCTCCCTCCCTCCCTCTCTCTCTCTCTCTCTCTCTCTCTCTCTCTGCCTCTTTCTCTAATAAATCAATAAAATTTAATTTTAGAATTCTTTAAAAAAAATGGCTTGTGGGCTGGAGAGATTGCTTAGCAGTTAAGGCATTTGCCTGCGAAGGCTAAGGACCCAGGTTCAATTCCCCAGTACCTACATAAGCCATATGCACAAAGTGGCACAAACGTCGAGTTCATTTGCAGTGGCTAGAGGCCCTGGTGCTCCCATTATCCCATTCATTCTATCTATCTGCCTCTCTCTCTCTCTCTCTCTCTCTCGTTCTCTCTCGCTCTCAAATAAATAAATATTTTTAAAAACTGACTCGTAAACCAGGTGTGGTGGGGCACGCCTTTAATCCCAGCACTTGGGAGGCAGAGGTAGGAGGACTGATGTGGGTTCAAGGCCAGCACTAGAGTATATAGTGAATTCCAGGTCAGCCTGGACTAGAGTAAAACCCTGCCTTGAAACAAACAAACAAACAAAAAACCAGAATGTAAGAGTCAGAGAATAGGGGGAATGCTGTGTTGCAGACATGAAGTGGCCACTGCATTCATGACTTCTCAATAACTATTCCTTGCCTGGACAAAACCTACACAACATCCATCTTGGGCCCATCAACATTGTGTTATGGATAATCGAAGAGGGGAAAAAAGTGCATCAAAAAGAAGAGCTAATTGAAAGAAGAAAGGGTTCAGCAGAAAGGGGACAAAAGACAGTAACAGGAGATGACTGTAATCAAAATACATTACATATATGTATGAAAATTGTCAATAAAAAGATTTCTAGAGGTTGGAGAGATGGCTCAGTGGCTAAAAGTGCTTGCTTGTAAAGCCTGATGACCCTAGTTCAATTCTCCAGTACCCGTGTAAAGCCAGATGCACAAAATGATAAGTGCATACCTCTAGAGTTCATTTGCAGTGGCAACAGACCCTGCCATGCCCATTCTCTCTCTCGCCCTGTCTTTCTTTCTCTCAGCCTGCAAATAAATTAAAATTTTTGAAAAAAAAATTTTTTTTTGAAAAAAATTTTTTAAAGAGGTTACTATTTCACTGTAACACTGGTTGGTCCCAACATAAGCTATGTGATAGGGAAGTTTGATCAAAGGACAAAAGGACCTATATTTGGTGCTGATTATTTGTTACACCCCTGAGGACAAACACAGGCTCTGGGAGCAAGCTAGTTAGACATACAGATTATTTGCTCAAAATGCCACTGATCATCTGCCCAGAGTGCAGAATCTTCCAGAAAAGGAACCTAAAACCTGGTATTACAATGCCCTAGCAGGGACCCATATCTATATAAGCTGATGGTAGAGCGATAAGTTGTTTTAAGAAATCTAGCCAGGAGTGGTGGTACATACCTTTAGTCCCAGCACTTGGGAGGCTGAGATAGAAGGATCACTGTGAGTTCAATGCCAGCCTAGACTACAGAGTGAATTCCAGGTCAGCCTGGGTTAGACTGAGATCTTGTCTCGAAGAAAATGGCTACTGGAGGAACATAAGCTCTTTTCCTCCATACAAAGCAATAAAAAATATTAAGGGACTTCGTGACTCTTAGCACCACAAAAGATAGATACTGGGACTGGAGAGATGGCTCAGAGGTTAAAGCACTGCTTGCAAAGTCTAACGGCCTGGGTTTGACTCCCCAGTACCCACATAAGGCCAGATGCACAAAGTGGTACATGCAATTGGAGTTTGTTTGCAGTGGTAAGAGGCCCTGGAATGCCCATTCTCTCCCTCTTTCTCTTTGCAAAATAAATAATTAATAACTTAATATACAGACACCAACTGTTCTAGTCACTCATACCTTTGTGCGGAAAAAAAAATATTACAGGACTGGGGAGATGGATCAACAATTAAAGGCACTTGCTTACTTACTTGCAAAGCCTTCTGAACTCAGGTTCAATTTCCCAGGACCCACATATAGCCAAATGCACATATGCATATTCTCATTCTCTCCTCTCTCTCATAAATAAATCCACATTTTAAAATATATTTTATTTATTTATTTGAGAGAGAGAAAGAGGCAGAGAGAGAATGAGCAAGCCAGGGCCTCTTAGCCACTGCAAACAAACCCTAGAGGCATGCGCCACCTTGTGCATCTGGCTTATGCTGGTACTAGGGAATGGAACCTGGGTCCTAAGCCCCGCCCCCCCCCCCCCCCCGTGTGTGTGTGTGTGTGTGTGTGTGTGTGTGTGTGTGTGTGTGTTTTCCCGAGGTAGGGTCTCATTCTAGCTTAGGCTGACCTGGAAGTCACTCTGTAGTCTCAGGGTGACCTCGAACTCACGGTGATCCTCCTACCTCTGCCTCCCGAGTGCTGCGATTAAAGGCATGTGCCACCACACCCGGCTCCAATATATATGTGTGTGTGTGTGTGTACATACATACATATATATATATATATATATATATATATATATTTTTTTTTTTTTAAGACTACAAAGTCCTCAACTCACAGGAAGGAGCACTCGGGAGACAGAGGTAGGAGGATGACCGTAAGTTCAAGGCCACCCTGAGACTACATAGTTAATTCCAGGTCAGCCTGGACTAGAGTGAGACCCTACCTTAAAAAAAAAAAAAAAAAAAAAGGCATGCTGTGAAGAAAAAGCTGACAATAAAATCTAGCTGAGCCAGGCATGGTGGCGCACATCTTTAATCCCAGCACTCAGGAGGCAGCAGTAGGAGGATTGCCATGAGTTTGAGGCCACCCTGAAACTACATAGTGAATTCCAGGTCAGCCTGGACTAAAGTTAGACCTTACCTCAAAAAAAAAAAAAAAAAAAGATCTAACTGAGATGCTTCCCTGTGGAGATAAATAGCTTCTAATGTTTTATTGTCTTTTCTTTTTATGTGTTTCTTCTTTAAAGCTTAGGTTTTCTGACACCTTCTCAGGATGGATAGAAACACGCCCCAATCCAGACTGAAAGAACTCAAAAAGTTAGTCTCAAAAATAAAATGTCTCCCTAGCCCAAAGAATATCACACAGACAAGGCCATTTATAGTCTACAAACTTTAAAACACTTAAAAGACAGACTGTTGGGCTGGAGAGATGGCTTAACGGTAAAGCACTTGCCTGTGAAGCCTAAGGACCCCGGTTCGAGGCTCAATTCCCCAGGACACAAGTTAGCCAGATGCACAAGGGGGCGCACACGTCTGGAGTTTGTTTGCAGTGGCTGGAAGCCCTGGCGCCCCCATTCTCTCTCTCTTTCTTTCTCTCTCTCTCTCTCTCTCTCTGTCACTCTCAAATAAATAAAAATAAAAATAAAATTAAAAAAAAGACTGCTCATGTTCCTATTTGGGGGCAAAAAAGAGAGAGAGAAAGAGAGATTGATTGAGAGACTGATTGAACAAGAGAAGGGGTATGATGGAGAGTGGAGTTTCAAAGGGGAAAGTGGGGGGAGGGAGGGAATTATCATGAGTTATTGTCTATAATTACGGAAGTTTTTGTAATTCTCTTCATGGGCTGGAGAGATGGCATAGCAGTTAAGGCACTTGTCTGTGAAGCCTAAGGGCCCATATTCAACTACCCAGATCCCACGAAAGCCAGACGCACAAAGGTGAGACAAGTGCAAGGTTGCACATGCCCACTAGGTGGTACAAGCATCTGGAGTTCAAATACAGTGGCTGAGGCCCTGGTGTGCCAATTCTCTCTCTCCCTGTCTGTATGTCTGTCTGTCTCTCTCTCTCTCTCTCTGTAAAATTAAAGGGGGGGTGGAGAGATGGCTTAGAGGTTAAGGCATTTGCCTGCAAAGCCAAAGGACCCAGTTTCGATTCCCTAGGATCCACGTAAACCAGATGCACAAAGTGGCACATGTGTCAGGTGTTCATTTGCAGTAGCTGGATGCCCTGGCACGCCCATTCTCCCTCTCTCTCTCTCTCTCTCTCTCTCTCTCGCTCTCTCCATCTTTGCCTCTTTCTCTCTCTTAAATAAATAAATAAAATAAAACTTTGGGCTGGAGAGATGACTTAGCAGTTAAGGCGCTTGCCTGCAAAGGCAAAGGACCCAGGTTTGATTCCCCAGGACCCATGTTATCCAGATGTATAAGGTGGCACATGTGTCTGGAGTTCGTTTGCAGTGGCTGGATGCCCTGGTTCACCCATTTCTCTCTCTCTGCCTCTTTCTCTCAAATAAATAAAATAAAATAAAATAATTTTGTTTAATTCCCTTCAGGGACTGGAGAAATGGCTTAACAGTTAAGGCACTTGCCTGCAAAGCCTAAGGACCCAGATTCAATTCTCCAGAACCCATGTAAAACAGATGTACAAGGTGGCACATGAGTCTGGAGTTTGTCTGCAGTGGCTAGAGTCCCTGGCGTGCCCATTCTCTCTATCTGCCCCCCTCTCTCAAATAAATAAATAATATACTTTTTAAAGAAAGTCTCTTCAAACACCACATGCTTGGGTTGCAGGAAGGACTTGGGGAAATCCATCTGGAACAAAGCTGGAGGCTTCCTCCCTGTGGGCTAGCTTCCACAGCACAGGAAGTGCTACAGGCTGCTATAAATATCCTTCAAAGCAGACTCACTCACTGCTTGTCAACTTAGCATTTCATAATGCATTAACTTAATCGAGGAAATACAGAACTAGATTCCCTAAGCAAGGGTAAAATACAAGGCTGAAGCCAAGTTGAGGCAGGACTTAAAGGCTGCTTGCTTGGTTTGCTTCCACAGGTTTACCTAATCCCCACTAACAGAACAGTCTGCCTGGACTCTTGAGTCATTCAAGAACAAAACTGGAAGCAATCACAATTTGTATCACAATCCTTTATAAAAGTTATTTTTTATGAAATCACAAGTTATATGAAAGCACTTTAAAAGTTACTCAAATAGTTAATTTCTTGAAGACAAAAACAATCCCAATAAAATGTACTAATTACATGACCCAAAGCTCTGTATACTTTCCCAGCTCATAAAGCATGACAATAGCTCAAAGGAATGCTGTGTGAGGGTTAAAGGGCTTCATTTCCCTGGCAGAATATAAAAAGTAAGAGGCCTGTTGTGGTTTGTTTTCTTTCTTTCTTTTTTTTTTTTTTTTTTTCTTTCTTTCTTTTTCAGTAAAGCTCACAATGAAAACTTTTTTCTCACTGTGCTTTGGGCATTTTTTGCCTCTGCTTCTACCCACCAACATGGCTGTGGAAAACGTCCTTGGAAGTTGCTGCCTCCAATTTACAAAGTGCAATCTGAATCCTGAAGCCACCAACTTCAGTCCTGAATTATTCAGGTGACTTAAATCCAAAAGGGGGGCTTCAATCACTTTCTGACTATCGTATAACCGTATTCATTTTTGGACTTAATTACACAGGGATTATTTAACAATTAAAATTCAACTCAGCTACAATTTGGTCTCAATTCACAAGAATTACCATTCAAGAACAGAATCTTTATAAAGGAAGGTTTGTTGCAGGCAATGACTTGTTTCAATTTAGCTTTATGTTAGTGTTCACAAAGACAATCCTCCCACAAGCCCTGCTCAATACAGTGTCTCATGAAGATAAACATTTATACTAATTTGTCTTCAAGTGAAAAAGTATACCAGAACATTTTATTTAAAAAAAGAAAAAAAAAAAAAAAAACTCCCCAGGGGCTGGAGGACTTGCTTAGTGGTTAAGGCACTTGCCTGCAAAGCCAAAAGTCCCAGGTTCAATTCCTCAGGACCCACATAAGCCACATGCACAAGGTGGTGCATGTGGCTGGAGGCCCTGGTGTGCCCATTCTTTCTGTCTCAAATAAATAAATAAAATAAAACATTTTTATTTTTTTTTATTATTATTATTTTTTTTTTTTTTTTTTTTTTTTTTTTGGTTTTTCAAGGTAGGGTCTCACTCTAGCCCAGGCTGCCCTGGAATTCACTATGGAGTCTCAGGGTGGCCTCAAACTCATGGCGATCCTCCTACCTCTGTCTCCCAAGTGCTGGGATTAAAGGCGTGTGCCACCACGTCCGGCTAAATAAAATAAAATATTTTTTAAAACTCCCAGAGCCCACCTAAGCCAGACACACAAGGTAACATATATGCACAAGATGAAGATCTGGAGTTTGATTGCAATGGTTAGGGGCCCAATTCATTCTCTCTCTCTCTCATAAAACAATTTAAAAAATAACTTACATAACCAGTCACAGTGCAGCCTCTCCCATCTGGCTGCTCTCTAGGCTGCTTCCAACTTCATACTTAACACCAACTATTAATTCTGAGCGGAATCATTTTTCTTTGGGACTTAGAGGGCATAATCATGTATTCTTAGCATGCCAAACTGCTGGACCTTTAGTTCCTGATCATTTTAACCCTGCTTTGTCGCTCCCCTGTGGCCTGGAAGCCTGAAGGATTCCACAGTCATGTGGCTCAGTAGTCATTGTTTGAAGTCACTATGCTGCACAGGTTTTTGTTGTTTTCTCTTTCTCTCTCTCTCTCTTTTTTTAAGGACAGGGGCACACTATTTAGCTCGAGCTAGCCTCAAGCTCACATTCTCCTATCTCAGCCACCAGAGGGTTGAGATTACAGACGTGTACATCATGCCCAGTTCACTGTGCCGCACTTTCCTAGGGAACAGTTAGTCTGGAAGCACAAGCTATGTAATGGTGTGAATGTTGTATTTTTTCTATTGTTTTTAAATGTCTGCCCCCTATTTTCTATTCTGTCTGAAAGTTTAATGATTCAAATGTTGTGTCTGGGTAAGACTGCTGATCTTATTTTCTCCTCTTTTCTAGTATCAACTTTATTTCTCCATTCTACCTTCCTGGAAATGCCTTGTCTAACCCTTCTATTTAAAAATCCTACCTCTATAGTCACATTTCAAGTTTCCCCTTCCTTGTTCATTTCCTTCTTCCTGTTTGCTATTGTTGGGTTCCTGTCTCTCCCAGAAAGGCTTTCCCCAACACATGTGCCTCTCCACTCATACCCAGAAGGCACTAAAAAGCACCTGTACATAAACAGACACTGTTACCCTACAGCCTGTCATCTAGAGTAACTGGGCAAGGGCTGGAGAGATGGCTTAGTGGTTAAGGTGCTTGCCAGCAAAGCCAAAGGACCTGAGTTTGATTCTCCAGTACCCACGTAGGCCAAAGGTGGCGCATGCATCTGTAGTTCACTTGGAGTGGACAGAGGCCCTGACAAACCCATTCTTTCTCTCTATCTGCCTCTTCTCTCTCACTGTAATTAATAAATAAATAAAAATATTTTTAAATAAAAGACCCATTATATTCGTAGAGATGTTCCCAACTGCTAGGATGTGTTGGGTCTTTCTCCATCCATTCAGTTTCCACAGAATGTAGCCCCTGGTCTCTTACAGGACAGAAGACAAACTGGAGGCCTAAGGAAACCTAACTAGCCTTTCCATTTACTCCATTATTTTCTACCCTTAGCCATCACCTTCATCTTCTGTAGCAGCCGGAACCTCCAAAACCTAAGCTTTCTGGGGATTCTTCAGTTTGGTTTGGTCCTTATTGCTGGTCTTCTCTTCTGTAAGAACCTATACTCCCTGGCTTCACTACTGCTCTGGCCTGCTGTCCATCTTTCAAAATGCATGGAAATTTCTCATCTGCTACTGCAGGCTCTGTTCCCTTTGCTCTTACAGAGCTACACTTTTTTGACTCTTGCATTGTCATTTTAATGACATTCCACAAGATGTGTTTGCAGAACATTTTACACGTTTAACAAGAACTCTAATGTTTAACAAGGCAGAACACCTTTAGAAGACAACTCATTGTTCATTATCTTTATCTTTTCCTTGACAAAAAGGTACAATTAAGCTCTGCACTCTGAATATGCCAGAGACAGAGAAAATGCTGTTATTTTTTGACATAACATAAAATTTGAGACATGGACAGGTGTGGTGGCACACGCCATTCATCCCAGCACTTGGGAAGCAAAGGCAGGGGATCACCATGAGTTCAAGGCCACCCTGAGACTACACAGTGAATTCCAGGTCATCCTGGGTTAAAGTGAGACTCTACCTCAAAAAACAAAAATAAAAAAAACTTGAGTGGGTGCAGTGGCGCACACCTTTCATCCCAGTACTCGGGAAGCAAAGGCAGGGGATCACCATGAGTTCGAGACCATCCTGAAACTACAAACTGAATTCCACGTCAGCCTGGGCAAGAGTGAAACCCTACCTCGAAAAACCAAAAGAAAAAAAATTTGAGACCATGATTTTCCATAACATAATTTCCCCTTTCTTTCCTTTGTACAAAACAACCTATAGTCCAGTAATTTATTAACAATATAGTAAAACCTGTATTATTATATGTAGTAACACATTAATATCTTGAAGTAAAATCCTTTAAAATGTACTAGACTGGACTGAGGCATAAAACAAATCCAGCTTATCTAAACTTGCAAACTCAAGCTCAAGTATCAATTGACAGAGACTGAACCGTTTCCACATCATCAATACCTGTGTACTCCATATGTCCAGATACAAAAGCAGACAAAGGGAAGTTCACACTCACAGCAATACGGGCTATGAGGATTAAAGAGCACATAACCTTTCAAGCTGTATGAACATTCTTTCACATGTTAACATGTTCAACATCAAAATGCACTGCAGTAAGTGCCTAGCAATACCCACACAAGACCCTCATGATAGGAGAAAAAGATGATGACATCAAATCAAAAGAGAGACTAATGGACAGAGGCAGGGGATATGACGGAGAGCAGAGCTATTTAGGAGAAAGTGGGGGAGGAGAGGGGAGGGAAGAAATGGGGTGGGGAAGTATATACCACAGTTTGTTTTAAGTATAGAAGTTGTCAAAAAAAAAAAAAATGCACTGCAATAGCTGGCAGTGGTTCTTTTTCACAGAAGTGCCTTGGAATTGAAGGTGTCTACTTAAGATTCAATGGAATCCGGTGGGTAATGGTAACAGACTGCAGTCTAGCACACAAATGAAAGGCACAAAGAACTTTGAGGATGCAGCACTAAGAGAAATCACCTAGCCAATGACTTGAGAATTCTCAGCATCTTCCTTTATTCTCTCAGCTGTACCTACTTGTAGCATTCAGATCAGTATTTATCATTTTTAGTTAAGTGGAGATTGCATACAAAGAACTTGCCTCTTTTTTTTTTTTTTTTTTTTGAGACAGGATTTCATTCTATAGCCTAGGCTGGCCTCAAACTCAGAATCCTCCTGCCTTAGCTTTTTTTCTTTTCTTTTCTTTTCTTTTCTTTCTTTCTTTCTTTTTTTTTTTTTTTCTTTTTTTTTTTTTTGGTTTTTCAAGGTAGGGTCTCACTAGCTTAGGCTGACCTGGAACTCACTATGTAGTCTCAGGGTGGCCTCGAACTCACAGCGATTCTCCTACCTCTGCTGGGAGTAAAGGCGCATGCCACCAAGCCTGGCCTGCCTTAGCTTCTTGAATGCTAAGATTACAGGCTTATACCATCATACCCAAGCTAGACCTTTTTTTTTTTTTTAATGCCAAGTGCTTATATCTTCTCTAGCCTCCCTCTTAGGTCTATACTCTCCACACTTAACTACTCCAAGTTCTCCCAATACTTCAGGCTAATTCTAACTCTACGCCTCATTCCAAAAACCTGTTCTGGCATCAACTTTCTCTGAGCATCTGAGTCTGTCTACCCAGTCTCCCACCACTCTTTCTCACCTGTGACTCCCTGGACTCACTCTTCCTGGAGAGTCCAGAGAAATGTCATTTCAAGTATCCAAGCCGGGTCTTCCCACTACACTGAAGATGGGGATATCTAAATCCTGTATGTATCCCCAAGACAAGGATAAAGAAAATTCTCCACAAATGTGGCATGTTCCAAGGAGGACAGAGTGACCCATAGATAATGAGCAGAACTAATACAGAGCATCCAGAAATATTCAAATAGACATAAGAAACAAATTTTAAGTCCTACATATTTATGCAATATAACATGACCATAACTCATTTTTTATGTTTTATTTATTTATTTATTATTGACCAATGACAGGAATGAAAATGAGTTATCACCTTTATACCAAAAGTCTTGATTTGAAGTTTTAGATAAAATGAACAAATCTCTAATAACTTTCCAAAATTATCAAAGGGAATAACAGAGACTTGGAGCTAATAGGAAACACCAGGGCCATTTTCCAAAAGAAAATGGTTTGGTAACTAATATTACTATTTGTATTATACCATTTTGTTTTACCTATCTGAAAATAAGACTTTCCTAAAGTCTACAATACAAATTGCCTTTTATAGCTGGGTGTGGTGATGCACGCCTTTAATCCCAGCCCTCAGGAGGAAGAGGTAGGAGGATCACTGTGAGTCCGAGGCCACCCTGAGAACAGAGTGAATTCCAGGTCAGCCTGGGCTAGAGTGAGACCCTACCTTGAAAAACAAAAACAAACAAACAAACAAACAAAGCCTTTTATTTCTATTAAAATAGTCTTTGCAAAAAGCTGAACAAAACTGTGGGCTAACTCCACAATGCATGACCCGTATACCTCAACAAGGAGGGGCCAAGGGGAGGGGGTAGGTCATGGATGAGCCTAATAATAGTACCAAACTGACTATAAAAAAATAAAATAAAATAAAAAATAAAAATGAAAAAAAAAAGAAAAAAAAAAGCTGAACAAAGTGGCACATGCCTTTAATCCCAGCACTGGGGGAGGCAGAGGTAGGAGGATTGCTTTGAGTTAAGACCAAAGTGAGACTAGTGAATTCAAGGTCAACCTAGACTACAGCAAGACACTACCTTGAGAAAAAAAGAAAAAAAAAGCCAGGCATGGTGGTGCACACCTTTAATCCCAGCACTCGGGAGGCAGAGGTAGGAGGATCGCCATGAGTTCGAGGCCACCCTGAGACTACATAGTGAATTCCAGGTCAGCCTGACTCAAAAAAAAAAAAAAAAAAAAAAAAAAAAATCTCAAGCTGGAGAGATAGCTCAGCAGTTAAAGGCTCGTTTTCAAAGCCTGAAGGCCTCGGCTCAAGTCTCCAATACCCACATAAAACCAATTGCACAAAGTGGCACATGCATCTGGAGTTAGTTTGCAGTGGCAAGAGGCTCTGGTGCACCCATATATTCTCTCTCTCTCTCTGCAACTAAATAAATATTTAGGAGAAAAATCTCAGAAGTCCTTTTAGCAAAGATTCTCAGCATTTCATAATTGCAAACAATATTTTTTTCTGAGGTAGGGTCTTGCTGCAGTCCAGGCTAACCTGGAGTTAACTATATAGTCTCAGGCTGACCTCAAACTCACAGCAATCCTCCTACCTCTGCTTCCCCAGTGCTGGGATTAAAGATGTGTGCCACCACATCCATCATGAGACTGATTTTTGTTCGTTTGCTTGCTTGCTTGTTGAGATAGGGTCTTACTCTAGGCCCAGGCTGACCTGGAATTTACCATGTACTCTCAGGCTGGTGTTAAACTCACAGCAATCCTCCCACCTCTGCCCCAAAGTGCTAGGATTAAAGGCATGCACCACCATGCCTGGCCTGAGACTGTTTTTAAAGGCAGTAAAGTATCTACTAAAACAAATATTGGCATTAAATAAATACTAAATGCCTAGGGATTTATAAATATTATACCACTGTATATATTATTTTCTGAGAAATACCTAAGTAACCTTAAGACAATGTAGCAGAGTAGGAAAAAAACTAAATTCTTTTCTTTTTTTTCATAATTAGCTATTATCTTTTACCAAAGAATCTAAATTATGGGGTGTTGTAGTCAACTTGTCGTTCTTGGCAGTAAGCACCCAACCAAAAGCAGCTTGTGGGAAGAAAGGGTTTATTTTGACTTACAGACTCTGGGGGAAGCTCCATGATGGCAGGGGAAAACCATGACATGAGCAGAGGGTGGACATCACCTCTTGGCCAACATGAGGTGGACAACAGCAGCAGGATAATGTGTCAAACACTGGCAAGGGGAAGCTGTCTATAACATCCATAATCTCGCCCCCAGTAATACACTGCCTCCAGGAGGTTCCAATTCCCAAATTGCCACCGTCTGGGGTCCTAACATTCAGAACCCAGAAGTTTATGGGGGACACCTGCATCAAACCACCACATGGGAAGAAAAAAAATTAGTAAGAAAATAAAATTTTCATGGAGAAGGGAGATGGAAAGGAGAATGAATGAGCAATTGTAACACATGTATAAAGATGCCATCATGACATTCATTGTTTTGTATTTTAACATGAATGAGAGAGAAACTAAGTATACTCCATGATGCCAACTAAGTGAAATTTCTAAATTACATATACACCCATCTTAAAAAATCTCTCCAAGTAACTGGGTGGAGTAGTACATGGCTATAGTCTAAGTCACTTGGCTAGTCTTACTTACCTACCTAGTCTAAGGAGCCTGAGGCAGGAGGATCCTTTGAACCCAGAAGTTTACTACCCTGGGCAACACATCAAGACTTTGTCTTTAACAAAAAAAAAAAAAGGAGCCAGGCGTGGTGGCACACACCTTTAATTCCAATAATAGGGAAGCAAAGGTAGGAGGATCACTGTGAGTTCCAAGTCATGGTGAAACTACAGAGTTAATTCCAGTTCAGCCTGAGCTAGAGTGAGACCCTGCCTTGAAAAACCAAACCAAAAAAAAAAGATTTCAAGGGCTGGAGAAATGGCTCAGCAGTTAAGGCACTTGCCTGCAAAGCACAGTGGCCCAGGTTCAATTCCCCAAGTACCCACTTAAAGACAGATGCACAAAATGGCACATGCAGCATTTGAAGCAGCTGGAGGCTCTGGCATGCCCATTCATTCTCATGCATTCATTCATTCTCTCCCTCTCTCTCTCTCTCTCTCTCTCTCTCTCTCTCTCTGCTTCCAGATAAATAATAAGAAAAGAATTTTTTAAAACTTTCGAGCCAGCCAGACGTGGTGGCACACTCCTTTAATCCCAGCACTCAAGAGGCAGAGGTAGGAGGACTGCTGTGAGTTAGAGGCCACCCTGAGACTACACAGTGAATTCCAGGTCAGCCTGAACTAGAGTGAAAGAAACCCTACCTCGAAAAAAAAAAAAACAAAAATAATAATAATAATAATTTCGAGCCAGATGGTGCATGTCTTTAATCCCGGAGGCAGAGAGGGCTGCTGTGAGTTCAAAGCCAGCATGGGACTACAGAATGAGTTCCAGGCCAGCCTGGGCTAGAGTGAAATCATACCTCAGAAAAACAAGATTTCTCAGCCAGGTGTGGCAGCATGGGCCTTTAGTTCCAGCACTCAGGAAACTGAGGTAGGAGGATTACTGTGAACTTGATGCTGAAGGGACCAAACTGATGCCATGACAGGCTTCAGTAAGGTGCCACCCTAACTAGGCCTAAGTTTCAGCTTCCCGGAGAGGTAGGCAACACTTCTGGGAAAAACCATAAACAAAGGGCAGGCTGTTAATCAACAGTGACCCTGACATGTGGCCAAAGAAGATAGCCACCATTTTGTGCTCTGGGGGCTGAGTCAGATCCTGGAGACATGTCCAAACATGTCCCTTTGCGCATTTTTGCCCCAACCAATCAGAGACATACAACTGTAACCACTGTTTGCCTAGCTCCTGGAATTCCCTTAGTTGTGCTTAAAAGGGGCCTGCGTGCTCCTCTCGGGGTCGCCATTTTGTATGAATGGTTGACAACCACCCCCCCCCCGCCCCCGCATGCTGGCTGATTCTGCAAAATAAACACTCTTTGTTTTTACATACTATTTGAGTCTGGGGTCTTTCTTCAGCAATTCTCAGACCTTTACAATGCCAGATCAGCATGGGCTATAGTAAAAACCTGCCTCAAAAAAAAAAAAAAAAAAAAATCAAGTTTTCTGTTTTCATTTTTGTTTGTTTGTTTGTTTTGTCTTGAGACAAGGTCTCATGTAACCCAGGCTGGCCTCAAACTTACTATGTAACTGAGAATGACCTTGAACTCCTGATCCACCACTTCTACCTCTCATAGTGCTGGGATTACAGGTATGTGACACAATGAGCCTCTTAAATACTTTAAACCAGAACTCTTGCCTTGAAAAGAAATGTATACAGACACAGTAAAGGTGATGTGAATGCAGCTGCTAAGTGGCAGTGACTTGTACTCCTACCTTTCCCATGCTCCTTAAGTAGCAGACACTGAGGATTCAGCAAAGTGAAAACCATGAGCTGAAAGCCAAATCCCTGTTGGGCACATATCAGAACTTCCAAGAGTCAGTCTCTACCTTCTCTCCAATCTCCTTACCAAACTCCTATTGCCACACACACACACACACACACACACACACACACCACTGCACTGCCAAATGTCCAGGCTTTTTCACGTGTTTTGAAACTTTTTGGGATGCCTCCCCCACCCTCCTTGAATTCTCTATTCATCTCCCTTTCTCTAAAGCCTTTACCAGCCATGAAATCTATTGGAATGTGTATTTCTTGTAACATAGAAAGCATCCAATTAATAAGTAAAAATATGTTATTTTGTACCAAAGCAATAAGAAAAGGAATAAAACCATTTTCATCAAAATCCAGTGCAGACTTTTCCAATCATATCTGTAACACCTGGAAACAGATCCACAAGTGCCTTAACTGCTGAGCCATCTTTCTAGACCCCAGGTGTCCAATGTTATGCACGGCAGTTTTGAATACAATGAAAAAAGTAATAAACATATCTGAAGTATTTAACTGCTCAGACTGACTTAAAGAAATATAAGACAAAACTAGGCGTGGTGGCACACACCTTTAATCCCAGTACTCATGACGCAGAGGTCAGGGAATTGCTATGAGTTCCAGACCAGCAAGGTACTAGAGTATGAGATCCATGTTAGCCTGGGCTACAGTGAGACCCTGCCTCTGTAAAAAAGAAAGCAAAAGAAATGGGCTGGAGAGATGGCTTAGCAGTTTAGGTGCTTGCCTGAAAAGCCAAAGGACCCAGGTCCAATTCCCCAGTACCCACATAAAGCCAGATGCACAAGGTGGCACTTGCATCTGGAGTTTGTCTGCAGTGGCTAGAGATCCTAGCATGCCCATATTCTCTCTCAATCTCAATCTCTCTCTCTCTCACTCCCTCTCTATGTTTTCTTGCTCTCTCACTCTCTCTCTCTCGTGCTCTCTCTCTCTCTCTCTGTTTTTTTTTTGCTTGCTCTCTCACTCTCAATTTTTTTTTAATTTAAAAAAAAAGGCAAAAAGAAATATAAGACAGGGAAATGACCTATGACAGGAATGAAAATGAGTTACCACCTTTATACCAAAAGACTTGATTTGAGGGCTGGAGGGATGGCATAGCAGTTAAGGCATTTGCCTGCAAAGCCAAAGGGCCCAGGTTCGATTCCCCAGGACCCACATTAGCCAGATGCACAAGGGAGCACACGCGTTAGGAGTTTGTTTGCAGTGTCTGGGGGCCCTGGCGTGCCCATTCTCTCTCGATCTCTCTTCCTCTGTCAAATTAATTAATTAATTAATTAATTGAATGTTTTTTAAAAGGCTTGATTTGAAAGATTCAGATAAAATGGACAAATCCCTAATAATATAGTAACTTACCAAAATTGTCAAAGGGAAAAACAGAAAAAATTAACAACATCTAAGATTATAAAAATCAAAACTGTAGCTGGACGTGGTGGCGCACACCTATAATCCCAACACTCAGGAGGCAGAAGGAGGAAGATTGTCGTTTGAGCCTACCCTGAGACTAGTGAATTCCAGGTCAGCCTGGGCTAGAGTGAGAATCTACCCCCAAAAAACAAACAAACAAACAAAGAAAAATCAAACTTATATCTAATAGAAAATACCAGGGCCAATGACTTCACCAGTTTTCTCCCAAATGACATATATCTCATATAACTTATGCAACAACAACAAGGCTAAGTATCACTGACAGAATATAGGGCTGGAGAGATGGCTCAGCAGTTAAGGCGCTTACCTGCCAAGCCTAATGATCAGAGTTTGATTCCCCCAGTACCCACGTAAAGACAGATGCACAAAATGGTACATGCATCTGGAGTGCTAAAGGCCGAAAAGACTCATATTCATTCTCATTCTCTCTCCTTGCTAATAATAAAATATATATATATATATATATATATATATAAATTAGAATATAAACATCCTAGGGCTGGGGGATGCATGTCTGGCAAGCATGAAGACATCAATTTATCAACTTGACCCCCAGAAGCCACATAAGAAGCTGGGTGTGGTGGCACAAGCTTGTAATCCCATCATTGGGGAGGGAGAGACAAGAGGATCCTGAGCTCACCAGCCAGCTAGCTTAACCTACTTAGCAAATTCCAGGCCAGTAAGAAATCCTGTCTCAAAAGGAAAAAGATAAGTAACACCTGAAATAGTACACCTGAAGTTTGTCCTCTGGCTTCAACGTGCACACACAAAAACATGCACCCACAGAAATGCACACACAAAAAGAATGTATAAATCCTAAACAAAAGATTATTAAGAAAGGTGACCAAGAGAGGACAGAAAGAAATGATGATGAAACGGCACGGTGGCACACGCCTTTAATTTTAGCACTTGGGAGGCAGATAGGAGGATCACTGTGAGTTCCAAGTCAGTCTGAGACTACATAGTGAATTCCAGGTCAGCCTCCTCCCTCCTCATCTGTCTCATAAATAAAAAATAAATTTAAAAATATTTTAATATTTATTTATTTATTTGAGAGAGGAAAAGAGGCAGAGAGAGGGAGAGAATGGGCATACCAGGACTTCTAGCCACTGCAAATGAACTCCAGATGCATGAGCCACCTTGTGCTTATATGTGTCCTGAGAAATTGAACCGAGGTCCTTTGGCTTTGCAGGCAAGCATCTTAACCACTAAGCCATGTCTCCAGCCCAATAAAAAGATTTTAAAATAAAACAAAGCAGTATGGTAGAAAACAGAAGAATTCATACATGGGTATGCATTTGATTTACAATACAAACTGGAAATGTTGGCAAACACCTTTAATCCCAACACTTGGGAGGCAGAAGCAGAAGGGTTGCCATGAGTTCAAGGCCACCCTGAGACTACATAGTGAATTTCAGGTCCACCTAGGCTAGAACAAAATCCTACCTCGAAAAACCAAAAGAAATTAAAAAAAAAATTAAAATTAGCAATATAAAATAACTAAGAAAGATAAACCTGTCCAATGCTACCATGAAACGTGGATATACATTTGGCAGAAAAACCACAAAATTTAAGCCATATCTCATGTCACAGACAAAAATTATATGCATATGGCTTATAAACACAGAAATAAAAATAAGTCCTCTAAAATTCTTGCAGAAGAATGTGTCTGTAATTTCAGAACAGAAAAAGTAAAAAATAAGAACCAAGACAACATCAGCCAGAGGGAAAGAATGTGTAAGTTTCGGTGTGGCTTTGATTTGCATTCCCATATGATTTAGAGAAGCTGAGAATATTTTTTATGTACTTGTTGGCTGTATGTATGTCATTATGTCATCTTTTGAGAAATGTCTGTTCAGACTTAATCAGATTATTTATTATTGTTGTTTTGCTATTGGGTTCTGATCTACCCCTTCAACCTTAAGGCAAAAATCTGACATTCTTATTTATTTATTTAGGATTTGGGGGAGGGGTTATGAGCATGCCAGGGCCTCTTGCCACTGCAAATGAACTCCAGATGAGGCATGTCTCTGGCTTTACACAGGCACTGGGGGAATCAAACCTGGGCCAGCAGGCTTTGCAGGCCAGTTTCTTTAACCACTAAGCCATTTTTCCAGCCCCAAATCTGACATTCTCAAAATCTAGCCTAGGGCTGGTGAGATGGCTTAGCGGTTAAGACATTTGCCTGCAAAGCTAAAGGACCCCAGTTTGATTCTCCAGGATCCACATAAACCAGATGCAAAGGGGGTCACATGCATCTGTAGTTCACTTGTAGTGGCTGGAGGCCCTGGCATGTCCATTCTCCCTCCCTCTCTCTCTGCCTCTGCCTCTTTCACTCTCTCAAATAAATAATTCAAAAATATATTTTTAAAACTCTAGCCTATATTTTTGCCCCCACATACAAACACAAAAATTACAAATGACAGTAAAGATAATGTAATTGTTTCAGTATAAATAATGAATTTCTAATTCTAATAATGACAGAAAACAATGAGTGATAACCAAAGTGACCGTAGCAGATGGATTCAAGATGCTTGCAGAGAATTCCTGCCATCATTGTAAAAGGATCAATTTTACTGATTGTAAACACAGCCCAAGCCCATCTTAGAAACCACCTCTATAAAATATTTCATTATAAAATGAACTCCCTCCTGTGGATTATTATCAAAATACAGGATGAGACAGAATAATGCCAGCCTACTTCAGGGCCCTAATTTTACAGGCTAGGTTACTGGTTCAGTGAAGCCAACCGTGTGATTCAACCCAAACAAGACCTTATGTTTCTGGGCTATTTAGCAGAGCAGAAAACTAAACACACTTTCAGGAAGAAGACTTAGAAGCTATCTGGGGATATCAAAGATTATCACTGGTTCTTTTGTGAAAAGCTAAATTTGCAACAAGTAGATTTCAAAGGTCCAAGAAGACAGAAAGCTTGGTAAACAGAATCTGTTTTGTGCTTAAGAAATAGCAAGCACTGGGGAGGGGATATGATGGAGAATGGAGCTTCAAAGGGGAAAGTGGGAGGAGGGAGGGTACTACCATGGGATATTTTTTATAATCATTGAAGTTGCTAATAAAAAAATTTGAAAAGAAAAAAAAAAGAAATAGCAAGCACAAAATAACAGATGCGGGGCAAGGAGACCAGGGTAGATGATGACAGGCTTGAAAGGATAAAGGAGAGAAAACAGCAACCAGAGCTGCTGACGAAAATGGGAAGACATAGACAGAACACCTTATGGGCAGTTAGCAAAGTGGAAACTAGAGCATAGTTGTATGCTGAATGACTAGGGTGTTAATTCATCTTTTTTTTCTACTTTTGTTTTTAATCAGCCATAGAGAGAGGACAAGAAAAGAAAGGGTTTTGTGGGAGTGGTAGCAGCAGTAAGATATTATAATCTTGAATACAATGGTAAGAGAAGGAACACAGAGTAAGATACACCCAGAACATACAGTTGCTTCAAGCTGACACAATTTAAATATAGTTATTTATTTATTTAAGAGAGAGGGAGTGAGAGAGGCAGAGAGAAAAGGGAGAGAGAGAATGGGCATGCCAGGTCCTCCAGTCAGTGCAAACAAACTCCAGATGCATGTGCCCCCTTGTGCATCTGGCTTATGTGGGTCCTGGAGAGTCGAACCAGGATCCCTTGGCTTTGCAGGCAAACACTTTAACTGTTAAGCCATCTCTCCAGCCCCTGACACAATTTAATATCATTCATTAATAAAATGATTGTTTCAATCTTTCACTAACTTCCAATAAAATAGGCAGCTCACATTCAAATTCAAAATGCAAAGGAAAATTTATTTTTTTAATTTACTTTAAGCCAAATTACTGTGAAACCCACCCCACTATCCTGTCAGCATTTTGCAGGACTGACCTCCCTGCAATATTTGAAGTAAGGTTACTCAGTTTTTCAAGCCTTCCGCACTTCTCTGTTCATGTGTGACTTAAATGACACTCCACTGTGACCCATTTTCTTTTGTCTTATCTTGCAAATGACACCAAAACACACAATACTGAAGTCCTGAAAAGGGGTTCCCAGCAGAGGTCAATGTGTCAGCTCAACACTGGAACACTCGGGCATCATCCTCACCACTGTGAGCAGGCCAGAGGTCAGGAGCCGACTGCGCACCCGCCTGTGCCCCATGCTCCAGGCTCAGGGGTGTTCTCTTTTCATTTGGCACAGTTTGCACACCTTCCCCTTTCCCAATCTGCATCAGCAGCTTTCCCACCACCACTCCAGAAACTAAGCAAGGCTCTCCTCTTCCCACACGTTTCCACAGTAACTCCTTCCTCCGTAGCTGCTTCTAACTTACAGAGCACTGGCTAGTTCTCTTGACTTTGTTTACACTTCCTTGCTAAACTTTAATCTCTCCAAGAGAGATGGCTTAGTGGTTAAGGAACTTGCCTGAGAAAGCTAAGGACACAGATTTCATTCCCCATTACCCATGTAAGCCAGGTATATATGGTGGCCCATTATGTCTGGAATTCATTTGCAGTGGCTAGAGGCCCTGGCACACCCATATTCCTCATTCTGTCTCTCCCTCTCTCATAAATAAATAATCTCGGGCTGGAGAGATGGCTTAGCAGTTAAGGTGCTTGCCTATGAAGCCTAAGGACCAATGTTCTACTCTCCAGATCCCATGTAAGCCAGATGCAAAGGTAAGGCAAGCACAAGGTCACACATGCCCACTAGATGGGACAAGCACCTGGAGTTCGATTTCAGTGGCTGAGGCCCTGGCATGCCAATTCTCTCCTTCTGTTTTTGTCTCTCTCTCTCTCTCTCTGTTTTTGTCTCTCTCTGTCTCTCTCTAAAAGTCAAAAAATAAAATAAATAAATAATCTCACCAAGAGTCTTACCTGGCATATCCGTAAGTAGTCAGCACCTAAACCAGTACTGTATATTGTGTATAGGAATTATTAAGCCAGGTGTCACACACCTTTAGTCCAGGCACTAGGGAGACAGAGGTAGGAGAACTGCCATGAGTTTGAGGCCAGCCTGGGACTATAGAATGAATTCCAGGTCAGCCTGGGCTAGAGTGAAACCCTACCTCAAGGAAAAAATAAATAAATAAATTATTAAATATTTGTCAATTGAAGCCTTCTTCCAACCATATGGCTAAATACACCCATGAACAAAATAGTCTCAGATGCTAAGTTGCTGAAGAAGCAAATGTATCATTATCAGTTCAGTGCTACAAAAGTCAAATCTGTCACATACTGTAACTTCTCGCTGAAGAACAAAAACTTCACATATGTAAAACATCCTATTTTAATAATGACCCCAAAATATTAATGCATTATATGGTAAGGAAAACCAACATAAAACAATATAGTACCAAGACTGAAAGGTGACTTTATCAATTAAAGTATTTAAATAGGGGCTGAAGAAATGGCTCAGCAGTTCAAGGCACTTGCTTGCAAAGCCTAACAGCCTTGGTTCGATTCTCCAGTATCCACTTAAAACCAGATGCAGAAAGTGGTGCATGTTGTCTGGAAGTTTGTAGTGGCAAGAGACCCTGGTGTGCCCATACCCACTTTCTCTCTCTCAAATAAAAAAAAAAAAATGATAAAAAATTTTAAAAAGCATTTAAATATACTGCTTTGGAGAAATAAGACAGTAGTGGAAGGGAAGTGATGAAAGTATATTACATCTATGAGAATGTCACAATGAAGGCCATTATTTTGTAAAATTAATGTATACTAATAAAAAAATAAAAATTCTCAGTTAAAAAATTAAACACTGTCGGGCGTGGTGGCACACGCCTTTAATCCCAGCATTCAGGAGGCAGAGGTAGGAGGATCTCACCATGAGTTCAAGGCTACTCTGAGAAGACATAGTGAATTCTTGAAGCTACTACAGATACTCAAATTTTTATTCGTTGACTACTTGACTGCCTTCCCAACCACTTGAAAATTTGTACTTATTTTTAAACTCCACTAAGTCAGAACTATAATATGGCATCTTTGTTGCGTATTTCATTAAACAAACTGTGTCTTATATATGGTTTCAGAATGTTCCCAAGGTAGCAACTTTCTAATTATCTGATTCCAGAAACCTAAGAGCAAAAATACTTTTTTCTGTTACTGGAGTCAAACAAAAACCAAACTAAAGTGAATTTGGGGGAAGGAATTACATGTTCTTCATAAGCATTACCAATTCAACTTATTTTGAACCTGTTAAAGTGCATGTTTTTAAAAACCCAATAATGTTTATGTAAAGAAGACACCAGAGAATATTTCACCCATCTTTATCATTAAATTCTGGTAGTTTTCCCTTAGGAAAGATATTACTACATGGATACATAATCAAAACAACAACCAACACATGCCCTTCTCTCCCCCTCCCCTGCCTCTCTTTCTCTCCTCTCTCTCCCCCTCCCCTGCCTCTCTTTCTCTCCTCTCTCTCCCCCTTCTCACTCTCCCCTGCCTCTTTCTCTCCTCTCTCTCCCCCTTCTCACTCTCCCCTGCCTCTCTCTCTCCTCTCTCTCCCCCTTCTCACTCTCCCGTTACAGTAAAGTCGTAAATTTTATATTTTTTAAAAAAACACCAATAAATACTTCTTTTAGACAGAGACAGCAAGAGAGAGAGAGAGAGAGAGAGAGAGAGAGAACTAATTAGCATGCCAGAGCCTCAGCCACTGCAATCTAACTCCAGACACTTGCACAATCTAGTGGGCATGTGCAACCTTGTGCTGGCCTCACCTTTGTGTGTTTGGCTTACATGGGATCTGGAGAGCTGAACATGTGAGCTTAGGCTTTGCAGGCAAGCACCAATAAATCCTTTTTTCTCCTACATTAGTGCTAAAAACAAACAAGCTTGCAAGGGAGTTGTTCTTACTACTAGAGAAGATAACCCCAGAGGGCACTTATAGGGAAGAGCTGGAAGCAGGCTGAAGTCTCCCAGGAGAGAGACAGGTTACTAACTGTCCTCTTCTGGACTTCACAGTGCCCTACAGCTCTTACAACCAGGAAGGGGGCTGTCTACCTTACCCAGGCCAATCTGCCCTAGAGTTTGTATTTGGAGAAAACAATTTTGGAAAAATAAGAATATATTCACAGTTGAGTTTATGAAAAAAATAATTTACAGGACAGTCATTTACCAAGCACCCTGTTTTGGGCATTTTTTTTTTAATAGACAACTTTCATACTTAGAGAAAATAAACCATGATAATTCCCTCCCTTCCCCCACTGTCCCCTTCACAAATCCACTCTCCATCATATCCCCTCCTTACTCTTTTATTTTGACATCATCATCTTTTCCTCCTATTATGAGGATCTTGTGAAGGTAGTAACTAGGAATTGCAACTGAGCACCTTTTGAAACAGCACAAAGTACTAAGCCTGAAGATTCAAGAATAAACCCTGTTAGTGGCCCAGCTAAAGAGAAAGACAAATTTACTCTAGTATGCACAGCATTACTTAAAAAGCAAGCACTAAGTATTCACAAGGGAGGGCAGGAAAGGACCCAGGTCAGGCAAAGTACAAAGTACAAAGGAATCCGTATTAAGCTGAGCACTGAAAGGTGAGTAGGATGACACCGTAAAGCAGTGGCAGGCCACTCACTCCATGAACACAAACACCACCACAAAGCTTTACATACCAGTTGCACACCGCCTTGAAAGCACTACGAAAGCCACTTTCCATTCCTCCTCTTTAAGAGCTCTAGGACTTCTCACTGAGGCCATGTTCCCTCAGATACATTACCAATGACAGACACCAAGTGAACATCAGTTACATCTTGTGAAAAGATAACTGAATGAAGTTCACTGGAAAAGGAAACATGCTCCCCCGCCCCCCCCCCCCCCCCCCCCCCCCCCGCCCAGGTAGGGTCTCACTCTTGCCCAGGCAGATCTGGAATTCACTGTATAGTTTCAGGGTGGCCTTGAACTCACAGTGATCCTCCTACCTCTGTGTCCTGAGGGCTAGGATTAAAGGCTTGTGCCACCACGCCCAGCAAGGAGCCACACTTTTATAGGTCCACACCTCCTCGTCTGTCTGGAAGCTGCTTCCCAGCTGTCAAGAGATGAGCAGCATACTCTCAAGGTAGACAACCCCCACCCCCCACCCCCCACTGCCACCCAATCCGAGAGCTGCTATCCCATGCACTGCTCTGAGACAAGCTAAGGCAGCAACCTGAGAAGGTATGATTCCAAGCTGGACAGCTGCCAATGTGTCTCATTGGAAGCATACAGGGACAAAGGCCAGCCCAGCCCTCATGCTGGAGCCAAGGCAGTAGTACCTTCTGTATGTGTTCCAAGACCCAGCGGTGACCTGCATGCTGGCCTCCACACCTGTTACAAGGCACAGACAAACCTGCTCAGCTCAGCTCCTAGCAGACTCTAAACCTTAGCAGCAAAACATAGCAGCTACATACTCCCCACCGCAGGCTCACACTGGTTCCAGCAAACGTACTAGTGTACAGCAGCAATACCCAAGTACTACAAAAACAGCTACTTCTTTATAAGGCGTACACAAGAGCAGGATACAAAACTTGAATTCATAAAATACATAACTCCCTATCTGAACTGTCCAAAGTTCTCAGCACCATTTCACAAAACATGGGGAGGAATTATTTCCTTAAGGAAAATTTATAAATATACCACAATTTTTTTCTTTTACTATTACCTAAGAAGCCAGCCATGGTGGTGCATGACTGAAATCCCAGCACTCGAGAACCAGAAGCAAGAGAATCAGAAGTTCAAGGACACTCTTGGATACACACCAAGTTTGAGGCCAACTTGAGCTACACAGGAATCCTGCCTCAAAACAATAAAAGTGGGGGGGAGTCATATATCTCTCTCTCTCTCTCTCTCTCGGTTTTTTAAATATTTTATTTACTATTTATTTGACAAAGAGAGAGAAGAGGCACACCAGAGCCTCTAGCCACTGCAAAGGAGCTCCAGACACATGCGCTACCTTGTGCATCTGGCTTATGTGGGTACTGTGGAACTGAACTTGGGTCCTTAGGCTTCGCAGGCAAGTGCCTTAACTGCTAAGTCATCTCTCCAGCCCACAAGTCATTTCTTAAAATGTAGATGAACCCCCCGCCACACCCCTAGCCCAGGCTAGTGGTGGGAACCCAGCACAGCACAGCCACCACTGGAGTCAAGTGCACAGAGCCAGCTAAGGGCAACTCTACTTCCAAACATTTTAATAAAAAGCTCCTGAAGGCCCATGGGTACCCAATGTCAGAAGCAGCATGGAGGCCCCATCTGAAGCTCTGCAAAAGTTTCAACCAGGAAGGCCATCAACATTCGGAAGCCCAGACCAGCACAAGGATTCTCAAGTACAGCCCAGAGTCCAGTTGCAGTCAATGCAGACAGAACCTTGCATAGGTACCCCAACAGCATACAGGAAAGGAAGCAGCTAAGACAGGTGGCAGTGAAATCACCAACTACAACTTCCAGCAACCTGGCTTCACCTCAAGGACAGAACTCTTCCTAGCCATGGTATGGAAGAATACAGAGGATGGGAGTAGGGAAGGCATCTGCAAGTGATGGGTCCTCCTCTATGGCAGCCAGGTCTTTCCCAGCATGGAATGCTGTCAACCAGGGCTTCTTCCAAAAAAATGTCCTGCCTCCAAAGTGATTTGTCAAATGTAATGGGAAGGTGGGGGCCTTAAGGACATTATATAAAGTGCCTAGAACAACAAACACCTAGCTGCATGTCTGTCCGTGTGTGTGTGTGTGTGTGTGTGTGTGTGTGTGTGTGTGCACCCACAAATACAGCAGTGCAAGAGCTCATTCTTATTGACCATGAGCTTCTGAAGCATTTATAAGAGCATTACCTAGACCACAAATTATAGATTTGGGTGAAATCAATTATAACATTTTTTATTAAAATATTTTATTTATTTTACTTAGAGTGAAAAAAAAAAAAGAATGGACATGCCAGGTCCTCTAGCTACTGCAAACTAACTCCAGATGCATGCACCACCTTGTGCATCTGGCTTATGTGGGTCCTGGGGAATAGAACCAAGGTCCTTTGGCTTTGCAAGCAAGCACCTTAACCACTAAGCCATCTCTCCACCCCTTTTTTTTTTGTTGTTGTTTTTAAGCAAACTTCTTTTGTACCTTTCTTACTTTTACTATCCATTCTTGGACTTATATATTCCAAGAATCTGTGATGCTAACAAGTGAAGGTCATTTTACATGATCTTCATGTACTGAAATCTACTTTTTTTTTCTTAATTTCTATTAACATTTATTTTCCATGATTATATAAAAAATATCCCATGGTGCTACCCTCCCCCCCACTTTCCCTTTGAAATTCCATTCTCCATCATATCCCCTCCCTATCTCAATCAGTCTCTCTTTCATTTTGATGTCATGATCTTTTCCTTCTCTTATGATGGTCTTGTGTAAGTATTATCAGGCACTATGAGGTCATGAATATCCAGGCCATTTTGTGTCTGGAGGGAGCAAGTTGTAAGGAGTCCTACCCTTCCTTTGGCTCTTACATTCTTTCCGCCACCTCTTCTGCATTAGACCCTGAGCCTTGGAAGGTATGATCGAGATGTTACTCAGTACTCCAGTCACTTCTATCCAGCACTATGATACCTTCTGAGTCATCCCAAGGTTACTGCCATCTGAAAAGATAATATTCTCTACCCAAAGTGAGAGTAGCATTAATATAAGGGTATAAATATTAAGAGAAGTGCTTACTGGCCAGTTTGATAAGCATAGTATATACATTTTTCCAGACATCAGCAAATGTTACACCCCTAGGGCTCATGACTAGCCCTGTTTTAAGTTTTCAGTATCAGGGATGTATTTCCCCCCATGGAGCAGGCCTCCAGTCCAATTGGAGGGCAGTTGGTTTCCACCATGACAGACGTGCCACTATTGCACCCGTTGGCTCATTTGGCCTGGCTGGCCAATTATTAGGCTTGCAGTGTCCACTGTTGAGTATCTTCACTGGTGATATCTCTCTCCTGAAATCTACTTTTGATAGATATTGAAAAGTATTAAACCTATAGTTAAATGTGAGAAAATGGAGATGAAAATTATTACATAGAAAAGTAAAAGCACCGGGCGTGGTGGCACACGCCTTTAATCCCAGCACTTGGGAGGCAGAGGTAGGAGGATCCCTGTGAATTCCAGGTCAGTTGAGCTAGAGTGAGACCCTACCTCAAAAAACCAAAAAAATTTTAAAAAAGTAAAAAGCATCAGGGTATTTAGTATATATTAGCACTTATAAAGGCAACCAGTCAATAAAAAAACAGTAAGTTACGTTCATTCTCTACTAAAAGAAAAAAAAAATCCAATGGTAACTAAAGAGTATCAGTAATTTACTAGTATAAAAGCATAAATGCATGAAAACAATGTCAAAAATAGAATCTGAATTTATTCAAACTATTGGTAGTGGTAGAGTATACCAATTATTTTGTAGGGGTATTATTTAATATAAATTCATTAATCTTATTTGGTAAAATATTAAATTATGCTTTTAAATTACAATGTTAGAAATGCACATATAATGTATAACAATTTTGTTATGTAAAAAATTCAAATATTTATATTACTTATGATAGATAACACCTCCATGAAAATTTTACTTTAGAAAGATGGAGGGAGGCTAATCAAAATCTAAGAGGATATAAATGAATCATATAGAAACGTACTTTTTTAGACAATGAAATATACAGGAGCCATAGATTGTTAGTAGGAAATTTTCAGTACCAGGGATGGGACACCTTCCAGTGAGTTGTTGGCCAGGGAGGTCCCTGATACCCCCAAACATTATAGGCCATTGCCAAGGCCCTTGGTTTCCTACCAGAAGAGATGGTAAGACCCTATTGTTGAAGACTCCACATACTTGGGCTGCAAGATCACTAAGAAACCCTGCTGGAACTGAGCTGATAACCTCCTCCATGTAGACCAGCTGACATAAAGCTGGAAAAAGCCACACTGCATGCAGCTCAATGGGAGAGAGAAATCACCAGTGAAGATACTCCACATTGGACACTTGCAAGCCTTATATTTGGCCAAAGAGGCCAAATGGGCCAACAGGTGCAACAGTGGAACATCTGATGGGGAGAAACCAACTGCCCTCTAATTGGATTGGAGGCCTGCTCCATGGGAAGGAATACATCCCTGATACTGAAAACTTACAACAGGAGTAGTCATGAGCCCTAAGGGTGTAACGTCTGCTGCTATCTGCCTAAGTGTATATACTATGGTCATCAAACTGCCCAGTAAGCACTTCTCTTAATGTTCATACCCATATATTAATGTTACTCTCACTTTTGGTTAGAGAACTTTCTCTTTTCAAATGGTAGTGACCTTGGGATGACTCAGAAGGCATCACAGTGCTGAGAAGAAGTGACAGAGGAGTGCCCAGCACTGCAATGTCTCTATCACACCTTCCAAGGCTCAGAGTCCATTGCAGAAGAGGTGGCAGAAAGTATCTAAGAGCCAAAAGAAGGGTAGGACTCCTTAAAAAGCACTCCTCCAGACACAAAATGACCTGGATATCCATGACCTCACAGCGCCAGACATTACCTACGCAAAAACATCATAATAGGAGGAAAAGATGATAACATCAAAATAAGAGAGACTGATTGAGAGGGGGAGGGGATGCGATGGAGAGTGAAGTTTCAAAGGGGAAAGTGGGGGGAGGGAGGGCATTACCATGGGATATTGTTTACTATCATGGAAGTTGTTAATTACAAAAAATAAAAAATTTTAGGGCTGGAGAGATGGCTTAGCAGTTAACTGCTTGCCTTGAAGCCTAAGGACACCAGTTCGAGGCTCGATTCCCCAGGACCCACGTTAGCCAGATGCACAAAGGGGAGCACGCGTCTGGAGTTTGTTTGCAATAGCTGGAGGCCCTGGCACACCCATTCTCTCTCTCTGTCTATCTGCCTCTTTCTCTCTCTGTCTGTTGCTCTCAAATAAATAAATAAAAATAAACAACAAATAATTTTGAAAAATAAATAAACAAAAATTAATTTTTTTTAAATTTACTATGGGCAATAAATAGACATTCAACTACAAATTCATTAACTGCTAAGCATAGCTGTGGCAAAGCATTACAGGAATCCTAAGGATCATTAACAGTGATTATCTCTATAAAGAAATAGCAAAGCTGGGCATGGTGGCACATGCCTTTAATCCCAGGCACAGGTAGGAGGATCCTTGAATTAGAGGCCACCCTGAGATTACATAGTGAATTCCAGGTCAGCCTGGACTAGAGAGAAACATTACCTCGAAAAACCAAAAAAAAAAAAAGGAAAGAAAGAAATAGCAAAAATTCATAGCCAGGCGTGGTGGTGCATGCCTTTAATCCCCAGCACAGAGACAGAAACAGAGGTAGGAGGATCGCCATGAAGCCACCCTGAGACTACATAGTGAATTCCAGGTCAGCCTGAGCTAGAATGAGACCCTACCTCGAAAAAACAAAAACAATAGCAAATATTCCTATTAGTCACTTATTTTTGCTTATATAGTCTCCACAATGAACACAACAACAAAGTCAATCTGTACAACGGGAGGCAGATGTTTTTTAACAGAACTAATTAGTCCACAAGAGAATTTTTTGTTTGCTGTTGAGGTAGGGTCTCTCTCTAGCCCAGGCGGACCTGGAACTTACTTGTAGTCCCAGGCTAGCCTTGAATTCACAGCAATCCTCCTACCTCTGCTTCCAAGTGTTTGGATTAAAGATGTGTACCACCAAGCCCAGCTGCAAAAGCATTTTATAAACCCTTTTAATGTCGTACCACCTCCTTAACACTGTTCATCCCCGTATCTTTCTCCTGTCATGTGCTTTTACAACACTCATAACACTTCTCCTTTGAAGTCCAGCCATAGGATAATTTTTAATGCCTGTCTCTGCTGGACCACAACTATGATGAGATCAAATTTGTATTGTTCTAGAACCTGGCAGAGTGCCTCTACAGAGTAGGCAAATGGTTTTAAATAAATGAATTAGTCTAAATCCACTCCAATTGCAACTAAAAGATTAAGTTTTCCTCTGTCTTCACTAAAAATAACTATGTCATGAAAGCATGTCTCTGTAGTCATCTTTCTTTCAATTTAATCAGTTATAGCTTCCAGAAACCTGCTCTACTTTGCACTCTCACTCTGAACTCCAGTTTCTCCATAATGGTTCCATTTTAGAGTTTGGTAGTAAGCCAAACATTCCAATTCTTACCACTAATTATAATTGGAGAAATATTCATAATCTTACATGAAATTGTAAGAAATTCAAATGCTTATAAATCCCTCACATGTAAACAGTATGCCCTACCAGAATATGAAACTTCATCTCCCTAGCCCTCTACTTCCTTTCCACCATTCCCATCACTAACATGGCATTTGCACCAACTATATTATTTCTAATGGATTCAATGCCACAATTATGGCAATTAGTCTTTTTTATTTGTATCTTAAAATAAATAGTTATTTTTAAAATTTTTATTAATATTTTTATTTATTTGAAAGAGAAAGGTAGAGGGAGGGAGAAAGAGAATGGGCACATCAATACCTCTAGACACTGCAAACAAACTCCAGACACATGCATCACCTTGTATATCTGGCTTTATGTGGGTCTTGAGGAATCAAACCTGGGTTTTTTGGCTTTCCAAGCAAGTGCCTTAACCATCTCTCCAACCCAATAATTGGGTTTTTTTTTTTTTCAAAAGTTAGTATACAAAGCAATAGATTTCATTATAGCATATGTTTTCAAATTATTATTAAGGACCAGGGAAAAAGCTCAGTGGTAAAACATTTGCCTACAATACACAAAGACCTGGGAATTTAATTCCTAGTACTGTAAAAAAAAAAAAAAAATGGGACTAATGGGCTAGACAGATGATTTAGCAGTTAAGGCACTTGCCTGCGATGCCTAAGGTCCCAGGTTCGATTCTCCAGGTCCCATGTAAGCCAGATGCACAAGGTGGTGTATGTGTCTGGAGTTCGTTTGCGGTGGCTAAAGTCCCTGGCATGCCCATTCATCCTCACTATCTTACTCACTCTCTGTCTCTAATAAATAAATAAAAATATTTTAATAGGATTAAAAACTCACATAATTTATGTAGTAGCCATGGTCTCACTTTCCACAGTTTCAGTAACCTGTGGTTAACTGTAATCTAAAATATGAAATGGGGGGCTTGGAGAGATGACTCAGCAGTTAAGGTGCTTGCCTGCAAAGCCTAAGGACCCAGGTTTGATTCACCACTACCAATGTAAGCCAGATACAAAAGGTGACAGATGCAACTGGAGTTTATCTGAATGAGGCTATTTACACCAAAAAGTAACTTCCAAGTGTAAACATGGGAGTGAGGATTAAAAATGAATACAGAGATCGAGAAATGGCTTTGCATTTAAGGTGCTTGCCAGCAAAGCCAAAGGACTCAGGTTCAATTCCCCAGAACCCACTTAAGCCAGATGCATAAGGTGGCGCATGTGTCTAGTGTTCATTTGTAGTGGATGGAGGCCCTGGCGTACCCATTCTCCTCTCACCCTCCTTCCCTATATCTGAAGGAAGTAGGTCTGACTCCACCAAGGGCCCAGCTGCCCACATCTACAAAAGACAACAGAAATACAGAGCCACATAGGTCAGACATGAAGAGTTTTATCAGTAGGTAACAAAAGGAGGCGATAGAAATTTCATCTCAGGAGCTCAAGTAAGAATAACAAGCCAAAATGAGAACACCTGCCTGGTGCAAGCACTGGGCCAGGAAAGGCAGGAGCACCAGGCCACTGTGAGCCACACAGCCAGACCCTATCTCAAAAAAGAAAGGATAGCACCATCAGTGACCTGTTTTGAATTATTTAAATAGTCTGCCAGGAAACTAAAAACTAGATCCAACAGAGCTTCTCTTTTCGTTCTGTATTGAGTGTCTCATCGCATTGGAATAATAATTCTTAAGTCTCAACCACAGAATGTGTTCTTTTAACTCTTCCACCAGACAAAATATGTTTGGTAATTAATGTAAAAAACCTAAATTTTTGTTTCTTTGTTTTTTGAGATAGGGTCTCACTCTAGCCCAGGCTGATCTGGAATTTACTACGTAGTCTCAGGCTGGCCTGGAACCCAAAATGATTCTTCTAAGTGCTGGGATTAAAGGCATGTGCCACGCCTGGCTCAATTTTTAAAACATTTTGGTCACCAACCATTTTTTACTACTTGACAGAAAATTTTACTTATACAAATATATTATCAAAAAAAATGGGGGCTTCTAGGGGTGTGATGTCTGCTGGTGTCTGGCTAAATGTATATACTATGCTCACCAAACTGCCCAGTAAGCACTTCTCTTAATGTTCATACACACATATTAATGCTACTCTCACTTTTGGTTAGAGAACCTTCTGTTTTCAGATGGCAGTGACCTTGGGATGACTCAGAAGGCACATGGTGCTGAGAAGTAACAGAGGAGTGCTCAGCACTGAAATATCTCTATCACACGTTCCATGGCTCTGGATCCATTGTGGAAGAGGTGGCGGAAAGAATGTGAGAGAAAGGAAGGGTAGGACTCCTTACAATGAGCTCCTCCAGACACCAAGTGGCCTGGATATCCATGACCTCACAGTGCCTGACACTACCTACACAAGACTATCAAAATAGGAAGAAAAGATCATGACATCAAAATAAAAGAGAGACTGATTTTTTTTTGGGGGGGGGTGATGGAGAGTAATGTTTCAAAGGGGGGGAGGGAGGGAATTACCATGGGATATTGTTTACAATTATGGAAGTTGTCAATAAAAATAAATTTTAAAAATGGGGAGGCTGGAGAGATGGTTCAGCAGTTAAGGTGCTTGCCTGCAAAGCCTAACAACCAGAGTTTGAGTACTCGGAACTCACATAAGCCAGATCATGCATCCAAGTTCGTTTGCAGTGGCTGGAAGCCCTGGCATGCCCATTCTCTGTCTCTCCCTGCTTGCAAATAAACAATATATATATATATATATATTTTTTTTTTTTTTTAATGGGGGGCTGGGTCTGTAGCCAAGTCAGCAGAACATTTGCATTACAGGCACATAGTCCTGGGTTTCACCCCTGGCACCAGGGAGAGGAGGGAGAAGAGACTAGACTTTTCCCAAGTGCTAGCCTATAGGTCCCATCCCCAAAGATCTGGGACAACTGAGTTAGGCTGCAGGATAGGCAAGACAACCCCACTTCTGACAGCAGCAAATGTAAATCCTATCATTTCTTGTTGATACAGTAGTTACTTGAAAAATCACCTCAAATTCTCATTTATATTAGACAAAAAAGGAAAAATGTCACCTTGTTTTATTTACCTTAGGAAGGAGTTTTGTTTGCGTGGTTGGTTGGTTGATTGGTTGGTTTTCTTTGTAACCAGGGCGTCAAGTTCAGGACCCTCTTGCCTCTGCCTCGCCAGTGCAGGGATTACAGCCCTACAGCACTGTTTTTAAATGTTCAGGATCTATCTTCATACCGCTTATCTCCCCCTTGAGTTTTACTTACAGAGAAATACATTTAATACCTATTATACTATACAGATACTACAATGAGCTCTGAAGAATAGTGATAAATGAATCCTGAAGTAAAACATATTTTTCTTTCCTTCCTTCCTTCATTTCTTTCTTTCTTTTTTTTTTTTTTTTTTTTTTGGTTTTTTTTTTGTTTGTTTGTTTGTTTGGTTGGTTGGTTGGTTGGTTGGTTTTGGTTTTGGTTTTGGTTTTGGTTTTAGTTTTTTTGAGGTAGGGTTTTGCTCTAGCCCAGGCTGACCTGGAATTTACTATGTTGTCCAGGTTGGCCTCAAACTCAGGGTGACCCTCCTACCTCAGCTTTCTAAGTGCTAGGATTAAAGGCGTACATCACCCTATCTGGCTTCCTTTTCTTTTAGTTCATTCATCAATCTCATGGATCAGATACTACACACTTCAGCAGGTTCTTTTGCAGAATCCTTTTACTTATCTTTAGTTGAGTTCTAAAATTATCGTTTGTGCTAACAAGAAAAAAACCAAACAGACCTGAAAATGCAAATATGTCACAGGCTGGGCAGCACAATTACAATACACTATTTGGTGTCAGCCACAAAAGATGGAGGAACAATTTCTTTGAAAAACAGTATTAAGCCTAATTTTCTGCATTTTGGGCTAAAAACATAAAGCACCTGAAGAAAGTGTGCCTGTCACTGTTCAGTAAGCAGGCTGGGGCTGCGAACTACTGCTGTTTTCCTTGTCAATGACCTCACCTGAACAGCTGCCAGCACACATAGGAAAACGCTAAAACATAAACAAATGACATTCTCGGCACACCACAGGGACAGATACATGGATAATACTCCATCTCTAAGAAAGCACTGCTAACTTAAATGTACATGTGTTTTATAAGTTCTCATTTCTATATACGTCTTCCTTTTTTTTTTTTTAGGTAGGGTCTCACTCTAGCTCAGGCTGACCTGGAAGTCACCATGTAGTCTCAAACTCATAGTAATTCTCCTACCTTGGTCTCCCAAATGCTGGGAGTAAAGGTGTACGCCAACATGCCCGGCTCTATATATTTCCTAAGGAAGACCATCTATGCTACCATGTCAATAATAGTAAGAAAGAAAAACCCTTATCAACACTCAGCTAACTTGTTAATTTGACATTAATCAGTAATGTTAAAACAACTTAAAGCCAGGTGTGGTGGCGCATGCTTTTAATTCCAGCACTCAGGAGGCAGCGGTAGGAGGATCACTATGAGTTCGAGGCCACCCTGAGACTACATAGCGAATTCCAGATCAGACTGGGCTAGAGTGAAACCCTACCTCAAAAAACAAAAAAAAAAAAAAACAAAAAAAAACAAAAAAAAAACCCTTTAAAAAAATCTAAAATGTAATGGATACTTTAGAAGTTCAGTTACTGGGCTGGAGAGATGGCTGAGCAGTTACAGGCACTTGCCTGCAAATTTGCCAGCCCATGGTTCGATTCCTCAGTACCAATGTAAAGCCCGATGCACAAAGTGGCATGCATGTGGAATTTGCAGTGGCAGGAACTCTAGCATCCCCATTCGCGCTCTCTCTCTCTCTCTCCTTGAAAATAAAATATTTTTTTTAAATCAGTGTTCAATTGCTCAATACAGAATAACAAATTCTTAGCCAGAAGTGGTGGCACATGCCTTTAATCTCAGCACTCAGGAGGCAGAGGTAGGAGGAGCACCATGAGCTCGAGGCCATCCTGAGAATTCCAGTGAATTCCACGCCAGCCTGGGCTAGAGCAAAACCCTACCACGAGAAGAAAAAAAAAAAAAAAAAAAAAAAAAAAACAAATTCTTAGTAACTGGGGAGAAACTCTATTTTGTAAAATAAAGAAAATTCTACTATTTAAATTCATATCCAAACTAGACCATATTAGTGAAACTTCAACATTTTAAAACTACAGGTTTTAGGGCTGGAGAGATGGCTTAGCGGTTAATCACTTGCCTATGAAGCCTAAGGACCCCGGTTCGAGGCTCAACTCCCCAGGACCCACGTTAGCCAGATGCACAAGGGGGCGCACGTGTCTGGAGTTCGTTTGCAGTGGCTGGAGGCCCTGGCATGCCCATATTCTCTCTCTCTCTCTCTCTCTCTCTGCCTCTTTCTCTCTCTGTTACTCTCAAATAAATAAATAAACAAAAATAAATTAAAAAATAAAAAAACTACACGTTTTAAAAAAAGATACAGATGCATTTTGCACATATAAGGTTTTTTAAATGATGATAGTGTAAAATGCAAGAAATTTCCATTAATTGAGTGTAATTAATAAATCGTGTACTGTGGCTTGACTATAAATACCCCTCCCACACTGGCTCCTTTGGCTAAACACTTGGTCTCCAGCTGGTGGTCTACTTTCCAAAGCTGTGGAACTTTTAGGAAAGTGGAGCCTTACTGGAAAAAATGAGTCACTGGGGGCATGCCGTGAGGTTTTGTAGCCTGGCACTACACTTCCTGTCTGACTACCTGCAAGGTGACATCAGCTTTTCACTCGTGCTTCCATGTTTCCCAGCCATGAGGAACTCTCTCCTCTGGGACTAAAAGCCAAAACCAATCCTTCCCTTCCTGAAAGTTGTTTATGGTCAGGCATTTGCTCAGAGCAAGAAGAAAGTAACTGACTAACCTGCTACAAAATCATCTTCATTTTCACGTATGGAACTCTCTTAAACAACAAGCTGGTGATACCTGTTTTTACCAGGGTACATTTGAAGGTTATTTATGATTTCTAGCTTACATCAGTATTAGTGAAATGTTTAGTATTTTTTTTTTTTTGCATTGTCTTTCTGGAAATTTATTTGGCCTGTCCCTGTGTGTACATGTTTGTGTATAAGTGCAGGCACCTACACTTGGGGGTGAGTCAAAGGAAACTTTCAAGTAGGTCAGTCTTCATCTTCTACCTCAATTATGGCAGGGACTCTTCATTGTTGCACACTGTTCCATTTATGAACTTCCACCCAGTGCTCCTCTCTCCAACTCAATCTCTCATGAACTACCAGACAGTGCTCCTCTCTCCAACTCACTCTCTCATGAACTACCAGACAGTGCTCTTCTCTCCATCTCAATCTCTCATGAACTTCCAGACAGTTCTCCTCTCTCCACCTCAATCTCTCATGAACTTCCAGACAGTGCTCTTCTCTCCACCTCAATCTCTCATGAACTACCAGACAGTGCTCCTCTCTCCACCTCAATCTCTCATGAACTTCCAGACAGTTCTCCTCTCTCCACCTCCCATCTCCCATGAACTTCCAGACAGTGCCCCTCTCTCCACTTCCCATCTCTCACGAACTACCAGACAGTGCTCCTCTCTCCACCTCCCATCTCTCATGAACTTCCAGACAGTTCTCCTCTCTCCACCTCAATCTCTCATGAATTTCCAGACAGTTCTCCTCTCTCCACCTCCCATCTCCCATGAACTTCCAGACAGTGCTCCTCTCTCCACCTCCCATCTCTCATGAACTACCAGACAGTGCTCCTCTCTCCACCTCCCATCTCTCACGAACTACCAGACAGTGCTCCTCTCTCCACCTCCCATCTCTCATGAACTACCAGACAGTGCTCCTCTCTCCATCTCAATCTCTCATGAACTTCCAGACAGTTCTCCTCTCTCCACCTCAATCTCTCATGAACTACCAGACAGTGCTCCTCTCTCCACCTCCTATCTCTCATGAACTTCCAGACAGTGCTCCTCTCTCCACCTCCCATCTCTCATGAACTACCAGACAGTGCTCCTCTCTCCACCTCCCATCTCTCATGAACTTCCAGACAGTTTTCAAGTCTCCACCTGCCATCACAATGTGGGCAAATGGGATTACAGAAGTCTTCACAGCTTTCATCTTTTTTATGTGGGGTTTGGATATCCAAACTCAGGTTCTTAAAGTTTCACAGCAAAGATTTTACCCACTAAGCCATTTTCCCAGCCCTAGTCTTGTATTTTCTACTCAGAATTTAAAGATTCAGTGTCTCATTTGAAGATACTCAGCCAGGTGTGGTGCTACATACTTGTAATCCCAACACTTATATAGTGGAAGCAGGAATTCGAGAGCATCCCTTCCTACATAGTAAATTCATGGGCAGCTTGAGCTCCATAAGCCAGTCTCAAAAAAGTCATACAGGCAGCTGGAGAGATGGCTTAGCGGTTAAGGCAATTGACTGTGAAGCCTAAGGACCCAGGTCTGGTTCTCCAGGTCCCACGTAAGCCAGATGTCACATGTATCTGGAATTCATTTGCAGTGGCTAGAGGCCCTGGCATGCCCATTCTCTCTCTCTCTCTCTCTCTCTCTCTCTCTCTCTCTCTCTCTCTGTCCTTCCTGTCTCTAATAAATAAATAAAAATAAAAATAGAAAAGAAACAGCAAGCTTAGAGAAGACAGCTGAGCCTAGAGCCTAACCCAATATGTCAATATATTCACAGCATTTCACATTATTTTAAGACACAGTTCTAGAAATGTAATATTACATGTGTTAAAAGCAGAATGTCCTTAATTGCAACCATACCAAAATGCATTTGTCATTCTGGAAAAATCATCATACACGCCAATGTTAATCACAGTATTTGAACTGCCAACTTAACACAGCTCTCATTAGTCTAATATACAGCTGCTGGGGTGGTGGTTCATCCACATACAGGTGTCAGCATCTGGTTATTCAGCCTTTCAGTACAGGAGCCCATGTCCCTGCATACTGAAATATGTAATGTAGTACTTTTTTTTTTTTTTTTTTTTTTTTTTTTTTTGAGGTAGGGTCTCACTCTAGCCCAGGCTGACCTGGAATTCACTATGGAGTCTCAGGGTGGCCTCAAACTCACAGCGATCCTCCTACCTCTGCCTCCCAAGTGCTGGGATTAAAGGCGTGCGCCACCACACCCGGCTTAATGTAGTATTTTAACTTTAATTGCTACAACTAATATATTTAACAACTTCCTTTTGTATTGTGTTTTGTTCTTTTTTTGAGAAAGGGTCTCACTCTAGCTCAGCTGACCTAGAATTCACTATGTAGTCTCAGGGTAGCCTTGAACTAATGGTGATCCTCCTACCTCTGCCTCCTGAGTGCTGGGATTAAAGGCGTGCACCACCACACCTAGTTTGTACTGTATTAGTTTTTCAATTTATATGTTGTATATATAGATTCACATAAAATACATATATAGGCTTTACTGTCTGCTGTTACCAATACAGTAAAGGGGATGACAAAACAATTTTGTAATATATTTTATTTATTTATTTATTTATTTATTTATTTGAGAGAGAAAGAGGCAGACAGTGAGAGAGAGAGAGAATGGGCACACCAGGGCCTCCAGCCATTGCAAACAAACTCCAGATGCATGCATCCCCTTGTGCATCTGGCGTATGTGGGTCCTGGAGAATCGAACCGGAATGCTTTGGCTTTGCAGGCAAACACCTTAACTGCTAAGCCATCTGTCCAGCCCTAAAACAATTGTTTTGAAAAGGATGTACCTGGCCTGCCAGAATAGAGTTCACTGTGAAGCAAATAGGAACAGGGTTAGAAACAGGACAATTTAAAGGAAGAATGAGGGGCAGTGGAAGAAAAATTTTAAATACCATCTCCCAAAAACACTTGTTTACAGGTAATAAAACTGTGATACCAGGGATATGATTCAAAATCACCCAGGAGAAACAGTAAGTATAAAGAAAAAGATAAACCAAGCTTAGATGAGTTTAACACTTGAATCTGAATGGCAGGAACACAGTGAATCTTGCTCTTAGAATAGGCTTAAGATTTCCCACACTACAATGATTTTTGAAAGAATATCCTTGGGTTGGAGAGATGGTTCAGCAGTTAAATGTGCTTGTTTGCAAAGCCTATTGGCCAAGTTCAATTCCCAGTATCCACATAAAGCTGAATATAAAGTAGAATTTGTTTGCAGCAGTAAGAGACCCTGGTGTGCCCATAGACACCCATGCATCTAAAAATTTAGAAAGAGGAATACTTTCTTTAAAATGCTCAAATACTTTAATCCCAGCACTTGGGAAGCAGAGGTAGGAAGATCACCATGAGTTTGAGGCCATCCTGAGACTACAAAGTGAATTCTAGGTCAGCATGGGCTAGAGCGATACCCTACCTTAAAAACAAAAACAAACAAACAAAAAAGCTTACATAAAAATAGAGCTGAGCGTGTTGCTTCATGCCTTTAGTCCTAGCACTAGAGAGGCAGAGGATCACTGTGAGTTCCAGGCCAGCCTGGGCTAGAGTAAAATCCTACCTAAGGGAAAAAAAAACTTAAATAAGTACTGGAGTGTAGTTTAGTAGTAGAGTGCTTAAGCACTAGTGAAAAGGCCTTGAGTTCAATCTCCAACACCAAAAACAACTTTTCCAGTTATTTTATCCTATTTTACATAATCATATTCTGGCCTTAAATGCCAATCTGATGATACCTGTGTTTACTGAGGCATACTTTGAGGTTTTTCTAAAGTAATAATCATAAATGAAGTATCCAATTATCATAGCTCCTCAGTTGATTTTTCATCTGATCACAGCAGGTAACTTCAAGTAACCAAAATGGAAAAAAGAAATGTGGACAAAAATAAAAGTTGGGGGCTGGAGAGATGGCTTAGCGGTTAAGTGCTTGCCTAAGGAAGTGAAGCATAAGGGACCCCAGTTTGAGGCTCGATTCCCCAGGACCCACATAAGCCAAGATGCACAAGGTGGCGCATGCATCTGGAGTTCATTTGCAGTATCTGGAGGCCCTGAAGCACCCATTCTCTCTCTCTCTCTCTCTACCTCCTTCTCTCTCTGTCTCTGTCACTCTTAAATAAAAATAAAAATTAATTAATTAATTTCTCTACCCTGTGGAGGAATTTTGACACTATCTCTTTTTTTTGTTTGTTTTTGTTTTTCAAGGTAGGGTTTCACTCTAGCCCAGGCTGACCTAGAATTCACTATGAAGTCTCAGGCTGCCTCAAACTCACATCCATCCTCCTACGTCTGCCTCCCAAGTGCTGTGGTTAAATGTGTGTGCCACCACACCTGGGACATTATCTATCTCACAGCACAAAAAGTAAAGCTTAGTCATAGCTATATAAAAAAAGGTGTCTGGGGCCGGGCATGGTGGCTCATGCCTTTAATCCCAGCACTCAGGAGGCAGAGGTAGGAGGATTGCAGAGAGTTCAAGGCCACCCTGAGACTACACAGTAAATTCCAGGTCAGCCTGGGCTAACGTGAAACCCTACCTCGTAAAACCAAAAAAAAAAAAAGTGGGAGCTGGAGAGAAGGCTAAGCAGTTAAGAGCACTTCCTGTACTCAAGCATGAGGGTCTGAATTCAATTCAATTCCCCAATGCACACATGAACAGTTGAGCATGGCTACACACATCTATTACCCCAGGCCAGAGAATCACTGGGTCTCATGCAACAACAAGTTTCTGGAATCACTGAGAGAGACTCCATCTCAAAGAAACATATGAGTGATGGAGGGAAATACTTGCTGTGCACACACACACACAGAAGTGCATATGACACATAAACACACCACTGCACACACACATACACAAAAAAGTGTCTGAAATTACCATTAAATTTTTTAGCGTTTTGTTTTGTTTTTTTTTGATGTAAGGTGTCACTTGCCCAGGCTGACCTGGAATTCACTATGTAATCTCAGGGTGGCCTGAAACTTAGTGATCCTCCTACTTCTGCCTCCCAAGTACTGGGATAAAAGCCATGCGCCACCACGCCCAGCTACCTCTAAATTTTTAACTACAGTCTTTGCAAATCAGGTTCACAATGCTGGCAGAAAACATGTGACCAAGAGCAGCTTGTGGGGGATAAAAAGGTTTATTTTGGCTTACAGACTCGAGGGAAAACTCCATAATGGCAGGGGAAAATCATGGCATGAGAGCAGAGGTTAGACATCACCTCCTTGCCAACATCAAGTGGACAATAGCAACAGGAGAGTGTGCCAAACACTGGCATGAGGAAGCTGGCTATAATACCCATAATACCGCCCCCAACAATACACTGCCTCCAGGACCCTTTAATTCCCAAATTGCCATCAGCTGGGGATCTACCCCTAAGTTTATGGAGGTGATCTGAATCAAACCACCACACAACCCTAACAGGAAATAACGAATTCAGAGTGAAGAGTGTGTGAACTGTCTTCAGCTGTGCCATGAATTTTTCTGCAAATCCCTCAAGTCACTCTAACCCTCAGCTAACTAACTTTTCTAGTACAGAACTGAAATCAGGGCTGAAGAGACGGATTTTTGGTTAAGGTACTTACTGGCAAAGCCAAAGGACCAAAGTGATTCCCCAGTACCCATGTAAAGCCAAATGCACAAGATGGTGCATGTGTCTGGAATACATTTGCAGTGGCATACCCATTCCCTTTCTCTCTCACTCTCGGAATAAATTAATAAAGTAGCTTATAAAAACAAGCTGAATTATGGAAGTTGTCAATAAAAATTAAATTTTAAAAATTATTAAATTTTAAAAAGCCAAAATAAATCAGGTGGAGGTAAGGTGCAGTTCTACTACTGTGGGCTTTGATGCATCTAGTCTTCATGAAAAGTGAACACATTCCCAGTCAAGCATAGACTAACGATTCTCACCTAGTATGATCACCTGCAGATCCCAGTGATGGCCTCCATCCACAGTCATAAAGGTCAAAATTTTCACAATAGGGCCAGGTAGATGGCTCAGGGTAAAAGGCACTTGCTTGCAAAGCATGAAGGCCTGGGTCCAACTTCCCAGTGCCTATGTAAAGACACATGTACAAAGTGACACATGCATCTGGAGTTCATTTGCAGTGGCAGGAGGCCCTATCAGGCCCATCCTCTCTATCTGCCTCTTTCTCTCCCTCTCCCTCTCAAATAAAGAAATATTTTTGTTTTGTTTTGTTTTTTAATTCTCACAGTATAGGACACCTGCTTTTTACCTTGTGGTTACTACTAAAATGATGGAAAAGCAATTAGTGAAACTTGAGAGCTTTTGCCTTTATCAAGAACTGTGCCTGTTTTCACTACACCAAGAGAAAAATGCTATTACTATAAGAATGCCTTTGGTGAAGCAGTAAAAATTAAGGTCATATCCTGGTCTGTGAATACACATCTTTAGTATTCTCCATGACAAAATAGAAAGTGAGCATAGCTACTTCCACTTAAAGCGTAGTATTTTTCTCAAAGACAGCATTTACACTGGTTTGTTGTTATGTATGTGTGTTGCATGGGCTCATGTACCACAGTGCATGTGAGGTCAGAGACAACTTAAAGGTGTTGGGCTTCACCTTCTTTGGGACTAGTGGCACAAAGTAGCACATGCATCTGGAATTCCTTTGCAGTGGCCCTGTCATGCCCATACCCTCTGTCTGCCTCTTTCTCTCCCTTTCTCCCTCAAATAAATATTTTTAAAAAAATTCTCACAATATAGGACACCTGCTTTTTTTCTTGTGGTTACTACTGAAATGATGGAAAAGCAAGGAGTGAAACTTGAGAGCTTTTGCCTTTATCAAGAACTGTGTCAGTTTTCACTATACCAAGAGAAAAATGCTATTACTGTAAGAATGCCCTTGGTGAAGCAGTAAAAATTAATGTCATTTGAAAGCCAGGTGTGGTGGCACACGCCTTTTATCCCAGCACTCCAGAGGCAGAGTTAGGAGGATCACTGTGAGTTCGAGGCCACCCTGAGACTACAAAGTGAATTCCAGGTCAGCCTGGGCTAGAGTGAGACACTACCTCGGGGGAAAAAAAATGTCATTATATCCTGATCTATGAATACACATCTTTAGTATTCTGCATGACAAAATTGGAAGTGAGCATAGCTACTTCCACTTAAAGCGAAGTATTTTTCTTAAAGACAGCATTTACACTGGTTTGTTGTTATGTATATGTGTTGCATGGGCTCATGTGCCACAGTGCATGTGAGGTCAGAGACAACTTAAAGGTGTTGGGCCTCAGCTTCTTTGAGACTATGGTCTCGCCACTGCAAATGAACTACCCAGACTGCAAATGAAAACATCAGACTAGCTGGCCCACAAGCTTCAGTGTCCTGGTTCTACTTCCTGTAGCTGTAGACACACTGGGGTCACAGATGCATGGGCCACATTGCATCTTGCTTTACCAGGGGACCTAGGAACTGAACGCATGTCTGCAGACTTTGCAAGCAATGCCTATAACTACTGAGTCATCTCCCCAGCCTTCTATTTTTGTTTGTTTTATTTTGTTTTGTTTATTCTATTTTTGCACTGAGTTGTAATGTTTAGGAACTGCTGTTTATTACAAGAAGTACCGTTTTGACTAGAAAGAACCAATCTTGAGATTTGGTAGACCTGGAACTTTTTCATTATTCTTGCTTTTTGTCTTGGGTGAAGCCTGTTACTTCAAGGAAACCACCTGACTATATTAGTTGGCAATGATAAAATCCAAGCCTTCACTGGGTGTGGTGGCACACGCCAATGATCCCAGCACTCCAGAGGCAAAGATAAGAGGACTGCCATGAGTTCAAGGCCACCTTGAGACTACATAATGAATTCCAGGTCAGCCTGAGCTAGAGTGAGACCCTACCTTGAAAAAAAGAATCCAAGCCTTCAAGACAGTGAAAAGTATAGAACTCATGTCTGCTGCTATAACAGCTTTCCAGTATCTAAAGATGTTTTTGAGTTCAGAATGTATTTTTCAGTATAATATGGCTTTACAGACTACATAACTCAGTGCAACAGCATGTTCCCAACAACCGTTCATCGCCTACTGAAATCACCCATGCATAAAAGATCCATTCAAAGGACAAAGCAGGCCAGTGGACAGACAGTTCTGTAGAAGTACAAAAAGCTCAGTGATGACGTTTATGATCCACCTTGGAACTTTACAAAGCGAGCACTGGCGAGTTTTGGTGAAGGATCAAAGAATACAGAGATAAAGAGATCAAATGCTTCCTTTCTGAATGATAGATCTTTGTGAGGGCTTTTTTTTTGGTGGTTTTTTAAAATTATTTATTTATTTGCAAGCAGACAGAGAGAGAATGGGCGCGCCAGGGCCTCTAGCCACTGCAAACGAACTCCACACGCATGTGCCACCATGTGCATCTAGCTTACATGGGTACTAGGGAATTGAACCTGAGTCCTTCGGTTTCGCAGGCAAGCGTCTTAACTGTTAAGCCATCTCTCCAGCCCTGTTTTTGTTTTTTTGAGGTTGGGTCTCGCTCTAGCCTAGACTGACCTGGAATTAGTCTCAGGCCCACCTCAAACTCATAGCAATCCTCCTGCCTCAGCTTCCTGAGTGCTGAGATTAAAGGCGTGCACCATCACACCCAGTGAACGATGGATCTTTGTAAGGCCAGATTTCCTTTACATACAGCAGTCAACCATATTACAACAACCTGAAAGCATAAATAGGACAATCTAGCTGTCTTCTATTAAGCCATACACAAAGAATGCCATTGTCATAAATGTTTTATAGATCATTTTAATAAGATGTCATTTTCATTAATATACCTTTGTTACTTATATTTAATGGATCAAATGCTTTTAAATTTCTCAGTTTTAACTTCTATTGCATTATCTACCCATATAACCTATAACAATACACTGAATTTTTTTTTCAAGGTAAGGTCTCACTATATAGTCTCAAGGTAACCTTGAACTCACAGCGATCCTCCTACCTCTGCCTCTGTACTGAAATTTTTAGGAGTATAAGAAAAGAAGCCAAGCCGGGCATGGTGGCACATGCCTTTAACCCCACCACTCGGGAGGCAGAGGCAGGAGGATCGCTGTGAGTTTGAGGTTACCCTAAGACTACATAGTGAATTCCAGGTCAGCCTGGGCCATAGTGAGACCCTACCTTGAAAAAAAAAAAAGAAAAAGAAAAGAAGCCAGATTTGGTGGCACACGTCTTTAATGCATGTGGGAGGAAGAGGTTGGTGGACTGTCCTGAGTACAAGGCCAGCCTGAGACTAGAGTGAATTCCAGGTCAGCTTGGGCTACAGCGAGACCCTAACTTGAAAAATAAAAAATAAATAAAGTCCTGAGATACATGTGTAGTGGCACACACCTTTAAACCCAGCACTCAGGAGATAAAGGTAGGAGGATCGCTGTGAGTTCAAGGCCAGCCTGAGACTACATAGTGAATCCATGAATTCCACGTCAGCCTGGACTAAAGTGATGGGACCCTACCTTGAAAAACAGAGAAGAGTGCTGAGATCTATAACCTATGCAGCTCACACCCCTCTAGTCATAGGTGTGGGAGCATAAAAGATACATTACATAATTGTGACTGACATCATAACAGAATTATAACTAGATAGTGAATTTGTAAAAGCTACTTTGTTTTGTTTTGTTTGGGGGAATTGTTGGTGGTACCTTTTTTGTTTTTCAATACTGGTGATTTAACCCAGGGTCTTGCACAGGCTAGACAAGTGCTGTACCACTGAGCTAGCTACACCTCCAGCCCAAAAGTCTACTTTGAAAGAATTAACTCAAATACTACAAGACAGGCAAGACTGACTCATTACAGACAGTGTCAGTTTAAGCAAGAATACAGAAATAAAAGCCGGGCGTGGTGGCGCACACCTTTAATCCCAGCACTCGGGAGGCAGAGGTAGGAGGATCACCGTGAGTTCGAGGCCACCCTGAGACTCCATAGTGAATTCCAGGTCAGGCCTGGGCTAGAGTGAGACCCTACCTTGAAAAACCAAAACAAAAAAAAGAATACAGAAATAAGAGCATGGAGGTTCATCTGGGGTTAGGTAAATCAAGGAGGCTGAAGCATAGATTACAGAGTGTGATCCTACAGGGAATCCTACAGTGCAGAGCATGATCCTTCAATGAAGGACTAGCTGAGCAGGAGAAAATCAGACCTGCTTTGCAGTAGAGCCCTATTAGCCATGCGCAGGAGGGAGTGTACAAGAAAAGAGCCAGCACAGGGAGACAAGCCTGGAAAGAAAAGCAGTAATATCTGACTGAACTAGAGGGTGTAGAAAGCCAAGGAGACTCTGCAGTGGCAGAACAAAGCTGGACAACTAACCATCTGCCCAGTAACAGGGGCAAGGTAAATATGGGTTCTGAGTGGAAACTCAAGAGAGGTGCTGGCAATGAAAAGGAAGATATAATTTCTAGAAGGAAATTAATTTCATGGAAATATATCAATCTAACAAGTATCAGTTTGGAAATGCCAGTCAAGATGATATAGAAAGAAATTTTTTGAAAATCTACATGAAGATGACAGTCAGACAGGCAGAGTGAGTAGGGCCAAATACAGTTTTTCAAAACTATGACCAGCCAAGAAATGAGCTCAGGAAAACAAAGCAGGAAAAGTCAGAGAATAATAAGAGTGCACGACCAGAGCTTGGGGTGGGGGGAAAAGGATGGGAGACTAAGTAGTCAATAGCCAAAGAGCTTAACTTGGAAGAGAATAACGATCTAAATGAGGCCACTGGATCCATTAAAAGCAGTTTACAGAGGAGTCATTGTTAAGTGTTCAAGGAGGAACACAGATTACAATGAATCTGGGATCAAAATCTCATTAGCATATTAAGCATAGAGAATATTTTACCCAGGGATACATGGAAATGTGTTTTCTAGACAAGTTTATTTACTTTCCAACTATAATAATTTTTTAAATAATCTCTAAATTTTCAGAGAACTCCGGTCATATAAAATACAAGTTTTAGCAAACAGAATTCTATTCTACTTCATTAATTTTGCAATACAAAAAGAAGCTACTACTGTGCTATATGTATACTGAAGCTCAGACTACTGCTTAAAAGATATTGTTCTTAGGAACCAGGCATGGTGGCGCACGCCTTTAATCCCAGCATTTGGGAGGCACAGGCAAGAGAATCGTCGTGAGTTTGAGGCCACCCTGAGACTACATAGTGAATTCCAGGTCAGCCTGAGCTAGAGTGAAACCCTACCTCGAAAAACATATATATATATATATATATATATATATATATATATATATACACACATACATACATATATATAATTCTTGGCTGGGCATAGTGGCACATGCCTTTAATCCCAACACTTGAGAGGCAGAGGTAGGAGGATCGCCCTGAGTTTGAGGCCACCTTGAGACTACATAGTGAATTCCAGGTCAGCCGGGGGTAGAGTGAGACCTTACCTCAAAAAACAAAAAGCAAAACAAACAACAACATAAAAAAGTATTATCCTTTGGCTGGCAAGATTGCTTAGCAGATAAAGGAGCTTGCCTGTGAAGCCTAGGGATCCAGGTTCAATTCCCCAGTGCCCCATACAAAGCCAGATGCACAAGGTATAGCGTTTGGAGTTCGTTTGCAGTAGATAGAGGCTCTAGCACACACCCATTCTCTCTGTCTCTACCTGCCTCTCTCTCTTAAATATATATTTTTAAAAGATATTCTTTTAATATTTTTATTTATGTATTTGTAAGCAGAGCAAGACAGAAGAGAAATAGAGAGAGAGAGAGAGAAAGGGCACGCCAGGGCCTCCAACTGCTGCAAATGAACTCCAGATACATGTGCCACTGTGCATCTGGCTTTATGTGGGTACTGGGGAATCAAACTCTGGTCATTTGGTTTTGTAGGCAAACATCTTGGCCACTGAGCCATCTCTCCAACCCTAAAAAAAATATATTCTTACCTCAGATAAGCCTATTAAAATACATCTTAGTGAACATTCAACAAATGACATTGACTTCAGCAAAAACTAACTGTGGTGGTTTGATTCAGGTGTCCCCCATAAACTTAGGTGTTGTGACTGCTAGGTTCCCAGCTGATAGAGATTTGGGAATTAACGCTTCCTAGAGGCAGTGTATTGTTGGGGGCGGGCTTGTGGGTGTTATAGACAGTTTCCCCATGCCAGTGTTTGGCACACTCTCCTGTTGCTATTGTCCATCTTATGTTGGCCAGGGGTTGATGTCCACCCTCTGTTCATGCCATCGTTTTCCCTGCCATCATGGAGCTTCCCCCTCGAACCTGTAAGCCAAAATAAGCTTCTTTGTCCCAAAAGCTGTTCTTGGTCTGGTGATTTCTGCCAGCAATGCAAACTTGCCTGCAACACTAGCATTCAACCCTTTTTTATTGGCAATATGAAACACAAGATCAAATTTTATTCTTGCATATTTACATCAAACGAACATGTAGACCAGACATGTATCTATGTAAAAATAAGGTATGAAAATACAGATTTTATTAGTATTATCTAGAAAATAATCACTTTTTTTACAAAATGATTCTCACCCTTATAAAATAAATTTTTAAAAAAGAATAACTACTTCATACTATGAAAATTATGTGAGAAAACGACTGAAAACACTTATAGTGGTGGCATCTCATTGGTGCTCAAGACTGTTATAATTTCAGTATTCTGAGATCACTTATCCAATCCATCATTACAATGTTGCCACCCCAGCCCATCCAATATACGCTTTTCAGTGTTCAATAATGCCAACAGTTTCCTGACACTGATCTACTTAGGTATATAATAAATAGTCTACGTTAATGTACATGCCCAATAGCCCGGATCCTAAAGAACAGAACCAAAGTCCACACATGCTGGACAAGATCCAGAAACAAACCTTCCATAGGGCAACTATTTCCTGCTACACTGCACCACACCACTGCATGCAACCTACGAGCTATCTCCATTTCTTCTTCCTCTTCCTTCTCCTTCTCCTCCTCCTCCTCCTCCCTCCTCCTCCTCCTCCTCCTCCTCCTCCTCCTCCTCCCTCTCCTCCTCCCTCTCCTCCTCCCCCTCCTCCTCCTCCTCTTTTCTGGGTGGGGGTGGGTTCCAGGTAGGATCTTGCTCTAGCCCAGGCTGGAATTCACTATGTAGTCTCAGGCTAGCTTCAAAGTCAGTGATCCTCCCTCTGCCTCCTCCTAAGTGCAGGGTTAAAGGCATGTGCCACCACAATGGACCTTGTCTCCATTTCCTTTTTTTTTTTAATTAAAAAAAAATACTCAATTTTTTGAGAGAGAAAGAGGTAAAGCAAGACAGAGAGAGAATGAATGGGTGCCCCAGGCCTCTAGCCACTGCAAATGAACATCTGGCTTACATGGGTACCGGGCAATACCATATTTTTAAGTTCCTAAATTATGCTGTCTTCCCTTCTAAAAAAACAAGCCAATACAATGTATCCCTAATGAAATACCAAATTCTGATGTAACTAAATATTTTTCTGGTTTCTAAAATACATGTAGTAACTCCTAGTTATGTGGTCAAATTCTTTCAAATCCCATCCTCTCCTCCCTCCTCCCCCAACAGAAAATCTTTCTTTTTTCAAGACTTTTTGTTTATTTTAATTTTATTATTTGAAAGTGACAGACAGAGAGAGAAAGAGGCAGATAGAGAGAGAGAGAATGGGTGTGCCAGGGCCTCCAGCCACTGCAAAAGAACTCCAGATGCGTGTGCCCTTTTGTGCATCTGGCTAACATGGGTCCTGGGGAATCAAGCCTCAAACCGGGGTCCTTAGGCTTCACAGGCAAGCACTTAACAGCTAAGCCATCACTACAGCCCCAGAAAAATCTTTCTTAATTTCTAATTTACCACAAATTTATGTGAATACATGGTGACTCATTCATGTTATACTTTCACTCATCTGTTTTCTCCATCATTTCAGTGGCCAACACAAGCCATGGTTTAGTTTAAAATCTCAAGCACCATAATAGATAGGTAAATCATCTTGCTCTTCTAACCTTCAAGATCCACAATGGTAGACAAGAAAAGCTAAGAAACTAATACATTTTACACACACACACATGCGCACTCTGCTCCTTCCCTGAATAATAAGCTCAGAAGGATAACAGACAGCAAATTGTGCCCACAAACAAAAACACAGCTGGCTCTTCTAACTTTAGAAGAAGAAAAAAAATAACAAGGAAGAAGGGAACAATTCTTTCTAGAATAACTCAATCATCCAATCAGGGAAATTCAAAGAGCATAATATGGTAAAACTAACAGTTTCAATTCTGTCCTATGGGATACTAATTCCATCAGTATCAAATAAACAACATGCTTTTAGAAAATGCCACAAACATTTGAACTCTCCCCTTTAAAAAGGAAAAAAGAAACCAAACATGGGGGCACAAGCCTTTCTTTAATCCCAACACTTGGGAGGCAGAGATAAGAGGATTGCCAAGAGTTCAAGGCCACCCTGAGACTACATAGTGAAGTGAGACCTTACCTCAAAAAGTAAAAAAAATTAAAAAAAGAAAAAGAAAAGAAAAAGAAAAAGAGGGCTAGAGATGGCTTAGCAGTTAAGGCGCTTACCTACAAAGCTAAAGGATCCAGGTTTGATTCTCCAGAAGCCACATAAGCCAAGATACACAAGGTGGCACTTGAGTCTGGAGCTCATCTGCATCTGTGGAGGCCCTAGCATGCCCATTCTCTCCCCACCCCTTTCCTCCCTTTCTTTCTCTCTTTCTCTCAAATAAATAAATAAGAAATAGAATAAATTTTTAAAAAGAAAAAGAAAGCTGGGGATATGGCTCAGTAGTGAAAGGCACTTGCTTGCAAAGCCTGATGGCTGGGGTTCAATTCCTCAGTAACCATGTAAAAGCCAGATGCACAGTGCCTCGTACATCTGGAGTTCATCTGCAGAGACAGAAGGGCCAGACATGCCTATTCATAGTCATTCTCATTCTCTCTCAAATAAATATTTTTTTTAAAAAGAAAACATTTATAACCAGAGGTATATGTTATTTGTATTCAAAATTCCCAGATGTTGATTTTGCTCAACCATATGTGACAGTGAACTTGATTGGGTTTGGAATCACCTAGGGTTGTAGATGTGTCTGTGAGGGCATTTCTAGAAAAGATTTAACTGGGAAAGGGAAATTCACTCTGAATGTGAGTGGAATCATCCCATGAATAAAGTCTCAGTCTGAATAAAAAAGGAAATCAGAGGATGAAGGCTGACCACCAGCCTTCATCTCTCTCTGCTTCCTGACCACAGCAAAGGACGAGCTGATTCATACTCCCACTGCCCTGCCATCCTACCCTAATGAACTGGATCCTCTCAAACCATGTGCCATATAAACCCTAGCTCCCTTAAGCTGCATCAGTCATGTATTTTGTCACAGCAACACATAAAACAATGGAGATTTTTTTTTTTTCCTGAAAACTATGAACAAGATATCAGGTATCTTTTGTCTTGACACCCTCAAGAGAAAACAGAAAATGAGAGTCCATAATCTCATTTCTGAAGAGAAGCACTTTCTTCAAGAAGAAAGAACACTTTCTCTGTGACCCTCAATAACATAACCAAATGATGAGCTATTCCCCAGAACTGGACTTACTAAGGGGCTGGCAATGTAGCTCAGTGTTAACAGGGTATGCTTAGCATGTACCCTAGGTTTAGTCCCCAGCACCAACAAAGAAACAAACTAGGTGAAATTGGCATTCCTACAGTCTTACTTCTAGTAACTATTAATACATAAAGTGTTTGGAGTCAGAAGTGCTACCATTGGGCAACAAGGTCCACATAAAGTGTTTTGGCTATTTAAAAAAAAGTTACCGGGTGTGGTGGCTCACGGCTTTAATCCCAGCATTCTGGAGACAGAGGTAGGAGGATCACCGTGAATTCATTGGAGGCCACCCTGAGACTACATAGTGAATTCCAGGTCAGCCTCGGCTAGAGTGAGACCCTACCTTGAAAAACCAACAAATAAAATTAAAAGTCCAACCTGGGTGTGGTGACACTCACCTTTAACCTCAGCACTAGGGAAGGCTGAGATAGAAGGATTGATATGAGTTCAAGGCCAGCCTGAGAATAATTCCAGGTCAGTGTGGGCTAAAGCAAGACCCTACCTTAAAAAAACAAAACAAACAAACAAACAAAATGTTCAGGTAAAGGGCTGGAAAGGTGGCTCAGTAGGTATGCCATGAAGTATGAAAACCTGAGGAGGGCCTGACTTACCCATAGTACCCACATAAACAGCTACGTGTGGCCATGCATACCTCTAATCTGAGGAACTGGGACTAAAGAATCACAAGGGCTCTCTGGTCAGCTCCAGCTCAATGAAAGACTCCATCTCAAGGAAACACGCAGATGAGATACACCATACACACACCACACCTACTACACACAAGCACTTCTGTGTGCAAAATAATAGGCCAGTAAATCAGACACTGCGGTGTACCCTGTAATCCCTATAAGCAGTAGACTGAAGCAGGAGAATCTCTACAAATGTCAAGCCGTCCTAGGCCAAATAATTAGTTCCAGGCCAGCCTGGACTGAGAATGAAACCCTGTATCCAACAAAGTCCAGGAACAAAGAAAGCATAAACTCCAGACTGCAAAGTCTGCTTGCAAACATTTTTTTTTTTATTCTAGAGCTGTAATGAAGCCAAGCGTGGTGGCACATGCCTTTAATGCCAGTACTCAGAAGGCAGAGGTAGGAGGATCACCGTGAGTTCGAAGCCACCCTAAGACTAAACAGTAAATTCCAGGTCAGCCTGAGCTACAGTAAGACCCTATCTCAAAAAAAAAAAAAAAAAAAAAAAAAAAAAAAAAAGCTGAATTAAAACCATTTATTCAACTAAACCAAGAGTACCTAATGTTGGCATGCTTGGGCTACAGAGTTCCAGGTCAGTATGGGCTATGGTAAGACCCTGTCTTTGTTCTGCTCTGCTCTGCTCACCCTGGGAAGAGACCTCCAAGATCTTGGCACCCCAGCTAGGTTCCAGAGATGAAGTCATGGGCCAAGACCTTAAGGCTGAATAAGGTCAGGAGCCTGCCTCCCTCCAGGTGTGCCCCAAAGCCACAGGCTCCATCTGTCTGCTCCACAATGCTCACTCTCAGCTCCAGTGACCTCTGGAGGACACAAGGACAGTTGCTTTATTACTTTTGTTTGCTTCTCAGCCACTAGTTTTAACTCCCTTGTCATTTGAATCATCAAGGAATATTCTATTTCCTATTAGCATTTTGTCTGATATGACTTAACATTGTCTGCTTATTCAATCTAAGAAGTCCAACTTAAGTTTTGTTTTTAATTTCTTTTTTAAAAATACTTGTAATCTTCATTTCACTTATTTGAGAGAGAAAGAAAGAGAATATGAGCACACCAGGGCCTCCAGCCACTGCAAACCTACTCCAGACACCTGATCCACCTTGTGCATCTGTCTTACGTGGGTACTGAGGAATCAAACTTGGGTCCTTAGGCTTCGTAGACAAGCACCTTAACCACTAAGCAATCTCTCCAGCTCTGTTTTTAATTTCTTAACACCTATACAACATGTATTTATATTTGCTTCATTTTTTATTTTTATTTATTTATTTGAGAGCAACAGAGAGAAAGAGGCAGAGAGAGAGAGAGAATGGGGCCTCCAGCCACTGCAAACGAACTCCAGATGTGTGCGCCCCCTTGTGCATCTGGCACATGGGTCCCGGGGAATCGAGCCTCGAACCAGGGTCTTTAGGCTTCACAGGCAAGTGCTTAACCACTAAGCCATCTCTCCAGCACATTTTTTTGTTTTTTTGACGTAGGGTCTCACTCTAGTCCAGGCTGGCCTCAAGCTCACACAGCAATCCTCCTACTTCTGCCTCTCAAGTGCTGGGATTAAAGGTGTATGCCACCATACCTGGCTCTGCTTCTTTTTATTTCTCTTTTGTTGTTGTTTTTGGTTTCTGTTGTTGTTGTTGTTATTGTGTGTGTGTGTGTGTGTGTGTGTGTGTGTGTGTGTGTATTTTGTTTTATTTTCTGAGGTAGGGTCTCACTCTAGCCCAGGCTGACCTGGAATTCACTATGTAGTCTCAGGCTCAGAACTCTCCATGATCCTCCTACCTCTGCCTCCCAAATGCTGTGATTAAAGGTTCTGCTTCTTTTTATAACAGTTCAAATATTAAATACTAACTCACTTCCAAACAAAGCTGGTTAATAAGCCAAAACAGTCATAACAATTTAAGCATGAAATTTAACACTCCATTGTCTTCTCAGTTTAGATGTTGTAAGCTCCAAAGAAATAAAAATCAATGAAGAGATTCTGGTGCTAGTGCACTTCTTTCTCCATGCACATCCTGGGTAATCCAGACAATGTGTTTCTTGCTGAAGCCCTGCCTAAACACAGGATGAAGAAAAGGTCTCAGCCAGCACTTCTCTTGTCGTGTTTGCAAATCAAGAGGGAAGCTTATTAAATGCAAATACTCAGGCCCTGCCCACACCTCCCTTGAGCTTTTACCAGCTCCACGGTAATGCTAATGCACACCTAAATTCCAGAACTCCAGTGGCCACCTTCAGCCTACTCTGGAAGGAAAGCAACCATACTAAACATGGCTAAAGAAGGAAGGAATGAGAATGAGAATGAACACCACAGGGGAAGCCTGGACAGCTGCCAATTCTAGAATAACAAGTCAAGTCAATTAAAATGAAAAGCAAAGCCCTAATAACAGCATTATTTGAGTCCTGACAAGAAGCACACCAGGTGAGGAACACTGCCTCCATTTTACAAATGAGGAAACTGAAACCCAGAGAAATTAATATGACCAAGTTAATGAGGAGCAACACCAAGACCCCTCCAGGGTGCCTATCCTCTCTTACCCAAGGAGACCAGTAAACACTCTGGGTGAAATACTACTTTAGAACCCCAGGGTTGTCACATGGAGGAGTAAGCCTGGAACAAGCTGTTAGCAAGCAATATCCTCTTGTCCCCACTCTAGTCCCACCTCTGGACTCTCTCTCTTTATCTCTCACCAAGGCCTTCCATCTGCCTATCTCCTTCCAATTTCACCTGTCTGGACTCTCTCCATCCCTCACCAAGGCCTTCCATCTGCCTGTATCCCTTCAAACCCCCACCACTACGGATTCTCTCCACTTTATCCTCACCAAGGTCTTCCACCTGCCTGATCTCCCACACACAGTACAACAGGAGAGGTATGCACATGTGTGTAAGCTCTTTCTGAGTACCAACTATATGCTAAATGCCAGGAGGGATTCAAATGCTAGTGCTACCAAGTGCCAACTCTGAGCTTGAGCTAGTTTATTATCTGTCTCAGTTCCCAATATGTAAAACAAGTCACAATGTCACAAACCACTGTGGTAACACAGTGACTAACTCATCTAATATACGTAAATACTGTGTGGCATGGCATATGACACACAGCAAAAGCTCCATCTACAATAAGCTGCTATTAAAAGTGCATGTGGCAATTCCTCCTCTCACAACATCAACATATCAAGTCCTGGGTACCACTTCCTTCCTTCCTTTCAGTGTTGTTCCCTCATGTTGTGATGAACCAGGAAACATACTGGTATTTATCAAAAGCAGGGTTCCAACAGTGCTATAAACCAACGGACTGGGAGTCTCCAGGATTAGAATATTTTGGCGCAAATAAGTCTTTTGGTGGCCCTCAAATTACACCACTTTGATGACTGTCTCTTTCCCAAGTTTAGGGTTAGCCCTGTTGATTACATACCAATGAAGAGTCTATAATTAACTTCATTCAAAACAATGAAATGGCACTCAGCAAAAGGACTTGGTCTTAGTATAATAATCACTGTAGCCCAGGCCTGAGAACAGTGTTTGGTTTGTAGTCAACACTTTAAAAAAAAAATTTTTTTTGTTTTTTTCTTTTTTGTTTTTTGTTTTTCAAGGTAGGGTCTTACTCTAGTGCAAGCTGACCTGGAATTCACTTTGTAGTCTCAGGCTGGCCTCTAGCTCACAACTATCCTCCTACTTCTGCCTCCTGATTACTGGGATTAAAGGTGTGCCACCACGACCCAGCGGAGAGAGAGAATATGAATGGGCACACCAGGGCCTCTAGCCACTGCAAAGGAACTCCAGATGCATGTGCCACTCTGTGCACCTGGCTTTACATGGGTACTGGGGAGTCAAACTTGGGTCACTAGGCTTTCCAGACAAGTACTTTAACCACTGAACCATCTTTCCAGCCTGAGAATTTTTTTTAAATAACTGATTACATGGTATATTGGTATTGCTTGTTTCTGTGAAGAAACACTGAACAGCCAAGGTGTGCCTAGGATGGTTGCCTTATGGCTTCATTCATTTAAAAAGCACTCCTTTAATCCTAGTACTCAGGAGGCTGAGATAGGAGAATCACCATGAGTGTGCCATCACGCCCAGTCCAGCCCTTTTTCTAAACCATCTATCTGAGGCTATTACAAATGTATATGTTAATTCCAGGGAAAGCACTCTCTTCCTCCATGTTCATGGAAATAAGCCCCAGATAGTAGACGAAAACTACAGAGACTAAGAAAGGGCACCAGGACCCGCCCCCAAGAGGAGATCTTAGACCTTGCATTCAAAGTTTTTAATGGTAGAGAAGCAGTAGCAAGAAAGGAAAAACAGACAGAAAATGACCGACAAAGGAGGAAACGTCAAAAAGAACACCAGGCCGGGCGTTGTGGCGCACGCCTTTAATCCCAGCACTAAGGAGGCAGAAGTAGGAGAATTGCCTTGAGTTAAAGGTCACGCTGAGACTACAGAGTGAATTCCAGGTCAGCCTGGGCTAAAGCAAGACCCCACCTCAGAAAAAAAAAAAAAAAAGAACACCAGGCTGACTTTCAGCTTTTGGCCACAACCCTCCAACAGGCCCAGCCAAAATCCTTGGCCTCACTATCCATTACCTGGAAGTGGAGTCAGTCCTCCCACCCCTTCTGTGATTCAGGTGTAACCAGTTAGGCCACTGGGCAAAAGAATGCCCTAATCCTTGAGGACCCCCCCCCCAAAAAGAAGCTTGCCCCAGCTGTGGGCAATGGGGACACTGGATGATGGACTGCCCCACAAACCACTATAGCGGCTTACCTACCACCCATCACCAGGTCTCTTCACATACCTTGGTCCAATAGGGGGGCCTGAGTTCCTGCCCCAAGCCAGACTAGAGTGTGGCTCAAAGGAACTCAGGGTTCAAGGAATAGGGGCTGGCAAAAGAGTTTCTCCACTGTTGGATACTGGGGCCTCTTATTCTTTACTTACCTCCTGACAAGGACCAACTTAACCCACCAACATCACCATCACGAGGGTCTCCAGAACACCCTACAACCTCTCATATATCCCCCTTCTCCTTCGCCAATTTGGCGATCTAACTCTCACACATTCTTTTATTATCATGCCCACTCCCCTTTTAGGACGAGATCATCTCTCCAAACTCAAAGTATCTCTGCACATACCCCTTTAAAGGCTACCTCTATTTTCTTATTACACCTGGACTCTGACTAGGGAAAGTCTCCATCCCCAACCCAAGCCTCCGCCTCCTCCCATATGCCCACCATAAACCCCCCAATATGGGTCACCTCTAATCCTGCTATAGCCTCCCACAACACCCCAGTTCTTACCTTCTCAAAGAGCCCTCTTCCTGTGTATCCCAGGACCAATACCCTTTGTCTCCAGCCATCCGCCCTGGTTTAAAATCTATTATCCAGGACTGGGGAGATGGCTTAGCAGTTAAGGCACTTGCATGCAAAGCCAAAGGACCCAGGTTCAATTCCCCAGGACCCACATAAGCCGGATACACAAAGTGGCACATGCATCTGGAGTTCATTTTCAGCAGCTGAAGGCCCTGGCGTGCCCATTCTCTCTCTATCTGCCTGTTTCTCTCTCACACTCTCTCTTTCTCTCTGTCAGGTAAATTAAATTAAATTTTAAAAAATGTTTTAAAACCTATTATCCAACGCATCCCTTCTGCCTCACTCCTCACCTCACAACACTGCCATCCTGGAATCAAAAAACCTAATGGCACTTACCACCTAGTTCAGGACCACTGTAAAATTAATTAAGCTATTATTCCCACTTTCCAAGTCACAGCTAACCCCTACACAATACTCTCCTTCATACCTTCTACCTCAGCATTCTTTTCTGTATTTGATCTAAAAGATGCCTTCTTCACTATCCCACTACACCCTCAATCCAGGCCACTTTTTGCCTTCACATGAGAGGACCCTGACACCCTCCAAGCCCAGCTCATATGGATGGTTCTATCCCAAAGTTTCAGGAATAGCTCCCACTATTTTGCACAAGATCTACAAAAAGACCTGGCCTCCCTGGACCTTAAACCCAGCTTCCTCCTCTAGTATGTAGACAATCTCATCCTCTGTAGCCCCACTGCTGAACCTAACATAAAACACACAACCATCCTGCTTAATTCCTTAGCTGTATGCGGCTACCGAGCCCCTCAAGACAAAGCCCAAACCTGTAAGACCTCTGTTCTTTACCTCAGCCTCTCCATCTCAAGGGAGGGCAAAGCTACTCCACCTTCCGGACCTCAAGACCTCCTGCACTACCCTCCACCTCACACTAAACTGGGGTTACTTGCCATACATGGCCTCTTCAGTTTCTTCTGTATCTGGATTCCAAACTTCTCCCTTGTTGCTCATCCCCTACATGAGGTCACCAAAGGAAACCTATATGAGCCTCTCCTAACCCCACATTTCCTATAAGCCCCCATCAATCTCTTTAAATGATCCCTGTCTACCACCTCCACTCTCTCCCTGCCTGACATTAACAAACCTTTGTTACTTTCTACACACTAATAAGGGACAAACCTTAGCCATCCTCTGCCAAAAAGGAGGCAACATTTATCATCCCCTCACATACTTCTCCAAACAAGTAGACAAGGTAACTTGGGGCTGGCCCTCGTGCCTCCAGACCCTTGCAGCTGTAGTCCTTCTTGTCCCCAAGGACAATAAAATCTCCCTTCATAGCTCTGTATACATCCTCACCACACACTCATTCAAAGGCCTTCTTAGTCACTGGGCTTTTCTTTCTCTCTATCCCGAATCCAAACCCTCCACGCCTACCTTCTCGATCCCAACCTTACCTTTGAACAGTGCCCCCTTAAAACTCCCCCTTAAAACCCTCTTGCCCACTAAGTCCTTCATAATGCCCCAACCCAGCCCCCCATATAACAATTTCTCACATTCATGCTCAAAAGTCCTCAACCTCTACCTAAATCCATTCTCACACATGTAGGACACCCCCTGGCCTGATGCCCCTGACTGACTGGTTCATTGATGGCAACACCCTCAAACAAGAACCCTTCACCACTGTGTATGCTGCCCTCCATGGAGACCCTACTCGCCCACATAACCCCCATGTAATAAAGCCAAATCCCTACCACCCCATACCACCTCCCACCAGGCTGAGCTCATAACCCTGAACAGGGCCCAAACCCAGGCTGCCACCCACCAAGTCAACATGCACACTGACTTAAAATACACTTCTATCATACACTACAATATCCTGATCTGGAAAGGGTTCTCCCATCATTAATTCCTTCTATAGTCAGGAACTTTTGGATGCAGCACTCCGCACCCAAGCTGCCATCCTCCACTGTAAAGGTCACCAAAGGGACAAAAAATACATTTCCATACTTAACAACTTAGCTGACACCAAAGCACATGACACAGTCCTCCTATATCCCCAGTGCTCCCTACACAAATCTCTCTATATATCACCTAAGGAAAATGAAGATGCTGACTCGTTCCTCCTGACCAACATGCCTTTCACTTCCCCCAGAGTCACCATCCACCAAGATATCCTCTCCTACCTTCACTCTACATTTCATCCTTCCACCCATACTTTAGTTTCCTTCCTCAAAAACTCTTATAACCTCACACCTGATGACAAACTGTTCTTACAGCACTCAACCTCCTGCACCACCTACCAAAAACCAATCCCAACTCCAATATTCAACCTCCCCAGTTTTCCACCCACCAAATGAGGGGTACCACTCCTGCCTCAGACTGGCAGATTGATTTCACTCACATGCCTCCTGTAAGACCCTTTAAACACCTTCTGGTCCTTGTAGATACTTTCTCGGATTGGACAGAAGCCTTTTCCACCACTAACAAATGGGCTTCCACCATAGCCCTTCTCCTCCTAACAAAACTAGTCCCCAGACTTGGTCTACCTTTCTCCTTACAATTGGACAACGGCCCAGAATTCGTCTCAGCCTTCACCCAACATAGTCTCCACCCTCCATATCCTCTGGAAATTTCACATTCCTTACCATCCCCAATCCTCAGGGAAAGTGGAAAGAACTAACCAAACTCTCAAAGAAATCCTGACTAAACTAACCCTAGAGCTAAAGGTAGATTGGGTAAAACTCCTGTCTCTGGCTCTCCTCTGCCTTCATGCTCTTCCTCAAAAACCAACAAACACCAGTCCACTCGAGCTGTTGTACAGCCAACCTATCATCTCCTCACCCACTCACCGCTACTGAATCCTGCCTACCCTCCATCCTTGCCCAGGAATTTCTTTCTTTCCTCAGGACAGAACTGTGGAAAATAACCAATACAAGTCTCCTTGCACTGGTCCCAAACATCCCCTTTCCAGCCCTTAATGTGGGAGTCCTAGTCTATATCTCCTCTGGGACCCAACCCTCCTTACAACCTACTTGGCAGAGCCCCCATAAAGTCATTCTTCTCACTCCCACTGCTGCCAAACTTCAAAACCTCACTCCTTGGTTTCATCTTTCTCACCTCAAAAGGCACCTTCTATTCTCTCTTCTACTGCCTTGAGACCCACTAAACTTAAGATCTCACATCTCCCAACTATCCCTGAAGAGCCAACAGCAATACCATTAATCTAATGTCACATCTTCCAGATTTTTCAGATGTCACTGGACCTCCATCAATTTTATCTCTTCCTGGAGGATTTGCTGAAGGACTCATGGTTAACACCATAACCTGTCCACACCTTGACCAGCTGTTGAACGTCAATGAGATCCTTTGGTTACAAATCCATGTCCTTTCAGCCCCACCAAATCGAATTCTTCACTGCTGTCCTTCAAGGGGAATGCTCTGTACTTCCCCTCCCCCACCTTGCCTCTCATCCTCTCCCTCATATTCATCATTCTTCTTACTCTTGGATTAATCTCCACAACTCCTCCTGATTGGGCTTGCTTTGAAAAACTACTTCTTACACTTTATATCTGGACTTCCACAGCAGGTTTACTGGTCATAAAATGTCTCCCCCCAACTCCTCTTCCTTTAACCAACATAAACTAGTCTGGGAAGCCTCCCTACACCTCTCCAATTCTCATATCCCACTGAACGTATCTACCTGCCCCGTATGGGCCATGGACTCTGTCCTCCAGATGGTGAGGAGCCTCATCACTGAGGCTTACTCCCACTTCCACCACATGTTGCAAAGGCACTGGATCCCCTGTACACTACACCCCCAATGTAATGGTTACACAAATGGTCTCAAGTATGACCAGACTACTGGGAAAGACATAATTGAATATATAACTGCATATGGCCGTGTTGTCCGGTCTACCAGAGACTGTAGGGGGTCCCTCTTGGTCATTCCTCAAATACTGGAGCTATGTAGATTTTGCCTCTTCTCAGACAAACTAGAAAGGGGTCCCCTTATCAGGACAAGGAGTTCAAAAATTAAGAAGACTCCTGGAACCGGGAGGCACACTTGGGGGATTGGTCTGGGAAATCACTGTCAGTCCCCTCAACTGGAGAACTCACAACCTTAGGATGGGATGGGGTTCAACTGCATGGGATGCTATGGTCCTAACTACTCCTTGAGAACCTTCAGGCTTACCATCAAGGCAGCTAATATTTCTTTACCTATAAGCAAGACAAACTCTCTAGACCCCTGGACTCCTGCCCAACAGCCCAGTCCTATTTGCTTACTTACATCCTGAACATCCTAACCGCCCCCCTATTAATAGAAATGATAGCTTTAGCTAACACTAGCCATGAACTCCTCAAACAGGCTGATCTACAATTAGGAAGTGACTGCAGGATCTGTCACAGGGCAGGACAAATTTCTTACACAGGAATAAGACTCTTCAGCCTCACATTCCCTAACAACATCCACACAAAAAAGGATACTTGTCTAGATGGGCCCCCTGTTCCAGTCACTGGTGGACCACAATGTGTCAACTCCACCCCCATCCCAATTGCACCCATATGTTCATTAGTTCCATGTCCCCAAAGGGCACATATTTTGCCTGTCCCAATGGGATCCACACCTGTTATCCCAGGGGCCCATGTGATATGATTTTCCTAGCCCCAGATCTACACATTCTCCTGGGCCATGAAGTCAAGTAATAACACCCATATTCAGGAACAAAAGAGGCCCTGTTTTACTTCTAGTGCTACTGGGAATGGCCATCGTCAGGACCACAGCCACAGGGGCCACAGCTATGGGCCTCCAACAAATCTAACATAGTCAACTCACATACCACGTCAAGAAGGTGACGATCCAACAGAGCATAGTCATTCTCCAAAGCCAACTGGAGTCTCTAGCCAAAATGGTACTACTGAACAGGAGAGCACTTGATGTCATGACAGAAGAGAAAGGGAGAATTTGTGCTTTTCTCAATGAGGAATGCTGTTTCTATGCCCATCAATCAGGCATAGTCAGAGAATGCTAGGCAACTTTTAGAAAACATAAAAACCAAGTATGTTTCCAATAAACAATCCCAATGGAAGGACACCTGGGTCTCCTGGAGCCCGTGGTTGGCGCCCTTTGTAGGACCTGTCATCATAATCATGATAGCTGTTTCCTTCAGTCCCTTCCTCCCCCACCCCCAAATGTCTCTATTTTCTTATTTTCTCCAAGAAAGAATTCATGCTCTCACATCACGAAGAGTGACAGAATTCTTCATGGCTGGCCAGTATCAGCCCCTCGAAGACCTCGGCCCCTGCTTCTCACTGGACCTCACCTATATCTCTCCCTAGAAGGCTGCAACAACTCTCAGCAGGAAGTTACCCCTTCCATGACTTTGGTCCCTTTCCCTTTTGATCCAATTTCTTGTATCCCTTCACAGTCTGAATATGAAGGACTCTCCTCCAACCCAAAAAGGCAAACAAGATGTCTCCTTGAATTCATGACCCATGAACAAACATTGACTTAAGCCATACATAAATCACACAGAAATCAATCCATATCCTGACCCACAAACAACCACTGACCACATTAAAACTTCTGGGGCGTTACATCCTCAGAAATGATACTCCCCAACTCACTTCTCAGAAAATACATTCAATAGCCCCCCCTAGACTCCCATCCACACCTGCTCCTTTGATCTGTACATTTATAAACTTCAGCTATGGTGAGACACAGAGAGCCTCTAGCTCACACAAAGGTCTCCATCCCTCACTGTTTATCATACTTGCAATAAATGGTTTCCTTCTATCACAGTTCAAGTCTGCTGTCTTTCTCTTCAACTTTCCTTAAACTGTTTTCTTTTTTAACCAATTGCTAATTTTCCTGAAAATCTCTTTAACAAGAAAAGCTAATTGCCAAGCTGGAGAGACGGCTCAGAGTTTAAGGCGCTAGCCTGCAAAGCCTAAAAACCCAGGTTCAATTCCCCAGTACCCATGTAAAGCAAGATGTACAAGGTGGCACATGCATCAGGAATTCATCTGCAGTGGCTAGAGGACCTGGCACACCCATATTCTCCCTCTCTCTTAAATAAATAAATGGCTGGGTGTGGTGGTGCACACCTTCAATCCCAGCACTCAGGTGGCAGAGGTAGAAGAATCACTGTGAACTCAAGGCCACCCTGTGACTACATAGTGAATTCCAGGTCACCCTGGCATGGAACAAAACCCTACCTAGAAAAACAACATACACAAAAAATGATTAATCCTAATTACCATCTAAGGAGTTGAGACACTGTAGCAAAGCACCCACCACTTTGGAAATACACAAAGGTCATTCTCAGAGCTGCTTCTTTTTAAGGGGCTACACAACCTAAAACCAGTTTATAATTTTAAGTAATTTTAAGGCTTTATATCCACCTCATTTTCTCACTTGCAGAACAAGAATTTGTTACCCTTCATCAAGTTGTTTTAAGGACAAAATGCACATGAATTCTTAAATTTCTTTATTAACACACACAGAATTAGGTTTCATTGTGGTGTTTTCAAACAAAACTTTTGTTTCTCTCCCTCCTCCCCTCTTGCCCCTCCCTCCCACTTAGTTTTCTTTCTGTTTTCATACTCTGTTTCCTTTTATTTATTTATTTTTTTTGTTTTGTTTTTGTTTTTGTTTTTCGAGGTAGGGTCTCAATCTAGCCCAGGCTGACCTGGAATTCACTATGGAGTCTCAGGGTGGCCTCGAACTCACGGCAATCCTCCTACCTCTGCCTCCCAAGTGCTGGAATTAAAGGCGTGCGCCACCACGCCCTGCTTTCCTTCTATTTATTTATTTTTTTTCGATTTTTCCAGGTAGGGTCTCGCTCTAGCCCACGCTGACCTGAAATTCACTATGTAGTCTCAGGGCGGCCTCGAACTCACAGTGATCCTTCTAACTCTGCCTCCCAAGTGCTGGGATTACAGACGTGTGCCACCACACCCAGCTTTCATACTCTGTTTCCTTTTACCCTTTCTCCTCTTGTCACCTTTTCTTCCCCTCTTTTGATCTATCTCAGGCCATTGTCCATATTCAGCCTCACATCCTCTTATTTACATATATACTATTAACATAACATACATACAAACATTAAAAGTTAGGATCCACATATGAAAGACAATGATTTTTTGTTGTTTTTGTTTTGTCAAGATAGGGTTTCACTCTAGCCCAGGCTGACCTGGAATTCACTATGTAGTCTCAGGGTGGTCTCAAACTCAAGGTGATCCTCCTACCTCTGCTCTCAAGTGCTGGCATTAAAGGCATGTGTCACCACAACCAGCTGACAATGATTTAAAAAAATAAATATATACGGCTGGAGAGATGGCTTAGCATTTAAGGTGCTTGCCTGTGAAGCCTAAGGAACAAGGTTTGATTCCCCAGTACCCACATAAAACAGTTGCACAAGTTGGCACATGCGTCTGGAGTTCGCAGTGGCTAGAGGCCATACAGCAGCCATTCTCTCTCTCTAGCTCTCTCTCCCTCTCCAATAAATAAATAAAATATTAAAAAAATAAAAATATAAGTGAAGGTATCACTTTTGATGTAAACATCTTCAGGGCTGAAGAGACAGCTTAGAGGTTACAGCACTTACCTGTGAAGCCTAAAAACCCAGGTTCAATTCCCCAGTACATACGTAGGCCAAATGCACAAGGTGGAACATGTGTTTGGTGTTCTTTTGCAGTGGCTAGAGGCCCTTTGGAATGTCCACTCTATCTGTCTGTCTGTCTCTCTCTCTCTCAAATAAATAAATATTTAAAACAAAAAATTTAAACATCTTCAGATTCACATTTTTAATTTTTTTAATTTACTCTGAACAGATAGAGAATATGGGTACACCAGGACCTCCTGCCCATGCAAAGCATGTGCCACTCTGCATCTGGCTTATCCATGGGTACTAGGGAATCAAACCCAGAGCAGCAGGCTTTGCAAGCAAGCACCTTTACATCTCCCCAGCCCAACTTTTATTTTTCTAAAATAGGGTTCCATATAGCCAAGAATGGCCTCAAACTCACTATATAATTCAAGGATGACCCTGAATTTCTAATCCTCCTGCCTCCATCTCCTGAGTACTAGGATTACAGGAGCGTGCCACCACACAACATTTTTATGGAGTCCTGAGAAAGGAATTTAGGTGTTGGAGAGATGGTTTAGTGATTAAGGTGCTTGCCTGCAAAGCCAAAGAAAGGACCCAGGTTCAATTCCCTAAGACCCATGTAAGCCAGATGCACAAAGTGGCGCAAGTGTCTGAAGTTACTTTGCAGTGGCTAGAGGCCCAGGTGTGCCCATTCTATCTGCCTTTCTCTCTCTCAAATAAAAAAGGCCGAGAATAGTGGCCCACACCTGTAATCCTAGCACTTGGGAGGCAGAGGTAGGAGAATCACCGTGAGCACCGTGAGTTCGAGGCCACCTTGAGACTACATGGTGAATTCCAGGTCAGCCTGGGCCAGAATGAGACCCTACTTGGAAACTCCACCTCCCCAAAAAATAAAATCAGAAGGAGCCCATCTCAACAAACCACACAAAACTATCACAAAAGAAGAGAAGAGAAGAGAAGGAGAAAAGGAGGGAGGGAGGGAGGGAGGGGGCCAGGTGTGGTGGTGCACGCCTTTAATCCCAGCACTTGGGTAGGCAGAGGTAGGAGGATTACCGTGAGTTCAAGGCTACCCTGATACCACATAGTGAATTCCAGGTCAGCCTAGGCTAGAGCAAGACTCTACCTCAGGGGAAGGGAAGGGAAAGGAAAAGGAAAAGGAAAAGGAAAAGGAAAAGGAAAGGAAAGGAAAGGAAAGGAAAGGAAAGAAGGAAGGAAGGAATTTAGGGCTTCATATATTCTAGGAAAGCATGCTACAAACTGAGCTAGATCACCGACCACTTCTCTTTTTTTTTTTTTTCTTTTTTTTTTTTTTTTCTTGAGAGGAGATATGTTCCCAAAGCTGGCTCAACCTCCTGGGATACAGGGAATCCCCCTGCCTTACAGTTGCTGGGAATATAGTTACATGCCACCGAGCCCAGATCCTCTTTGGACCTCAAATATATAATATCTTGATTTCCCACCAGAAATAGAAGGTAAAATCCTACTGCTAAAGACTCCACACACTTGGGTTGCAAGGTCATCAAGAAATCAAGCTGGAGCTGAGCTGAAAACCTCCTATCTGTGAATCAGCTGACAGAAAGCTGGAAAAAGCTATGCTGCATGCAGCCCTATGGAGGAGAGAAGTTATCAGCGGTGATAAACAATAGTAGATATCACAAGCCTTAAGCTTGACCAGCCAGGCCAAAAGAGCCAATGGGTAGAATAGTGGCATGTCTGTCATGGGAGAAACCAACTGCTCTCTAATCGGAATATAGTCCCATTCCACAGGAGGGAATATGTGCTTGGAACTGAAAACCTAGTCAACAGCCTATGACGGGTGAGGTCATGAGCCTTTGGGGTGTAACACCTGCTGGTGTCTGGCTAAATGCAGATATTATGCTCACCAAACTGCCCTATAAGCACTTTTCTCCATGTTCATATCTGTATATTACTACTGCTCTCACTTTTGGCTAGAGAAACTTCTTTTTTTAAATGGCGGTGACCACTGGGAAGACTTAAAAAAATGTAAGAGCCAGGCTGGAGGGATGGCATTGCAGTTAAGGCACTTGCCTGCAAAGCCAAAGGACCCAGGTTCAATTCCTCAGAACCCACGTAAGCCAGATGCACAAGGTGCACATGTGTCTGGAGTTCATTTGCAGTAACTGAAAGCCCTGATATGCCCATTCTCTCTATCTGCCTTTTTCTCGGGGTCTCTCTCTCTCTCTCTCTCTCTCTCTCTCTCTCTCTAATAAATAAAATAAAGTATGGTGTACTTCTCCTTTAAAAAGAGAGAGAGAAAGAATGTAAGAGCCAAAGGAAGGGTAGGACTACTTACAATGCAATCTTCCAGACACAATATGACCTGGACATCCATGACCTCAAAGTGCCTGACACTACCTACATAAGACCTTCGGCATAGGAGGAAAAGATGATGACATCAAAATAAGAGAGTAAGTGAGAGGGAGAGGGGATATGATGGAGGGTGGATCTGTAAGGGGGACTGCAGGGGAGGGAATTATCATGGTTTATTGTCTATAATTATGGAAGTCATCAATTAAAAAAAATTTAAAAAGAGCCGGCGTGGTTGCGCACACCTTTAATGTCAGCACTCAGGAGGCAGAGGTAGGAGGATCACCATGAGTTTGAGGCCACCCTGAGACTAGTGAATTCCAGGTCAGCCTGGGCTAGAATGAAACCCTACCTCAAACAAACAAACAAAAAAAAAAAATTATCATGCCATTTACTATGTATATGTTGAGAAAGAAGTTCATCCAGATATACTAGAAATCAAAATTCTGCCACACAAAATATCAGTCAGTTCCCTTTAGATACAATAATAAGTGATGTAACACATATCCACAGAAGAGCCTGTGTTTTTGTCAGGAGCTTCCCTGGGGCAGATCAGTCAGCCCAGTTGCTAATGCTTCTCCATCCTGGATGAATCTCCACAGAAGGAATGTGCTTCAGTGTTTTGGTTTCATCTGACACATGCTTTCGGCTTAGCAAATTACTTCCTCTTGAACACTTGCAAGGTTTCTACAGACATCAGGTTGATGGCTTAAGTCTGATTTCCTACACCTCAGCATGCAGAAAACTGTGGTCGATTTATGGACACTTTTCAAACCATTATGTAATTCCTATGCTAGTAAGAAAGAAAAAAAGTTCATATACTATCCATACATTCTAATGCTTCTGCTTTAAGATGATTACCAGTCCACAAAAAGATATCAAATAATAGCATAACTATTTTAAATACAAAAACTCAGCCGGGCGTGGTGGCGCATGCCTTTAATCCCAGCACTCAGGAGGCAGAGGCAGGAGGAGCACCATGAGTTCAAGGCCACCCTGAGACTACAGAGTGAATTCCAGGCCAGCCTGAGCTAGAGTGAGACTCTACCTCAAAAAACCAATAAATAAATAAATAAATAAAATCCTGGGACTTCTGAACATTATAAAACATCTCAAAATTAGAATTTGAAAGCTTATTTAACTCTAGTTCTTAATTACATGTAACCTACCAAGAAACGCAAGCAGATGTGTGTCACAAATCATCCATTAATAATTTATATTTAAAGTCAAAGCTGGACGTGGTAGCACACATCTTTAATTCCAACACTGTGGAGACAGAGGTAGGAGGATCATTGTGAGTTCAAGGCCACCCTGAGACTACATAGTGAATTCCAGGTCAGCCTGGGCCAGAGTGAGACCCAACCTCGGAAAAAAAAAAAAAAAAAAAACCTAAAGCCAAGCACGGTGGTGTATGCCTTTAATCCCAACACTTGGAAAGCTAAGGCAGGAGGATCACTGTAAATTCAAGGTCACCCTGAGACTACAAAATGAATTCCAAGTCAGCCTGGGCTAAAGCAAATCCCTACCTTGAAAAAACAAATAATAATAATAATAATTTATATTTAAGGGCTGGAAAAATGGCTGAGCAGTTAAAAGCACTTGCTTATAAAGCCTACCAGCCAGGGTTCAATTCCCCAGTAACCACATGAAGCCTGATGCACACAAAGTAGCACATGCAGCTGGAGTCCATCTGGAGATCTGGTTTATTTTTTTCTCTCTCCCTCTCTCTGCTTGCAAATAAATAAACACTTAAAAATTAATTTACATTTAAGCCCATGGATGATGGTTTTCTACTTACATTTGAGTATGAGTATCCTTCAGATACAAAATTCCTAGCAGTTCAAATATTGAAACACCTGCACAGGGAGTTCTCTGGCTCTGTCTTCTGCACATTTATACAGCTGTGATGTATGACTCTCAGGTCAGGTTGTTTCCAAAGAACTGTCATTTGTTTCCTTTACATTCTAATAGACTAAAGGGATATTTTTAAAGTAAACTCAAGCTTAAAAAAAGATTTGGGCCAGGTGTGGTGGCGTACGCCTTTAATCCCAGCACTTGGGAGGCAGAGGTAGGAAGGAGGATCTCCATGAGTTTGAGGCCACCCTGAGACTACATAGTGAATTCCAGGTCAGCCTGGGCCAGAGTGAGACCCTTCCTCGAAAAATCAAACCAAGATTTGGCTGAGCCGGGTATTGTGAGGCACGTCTTTAATCCCAGCACTCAGGAGGCTGAGGTAGGAGAATCACTGTGAGTTTGAGGTGGTCTGAAACTGAGACTACAGCCTGAGACTACATAGTGAATTCCAGGTCAGTCTGAGCTAGAGTGTGACCCTACCTTGGAAAAAAAAAAGATTTGCCTGGGGAGCCAGGTGTGGTGCCACACGCCTTTATTCCCAGCACTGAGGAGGCAGAGGTAGGAGGATTACTGTGAGTTCAAGGCCACCTTGAGACTACATAGTGAATTCCAGGTCAACCTGGCAAGACCCATCTCGGCGGAAAAAAAAAAAAAAAGGATTTGTCTGGTGCTGGAGGGATGGCTCAGTGGTTAAGGCACTTGCCTGCAAAGCCTAACAACCGAGGTTCAATTCCCTAGTACCCACCTAAAGCCAGATGCAGTGGCACATGCATCAGGAGTTCATTTGCAGCAGCTGGAGGCCCTGGCATGCCCATTCATATTCATTCATTCTCCCTCCCTTCCCATCTACCTCTCTCTGCATGCAAACAAATAAATAAAATCATTTAAAAACTGGGCATGGTGACACACACCTTTAATCTAAGCACTCTGAGGGCAGAGGTAAGAGGATCACTGTGAGTTCCAGGCCAGCCTGGGCTAGCATGAGATCTTACTTTAAAAAAAAAAAAAAGCTGGGCATGATGGTACACACCTTTAATCCTAGCACTTGGGAAGCAGCAGGAGGACTGCCATGAGTTGGAGGCCAGCCTGAGACTACAGAATGAATTCCAGGTCAGCCTGGGCTATAGCGAGACCCTACCTTGAAGGGAAAAAAAAAGATTTGTCCTGAACTGGGAATGTAGCTCAGTTACGATAGAGTGCTTGCCTAGTATGCACAAAGCCCGAAGCTCACTCTCCAGCACCACATAAACCTTGCATGGTGGTTCATGCCTGTAATCCTAGCACCCTGGGAGTAGTGAAGGATGAAGGTAGGAAGATAAAAAGATGGTATATGTGATTTCATTATAATCATAAAATAAATTTCTCCCTAAGATAAGAGAATTAATCGGATATTAAAAGACAGTTATTGGGCTGGAGGGATGGCTTAGCGGTTAAGGCACTGCCTGCAAGCCAAAGGACCTCAGCTCAATTCCCCAGGACCCACATAAGCCAGATGCACAAGGGCACACATGTATCTGGAGTTTGTTTGCAGCGGCTGGAGGCCCTGGCACGCCCGTTCTCTCTCTCTCTCAAAATAAAAAATATATATTTAAAAACTTAAGACCTAGTCTAACCAAGAACAGCATATACTTATATAAGGAAATCAATCCAGTATTAACTCCCATAAGCTCATCAAAATAAAGAGTGCATGACAGTATTACATGCTGGAACTACACCACCAACCATAAACCTGCACTGTGTGTGTCGTACAGTGCTGCTCAAAGCTGTCACCTTGAGAATAAAGCTACACACTCAATTCTAAATTGGGTCCAGATCCATGCATGGCCTATCACAGCTTCTTCCAGATACCTTCTTCAAATCTCCACACCACTTCTGGAAGTTTCTTTCAATAGTTCCAAGTAAACTGAAAACAAGACAATACTTCTGTGAAAAGAAGGGGCTTAGTCCCAGCATGGTGGCCCACACCTGTAGTACCAGCACTCAGGAGGCAGAAGTAGGAGGATCACCATGAACTGGAGGCCACCCTGAGACTACACAGGTAATTCCAGGTCATTCCAGGTCAGCCTGGGCCAGAGTAAGATCCTACCTTGGAAAACCAAAAAAAAAAAGGGGGGGGGGCTTCACAGCAGAAGATTCAATATCTAACTGGACTTTGCCCTTCTGAATCTACATGACCTTCAACAAGTATTTCGTTCTCAATCTTCTTCTCTATCAAAGGGCAAAAGGGCTATGTACCAATCTAGAGAATAATTCTGTAGGTAAAGCCTCTATTTCTCATTATGGTAAATGGTTGACAATAAATATCACAACTAAACAGTAGTCCACAGATTATTTCAAACTACCTTCTTACGGGAATCATAATTAAACTGTGTGAGATTTAGTATTAAAGCTGTAATGCCTTTTTTTTTTTTTTTTTTTTTTTTTTTTTTTTTTGCAGGGAGGGGTGGAACCCAGGGTCTTCCACACACTAAGCAATTACCAAAACATTTTTTAAACTAAATTTTTTTTTATGTATGGAAAATGGATCCTTGGGCCAGGCATGGTGGCCCATGTCTTTGATCCCAGCACTCTGGCTGAGGTAGGAGGCTCACTGTGAGTTCAAGGACATCCTGAGAATACATAGTGAATTCCAGGTCAACCTGGGCTACAGCAAGACCCTACCTGGAAAAATCATGGAGCCTTAACTTATCAACAGTAAGTTGTTAAAAAATTAACTTTTGGGGGCCTGGAGAGATGGCTTGGTGGTTAAGCCAAAGGACCCTGGTTCGATTCCCCAGGACCCACGTTAGCCAGATGCACAAGGGGCGCATCCATCTGGAGTTTGTTCGTAGTGGCTGGAGGCCCTGGCACACCCATTCTCTCTCCCTCCCTCTATCTTTTTCTCTCTCTTAAATAAATAAATAAACAAAATCTATTTTAAAAATTAATTTTTTGGTGGGCAAGATACTGCACGCTTTTAATCTCAGCACTCAGGAGGCAGAGATAGGTGGATCACCATGTGTTCAAGGCTACCCTGAGACTACATAGTGAATTCCAGGTCAGCCAGGGCTACAGCAAGAACCTACCTCAGGAAAAAAAAATAACTTTTTTTAAAAACGTTAGAATGTTTATATATTTATTTAAGCTTCAAATGGTCCAAATCTTTAAAGCTGTCTCAAGAAAACTGCATTTGAGAACCCCATTCATCTAGGTTATCTAAACAATAAATGATACACCACAGACTCCAGGCAAAGTCACAACAGGATGAGAAAAGAGCCTTCAGTCTCTCTCAGATTTCCTGGCCACTTGTTATTTTAAAACTTGATCACATAAACATTAAACAGGGAAAATTCCCTTTCAGCTAAGTCCCCAGGGGGTTATGGTTTAGGATCTGTTTTTAGCATCCTGTGGGTTATGTTAAAGGTCAATGTTCTTTTTCCTTACTCCTGTTCCTAGATCCTGAAACAGTGTATGCACATTCTGTACTATGCAGTCTTTAGTTATCATTACAACTTTTAAACACAATAATCTTTTCATATAGTACTTTTATATATAACTTTTGAAAGCAAATACGTAACTTCAAAAGATGAGGAAAAATACGTCACACAGAACACACAAATGCAATGAGCAAGTCAGCACTACACTAAAATGTCTTGTGGACCGCTGTGCGTGCAATTCCTGCACATCTGAGAATACTGGAAATCAGCTGGTTCTTTAAAAGTCGATGAAGCCGGGGGTGGTGGCGCACGCCTTTAATTCCAGCACTCCGGAGGCAGAGGTAGGAGGATCGCCGTGAGTTCAATGCCACCCTGAGAATAGAGAGTGAATTCCAGGTCAGCCTAGGCTTGAGTGAGACCCTACCTCCAAAACCCAAAACAAAATAAAAATTACCATAAAAGTGGATGAGGTCGGGTGTGGTGGCGCACGCCTTTAATTGCAGCACTCGGGAGGCAGAGGTAGGAGGAGTTCGAGGCCACCCTGAGACTACAGAGTGAATTCCAGGTCAGCCTGGGCTAGAGTGAGACCCTACCTCGAAAAAACAAAACATAGAAGGAAAAAAAGTCGATGAGCTGTTCTATATGACTGGATTGTTTCAGGCTCTTCCTGTGGCCCACTTGTAACATTTGTGGCTGCTTATAAAATTAATGCTTTTTTCACTAAACAAATTTCCAGTTGGAAAAGTACAACCCAAGATACATAAAGTTAATTTGTACCGAAACGCAGTTTGGCTGCCAACCTTTGTACCGTGACCACTACCAGTGAGGGCTGCAGACTCACATTTTATGGTGGGAAGGTAAGTTTCAGTTAAACCCAGAGAGCTTTTGCAAGTCTGAGGGCGACAAGAAGACAGCCTGCTTCTACAGCGCCAGAGTAACAGCGAATGGAACTTCTATTCCCGCCGTCTATAAAATCCGGCAGCGTTCGCGGTTCACCCGTGCCTGTAATTAGGATTTAAACATCCCTCCTCTACATACTTCACACCAGATAATGCGTTTTCAGGTACGGATGTTCTAGCAATAATCCTACCAAGTTATTTCCTACTTAAAGCTACAACCCCAGTGTCAGTACATTTTAATCATCGCTACGAGGTTTTGGAATGGCCAAAAAGTTGTTTTGCAGCCCTGCGTCCGTAAACCGCGCGTCCAAGGGACTGAGACCGCAGAGACTAAATTACAGCCTCGCAGACGCTGCTCGAATCGCCGTGGTGCTGCGACCTCCGCCTCGGACGAGCGCGGCGCAAAGTTTCGTGAGCTCCGGGCGCCGATCCCCGGCCCCCGAGGACGCCGCGGCCCGAGCGACCGGCCGCCCCCGCCGTCCTCGCGCGCGCGGACGCTCCGGCTCGGGCTCCGGCCGAGGCCGGGACGCGGGTAAGCTGGAGGGGAGCGGCTGCCTGGGCGCGGGACACTCACCGCAGCGGCCGGGGCAGGTGCGCGGGGTCGGGCCGCGGAGAGGCAGCGGGCGGCCGGGCGCGGAGGAGGGAGAGCGCGGCGCCGAGCCGAGCGCGAGCGAGCACCCGGCAACGACGGGGCGGCGAGATGCGGCTCGCTTCCTGCTCCCACAGATCGCGGCTCGGTCTCCGCCCGCCCGCAGGCAACGCACCGAGTCCCGCACCCGCAGCGCACGTCACGGCTACGGAGCGCCCGAGGGGGCGGGGGCGGGGCTCTGAGGGATCGGCACTCGGGGGCGGGGCCCTTGCGGTGGGGGCGGGGCCTCTGCGGTGAGGGGCGGGGCCTCCGTGGGGCGGCGGGGGCGGGGGCGGGCCTGGGGGGAATCTAGCTCTCCGCTCTCGGGCGCGCGCGCAGGCTCTAGGCGGGAGCGCGCTCCAGTTGCTCTGGGTCGAGGGGGCGGGCAGGTCCCTCCTTCCCAGGCAGGGTGAGCCCGGCCGCAGGCAGTGAGGCGGAGGAGGCGGAAGAGCGAGCGAGTCTCGGGCGGAAGGGGACGGCTGAGCTCTCCCCGTGGCCCGTGTCCTTGCCACGCCCGCGAATTTCTTGTTCCGCATTGCTTCGCCTTCCAAATACCCATCCTGACTCCGACTTCACTTGTTAATGCCCTTTTCTCCTTTTCTCTCTCTCTCTCTCTCTCTCTCTGGTTTTTTTGTTTGTTTGTTTGAGTTTTTGAGACTGGGTGGCCCAGCCTCTGACCCACCATGTAGCCCAGGGTAGCCTGGAGCTCGCCAGGATCCTCCTGCCTCAGTCTCCTGAGGTCAGAGCTGAGCTACGGTGCCAGGCTTTATCTTTCTGGCTATTTAAATTTTACTGTTTCAGGGCTGGGGAGGTGGCTTAGTGGTTAAGGCGTTTGCCTACAAAGCAAAGGACGGAGGTTCGATTCCCCAGTGCCACAACTCAGACTCCAAAAGTCGTTACTATGTTCAAAATATATACCATTAAAAATGGAGTACAGGAGGTTGGGCAGGGCATGGTGGTGCATGTCTTTTATCCAAGCACTCAGGAAGCAGAAGTAGGAGGATTGCTGTGGGTATGAGGCCAGCCTGGGACTACCCAGTGAGTGACAGGTCAACCTGGCTAGAGTGAAACCCTACCTCAAAAACAAACAAAAAGTACAGTACAGGGGTGGGAGATGGTCCAGTGGATAAAACCCTTGCGAAATAATATAAGGATCTGAGTGTGAATTCCACGAACCCATATAAAAGGCAAACATGGTAGCACATGCCTGTAATCCCAATCTGTGTCTCTTGCGAGGTGGGAGAATTATCCAGAAGTTCATTGGCCAGCTAGCCTAGGAACCACAACATCAGAACAAGAGACACTACCTCAAACAAGGTGGAAAGAGGAACAATATCCAAAGGTGTCCTCTGACCTCCATACATGACACACACACACCAAAAAACAAACAAAAAAGATACCAGGCCTGGTAACACACTCTAGAGGCATAGGTAGGATGATTGCCTTGAACTCTGAGACTACTTAGTGAATTTTAGGTCAATCTGAGCTAAGTCGAGACCCTACCTCAAATAAGAAAAAAAAAAAAAAAAAAGATGTAAAATAAATAGTATTGTGAAATAGAAGAAGGAAATATCAAGGAATCACTGACCAGAAAGTTTGAAATTGAGTTTGTCAGACTTAACTATTATGCTACAGGGTTTGCTTTTCTTTCTCTCCTTTCTTTCTCTCTTTCTTTCCTTCCTTCTTTCTTTCTTTCTTTTCCTTTTTTTTCTTCTGATTTTTCTTTTGTTTTTTTTTTTCAGGTAGGGTCTCACTCTAGCCTAAGATGACCTGTAATTCACTATGTAGTCTTAGGGTGGCCTCGAACTCATGGTAATCCTCCTAACCTCTGCCTTCTGAGTGCTGGGATTAAAGGCATATGCCACCACACCCGACTCCAATTTATTTTTTAATAACTTTTTTTATTTATGAGAGAGAGAGAATGAGTGTACCATGGTCTCTAGTCACTACAAATGAACTTCAGACATATGTGCCACCTTGTGCATCTGGCTTAAATGAGTTCTGGAGAATCGAACCTGTGTCCTAAGGCTTAGCAGGCAAGCGCTTTAACCATTAAGCCATCTCTGCAGCCCTAAAATAGTTTATTTTTAAAAGTCACATGGAAGGCTTTGTAAAAAATTTTTTCAAGTGATGTTCTAGACTCATTTTGTGACTCTTCATTTAGCTGCACATTCATTCATACCTATGCCCTCCCCCCCCCATCCCCTCCCTTTTTTTGAGATAGGGTCTCACTCTAGCCCAGGCTGTCCTGGAATTCACTATGTAGTCTCAGAGTGGCCTCAAACCCATGGCAATCCTCCTACCTCTGCTTCCCAATTGCTGGAACTAAAGGCATGGGCTCGGCTGGCTTTCTTTACTTTTCTTTCTCTCTCTCTCTTTCTTTCTTTCTTTCTTTTGTTGTTTTTGTTTTGTTTTGTTTTTCAAGGTAGGGTCTCACTCTAGCCTAGGCTGACCTGGAATTCACTATGTAGTCTCAGGGTGGCCTCAAACTCACAGGGATCTTCCTATCTTTGCCTCCCCAGTCTGGGATTAAAGGCATGCACCACCTCACCCGGCTCTTTCTGTTTTAAAGAGACAGATATTTTTTTCTTTTTTTTCCCTCAAATATATATTTGACAGGGAAAGAGAAAGAGAATGGGAACGTCAGGGCTTCTAGCCACTGCAAAGGAACTCCAGATGCCTGTGTCCCCTTGTGCAGCTGGGTAGCGTGGGTCCTGGGGAATAGAACCTGGGTACTTTGGCTTTGCAGGCAAATGCCTTAACTGCTAAGCCATCCCTCCAGCCCAAAAGAGAGAGTTTTTTGTTGCATTGCCCAGGTTGTTCAAACTTCTAGGCTCAAGGGGTCCTCCTACCTTTTCAGTGTGAATTTCCAGATCAAGTCTCCCACACGTGAACTCTGGGAGGATGCATTAATCCCTGGCACAACCTTCTTCAATTTACAGATGCATTCACAAGCCCAGAAGCTGGCTGTTTCCATAATGTAGTGGTCACCCACTTCATCTAACACACACGCGGAAGTTTTCTAAACCCTGTAGTTTGGTTGTTTATGAAGGCTTCATTCAATCACTGGCCACGGATAATTGTCAATCTCTAGTCATTCACCCCTCCCTGGAAGTCTCAGCTCGGGGCATAAAAGGAAAATCACAGTGAAACCAATTCTGGGAGAAAATTTAAAAGTGTCGTAAAAAGGGTTAGAGTTTATGCAGGTCTCAAGCTACTCTCGGAATGTGAACTTTGGTCCCTTTTGTCCTTTGACTTCAAACTTCTGGAAGGATCAGATAATTACACTATGTCCAGAGACTCAAGGTTGCTTTATGGATGTTTGTTATGTATAAAATTGTTTCTGGGGAGCCGGGCGTGGTGGCGCACGCCTTTAATCCCAGCACTCGGGAGGCAGAGGTAGGAGGATTGCCGTGAGTTCGAGGCCACCCTGAGACTCCATAGTGAATTCCAGGTCAGCCTGGGCTAGAGTGAGACCCTACCTCGAAAAACCAAAAAAAAAAAAAAAAAATTGTTTCTGGGGCTGGAGAGATGGCTTAGCGGTTAAGCGCTTGCCTGTGAAGCCTGAGGACCCCGGTTCGAGGCTCGATTCTCCAGGACCCACGTTAGCCAGATGCACAAGGGGGCGCACGCATCTGGAGTTCGTTTGCAGTGGCTGGAAGCCCTGGCGCGCCCATTCTCTCTCTTTCTCTCTATCTGCCTCTTCCTGTCTCTGTCACTCTCAAATAAATAAATAAAAAATGAACAAAAAAAAATTTAAAAAAAAAAAATTGTTTCTGTATCTCCTACCAGTCATGTTGTTCCCAGCAGATGGCCCTAATCTGTCCCGACATTTAATCGTTTCCTGCAAAGGAATGTTCATTCATTATAATAAATCAGCCCTGCTTGCCTACATACACTAACACACTACCTCTCTCCTTTGAAACACTAGAGCTATCTGAATTTGTGTTTACCAAATTGCAATTTCCAAGACCTCAAGTGAAGAAGGCTTTCATTTAGTCCAGGATAGACTTGAACTTTGTATGTAGATATTTTACTTATTTCAGAGAGAGAGGGAGGGAGAGAAAAAGAGAGGGGAAGAGGCAGATAGAGAGAGAATGGGGGTGCCAGGGCCTCTAGCCACTGCAAACAAACACCAGACGCATGCTCCACCTTGTGCATCTGGCTTATGTGGGTACTGGGGAATTGAACCTGGGTCCTTAGGTTTTCAGGCAAATGCCTTAAGCACTAAGCCATCTCCCCAGCCCATCTTGAACTCCTTGGGAAGTGGAAGTAAGAGGATCAGGAGTTCAAGGTGGGCTGGGGAGATGTTTTAGCTGTTAAGGTCCTTGCCTGAGAAGCCTAAGGACCCAGGTTCAATTCCCCAGTACCTACATAAGCCAGATGCACAAACAAGGTGGCGCATGCATCTGGAGTTCATTTGCAGCAGCTAGAGGCTCTGGCATGCCCATTATCTCTCTCTCTCTTTCTCTTGCTCTCTCTCAAATAATAAATAAATAAATAAAATTTCTTTACACTAAACTTTCTGAGTTTGATTTGGTAAACAAAGGATGAAAATTCCATCCTGTTAGTCACATATTACACAGGCACCCAGCCTTATCACCTAAGAGGCTTGATAAGTCACTTAGATAATGTAAATTTAGGTGTGGTTGAAAGGGCTTGGTATAAAGAACAAAACTATACTCATTTTTCCTGTATTGGTCCAGAGCTGATAAAGAATAGAGAAAAGCAAAGATGGGACATGGTGGCACGTGCCTTTAATCCCAGCACTCAGGAGGCTGAGGCAGGAGAATGGAAGTGAGTTCCAGGCCAGCCTGGGATACAGGGTGATGTCCTGGTCAGCCTGGGCTAGAGTGAGACCCTGCCTTAAAAAATGAAAAAAAGGGCTGGAGAGATGGCTTAGCGGTTAAGGGCTTGCCTGTGAAGCCTAAGGACCCTGGTTCGAGGCTCGATTCCCCAGGACCCACGTTAGCCAGATGCACAAGGGGGCGCACAAGTCTGGAGTTCGTTTGCAGTGGCTGCAGGCCCTGGCACACCCATTCTCTCTCTCTCTGTCTGCCTCTCTCTCTCTGTCACCCTCAAATAAATAAATAAAAATGAACAAAAAAAAATTTTTTTTTAAATGAAAAAGTAAACCCAGCATAGTGGCACATGCCTTTAATCCCAGCACTTGGAAGGCAGAGGTAGGTGGATCACTGTGAGTTTGAGGCTACCCTGAGACTACATAGTGAATTCCAGGTCAGCCTGGGCTAGAGAATGAGATCCTACCTCAAAAAAACCAATACTAATAATAACAATAAAAGAAATAGAAAGTTAGCCAGACATAGTGGCGCACACCTTTAATCCCAATACTTGAAAGGCAGAGGTAGGAGAATCACTGTGAGTTTGAGGCCAGCTGGGACTACATAGTGAATTCCAGGTCAGTCTGGGCTAGAGAATGAGATCCTACCTCAAAAAAACCAATACTAATAATAACAATAAAAGAAATAGAAAGTTAGCCAGACATGGTGGCGCACACCTTTAATCCCAATACTTGAAAGGCAGAGGTAGGAGAATCACTGTGAGTTTGAGGCCAGCTGGGACTGCATAGTGAATTCCAGGTCAGTCTGGGCTAGAGCAAAACCCTACCTTTAAAACCAAATAAGGGCTGGGGAGATGGCTTAGCAGTTAAGGCCCTTGTCTACAAAGCCAAAGGACTCAGGTTCAATTCCCCAGGAGCCACATAAGCCAGATACACAAGGGGCACATGTCTGGAGTTCATTTGCAGTGGCTACAGGCCCTGGCATGCCCATTCTCTCTCTGTCTGTCTCTATCTCTCTTCTCTATATCTCTTGCTGTCTGTTTGCAAATAAATAAACAAAAATTAAAAATATTTAAAAAAAGAAAAACCAAATAAATAAATAAGTTGTCTTCTTTTATCCCTATCACTAAAGAAGTTACAGTTTTTAGAAGCACCATTCTAGGAACTGGGACATAGACCAAACACACACATTTCTTTCTTTCTTTCTTTCTTTTTCTTTTTTTCGGTTTTTCAAGGTAAGTGTCTCACTGTAGCCCAGGCTGACCTGGAAATCTCTTTGTAGTCTCAGGCTGGCCTGGAACTAACAGCAATCCAAATGCTGGGATTAAAGGAGTGCACCACCACACCTGGCCACCAAATACACTTTTTTTTTTTTTTTTTTTTTTTTTTGAGGTAGGGTTTCACTGTAGCTGGGGCTGACCTGGAATTTAATTTACTACATTCTCTCAGGGTGGCCTCGAACTCATGGCGATCCTCGTACCTCTGCCTCCTGAGTGCTGGCTACTGTTTTTTTGTTTGTTTGTTTGTTTTGTTTTTCAAGGTAGGGTCTTGCTCTAGCTCAGGCTGACCTAGAATTTGCTATGCAGTCTCAGGGTGGCCTTGAACTCACAGGGATCCACCTACCTCTGCCTCCTGTGTGCTGGGATTAAAAGTGTGCACCTCCAGGCTTGGTCCAAAGTTTATTTTATTTTAATTAATTAATTAATTAACGTATTTATTTATGAGAGAAAGATAGAGACAGGTAAAGAGAGGGGGGCTGGAGAGATGGCTTAGCGGTTAAGTGCTTGCCTGTGAAGCCTAAGGACCCCAGTTTGAGGCTCAATTCCCCAGTACCCATGTAAGCCAGATGCACAAGGTGGCACATGTATCTGGAGTTCTTTTGCAGTGGCTAGAGGCCCTGGTGTGCCCATTCTCTCTCTTTCTCTCTCTGCCTGTTGCTGTCAAATAAGTAAAAATAAAACAAAAAAAAAAAGTTAAAAGAGAGAGAGAGAGAATGGGTGTGCCAGGGCCTCTAGGCATTGCAAATTCCAGATGTATGGTCCACCTTGTGCATTTGGTTTACATGGATCCTGGGGAATTGAATCTGGCTTCTTAGACTTCACAGGCAAGCACCTTAACCACTAAGCCATCTCTCCAGCCCATTTTTTTTTTTTTTTTTTTTTTGAGGTAAGGTCTCACTCTAGCCCAGGCTGACATGGAATTCACTATGTAGTCTCAGGATGGCCTCAAATTCATGGTGATCCTCCTACCCCTGCTTCCCAAGTGCTGGGATTAAAGGCATGCGACCACGCCCGGCTTCCAAAATGTTTTAAAATATTTGCAAGCAGAGAGATAGATAGAGAGGGAGAGAGAGAATGGGCACACCAGGTCCTCTTGCCACTGCAAATGAACTCCAGACACATGTGCCACCATGTGCTTCTGGTTTTATGTGGGTACAGGGGAATCAAACCCAGACCTTCAGTCTTTGCAAGCAAGTGCCTTTAACTGCTGAATCATCTCTCCAGCCCTACAATATCATACTTTAAAAAAATATTCTAGAGCTGGGAAAAAAATATCCTAGGGCTGGAGAGATGGCTTAGCAGTTAAGGACCTTGCCTGCGAAGCCTAAGGACCCATGTTCTATTCTCCAGGTCCTACGTAAGCCAGATGCACAAGGTAGTGCATGTGTCTGGAGTTTGTTTGCAGTAGCCAGAGGCCCTGGCATATCCATTATCTTTCTCTCTCTCTTTCTCTTTCCCTCTCTCTCTGTCTGAAATAAAAATAAAATAAAATAAAATAAAATAAGCCAGGTATGGTGGTGCACGCCTTTAATCCCAGCACTTGGGAGGCAGAAGTAGGAAGATCGCCTTGAGTTCGAGGCCACCCTGAAACTACATAGTGAATTCCAGGTCAGCCTGAGATAGAGTGAGACTTTACCTTGAAAAACAAAAATAAGTACATAAATTAAATAAAATACATTTTAAAATATTCTATTATTTACTTACTTATTTGCAAGAGAGGAAAAGAGACAGACAGATAAAGAGGGAGAGAGCACAAGGCAGAGCATGAGGATGCAAGGGATCTAGCCACTGCGAATGAACTCCAGACACATGCACTACTTTGTGCATCTGACTGTAGGTGATAGAACTGGGGGAACTGAACATGGGCTATCGGGCTTTGCAAGCAAGCAGCCTTTAACCACTACACCATCTCTCCAGCCCTTATAGTGTTTTTTTTCTTTCGGTATTTTTATTTATTTATTTGAGAGAGAGAGAGAGATACAGAAATAGGTAGAGAGAGAGAGAGAGAGAGAGAGAATGGGCGTGCCGGGGCCTCCAGCCATTGCAAACAAACTCCAGATGTGTGCACCCCCTTGTGCATCTGGATAATGTGGGTCCTGGGGAGTCAAACCTGGGTCCTTTGGCTTATGCAGGCAAGCGCCTTAACTGCTAAGCCATCTCTCCAGCCCTATACTTCCTTTTAAAAATATTGTGGCTCTGTGATGTTGTTTGCCTTTAATCACAATGAGTTTCAGGCCAGCCTTAACTACAGACTGAGTTCCAGGTCAGCCTGGGCTACAATAAGACCATGCCTTGAAAAGAAACAAAAAATAAGCTGGGTGTGGTGCCTCACGACTTTAATTCCAGCACTCGGGAGGCAGAGGTAGGAGAATTGCTGTGAGTTCAAGGCCACCCTGAGACTACATAGTGAATTCCAGGTCAGCCTGGGCTAGAGCGAGACCCCATCTCAAAACAACAAAATAAATAACAAACATAAAATATTTTGTATTTATTTGCACCTGTATATGTATGTATGTATGTATGTGTATATATATATATATATATTTTTTTTTTTGAAGTATGGTCTCCCTCTAGTCAAGGCTGACCTGGAATTCACTATATAGTCTCAGGGTGGCCTCAAACTCACAGGGATCCTCCTACCTCTGCCTCCTGATGCTGGGATTAAAGGTGAGTGCCACCACGCCCAGCCAGTTTGTGTGTGTGCGTGTGCATGTGTGTGCGTGTGTGTGTGTGTGTGTTTGTATGAGCATGGGAGGGTCTTTTGCCATTTTAATTTTTTTTGAATTTTTATTTATTTCCTTGAAAGAGAGGGTGGGGGTAGAGAGAGAGAGAAAGAGAGAGTGAGAGAGAGATTGGGCAAGCCAGAGCCTTCCAACGTTGCAAACAAACTCCAGATACATGTGCCACTTTGCGCATCTGGTTTATGTGGGTCCTGGGGAATCCCATTGTGGTTAATGCTTTGGGATGACAGGTGCATGTATCACTTTACATTTGGCCTTTGTTTGTTTGTTTGCTTTGGTTTGTTTTTTTCTGAGGTAGGGTTTCAATGTAGCCCAGGCTGACATGGAATTCACTATATAGTCTCGGGGTGGCCTCTAGCTCACACCTATCGTCCTACCTCTGCCTCCCAAGTGCTGGTAGGCTTTGCAAGCAAACACCTTTAACTGCTGAGTCATCTTCATAGTCCCCAATGTTTCTTTAAAAAGAAGGCAGTCATGATGACGCACACCTTCAATCCCAGCACTTGGGAGACCAAGGTAGGTGGATCACTGTGAGTTCAAGGCCAGCCTGAGACTACAGAGTGAATTCTAGGCCAGTATGAGGACCCTACAACAAAAACAAAACAAAAAGAATAGAATAGAACAACAACAAAAAAAAAAAAAAAAACCCACTACCTAAATGAGACATTTTCAGTATTTTAAAATTTCTTCTCCTGGTTTAGATCACTGGGGCTGGAGCCTTTAGGCTTTTTTAGCTTTCCAAACTTTTAGTTACTGTCTTTTGGAAGACTCATATTAAAATGACTGACATGGCCAGGAGTGATGGCACACACCTTTCATTCCAGCATTTGGGAGGCAGAGGTAAGAGGATCACCGTTAGTTTGAGGCCACCCAGAGACTACAGAGTGAGTTTAAGGCCAGCCTAGGCTACAGCGAGACCCTACCTCAGAAAACAAAAACCAAAAAACAAATTGACGTGAGTTTTAGACAGGAAATTTAAAAAAATTATTGTAGGAACTACTTGAAAAGAAGAAGGGATTCATAGGAGGGGGTAGAGAAAGGGGAAAAGGGTACTGAGAGGGAATTATGATCATGATATATATAGGGAAGTTATCTGTAAAAGTTAAATAGGAGCCAGGCATGGTGACATGATCCCTTTTTTTTCTTAATTTTTATTAACATTTTCCATGATTATAAAAAATATCCCATGGTGCTACCCTACCTCCCCCCACTTTTCCCTTTGAAATTCCATTCTCCGTCATATCCCCTCCCCATCTCAATCAGTCTCTCATTTTGATGTCATGATCTTTTCCTCCTCTTATGATGGTCTTGTGTAGGTAGTGTCAGGCACTGTGAGGTCATGGATATCCAGGCCATTTTATGTCTGGAGGGAGGACGTTGTAAGGAGTCCTACCCTTCCTTTGGCTCTCACATTCTTTCCACCACCTCTTCCGCATTAGACCCTGAGCCTTGGAAGGTGTGATCGAGATGTTACTCAGTACTCCAGTCACTTCTATCCAGCACTATGATACCTTCTGAGTCATCCCAAGGTCACTGCCATCTGAAAAGATAAGATTCTCTACCCAAAGTGAGAGTAGCATTAATATAAGGGTATAAATATTAAGAGAAGTGCTTACTGGCCAGTTTGATAAGCATAGTATATACATTTTTCCAGACATCAGCAAATGTTACACCCCTAGGGCTCATGACTAGCCCTGTTTTAAGTTTTCAGTATCAGGGATGAATTCCCTCCCATGGAGCGGGCCTCCAGGCCAATTGGAGGGCAGTTGGTTTCCACCATGACAGACATGCCACTATTGCACCCATTGGCTCATTTGGCCTGGCTGGCCAATTATTAGGCTTGCAGTGTCCACTGTTGAGTATCTTCACTGGTGATATCTCTCTCCCATTGAACTAAATGTAGAATGGCTTCTTCCAGCTTTCTCTCAGCTAGTCTACATGGAGGAGGTTATCAGCTCAGTCCCAGCAGAATTTCTCAGTGGCCTTGCCACCCAAGTATGTGGAGTCTTCAGCAAGAGAGTCTTACCATCTATTCCTAGTGGGAAACCAAGGGCCTCGGCAATGGCCTATAATGTTTTAGGGGCATCAGGAACCTCACTGGCCAACAACTCACTGAAGGTATCCCATCCGTGGCGCTGAAAATTTTCTAACAACGATCTATGGCTCCTGAGTGTTCCATTGTCCAAAACCAGAGGATTCCATATGATTTATTTGCGTCCTCTTAGATTTTGATTAGCCCTCCCTCCACCTTTCCTTTACTCAATCTCTTCCCCTGACCTCACTTTGGGCCTTTTCACCCCCGTTAATCTATTCTTCTACTTACATATATACAATATCAACCTATTAAGTACCCTCCTCCCTTCCTTTCTCTTCCCTTTATATCTCCTTTTTAGCTTACTGGCCTCTGCTACTGAGTTTTTTCCTTCTCACACAGAAGTCCAATCATGTGTAGCTAGGATCCACATATGAGGGAAAACATGCGGCGCTTGGCTTTCTGGGCTTGGGTTACCTCACTTAGTATAATCCTTTCCAGATCCATCCATTTTCCTGCAAATTTCATAACTTCATTTTTCTTTACCGCTGAGTAGAACTCCATTGTATAAATGTGCCATATCTTCATTATCCACTCATCAGTTGAGGGACATCTAGGCTGGTTCCATTTCCCAGCTATTATGAATTGAGCGGCAATAAACATGGTTGAGCATGTACTTCTAAGGAAATGAGATGAGTCCTTAGGATATATGCCTAGGAGTGCTATAGCTGGGTCATATGGTAGATCAATTTTTAGCTGTCTTAGGAACCTCCACACTGATTTCCACAATGGCTGGACCAGATTGCATTCCCACCAACAGTGTAGAAGGGTTCCTCTTTTTCCACATCCTCACCAGCATTTATGATCATTTGTTTTCATGATGGTAGCCAATCTGACAGGAGTGAGATGGAATCTCAATGTAGTTTTAATCTGCATTTCCCTGATGACTAGGGATGTAGAACATTTTTTAGATGCTTATGCGCCATCTGTATTTCTCCTTTTGAGAACTCTCTATTTAGCTCCATAGCCCATTTTTTAATTGACTTGTTTAATTTCTTATTATTTAGCTTTTTGAGTTTTTTGTATATCCTAGATATTAATCCTCTATCAGATATATAGCTGGCAAAGATTTTTTCCCATTTTGTAGGTTGCCTGTTTGCTTTATTCACAGTGTCCTTTGTGGTACAAAATTTTTGCAATTTCATGAGGTCCCAGTGGTTAATCTGTGGTGTTATTGCCTAAGCAATTGGGGTTATATTCAGAAAGTGTTTGCCAAGACCAGTATGTTGAAGGGTTTCCCCCACTTTCTTCTCTAGCAAGTTCAGAGTTCCAGGTCTGCTGTTAAGGTATTTAGTCCATTTGGACTTAATTCTTGTGCATGGAGAGAGAGAAGAATCTATTTTCATCCTTCTACAGATACATATCCAGTTGTCCCAGCACCATTTGCTGAAGAGGCTGTCTTTTCTCCAATGAGTATTTTTGGCATTTTTATTGAATATCAGGTGGCTATAGCTACCTGGACTTATATCTGGGTCCTTTATTCTGTTCCATTGATCTACATATCTGCTTTTGTGCCAGTACCATGCTGTTTTTGTTATTATGGCTCTGTAGTATAGGTTAAAATCAGGTATGGTGATATCACCCGCCTTATTTTTGTTGCTCAGTATTATTTTAGATATTTAAGGTTTTTTTGTGATTCCAAATGAAGTTTTGGATTGTTTTTTCTATTTCCGTGAAGAATGCTTTTGGAATTTTTATGGGGATTGCATTAAATGTGTAGATTGCTTTTGGTAAGATTGCCATTTTCACAATATTGATTCTTCCAATCCAGGAACAAGGGATGTTATTTCATTTCCTAGTGTCATCTGCAATTTCTCGCTTGAGTTTTGGTTGTAGAGATTCCTTACTTCCTTGGTTAGGTTTATTCCAAGGTACTTTATTTTCTTAGATGCAATTGTGAATGGGAGTGATTCTCTGATTTCATCCTCTGTGTGTTTGTTGTTAGCATATAGGAATGCTACTGATTTCTGTGTATTTATTTTGTATCCTGCTATATGGCTGTAGGTGGTTATCAGCTCTAACAGTTTGCTGGTAGCGTCTTTAGGGTCTTTTATATATAGAATCATGTCATCTGCAAATAATGATAACTTGATTTCTTCCTTTCCAATTTGTATCCCTTTTATGTGCGTCTCTTGCCTTATTGCTATGGCTAAGACTTCCAGTACTATATTAAATAAAAGTGGGGACAGTGGACACCATTGTCTTGTTCCTGACTTCAGTGGAAAAGCTTCCAGTTTTTCCCCATTTAGTAATATGTTGGCTGTAGGCTTATCATAAATAGCCTTTATTATATTGAGATATGTTCCTTCTATTCCCAGTCTCTGTAGGACTTTTATCATGAAGGGATGTTGGATTTTGTCAAATGCTTTTTCTGCGTCTAATGAGATGATCATGTGGTTTTTGTCCTTCAGTCCATTTATATAATGTATTACATTTATCCATTTGCATATGTTGAACCATCCCTGCATCTCTGGGATAAAGCCTACTTGGTCCGGGTGAATGATCTTTCTGATATATTCTTGTATTCTGTTTGCCAATATTTTGTTGAGGATTTTTGCATCTATGTTCATGAAGGAGATTGGTCTGTAATTTTCTTTTTTTGTTCTATCTTTGCCTGGTTTTGGTATCAAGGTGATGCTGGCTTCATAGAAGGAATTCGGTAGGATTCCTTCTTTTTCTGTGTTATGGAAAAGCTTAAGAAGCAATGGTGTTAGTTCTTCCCTGAAGGTCTGGTAAAATTCAGCAGTGAATCCATCTGGGCCTGGGCTTTTTTAGTTGGGAGATTTTTGATATCTGCTTGGATCTCCATGCTTCTTATAGGTCTATTTAAGTGATTAATCTCATCTTGATTTAATTTAGGTAGGTCATATAAATCAAGGAAATCTCTCAGATATTCATACTTAGTGGAGTATATGCTTTTATAGTATGTCCCTATGATTTTTTGAATTTCTCTGGCATCTGTTGTGAAGTTACCTTTTTCATCTCTAATTTTATTAATTTGTGTCTCTTCTCTCTTTCTTTTGGTCAGATTTGCTAAGCGTTTATCAATCTTGTTTATCCTTTCAAAGAACCAACTCTTTGTTTCATTGATTCTTTGGATTGTTTTTTTGGTTTCTATTTCATTAATTTATGCCCTAATCTTTATTATTTCTTCTCGTCTACTGATTTTTGGTTTGCCTTGTTCTTCTTTTTCCAAGGCTTTAAGGTGAAGCAGTAGGTCATTTACTTGCGACCTTTCTAATTTCTTAATATAGGCACTTAAAGCTATAAATTTACCTCTTAGGACTGCCTTCATTGTGTCCCAGAGATTTTGGTATGTTGTGTTCTCATTATCATTGGACTCTATAAATTTTTTGATTTCCTTCTTGATTTCTTCATTGACCCATTCATCATTTAGTAGTGTGTTGTTTAATTTCCGTGATTTTGTGTATCTATATCCTTTCTTGCTATTGATTTGTAGTTTGATGCCATTATGGTCAGATAGAATGCAAGGAATTATTTCAGTTTTCCTGTATTTGTTAAGATTTGCTTTGTGTCCTAATATATGGTCTGTTTTAGAGAATGTTCCATATGCTGCTGAAAAGAGTGTATATTCTGCAGCATTTGGATGAAATGTCCTGTAGATATCTGTTAGGTCCATTCCTTCTATGACCTCATTTAGTCCAAATGCCTCTCTGTTTATTTTTTCCCGGGATGACCTGTTAATTCCACGTGTTCTTCTACCTTGTGATCTGCTCCTCCGTTGTTCACTGCCGTTCTCCCTTCACGTTTCTTGAGTTTGCGGAGATCTCCGGTGTGAGTGGAAACTCCCCTCACCTGGCTTTTCCTGTGGCTCAAGCCGAGCCTGGCGGCTTTCTGGCCACCGCTGCCATGGTCCGCAGACCTGCTGGAGCTGCTCCTGCTGGTCTGTGGGGGCTCTGGATGCTCTGGATCTCTCCTACTTCTCCGCTGCCGTTTCAATTTGCTATTCACCTCACTTTTTAGTAAAATTGTGTATTTTGCTGTGGTTTTTTTTTTTTTTTTTTTTGGCTTTTTCCCCCCTAGGCTGCTTTGGCGTGGTACCTATGCCGCCATCTTAACCGGAAGCCTCGGTGACGTGCTCCTTTAATCCCAGCTCTTGGCAGGCAGACGTAGGAGGATTGCTGTGAGTTCAAGGCCACCCTGAGACTACATAGTGAATTCTAGGTCATCCTGAGCTAGAATGAGACCCTACCACGCAAACCAAAAAAAAAAAAAAAGTTTAATAATCCCAGTACTTGGGAGTCTGAGGTAGGAGGATTGCCATGAGTTGAATACACAGTGAATTCCAGGTCAGCCTGGGCTACAGTGAGACCCTACCTAGAAAATAATAACAACAACAACAAAAATTAAATTTAATTTGAAATAATTTTTTAAAAGAATGGTTGTGAGGGGCTGGGAATTTGGCTCTCCCAGTTTCTATAAGAAGCCTCCTTACCATACTGAGGCTCACACAGAAAACCTGCTCACTTTCCAGGATGCCAGGATCATATGGTTAAGAAGCTATTACGGAGTTCACAAGAAATTCTTTGATGGTGCCTAGAAGTGGGAAGGGAACGAAAGCTTTTTCTAGACTTTGAGAGAAAACCTGCAGATCCTGGTTGGCTGACAAACCAAGGGAGAAAGCTTATAAGAGAAAAAAGAGCAACAAGCCAACCTCCAGAGAGCTGCAAAACTGGAAGAGGAGCTGAGAGCAGGGACAGACATGCAGGAATGAGAACAGGCAGGCCAGGGAAATGGTCAGTGGGTAAAGGTGCTGGCCTGCAGAGGCTGCCAGCCAGGGTTCAATTCTCCAGATGCCCACATAAATCCAGAAGAGTGATTGTAGCAGCAAGAGACCTTGGCACATCCATACCCACACAAATTAGATAGATGATAGATGATGATGATAGATAGATAGATAGATAGATAGATAGATAGATAGATAGATGACAGATTTTTTTTAAGGAGCAATTGATTGAGTTTGCAGTAAATAGATAGAAATTCATGGAGTATCTTAAGAACAGTGGGATGACAGAAGCATGTGTTGGGAGAGACCAAGCAGGAATGACGACTGAGAACATGGAGAAGAGCGCTGGAGGGCAGTGCTCTCCTGATACTTGGCAAATGGTCTTACATTCACCACTCGTAGCAAAGTGTGCAAGCTGAGCACTACCACTCTGTCCAGTGCCACACCCAATAGCAGCATTAGGCCTGTCTCTCAGGGGCAATGCACAGCTCCTCTCTCCTGGCAGCAAGCCAGTTGTTACTTTTATTTTCTCTGGAGCGGAAACTACTTAGGACTCCGAAGCAGGGGAGATGGGAGTGTGGACTCCCCTGTGAGCCATCCCCAGGTCCCTCTCTTTGGTGTGTACTGCAATAGCTACCTTGGGCAGCAAATCTTCTTAAGCCCCTTGGGATTCTCAGCATCAGGTCTCCCTTGACTGTGGTGTTTATGGCTAACCTCGTCCAGGGCTTTCTTTCTGAGGACTCACTCTTCTGCTACCTCGGGGGGAGGGGGGAAGGTTTGGTAGGCTCCTCCTTTACCTTCAGCCTTTTCTCTGAGCTCATTATCCACAAGCAGAAGACGATCAGGGTCTTCAGCCAGCTCTGTCTCAGAGCCACCACTCACTGGGGAGAAACTCCCTCATTTCCTCCAGAGAGGGGCTCAGGATGTAGCGCCCTAGGCCTCTGCAGGGTGAGATGAGCTCATAGAACATCTGGCCTCATCACTGGCCATCCAGCAAAGCAGCCTCCGTTGGGGCCAGGAGAGGATTTGGAGTGCTGGCTGGGAGCTGGCCATCTGTCCAGAGACTGAGCTCTCCTCTCTGACAGAGACTTCCTTGGGTCTCTTGGGGTCTCCATAGGGCCACAACTCAGACCCCAAAAGTCATTATCTCTAGAGTTGTACAACACTCCCTTTTAGCTAGAAGTCCATTCCCTCAGGGAAAACATGCTACTGTTGCTGCCAACAATCTCTTTCTCTCTCTTTTTATGTTTTTGTTTTTATTTTTCAAGATAGGGTCTCACTCTAGCCCAAGCTGACCTGGAATTTACTTTGTAGTCCCAGAGTAGCCTTGAACTCATGGCGATCCTCTTACCTCTGCCTCCCAAATGCTGAGATTAAAGGTGGGCCCCACACTGGACTTTTATTTTTTTTAACTCAGAAAATACCTTAAGGGATGGAGAGATGTCTCAGTAGTTAAGGTGCTTGCCTGAAAAGCCTAACAACCTGGGTTTGATTCCCCAGTACCCAGGTAAAATCAGATACACAAAGTGGCTCATGCATCTGGAGTCTGCATCTGAAGTCTGTTTACAATGGCTGGGAGACCCTGGCACACTGATTCTCTCTCTCTCTCTGTTCCTCCCTCCCTCCCTCTCTCTTTCTCTCTCCTTGCTACTAAATAAATAAAATATTTTTTAAAAAGAATTCCTTAAAACTTAGTTTATGACAGTAAATATAAATTTAGCAAATCTGAGACCTGTTCTCTCTTCTATCCCAGAACTTTCTTGTTGAAACATGATCAAGAAATTTTGTTTTATTTCACCATTGTATAGAAAAATGATTGACTGTGCTTCATTCTTTTTTTGTTTGTTTGTTTGTTGTTTTTATTTTTATTTTTACTCATTTATTTGAGAGCGACAGATAGACAAAGAAAGGGGCAGAGAGAGAGAGAGAGAGAAGGGGCGCGGCAGGGCCTCCAGCCACTGCAAACGAACTCCAGACACGTGCGCCCCCTTGTGCATCTGGCTAACGTGGGTCCTGGGGAATCGAGCCTCCAACCGGGGTCCTTAGGCTTCGCAGGCAAGTGCTTAACCGCTAAGCCATCTCTCCAGCCCTGTTCGTTTGTTTTTGTTTGTGTTTTCTGAGGTAGGGTCTCACTCTAGCTCAGGCCAACCTGGAATTCAGTATGTAGTCTCAGGGTGGCTTCGAACTCTCTGTGATCCTCCTACCTCTGCCTCCCGAGTGCTGGGATTACAAGCATGTTAAAAGCGCGTGCCACCATGCCCAGCCTGACTACTCTTAACTCTTGGGATATGGGATATGACATAACCTTTAAAAAAAAAAATATATATATATATATATATATTTGCAAGCAGAGAGAGATAGAAGAGAGACCAATAAAAGAAGAGAGACCAATAAAACGAATAAGCATGCCAGGGCCTCTAACCATTGCAAACAAAGTCCAGATGCATGTACCACCTTGTGCATCTGGCTTTATGCAGTTACTGGGGTTCAAACTCATGTCCTTAGGCTCTGAAGGCAAGGACCTTAACCACTGAGCCATTTCTCCAGCCCTGAAATAATTCTTTTTTAAAAATATTCTTTTGTTTATTGACTACAGAGAGAGAGGCAGATAGAAAATGGACACACCAGGGCCAACAACCACTGCAAACATACTCCAGAAGCATGTGCCACCTTCTGCATCTGGCTTACGTGGGTCCTGGCAATTGAACATGGGTCCTTTGGCTTTGCAGGCAAGTGCCTTAACTGCTAACCCATCTCTCCAGTCTGGAAATAGTTCTTGTAATTAGCAATTAGCATCTTTTTTTTGTCTAGGGATGTTGACTCACTGGCAGCTGTGCCCTGTATTCATTTTGATGCAGATATCTTGTTTATCAGCATCAGAGATGGCCCAGCCTACACCAGAGCAACAGGGAGGGTGGGAGCTCCTTTGATCAACTGTGTATGGTTGTTATGAAGTGCAATCCCTTTGTGGGGGTATGATTTTTTATGAAAACACATGCTTGTCTGAAATATTCATTCAGTTCTCTGGCTACAATCCCCCTATCTCTGTGCGCACTGTGCCTGAGCTCTAGACACTGCAGTTGCCAGCCAAATGGAGAGGTTGTCTGGGTGGGTTGAGTCATTTCCGTTGTGGAGATCAGCAATTTTGCACATGTTACTACTTGGGAGCATCTACAGCGAGTCTTCTTAAACTACCTGTCCATCACTACTGCTCTTCCCAGAGCCCTATTATTTATTCCTATGCTGTCTGCCTACAGCAGTTTGGCTGTCAGTATGTTAACTGATTCTTTTTTATTTTATTTTATTGGTTTTTCAAGATAAGGTCTTGCACTAGCTCAGGCTGACCTGGAACTCACTATGTAGTCTCAGGGTGGCCTCAAACTCACAGTGATCCTCCTACCTCTGCCTCCCAAGTGCTGGGATTAAAGGTGTGTGCCACCGTAGTTACTTTTTTAAAACAAACAAACAAAAAAAGTAAAACAGTAAAGTGGAGAATAACTAAAGAAGACATCTTGTATCTACCTCTGGCCTCCATGAGCACATGTTACACACACATGCATATGTATACAAATTATATACCACACACATACAAAACTATTGTGAGAAGGCTTATGTTTTCTAAGATAAAATGAACATATTTGCATATTTTTAAAATATATTTTTATTCATTTGCAAGCAGAGGAGAGAGAGGGGGAGACAGGAGAGAGAGGAGAAAGAGAGAGAGGGTTTCTAGCTATTGCAAACAAACTCCAGATGCATGTGCCACTTTTGTGCAACTGGCTTTACATGGGTACTGGGAAATTGAACTCAGGTTGTTAGGTTTTGCATGTAAATGTCTTCACTGTGGAACCATCTCTCCAGCCCCCATATTTGCATATTTATTAATAATGTGAAGAAAACAAGACTAAATACAAGTTTACATAAGCATGTCTAATGTGATTTCCAAGTGTGATCAAATTTAAAAAACTTTTCTTTTATCTGGGCATGGTAGCACACACCTTTAATCCCAGCACTCCGGAGGCAGAGGTAAGTAGGATCACTGTGAGTATGAGGCCACAATGAGTCTACATAGTGATTTCCAGGTCAGCCCAAGCTGGAGGGAGACCCTATCTTTAAAAAAAACAAAAAAAAAAAACAAAAAATTTCTTTCTTTCTTTCTTTTTGCTCTTTATTTCTTTTTTGGTTTTTCTGAGGTAGGGTCTCACTCTAGTTCAGGCTGACCTGGAATTCACTATGTAGTCACAGGGTGGCCTTGAACTCAACTGATCCTTCTTACCTCTGCCTCCGGAGTTCTGGGATTAAAGGTGTGCCCAGCTTAAAAAAAGTTTTTTGATGTTTGAAAATAAATGTTTATAGAGACGTGTGTTCAGATCAAAACAATTTTACTGTGTAAAGGTGTGGAAGGACATACCTGTAGTCAGTCCCAGCTAGTAGGAAGCTGAGGCAACATGATCACCTTAAGCACAGGAATTCAGAGCCAAAATGGGCAACAAAGAGATAACACCTCCTTTTTTTTTTTTTTTTTTTTAAGATTTATTTATTTATTTATTTTGTTTTTTCGAGTTAGGGTCTCATTCTAGTTCAGGCTGACCTGGAATTCACTATGGAGTCTCAGGGTGGCCTCAAGTTCACAGTGATCCTCCTACCTCTGCCTCCTGAGTGCTGGGATTAAAGGAGTGCACCACCAAGCCCGGTTCTTAAGATTCATTTTTTTAAACTTTAATTAATTTATTTATTTGCTAGCAGAGAGAGAGAGGAAGAGAAAGAGAAAGGAGACAGACAGAGAGAAAATGGGCACACCAGGGCCTCTAGCCACTGCAAACTAACTCCAGACGCATGCGCTCCCTCTTTCTGCATCTGGCTTACGTAGGCACTGTGGAATCGAACCTGGTACCTTTGGCTTCACAGGCAAGTGCCTTAACTCCTAAGCCATCTCTCCAGCCCCAAGATTTACTTATTTATTTATTTATTTATTTATTTTGGTTTATTTTCATTTATGTATTTGAGAGCAACAGACAGAGAGAGAAAGAGGCAGATAAATAGAGAGAGAATGGGTGCTCCAGGGCCTCCAGCCACTGCAATGAACTCCAGATGCATGTGCCACATTGTGCATCTGGCTTACGTGGGTCCTGGGGAATGGAGCCTCGAACCAGGGTCCTTAGGTTTCACGGGTAAGCACTTAACCTCTAAGCCATCTCTTCATCCCCCAAGACTTATTTTTATTTATTTATTTATTTATAAGAGACAGAGAGAGGGAGAGATAGAGTGAGTGAGAATGGGCTTGCCAGGGCCTCTAGCCCCTGCAAACAAACTCCAGAAGCATGTGCTACCATGTGCATCTGGCTTATGTGGGACCTGGAGAATAGAGCCTGGGTCCTTAGGCTTGGCAGGCATGCACCTTAACCGCTAAGCCATCTCTCCAGACATGTTGCTTGTTTTAATGGGACTAGGGGTGTAGCTCCATGATAAAGCACTTGCCTATCATGTGCAAGGCCCTGGATTTGTTTTGTTTTGTTTTGTTTTTCAAGGTAGTGTCTCGCTCTAGCCCAGGATGACCTGTAATTTACTACAAAGTCTCAGGATGCCCAGCAGCCCTGGATTTTGAACCCCCAGCAACCCTAATAAAAAATAATAATTGATTACACCAATAACAAGATTAAAATTGACCAAAGAAGCCTGGTGTGGTGACTCACACCTTTAATTCCAATACTCCAGAGGCAGAGGTAGGAGGATCACCGTGAACTTGAGGCCACCCTGAGACTCCATAGTGAATTCCAGGTCAGCCTGAGCTAGAATGAGACCCTACCTCACACACAAAAAAAGAAAACCCCACCAAAACAAACATATAAAAAATTGACCAAAACTTAGGAAATAATCTTCCTCAATATATAGTTTCCAAGTATGTGTAAATAGAAGGGAGGAATTTTGGGAGCAGAAAGGTTTAAGGGGGTCAGGAGAGGAGGGGATGGGGGTAGGGTTAACCAAAATTAAAGGTGTTATGAATAAGCCATTATGGAAACCTACTTCTTTGTTAGCTAACTAAAAATATAATAAGGAAAAGTAATATAATAAAGGGGCTGGAGAGATGGCTCAGCAATTAAAGCACTTGCCTGCAATGCCTAAGGAACCAGGTTTGATTTCCCAGTACCACCGTAAAGTCAGATGCACAAAGTGGCCCATTGGTCTAGAGTTCCTTTGCAGTGGCTAGAGGCCCTGATGCATCCATTCTCTGTCTCTCTCTCTCTCTGTGTCTATTTGTCTATTTCTGTCTCTTTCTTTCTCTCTCTATGTCAAATTATATATATATATATATACACACACACACACACACACACACACACACACACACACATATAATGTGGCTGGGGAGCTGGCTCAGCACTTAAAGGCACTTGTTTGTTTGCAATGCCTGCTGGCCCAGATTCAATTCCCCAGTAGTCACAATAAAGCCAGTTGCACATTATGATGCATGTGTCTGGAGTTCGTTTTCAGCAGCAAGAGGCCCTGGCATGCCCATACTCTGTCTCAAATAAGTAAATGAAAATATTTAAAATATTGTATTAGTCAGGGTTCTCTAGAAGAACAAAATTGATAGACTGAATTGTATTAAAAATGGAATTTGGAGGGCTGGAGAGATGGCTTAGTGGTTAAGGTATTTGTCTGCAAAGCCAAAGGACCTTGGTTTGATTCCCCAGGACCCATGTAAGCCAGATGCACAAGGTAACACATGCATCTGGAGTTTGTTTGCAGTGGCTGGAGGTCCTGGTGTGCCCATTCTTTCTCTCTCTCTCTCTCTCTCTCTCTCTCTCTCTCTCTGTGTGTGTGTGTGTGTGTGTGTGCCTCTTTCCTTTTCTCACTCTCTCAAATAGATAAATAAATAAATTTTTTTTAAAAAATGGAATTTGGGGGCTGGAGAAATGGCTTAGCAGTTAAGGCACTTGCCTGTGAAGCCTAAGGACCCAGGTTCGATTCCCCAGGAGCCACATAAGCCAGATGCACAAGGTGGTTCATGCTTCTGGAGTTCATTTGCAGTGTATGTAGGTCCTGGCATGCCATTCTCTCTCTATTTGCCTCTTCTTGTCTCCCTCCCTGTTTTTCTCAAATAAATAAATAAATAAAATAGTTTTTTAAAAAAGAAATTTGGGTCAGCTGTGGTCAGCACGCCATTAATTCTAGCACTTAGGAGGGGGTGGTAGGATCTCTGTGAGTTCCAGGTAGAAGTGCCCTGTAGGAGTGGATAATGCTATGCCCAAAAGCATTTCAGAAAGATCCCAGTGCCATGACTGGGAAACCTAAGTTAGTTGTTGGTCAGGCAGGCTCCTGAGGTCCCCAAAACAACACAGGCTGTTTGTGTTTGTGTTTGTGGCCAAGGCTCTTGGTTGCCCACTAGAACTAGATAGTAAGTCTGTATGGGTGAAAATATAACAGGATTCAGCTGTAAGACACTGAGAAATGAAGCTGGAGCAGAGCTGGAAGCCTGCTCGGAGAGAAATATCCCTGCAAGCTACACAGCTGCCCAGCCAGGGAAGATGTTCCCACTAGTGCAATAGTAGCATGGGAATACCCACCTGTTCTCTCATAGCATTGGAGGCCTGCTGCATGGGAGGAGCTCATGACTGGTACTGAAAACATAGCCAAAAGCCTATGGCTAGCTTGGGCATGGTGGCATGGCACATACCCCCTCAATCCCAGAAATAGGGAAGCAGAGGTAGCAGGATCACCGTGAGTTTGAGGGCACCCTGAGATTACATAGTGAATTTCAGGTCAGCCTGGGCTAGAGCAAAACCCTACCTCAAAAAACAAAACAAGGGCTGGAAAGATGGCTTAGTGGCAAGGTGATTGCCTATAAAGCCAAAGGACCTAGGTTTGAATCCCCAGTACCTACATAAGTCAGGTAGAGCATGTGTCTGGAGTTCATTTGCAGTGGGTAGAAGCCCTGGTGTGCCCATTCTCTATTTGCTTCTTTCTTTCTCTCAAATAAATAAATATATATATAATTTAAAAAAATGGCACAAGCTGGGCATGGTGGCACACACACTCGGGTGGCTGAGGTAGGAGGATCGCTGTAAGTTCAAGACCATCCTGAGACTACATAGTGAATTCCAGGTCAGCCTGGGCTAGAGTGAAACCCTACCTTAAAAAAAAGAAAAAGTAGCAGAAGCATCAGGAATTCTATTTGCAGCAGCAAGAGACCCTGGCACACCCACAAAGTTTAAAAAGTACATATGTACATGTACACAAATTGCAAATTAAAGTTAAATCAAATATGTCAGAGCCCAAAAGTATCTTTCCACTAAGTGTATCAAATTTATTTAAACCAAACAAATTGAGTTTTTTGTTTTTTTTTTAATTTTTATTTTTATTTATTTTTTTTTTACGGGCAAACTGTTGAGCCATCTTTCCAGCCCCAAGATTTTTTAAAAATACCATTTATATTTTATGCAACAGGCTATATTAACACATCCAAGTTGTCACTAGACAAAATTTTACTTTTGTGTACTTAAACCTAGCATGTAAGAGTAAACCTTAGTGTAATTCAAATTGTGGGTGACAATATCATGTAATAGATGTTTGTTTGTGACAGGGTCTCAATTTGTATTCCTGGCTGACCTGGAACTTACTATGTTGACCAGGCTGGCCTCATCTCAAATTTGCAATGATCCTCCTGCTTCCTGAGTGTAAGGATTATAGGCATGCATCACCCAGTCAGCCTTCATGTAATGGATTTTAAAGAAGTATTTAAGGAAAAAACACAAATTATCATAATGTATTTCCTTAGAAAGAGTAAGAATTGTTTCCTGAACTTTCTCATTGGAGTGTTGGAAAGGTGAAAGAGGAAAAAAAAAATGGTAACTGTGTAGAGGATGGGGACAAATCTATCAGGGATGTCAGAAATCTGCACCCACCATCTACACTGGAAAGGACAGACTTTTCAGTTAACAGACATAGTCTTGCCCTGGGTATTTTAGGTTCCCTAGCAACTTGAGGAAATTATGAGTCCTGCTCTATCTAGAGAATGATTTCTCCCCTAGAGTCCTTTAGGTTTTCCTATTAGTAGCCAAGTCTCCAAGGATTTAAGGATTAAAAACAACTGAAAAAAACTATGAAAATCCACTAACTTGCATTTCTAATTTTGTTGATACTAAGTAGCAAATTTGTTCTAAAAAGCCACAAACAGGCTCACTTTGTCTAGTGCTTGACTAGCACACACAGCGCCATGGATAGAGCCCAGCAGCACATAAACCAGGGGTGGTGGTGCATGCTTATAATCCTAGCGCTCCTGAGGTAGTAGAGACAGGAGGATCAAAAGTTCAAGGTCAATAAAGGAATGACCGCCCTGTTCTTGTTCTATAGAGAATGGAAATTGGAAGTCAAGCACCCTTTGCATTCCAAAATGTCTGAGAACATTGTGTAATTCTCATTTAAAATTGTTAGGAGGCTTGGAGCTATTAGTTAATCTATCTTCTAATACACTGTTTAATATAGCACTGAATACATGGTGCAAGTTGTCAATGGATGAGTGATCAGTTAATAGCTCTGCTAGTAATTGATTTATTTTTCTTCAATAAAGTTTCATAAACCATTAAAAAAGAAAAAAAGTTCAAGGTCATCCTCAGCTCTATAGTGAGTTTGAGGCCAGTCTCAGCTACATGAGACCCTGTCTCAACCCCCCCCACCCCCCACACACAGAATCTCACAACCTAAATGACAGTAGGTGGCAGGTGGTGACAATGGGCACAGCAGCACTTGTTCACTTTTCACCCATTCTGTATGGTTGGTGTCTCTCTTGTGCATGGTCTCTTCTCCCTCTGCTCTGACTTGTTCCCCTTTCATCTCATTTCCTTTTCTTTTTACTTTTTAAAATTTATTTATTTATTTATTTGAGAGAGAGAGAGGTAGAGAGAGAATGGGTGTGGCAGGGCCTCAGTCACTGAAAACAAACACGCACTACAAACAGACACATATGCCACCTTGTACATCTGGCTTACATGGGTACTGGGGAATCAAACCTGGGACCTTAGCCTTTACCACTGAGCCATCTCTCCAGCCATCCGTCAATTTATTTATTTACTTATTTACTTATTTATTTATTTATTTATTTATTTATTTATTTATTTATTTATTTATGAAAGAGAGAGAGGTAGCTAGAGAGAGAATGGGCAGGCTAGGGCCTCCAGTCACTGCAAACGAACTCCACCTTATATATCTGGCTTTACATGGGTACTGGGGAAATTGAACTTGTGTCCTTTGGCTTTGTAGACAAGTACCTTAACAACTAAGCCATCTCTCCAGCCCGCCTCAGCTGATTTTCTACTGCATTTCTCTCTAGATTACAATGCTGTTTAGTGTTTTTGTCATATATGCCGATCTCTCGCTGGGCGTGGTGGTGCACACCTTTAGTCCCAGTACTCCAGAGGCAGAGGTAGGAGGATCGCCGTGAGTTTGAGGACACTCTGAGACTCTATAGTGAATTCCAGGTCAGCCTGGGCTAGAATGAGACCCTACATTGAAAAACCAAAAAAAAAAAAAGATGCCGATCTCTCTTACTACTATATCTCAGGCTATAGTAATCATTGAACTCAGAATCCTTCTGCTCACCTTCCCAAGTGTTGGGATTACAAACATGTACCACAATGCATACACCTAATATCTATTTTTTTTTTTTTTTGGTCCCTCTTGGATAATTTTCCTCCTATCTATCTAAACCTTAACTTTTTAAAAAATATTTTTTTTGGCCTGGAGAGATGGCTTAGCTTTCTATCTATCTGTCTCTTTCTCTCTCTGTCTGTTTGTTGTTCTCAAATAAATAACTAAAAATAAACAAAAAAATTTTATTTATTTGAGAGAGAGAGAATGGGCCACCAGCCACTGCAAAAGAATTCCAAATGCATGTACCACCTTGTTCATCTGGTTTATGTGGGTCCTCGGGAATCAAACCTGGGTATTTTGGCTTTGCAGGCAAGTGCCTTAACCACTAAGCAATCTCTCCAGCCCAACTTTTTAAGATAGTCATTAATCCCAGCACTCAGAAGGCATAGGTAGAAGGATTGCTGTGAGTTCGAGGCCAGCCTGGGACTACATAGTGAATTCCAGGTCAGCCTGGACTCGAGCAAGACCCTACCTCGAAAATCTAAAAAATAAAATTTTTTTTAAAGCCAAGAAAAAACTACTAGATTTATATTAAATTGTATTAGATAGATATAGGATCTAACATTTGGAGAGAACTGTAGGGAACATTTGTAGGGAACATCTGTAGTCTCAAGCTGGCATGGAACTCAGTTTTCCTTGCTCCTCTGCCACTTCAGTGCTGGAATTAAAGGAGTGCACCACTACATCTGAGTTATATTTTTTTCCTAATTCCTTTCCTACAGTCTTGTTAAAATTTTTGGTGTATTTACCTAGAAACAGTACCCAGTTTTACTTTTTTTTTTTTTTGTTTGTTTGTTTGTTTTTTTGTTTTTTGTTTTTTGAGATAGGGTCTCACTTTAGCTCAGGCTGACCTGGAATTCACTATGTAGTCTCAGGGTGGCCTTGAACTCACAGGAATCCTCCTACCTCTGTCTCCCGAGTGCTGGGATTAAAGGCTTGTGCCACCACACCCGGCCAATTTTATTTTTTGTTCTAATAGACTTTAAAAAAAAAGTCCTAAGTTTTCTATTAGTCACCAAATCAGGGTTTATATTTTCCAAAATGTATACATTAGTTCATTTTTCTTGCCTTAGTGCTTTTGCAATAATAAGCACAATGCTGAATTGTAAGAGACCTACCTGATATCCATATTTTTTTCAAGGTAGGGTCTCGCTCTAACCCAAGTTGTCTTGGAATTCATCATGTAGTCTCAGACTAGCCTTGAACTCACAGTGGTCCTCCTACTCTTCTGGGATTAAAGATGTGCTCCACCACACCCCAGCTACTATTCATTTTAAAGGCATTGTCTTTTTCTCTTCCTTTTCTTTCTTTCTTTCTTTCTTTCTTTCTTTCTTTCTTTCTTTCTTTCTTTCTCTTTCTTTTTTTTTTTTCCTTTGAGGTAGGGTCTCACTCTAGCCCATTCTGACCTGGAATTCACTCAGGGTGGCCTCGAACTCACAGCAATCCTCCTATATCCTGCCTCCCGAGTAGTGGGCTTAAAGGCATGTGCCACCATGGCTTGGCATTGTATTTTTCCATTTAACATGTTACTTGCTATTTTTTCCTTTTTCTTCTCTCCCCACCTACTCACCAGGGCTGGGGATCAAAGCCAGGGTCTCATACATGGTAGGCTAGTGCTCTGCCACTGAGTTATACCTCCCTACTCTAATTTGTACCTTTTGGCATGATCTTCACTAAAGCTAAACTGGCATCATTAATATATTGGGCTGTTTTCAACAATTTTCATGCCTTGAGTAGTTTGTTTCAGACTTAAAAGTTTAAGCACAGGGATGAATCTTTTTGTGTATTTTCAGTAATAACTCTTTTTAACATTTCATCATTATGTGTATATGTGTGTGTGTGTGTGTGTGTGTGTGTGTGTGTGCATGTGTGTGTGTGTATACATAGTCTAGCCAAATTGTCTACTTATTAAATCAGTTTTTTTATTATTGACAACTTCCATAATCATAGACAATAAACAATAAGAATTCTCTCCTACTGCTCACTTTCCTCTTCACAACTCCACTCTCTATCATATCCCCTCCCCCTCTCAATCAGTCTCTTTTATTTTGGTGTCATCATCTTTGCCTCCTATTATGATGGTCTTGTGTAGGTAGTGTCAGGCACTGAGAGGTCATGGATATCCAGGCCATTTTGTGTCTGGAAGATTGCATTATAAGCAGCCCTACCCTTCCTTTGGCTCTTACATTCTTTCCACCGCCTCCTCCACAATGGGCCTTGAGCCTTGGAAAGTGTGATAGAGATGTTTCAAAGCTGAGTATGTCTCTGTAACTTTTTCTCAGCACTATGGTACTTTTTTTTTTTTTTTTGTTTTTTTGGTTTTTCGAGGTAGAATTTCACTCTAGTCTAGGCTAACCTGGAATTCACTCTGTACTCTCAGGGTGGCCTCGAATTCAAGGCAATCCTCCTACCTCTGCCTCCCAAGTGCTGGGATTAAAGGTGTGCATCACCATACCCGGCTACTATGGTACCTTTTTTGTCATCCCAAGGTCACTGCCATCTGAAAAGAGAAGCTTATCTAATCAAAAGTAAGAGTAGCATTAATATATGGGAATGAACATTAAGAGAAGTGCTTACAGGCCAGTTTGGTGGGCATAATGCATGCATTTAACAGCAGCAGAGGTTATACCCCTAGGGCTCGACTTCCTCTGTCATAGATTTTCAGTATCAAGCATGTATTCCCTCCCATGGAGTGGGCCTCCAGTCCAATTAGAGAGTTGGTATCCTCCCAACAGACATGCCACTACTGCACCATTGGCTCATTTGGCCTGCCTGGCCAAACTTAAATCTTGCAGTGCCCACTGTTGTTTATCTCCACTGATGACTTCTCTCTCTCTTAAGCTTTTTTCAGCTTTCTGTCAGCTGGTGAACATAGAGGAGGTTTTCAGCTCAGTTCCAGCAGGATTTCTCAGTGACCTTGCAGCCCAAGTATGTGGAGTCTTCCCAAGGTCACTGCCATCTGAAAAGTGAAGGTTCTCTAACCAAAAGTGGGAGTAGCATTAATATGTGACTATGAACATTAAGAGAAGTGCTTACTGGGCAGTTTAGTGAGCATAGTATATACATTTAGCCAGACAGCAGCAGACGTTACACCCCTAGTGCTCATGACTACCCCTGTTGTAGGCGTTCAGTATCAGGGATGTATTCCCTCCCATGCAGCGGGCCTCCGTCAAATTAGAGAGCAGTTGGTTTCCCCCATAACAGGCATACCACTATTGTACCCGTTGGCACATTTGGCCTGGCTGGCCAAATTTAAGGCTTGCAGTGTCCACGGTTAAGTATTTCCATTGGTGATTTCTCTTCCATTCAACTGCATGCAGCATGCCTTTTTCCAGTTTTCTGTCAGCTGGTCTACATGGAAGAGGTTTTCAGTTCAGCTTCAGCAGGATTTCTCAGTGACCTTGCAGCCCAAGTATGTGGAGTCTTCAGCAATAGGGTCTTACCATCTATTCCAGGTGGAAAACCAAGGGCCTCGGCAGTGTCCTGTAATGCTTTGGGGGCATCAGGAACCTCCCTGGCCAACAATTCACTGGAAGGTATCCCATCCTTGGCACTATTTTTTTTTTTTTTCTTTTTTGAGGTAAGGTTTCACTCTAGTCCAGGCTGACCTGAAATTAACTATGTAGTCTCAGGGTGGCCTTGAACTCACGGTGTTCCACCTACCTCTGCCTCCAAAGTGCTGGGATTAAAGGCGTGCACCACCATGTTTGGCTGATATTGGAATTTTGATGTTGATTGCATTAAATGTGTAAATTACTTTTGGTAAGGTTGACAGTTTCACAATACTTATGCTTCCAATCGAAGAACATGGGATGTCTTTCCATTTTCTAGTGTCTTCTATAATTTCTGTCTGGGGTATTTTAAAGTTTTCTCTGCAGAGATCCTTTCCTTCCTTGGTTAGGTTTATTCCAATGTATTTTATTTATTTATTTGAGGCAATTGTGAATGGGAGTGATTCCTTGATTTCCTCATAATTTTTATTGGTAGTATATAGGAAGGCTACTGATTTATGTGCTTATTTTGTATCCTACTATGTTGTGAAAAGTGTTTATCAGCTCTGACAGTTTGCTCATAAAGCCTTTAGGGTTCTTGATTTATGATTTATGTATAGAATCGTATCATCTGCAAATAGTGATAATTTGATCTCTTCCTTTCCAATTTGTATCCTTTTTATGAGTGTCTCTTGCCTTATTGATATAGCTAAGACTTCCAGTACTATATTAAATAAAAGTGGAGACAGTGGATACCCTTGTCTTATTCCTGATTTTGGTGGAAAAGCTTCAAGCTTTTCCCCATTCAGTATTATGTTGGCTAACATAAATAGCCTTCATTATGTTGAGATATGTTCCTTCTCTTCCCAGTTTTCCCAGTTTCTTTATGAAGGGATGTTGAATTTTGTCAAATGCTTCTTCTGCATCTAATGAGATGTCATGTGATTTTTGTCCTTCAGTTCATTTATATAGTGTATTACACTTATTGATTTGCATATGTTGAACCATCTCTGGGATTAAAGCCTACTTGCTTGGGGTGAATGATATTTTTGTTACATATTTTGCTGAGAATTTTTGCATCTATGCTCATGATGGAGATTGATCTGTAATTTTCTTTTTTTATTAATATTTTATTTATTTATCTGTGAGAGAGAAAGAGGCAGAGAGAAAGAGAGAGAGAGAGCATGCCAGGGCCTCCAGCCACTGCAAATGAACTCCAGATGCACGTGCCCCCTTGTGCATCTGGCTTACATGGGTCCTAGAGAATCGAACTGGGATTCTTTGGCTTTGCAGGCAGACACCTTAACCACTAAGTCATGTCCCCAGCCCCATAATTTTTCTTTTGTTCTGTCTTTGTCTCATTTTGGTATTAGGGTGATGCTGGCTTTGTAGAAGGAGTTTGGTAGATTGCCTTCCTTTTCTATTTTCTGGAAAAGTTTGAGAAGTATTGGTATTAGTTCTTCTGTGAAAGTCTGGTAAAATTCACCAGTGAATCCATCTGGGCCTAGAATTATTTTGGTTGAGAGATTTTTTTTTTTATAACTGCTTGGATCTCCATACTTGGTATAGGTTCTATTTAAGAGGTTAATCTTATCTTGATTTAATTTTGCAGGTCATATAAAATCAAAGAAATCATCCATTTCTTCATACACTAAGGGCTACATCAAAAATTCCCTTCATAGCCAGGCCTAGTGGTGCACACCTTTAATCCCAGACTGGGGAGGCAGAGGTAGGAGTATCATTGTGAGTTCGAGGCCATCCTGAGACTACATAGTGAATTCCAGGTCAGCCTGAGCTAGCATGAGACCCTAACTTGGAAAAAAAAAAAAAAAGACAGTCAATAATTTTATTAATTTATGTCTCTTCCCTCTTTGTTTTGGTTGGATTTGCTAAGGGTTTATCAATCTTGTTTATCCTCTCAAAGAACTAACTCTGTGTCATCGATTCTTTGTGTGTATGATTTTTCTTTGTTTGTTTTTATTTCATTAATTTCTGCCCTAATCTTGATTATTTCTTTTCCTCTACTGATTTTGGGTTTGCCTTATTCTTCTTTTTCCAAAGCCTTAAGGTGAAACATTAAGTTGTTTACTTGCAATCTTTCTAATTTTTTTGTTTGTTTTTGTTTTTTGAGGTTAGGGTCTTACTCTAGCCCAGGCTGACTTGGACTTCACTTTGTAGTCTCGGGTTGGCCTTGAACTCATGGTAATCTTCTTACCTCGGTTTTCCAAATGCTGGGGCTAAAGGCATGTGCCACCACATCTACCCTCTAATTTCTTAATATAGGCACTTAAAGCTATAAATTTACCTCTTAAGACTGCCTTCATTGTGTCCCAAAGATGTTGGTATGTTTTGTTCTCATTATCATTTGATTTTATGAAATTTTTAAATGTCTTTCTTGATTTTTTCATTGATCCATTCATCATTTAGTAGTGTATTGTTTAGTTTCTATGATTTTGTGTATACTCTATAGCTTTTCTTGTTATTGATTTTTAGTTTCATCCCAATGTGATCAGATAGAGTGCTAGGAATTATTTCAATTTTCCTGTATTTGTTAAGGTCTGCTTTCTGTCCTAATATATGGTCTATTTTAGAGAATGTTCCATGTGCTGCTGAAAAGAATATGTACTCTGCAGTATTTTGATGAAATGTTTTGTGGATATCTGTTAGGTCCATTTGTTCTGTGACCTCATTTAATCCAGATGCTTTTCTATTTTTCTGCTGGGTTGACCTGTCAATGAGAGTGGGATATTGAAGTCACCTACTACAATTATGTTTGGTATTATCTGTGACCTTACTTCTAATAGTGTTTGATGAAATTGGGAGCCCTTATGTTAGGTTAATATATGTTTAGATTTGTAATGTCCTCCTGTTGGAGTGTTCCTTTAATCAATATAAAAAGACCTTATCCTGATGGGCTTGCCTTTGTATGTGACTTGATTTTTCTCTCTAACTGAGTTTAATATATAGTCTTTGATTTGTGTGTTTTGTAGTTTATTTTTTATTTATTTTATTTGGTTTTTCCAGCTCAGGCTGACCTGGAATTCACTGGGTCATCTCAGGATGGCCTCAAACTCACAGTGATCCTCCTACCTCTGCCTCCTGAGTGCTGGGATTAAAGGTGTGCACCACCATGCCTGGAGAGAGAGAGGGAGAGAGAGAGAGAGAGAGAATGGGTGGGCCAGGGCCTCCAGACACTGTAAACAAACTCCAGATGCATGCACTACCTTGTGCTTCTGGCTTACATGGATCCTGGGAAATCAAGCCTTGGTCCTTTAGTTTTGCAGGCAAGTGCCTTAACTGATAAGCCATTTTTTCAGCCTTGTTTTGTAGTTTAATTATAATCTGACTGTGAGACGGGTGTGGTGGTGGGCACCTTTAATCCCACCACTCAGGAGGCAAAGGTAGGAGAATCACCGTGAGTTCGAGGCCACCCTGAAACTACATACTGAATTCCAGGTCAGCCTGGGCTCAAGTGAAACCCTACATCAAAAAACAAAACAAAACAACAGTGGACTTCCAGTTACGATGGCAGCTTAGGAACCACACCAAAGCAGCCTAGGGGAGAAAAAGCCAAAGAATACCCAGCAAAATACACACTTTTACTAAAAAGTTAGGTGTATAAGAAACTAAAATGGCAGCAGAGAAGTAGGAGAGATCCAGGGCATCCAGGGCCCACACAGGCAGGCCAAAGTGGCTCCAGCACCGGCAGCGGAGACTCCGGTGGAAGCAGCAGCAGCAGCAGCTCTGGCAGCGGCAGATCCAGCAGCAGCAGCGGCGGTGGCGGTGGTGGCGGCGGCTACAGCAGCGGCAGATCCAGCAGCAGCAGCGGCGGCTACAGCAGCGGCAGATCCAGCAGCAGCAGCGGCGGCAACAGCAGCGGCGGATCCAGCAGCGGCAGCTTCAGCAGTGGCAGCGGGGTCTCCAGCAGCGGCAGCTCCAGCAGCAGGGGTGCCAGGTCTGTGGGGCCACAGCTTCCAGGCTTGGCTTGCCCCACAGAAAAAGCCAGTGCCCAGCTCCAGAAAACAGAACAGTGGTCCAGCGATCCAGCCAGCCTACTTGAACCCACAGGGCACCAAAGAGGGACGCGTAACTGAGACCAAAATCATCCAAAAAGGTAACTGGGATTGCACCAGGGAAGGGTCTCACTTGGTCACAAGCTGACTTGGAACCCTCAACAGACCATAAATCTTAATGTCTTTGTTGATAGAGGATCTGGTTGTTATAATACCTACTCTTGCATAAACACTCAGTGCTGTTTTTCATTGAATGTGTACATTGTTTAGTTATATTTTAGAATCTATCTGTATTTTGTTCCACTCAGCCTACTTGAATACTCTCATAGCAGGCAAGCCCAAACCCTAGGAACACCCTTGTAGATACTCTGAGAGTCTTAAGAGCCACACCTAACACCTTAAGCTCCTACCCTGAAGATATATAACATCAGATCAATTGATACAGCTAAGAATACCCAGCTAGCTAGAAAATCTAAGCATTAACTTAATCAAAGATGCAAAAATATATACATTATAACACAAGAAACACTAAAAAGCAAGACAATATAAATCCACCAAAAAGTATTAATGCATCAGAAATGACCTCCAGTGAGAATGAGTTAGAGGAAATGCCTGAGAAAGATTTCAAAAGAATGATTGTAAATATGTTCAAAGAAGTCAAAGAAGAAATCAAAGGAATCAAAGAGGAAATCAAAGGAATCAAAGAAGACACAGAACACCAATTTAATGAAATAAAGAAGTCAACACAAGACATAAATAAGGAAATAGAAATAATAAAGAAAAACCAGTCAGAATTACTAGCAATGAAGAACACAGTTAATGAAATAAAAAAACTCTGTAGAAAATCTCACCAGTAGAATGGATGAAGGAGAGGACAGAATATCTAAGCTAGAAGACCAGGTGGCAGATCTAATACAGTCCAACAAAGAGAAAGACAAACTAAGAGAAAAGTATGAATGGGAATTTCAAGATATTCGGGACACTATGAAAAGATCAAACATAAGAATTCAGGGCATAGTAGAAGGAGAAGAATTTCACTCCAAAGGCATAGTAGGCATCTTCAACAAAATCATAGAAGAAATCTTCCCCCAAATTGTGAAAGAGGTGCCAATGCAGATACAGGAAGCCTTTAGAACCCCAGCCAGACAAAACCTGGAAAGAACCTCTCCTTGCTATACTATAATCAACCTACCAAACACACAATCCAAAGAAAAAATATTGAAAGCAGTTACAGGGAAAAATCAAGTTACCTACAAAGGCAAGGCCATCAGGATCACAGCAGATTACTCAACACAAACATTCAAAGCCAGAAGGGCTTGGAATGATGTATTCCAAGTTCTGAAAGATAACAACTGTCAACCAAGGTTACTTGATCCTGCAAAGCTATCCATTCAAATAGACAGAGAAATAAGGACATTCCATGACAAAAGCAGGCTAAAGGAGTAGGAGACAAAACCAGTTCTACAGAAAATACTTGAAAGAATCCTCCATGCCGAAGAGAAGGAAAAGCACACATATAAGGAACCTGGAAAAAAACAAACAATACTCAAATACTAGTTAACACAAGAGAGCAAAGGTAGAACCGGAACTACAAAAAAAATGGCAAACATAAATACACACCTATCAATAATATCTCTTAATATCAACGACCTCAATGCCCCAACCAAAAGACATAGGTTTGCAGACTGGGTTAAAAAGCAGGATCCTTCAATTTGTTGTCTCCAAGAAACTCACCTTTCTACAGAGGATGGACACTATCTTAGGGTGAAAAGTTGGAAAACGGTGTTTCAAGCAAATGGGCCTAGAAAACAAGCAGGGGTTGCTATCCTAATATCTGGCGAGGTGGACTTCAGTCCAGTGTTAGTCAAGAAAGATAAGGAAGGTCACTTTATATTGATTAAGGGCACACTCCAACAGGAAGACAATACAATCCTAAACATATATGCACCTAACATGGGGGCTCCCAAATTCATCAAACAAATACTACTAGAACTAAGGTCACAGATAACATGAAACACAGTGGTAGTGGGGGACTTCAACACCCCACTTTCATCAATTGACAGGTCATCCTGGGATAAAATAAACAGAGAGGCATCTGGACTAAATGAAATCATAGAAGGAATGGACCTAACAGATATCTACAGGACATTTCATCCAAATGCTGCAGAATATACATTCTTTTCATCAGTACATGGAACATTCTCTGAAATAGACCATATATTAGGACACAAAGCAAATCTTAACAAATACAGGAAAATTGAAATAATTCCTTGCATTCTATCTGACCACAATGGAATCAAACTACAAATCAATAGCAAGAAAAGCTATAGAGCATTCACAAAATCATGGAAACTAAACAATACATTACTAAATGATGAATGGGTCAATGAAGAAATCAAGAAGGAAATCAAAAAATTTATACAGTCCAACGATAATGAGAACACAACCTACCAAAATCTCTGGGACACAATGAAGGCAGTTCTAAGAGGTAAATTTATAGCTTTAAGTGCCTATATTAAGAAATTAGAAAGGTTGCAAGTAAACGACCTACTGCTTCACCTTAAAGCCTTGGAAAAAGAAGAACAAGGCAAACCAAAAATCAGTAGACGAGAAGAAATAATAAAGATTAGGGTATAAATTAATGAAATAGAAACAACAAAAACAATCCAAAGAATCAATGAAACAAAGAGTTGGTCCTTTGAAGGGATAAACAAGATTGATAAACCCTTAGCAAATCTGACCAAAAGAGAGAGAAGAGACACAAATTAATAAAATTAGAGATGAAAAAGGTAACTTCACAACAGACACCAGAGAAATTCAAAAAATCATAGGGACATACTATAAAAACATATACTCTGCTAAGTATGAAAATCTGAAAGAACTGGATGATTTCCTTGACTTATATGACCTACCTAAATTAAATCAAGATGAGATTAATAACTTAAATAGACCAATAACAAGTATGGGGATCAGAGCAGTTATCAAAAATCTCCCAAATAAAAAAAGCCCAGGCCCAGATGGATTCACTGGTGAATTTTACCAGACCTTCAGGGAAGAGCTAACGCCATTGCTTCTTAAGCTTTTCCATAAAATAGAAAAAGAAGGAATCCTACCAAACTCCTTCTACTAAGCCAGCATCACCCTGATACCAAAACCAGGCAAAGATATAACAAAAAAAGAAAATTACAGACCAATCTCCCTCATGAACATAGATGCAAAAATTCTCAACAAAATATTGGCAAACAGAATACAAGAATATATCAGAAAGATCATTCACCCGGACCAAGTAGGCTTTATCCCAGAGATGCAGGGATGGTTCAACATACGCAAATGCATTATATAAATGGACTGAAGGACAAAAATCATATGATCATCTCATTAGATGCAGAAAAAGCATTTGACAAAGTCCAACATCCCTTCATGATAAAAGTCCTACAGAGACTAGGAATAGAAGGATCATATCTCAATATAATAAAGGCTATTTATGACAAGCCTACAGCCAACATATTACTAAATGGGGAAAAACTGGAAGCTTTTCCACTGAAGTCAGGAACAAGACAATGGTGTCCACTGTCCCTACTTTTATTTAATATAGTACTGGAAGTTTTAGCCATAGCAATAAGGCAAGAGATGCACATAAAAGGGATACAAATTGGAAAGGAAGAAATCAAGTTATCATTATTTGCAGATGACATGATTCTATATATAAAAGACCCTAAAGACTCTACCAGCAAACTGTTAGAGCTGATAACCACCTTCAGCCATGTAGCAGGATACAAAATAAATACACAGAAATCAGTAGCATTCCTATGTGCTAACAACAAACACACAGAGGATGAAATCAGAGAATCACTCCCATTCACAATTGCATCAAAGAAAATAAAGTACCTTGGAATAAACCTAACCAAGGAAGTAAAGGATCTCTACAATGAAAACTATAAAACACTCAAGTGAAAAATTGCAGAGGACACTAGGAAATGGAAAAACATCCCTTGTTCCTGGATTGGAAGAATCAATATTATGAAAATGGCAATCTTACCAAAAGCAATTTACACACTTAATGCAATCCCCATCAAAATTCCAATGGCATTCTTCAAGGAAATAGGAAAAACAATCTAAAAATTCATTTGGAATCACAAAAAACCTCAAATATCTAAAATAATACTGAGCAACAAAAATGAGGCTGGTGGTATCACTATACCTGATTTTAACCTATACTACAGAGCCATAGTATCAAAAACAGCATGGTACTGGCACAAAAGCAGACATGTAGATCAATGGAACAGAATAGAGGCCCCAGATGAAAGTCCAGGTAGCTATAGCCACCTGATATTTGATAAAAATGCCAAAAATACTCATTGAAGAACTGACAGCCTCTTCAGCAAATGGTGCTGGGAAAACTGGATATTTATCCGTAGAAAGATGAAAATAGATTCTTCTCTCTCTCCATGCACAAGAATTAAGTCCAAATGTATTAAAGACCTTAACATCAGACCTGCAACTCTGAAACTGCTAGAGGAAAAAGTAGGGGAAACCCCCTTCAACATACTGGTTTTGGCAAAAACTTTCTGAATATAACCCCAATTGCTCAGGCAATAAAGCAAAGAGGCAACCTACAGAATGGGAAAAAATCTTCGCCAGCTATACATCTGATAGAGCATTAATATCTAGGATATACAAAGAACTCAAAAAATTAAATAATAATGTTCACCTTGAATGCAATCTTTGAAACGTAACTTGTTCTTCTGACTAGTTTGGAGGTGGAATTGAAAGTGGTCTTGAAATGCAATTAGGTTATGCTATTTGGACAATAAACTCACCTTGACCTAAAAAAAATTAAATAATAAGAAATCAAACAAGCCAATTAAAAAATGGGCTATGGAACTAAATAGAGTGTTCTCAAAAGAGGAAATACAAATGGCATATAAGTATCTAAAAAAAATGTTCTACATCCCTAGGCATCAAGGAAATGCAGATTAAAACTACGTTGAGATTCCATCTCACTCTTGTCAGATTGGCTACCATCATGAAAACAAATGACCATAAATGCTGGCGGGGATGTGGAAAAAGAGGAACCCTTCTACACTGTTGGTGGGAATGCAATCTGGTCCAGCCATTGTGAAAATCAGTGTGGAGGTTCCTAAGACAGCTAAAAATTGATCTACCATATGACCCAGCTATAGCACTCCTAGGCATATATCCTAAGGAGTCATTTCCTTAGAAGTACATGCTCGACCATGTTTATTGCTGCTCAATTCACAATAGCTGGGAAATGGAACCAGCCTAGATGTCCCTCCACTGATGAATGGATAATGAAGATGTGGCACATTTATATAATAGAGTTCTACTCAGAGGTAAAGAAAAATGAAGTTATGAAATTTGCAGGAAAATGGATGGATCTGGAAAGGATTATACTAAGTGAGGTAACCCAGGCCCAGAAAGCTAAGTGTCTCATGTTCTCTCTCATATGTGGATCCTAGCTACAGATGACTGGGATTCTGTGTGAGAAGGAAAAAACTCAGTAGCATAGGCCAGTAAGCTAGAAAAGAGATAGAAAGGGAAGAGAAAGGAAGGGAGGGGGGTACTTAATAGGATGGGATTGTATATATGTAAGTAGAAGAATAGATAAATGGGGGGTCAAAAGGCCCAAAATGAGGTCTGGGGAAGAGACTGAGTAAAGGAACGGTGGAGGGACAGCTAATCAAAATCTAAGAGGATATAAATAAAACATTTGTAATCCCACTGTTTTGGACAATGGAACACTCAGGAGCCGTAGATTGTTGCTAGAAAATTTTCAGTGCCAGGGGTGTGATACCTTCCAGTGAGTTGTTGGCCAGGGAGATCCCTGATGCCCCCAAAACGTTGTAGGCCATTGCTGAGGCCCTTGGCTTCCCACTAGGAATCGATGGTAAGACCCTATTGCTGAAGAGTCCACATATTTGGGCTGCAAGGCCAATGAGAAATCCTGCTGTAACTCAGCTGATAACCTCCTCCATGTAGACCAGCTGACAGAAAGCTAGAAGAAGCCCTTCTGCATGCAGTTCAATGGGAGAAAGAGATACCACCAGTGAAGATACTCAACAGTGGACACTGCAAGCCTTATAATTGGCCAGCCAGGCCAAATGAGCCAATGTGTGCAATAGTGGCATGTCTATCATGGTGAAAACCTACTGCCCTCCAATTGAACTGGAGACCTGCTACATGGGGGTGGGGGGAATATATCCCTGATACTGAAAACTTAAAACAGGGCTAGTCATGAGCCCTAGGGGTGTAACATCTGCTGATGTCTGGATAAGTGTATATACTATGCTTATCAAACTGCCCAGTAAGCACTTCTCTTAATATTCATACCCTTATATTAATGCTCCTCTCACTTTTGGTTGAGAATCTTCTCTTTTCAGATGGCAGTGACCTTGGGACGACTCAGAAGGTATCATGGGGATGGAAAAAAATGACTGTAGTGCTCAGTACTGCAATATCTGTATCACACCTTCCAAGGCTCAGGGTCTAATGCGGAAGAGGTGGCAGACAGAATGTAAGAGCCAAAGGAAGGGCAGGACTCCATACAACATGCTCCCTCCAGACACAAAATGGCCTGGATATCCATGGCCTCACAGTGTCTGATACTACCTGCATAAGACCATCATAAGAGGAGGAAATGTTCAAGACATCAAAATGAAAGAGAGACTGATTGATATGGGGAGGGGGTATGATAGGGTGTGGAGTTTCAAAGGGGTAAGTGGGGGGAGGGAGCGTATCACCATGGGGTATTTTTTATAATCATAGAAGTTGTTAATAATAAAAAAAATTAAATATTAAAAAAAACAGCAAAATGACTGTGAGAGGTTCTTTCTTGATTTTTGCCTGTTATTATTGTTATTTTTGGTTTTTCTTTTTTTTCTTGTTTTTGGTTTTTCGAGGTAGGGTCTCACCTTGGTCCAGGCTGACCTGGAATTAACTCTGTCATCTCAGGGTGGCCTTGAACTCATGGCAATCCTCCTACCTCTACCTCCCGAGTGCTGGGATTAAAGTTGTATGCCACTACGCCCGGCTATTTTTGGTTTTTCAAAGTAGGGTCTAATTCTAGCTCAGGCTGGCCTGGAATTCACTATGTTGTCTCAGGATGGCCTTGAACTCATGGCAATCGTCCTTCCTCTGCCTCCTGAGTGCTGGGATTAAAGGTGTGCACCACCACACCCGGCTTGATTTTGTCTGTTTTGCATTCTAAAGGTTTCCTGTATCTGTATTGGCATTACTTTTCCTACTTGGGGGAAGTTTTCTTCTACGATTTTTTTGTTTATTTTTATTTATTTATTTGAGAGTGAGAAAGAGGCAGAGAGAGAGGGATAGAGAAAGAGAGAGAATGGGCATGCCAGGGCCTCCAGCCGTTGCAAATGAACTCCAGATGCATGTGCCACCTTGTGCATCTGGCTTACGTGGGTCCTGGGGAATTGAGCCTTGAATCGGGGTCCTTAGGTTTCACAGGCAAGCGCTTAACTGCTGAGCCATCTGTCCCACTCTATGTTTTTATTGAACATACCTGCTATGTCTTGGGAGTGAAATTTTCCTCCTTCTACTAAGTGCTGAATTCTTATGTTTAATCTCTTCATAGTGTCCCAAATGTCTTGAACTTCCATTCATGCCTTGTTGTTAGTTTGTCTTTCTCTTTGTTGGGCTGCATTAGATCTGCCATGTTGTCTTTTAGTTTAGATATTCTGTCCTCTCCTTGATCCATTCTACTGGTGAGACTTTCTATAGGGTTTTCTATTTGACTTACTCTGTTTTTCATTTCTAGTATTTCTGATTGGTATTTTTTTTTTCATTATTTCTATTTCCTTACTCATGTCTTGTATTGACCTCCTTATTTAATAAAGTTGGTGTCCTGTGTTCTCCTTCAGGAGTTTGTTTTCTTCTTTGATTCCTTTGTTTGTTTTCTTTTTGTTTTTTGATTCATTTGAACATAGATATAATCTTTTTTTATCTTTGTCAGGCATTTCATCTAAAACAATCTCACTGGAGGTCATTTCTGATGGATTTATAATTTTTGGTGGGATTGTATTGCCTTGAATTTTTTTAATTAATTAATTTATTTATTTGAGAGTGACAGACAGACACAGAAAGAGGCATATGGAGAGAGAGAGAGAGAGAGAGAGAATGGGCGCATCAGTGCCTCCAGCCACTGCAAATGAACTCCAGACATGTGTGCCCCCTTGTGCATCTGGCTAATGTGGGTCCTGGGGAGTCGAACCTCGAACCAGTGTCGTTAGGCTTCACAGTCAAGTGCTTAACTGCTAAGCCATCTCTCCAGCCCTGCCTTGAATTTTTTTTGTTTCTTTTATTATAATGGAGAGATTTTTGCATCTCGAGTTAATTTGATGTTCAGGTTTTCTAATTATTTTCAGTGTTATTAACTGTATACATCTGACTTTATATATCTTCAGGGTGGGAGTTTAAGGTGCCAGGTGTAGCTCTTATACGCCAATGGAAACAGCAGAAGTGACCCCAGGTGTTGAGTTTGCCTGATATTCAAGTATTCCAGTAGACTGGGTAGAGCAATTTACTGGTAAATTCTAAAATTCAACTGAGAAATATACACATTTAATCAAAACTAGCACAGAGTATTTATGACAGCATATGGATTAAACAAACAGATAATCTAATATAGTTAAAGTCTCTAAGGGTGTGTGTTTCCCCATATCCTTAATCTTGTCAAGAAGGAGGTTGAGATTTCTGGTCTGAAATGGGTTCCACATCAGCCTGAGGCCAAGTCAGACCCTGCCCCCAATGACAGAAGAAAGAGACAAAGGCCCTATAAATCAGAAAATTTCAAAGGAAACAAGTCAACACCAAAATACAGCTTATTTGAGAATGGTAAAGCCAACCAAGAATATATTACTCACATGTAACAAATAAGCTGCCCTTACATGGAAAGAGAGATTAGCGCTTCCAGTGCAGACCTATGTACCTGCTTTTGTGTAAGTAGGTTTGGATACCTTTTGGGATGGCTTCCAGTCTCACCAATGCTGAGTCCCCACCTTGGTCCCTCTCTGTTGCACTGTGCATCTGGTGTTCTCATCAGCTGTGCTGGATGACATATGGCTGGGGGTCAATGAGTTCTCCAGTGGTTCGCAGCACTGGTGGTTGGGGGATGGGAGGTTGTGCAGCATGCCTGGGGTTGTATTGAAGCTGCTCAGCTGGTCCAGTTGTGTTCTTCAGCAGCTGCTCAGCTGGCCCCTGCAGTCTTCCCCTTCAGGTTTCTTGACTTTGTGAGGAGGCTGGTGTAAGTGGAAAATCCCTCCAACTGGTTTCTGTTCCTACAACTCTGTGCCAGCTGGGCAGGCAGATGTGTGAACTGAGGCTGCCAGTGCTTAGGTCTGATGCTGGCCAGTCTCCTCCTTTCTAGAAGATTTGAGTCTCTCTGCTTCTCTGTTGTGGTTGATAATAATTTCACAATTCTTTGTTTGTTTGTTTTTGTTTTTGTTTTTCAAGGTAGGGTCTCACTCTAGCCCAGGCTGACCTAGAATTCACTATATAGTCTCAGGGTGGCCTCTCATGGCAAGCCTCTTACCTCTGCCTCCCAAGTGCTGGGATTAAAGGCATGTGCCACCACACCTGGATTTCAGATTAATTTTAATATATATTTTGATTTTTTATATATTTATTTGAAAGAGATAGAGAGAAAAAGGCAGATCAAGAGAGAATGGGTGCGCCAGGGCCTCCAGCTGCTGCAACTGAGCTCCATACAGATGCACCACCTTGTGCACTTGGCTTACATGGGTCCTGGGGAATTGAACCTGGGTCCTTTGACTTTTCAGGCAAACAGCTTAACCAGTAAGCTATCTTTCCAGCCCTTAATGGGCACATCAGGGCCTCTAGCTACTGCAATCGAACTCCAGATGCATGCACCCCCTTGTGCATCTGGCTTAAGTGGGTCCTAGAGAATCGAACCAGGATCCTTTGGCTTTGCAGGCAAAGGCCTTAACTGCTAAGCCATCTCTCTAGCCTATTGCCTGCACTTCTTGAGCTCTACAACTAGAGGTGTGTGCCACCATACCTAATTAGTTCTGGTGTTTTCTAATTTACTTAGGGCTGGAGAGATGTCTCAGTGGTTAAAGGCACTTGCTTACAAAGCTTGACATCTTGGGTTCAGTCCCCCAGTACCCATGTAAAGCCGGATGAACAAAGTAATGCATGCATCTAGTGTTCCTTTGCAGTGGCTAGAAGTCCTAAAGCACCCAATATCCCTCCTCTCTTTGCGTGTAAATAAATAAAAATTTTAAAAATTCAGCTGGAAGCTGGGTGTGGTGGCACACACCTTTAATACCAGCACTTGGGAGGCAGAGGTAGGAGGATTGCCGTGAGTTCAAAGCCAGCCTGAGACTACGTAGTGCATTCCAGGTCAGCCTGGACTAGAGTGAGGCCCTACCTCAAAAAGCAAAAAAAAAAAAAAAAAAAAAAAAAAAAAAAAAAGGCTGGAGAGATGGCTTAGCGGTTAAGGCATTTGCCTGAGAAGCCAAAGGATCCGGGTTTGATTCCCCAGGACCCATGTAATCCAGATGCACAAGGGGCACATGCATCTGGAGTTTGCTTGCAGTGGCTACAGGCCCTGGTGTGCCCATTCTCTCTGTCTTCTCTCTCACTCTCTTTGCTTGCAAATACATATATAAAAATAAAATATATATATATAAAAAAAAAGGCTGGAGAGATGGCTTAGCAGTTAAGGCTGTTGCCTGCAATAAAAAGAGGATCCCAGTTCAGTTCTCCAAATTCTCTAGGACCTACTTAAGTTAGATGCACAAGGGGGCTCATGCATCTGGAGTTCGTCTGAGGCCCTGGGATGCCCATTCTCTCTCTGCCTCTTTTTCTTTCTCAAATAAACAAACAAATAAAATATATTTTAAAAAATTCACCTATGTACTTCAAGCTTTCAAATTGTGGTCATAAAATTGCGTGTTAATGTTCTCATTTTAAGCCCTTTTATATGAGATGTCTTGCATTTTTCCTTTTTTTTTTTTTTAAAGATGTGTCCATTTTATTTATTTGAGACAGAAAGAGATACAGAGTGAGAGTGAGAGAAAGAGAGTGGGCACACCAGGGCCTGTAGCCACTGCAAACGAACTCCAGATGCATGCACCCCCCTTGTGCATCTGGCTAACGTGGGTCTTGGGGAATTGAACCAGGGTCCTTTGGCTTTGCAGGCAAATGCTGAAACCACTAAGCCATCTTCTCCAGCCCCCATTTTTCCTTTTAAAGTTTTATTTGTTCATCAGCCTCAAGAGTTTATCATGTACTCATTTCAAAATGTTAGATGATTTTTTAAAACACTTTTTGTTTACTTTTTTTATTTATTTGAGAGCAACAGATAAAGAAAGAGGGAGAGAGAGAGAGACAGAGAGACAGAGAGAGAGAGAGAATGGTGTGCTAGGGCCTCCAGCCACTGCAAATGAACTCCAGATGCATGCACCCCCTTGTGCATCTGGCTAACGTGGGTCCTGGGGAATTGAGCCTCAAACCGGGGTCCTTAGGCTTCACAGGCAAGTGCTTAACCACTAAGCAATCTCTCCAGCCCTTTTGTTATGTTTTTTTTTTTTTTTTGAGGTAGGGTATCACTTTAGCCAAGGCTGACCTGGAATTCACTATGTAGTTTCAGGATGGCCTTGAACTCATGGCGATTCTCCTACCTCTGCCTCCAGAGTTCTGGGATTAAAGGTGTGCACCACCATGTCCAGCTAGATTTATGTTTTGAGTATGGTAGTATAGTGAAGTTCTATGCTCGTTATTTTTAAAATTTTTTTTTAAATTTTTATTTATTTATTTGAGCGAAAGAGGCAGAGGAGAGAGAGAGAAAGAGAGAGAATGGGTGCACCAGGGCATCCAGCCACTGCAGATGAACTCCAGCTCCCCCTTGTGCATCTGGCTTACGTGGGTCCTGAGGAATCAAGCCTCAAACCGGGGTCCTTAGGCTTCATAGGCAAGCACTTAACTGCTAAGCCCTTTTTAAAAATTGTTTTAATTTAAACATCTTTTTATTGACAACTTCCATAATTGTAGACAATAACCCATGGTTATTCCCTCCCTACCCCCACTTTCCCCTTTGAAACTCCATTCTCCATCATATCTCCTCCCCTTCTCAATCAGTCTTTTATTTTGATGTCATGATCTTTTCTTCCTATCTTATAGTCTTGTGTAGGTAGTGTCAGGCACTGTGAGGTCATGGATATCCAGGCCATTTTGTGTCTGGAGGAGCATGTTGTGAGGAGTCCTACACTTCCTTTGGCTCTTACACTCTTTCTGCTACCACTTCCGCAATGAACCCTGAGCCTTGGAAGGTGTGATAGAGATATTTCAGTGCTGAGCACTCCTCTGTCACTTCTTCCCAGCACCATGATGCCTTTTGAGTCATCCCAAGATCACTGCCATCTGAAGAGAAGCTTCTCTAACCAAAACTGATTTATGCTCATTAGTCTTCTCATGTGCTTAATTTTCTACCCTTTGAACAAAATATGTTTACTTGTACTACCAACATGTTTTAGTTATTTTTTTATTTTATTTTAAAATATTTTTATTTGAGAGAGAGAGAATAGTCATGCCAGGGCTTCCAGCCACTGCAAATGAACTCCAGATGTATGCGTCACCTTATGCATCTGGCTAATGTGAGTCCTGGGGAATCAAACTGAGGTCCTTTGGTTTGCAGCGAAATGCATTAACCACTAAGCCATCTCTCCAGACCTATTTCTTTTTAATCTTGTTTAGTAATGAATTAAGTATTTAACTCAGCAAATTTCTCCTGAGTATTTACTTTGGTTTTTCAAGGTAGGGTCCAGGCTGACTTGGAATTCACTATGTAGTCTCAGGGTGGCCCTGAACTCACAGTGATCCTCCTACCTCTGCCTCCTGAGTGCTGGGATTAAAGGCATGTGCCACCATGCCTGTCCTGGCTCTGAGTATTTCTTTTTATTTATATTTGAGAGAAAGAGGTAGGGAGAGAAAGAGAGAGAGAAGGATGAGAGAGAGAGAGACAGGGAGAGAAAATGGGCATACCAGGGTCTCTAGCCACTGCAAACAAACTCCAGACTCATGTACCATCTTGTGCATCTGGCTTATGTGGGTCCTGGGAAGGGAACCTGGGTTCTTTGTGGCTTTGCAGGCAAGCACTTTAACTGTTAAGTCATCTCTCCAGCCTTCTTCTGAATGAATATATATATATATATATATATATATATATATATATATATTTTTTTTTTTTTTTTTTACTACGACCTATAGTTTAAAGGTATAAACAGGGCTGGAGAGATGGCTTAGTGGCTAAGGTGCTTGCCCGCAAAGCCTAAGAACCCAGGTTCAATTCCCCAGGATCCACATAAACCAGATGCAAGGTGGCACATGCATCTGGAGTTCATTTGCACTGGATGCCCTAGTGTGCCCATTCTCTCTCTCTGCCTCTTTCTCACTTTCTCTCTCAAATAAAATGAAAAAAAAAAAAAAAGGTATAATAAAGTGAGATGAAAAAAAATAGAAAATTTCAGGGGCTGGGGAGATAGATTAGTGGTTAAGGCTTAGTAGTTAGCCTGCAAAGGCTAAAGACCCAGGTTTGATTCCCCAGTACCCACATAAAACTAAATGCAGAAAGTGGCACATGCATCTGGAGTTTTTCGCAGTGCCTAGAGTCCCTGGTGTACCCATTCTCTCTGCCTCTCTTTACTCTCTTTCTGCTTGCAAATAAATAAATAAAAATTATATAAAAGAATAAAAATTTCAGAAATAAATTTCAATAATATAATTTAATCAGAGAAATATGAAGATTTAATGCAAAACAGATTTTTAATAAATGGTGCTGGCACAAGTGACAGTCTCAAAGAAGTTCTTAAGAATATAACACTCATCTTTTGTCACATACAGAAATAAATTTCACAGTATTCTCACTTAAAATTTAAAAGTCTTGCAAGAAATATTTGACTATGTATACTATCTTGAATCAAGAAAAAGCTTCTTAACCAAACCTCAAAGCATATAAAAAATAAAACTCCTGCTATGTAAAATACACCATAAAGACTACAGATAAGTAATAGCTATTGAAAAAGTATGTTTGTAGCCAGGTGTGGGTTGTATAAGCCCACATAAAATACCAGTACTTAGGAGGCTGAGGCAAGAGTATCACAAGTTTGAGGATAGCCTGGGCTATACAAGATCCTGTCTCAAGGATAAAAACAAAACAAACAACTACATCTGTAACAAAAGCAGCAATGTAATATGCAGAAGGCCTAAATATCAATGGGAAAAAGATCAATACAATGGGCAAAAAGACAAAATTTAAATAACTCATCAGGAAATGCAAATCAAATAAGTAACAAAAAACAGCTTTATGTGTAAGACTCATAAAACTAAAGAGATTTTACTCTTGGTGGTGATTCAGGGAGAGTACATAATAGTAACTGTAGAAAATGTAAACTCTTTCATTTTGGAAAACAAGTTTGCAGGAAAACAAGAGATAAAAATTTTGTGACTTTTGATCCAATCCCCAGGAATCTATTCCAGAAAATTAAAACTGTCAGCATATTAAAAACTATGCACAGGATACAATCATATGCTCAGAATTAAACAAAAATTAGAAACAAAGTTGTCACAAAGAATATTCTTCTCTTGGAGACATGGTGAAAGCTAGCATGTTTGTTTGAAGTCACCACAGTGAGGACAGCAGCCATGGGATTTTTACTGGGTGGTAGGTTTGGGTCCCAGGCTGCTCACCAGCCTCCCTCCCCTCTTTGGAGGACATAGAAGCCTGTGCCAGACAGAGCATCAGTCCTGTTAATAAAGTTCCCTTTTGGACACCTAGCATGACCAAAGAAAGGAAGCGTTTTTTTGCTTGTTTTGTTTTTCATGGTAGGGTCTCACTCTAGTCCAGGCTGACCTGGAATTCACTATGGAGTCTCAGGGTGGCATCGAAGTCATGGCGATCCTCCTACTTCTGCCTCCTGAGTACTGGGATTAAAGGTGTGTGCCCCCATGCCTGGCTTGAAAGGAAGCATTTTTGAGAGTCTAAATTCTAAGATTTTGGAAGTGTTACTATAGCAAAACAAAGTCTAGTGGGACACAGAGTTAAGACAATTACTAAATAGTTCCATAACATATTGCTGAAAGATTCTGAAGTATCCACAGAATTATTCCAGTATTTATTTATTTAATATTATTATTATTATTTTTTGAGGTAGGGTCTTGCGTAACCCAGGCAGACTGGAATTCACTATGTAGTCTCAGTCTGGCCTTGAACTCACAGCAATCCTTCTACCTCTGCCTCCCAAGTGCTGGGATTAAAGGCATGCACAACTCCTGGTTCTATCCCAGTTTTTGTAAGAAAGCAAGAAGTAAGCTGGGTGTGGTGGTGCACACCTTTAATCCCAGCACTCGGGGGGCAGAGGTAGGAGGATTGCTTTGAGTTAGAGGCCACCGTGAGACTACATAGTTAATTCCAGGTCAGCCTGGGCCAGAGTGAGACCCTACCTCGAAAAAACAAAACAAAACAAAAAAAACAAAGAAAACGAGAAGTGCATTTTATACTACTACATAGATACATAGAAGTTATATGAACATGGAGGAGATATGAAAAATTAAAATGTTATAAATTTCAGACTCAACAATAAAAAATACTTTATGATGCATCACATGCCTGTCATTCACGTTACAAGTAAAATGTTGGACAACTTCACACAGTATTTAATTTCAGACAGAGACGCTTTGTTGTTTTTGGTCTTGCTAAGAAGCCACCTCTCACTGGTGCTCATGTGCTCTCTAGCCTGGGAAAGTTAGATGGAGATCTACAGGCCCGCCACAGACCTGAATTAGCAGTGACAGGCCAGGCGCAGCAATTTATGTCTTATCAAACTTCCCTTGTAATTGATGCAAACTCATTTCTTTGAAAGTTCTAGCTTTATTTCAAAGGTGAAAATGTGAAAGAAGTTCAACTCAGAAATAAGGTACTTTGGAAGCCAGACATGGTGGCACACACCTTTAATCCCAGCACTCAGGAGGCAGAGGTAAGAGGATCACAGTGAATTCAAGACCAGCCCAGGCTACAGAGTATGTTCCAGGTCAGCCTGAGGTAGGGTGAGACCCTGCCTCTAAAAAACAAAAACGGTGCTTGAACTTTAACACATTGTCTTTTTCTTCCAATATGCTAATTTCCTATTTTCTTTCTTTATTGTTTTTTTTGAGGTAGGGTCTTACTCTAGCCCCAGCTGACCTGGAATTCACTATGTAGTTTCAGGCTGGCCTCAAACTCACAGCGATACTCCTACCTCTGCCTCCAGAGTATTAGGATTAAAGGCGTGCGCCACCTTGTCTGACCATTTCCCATTTTTCATCCAAACTCCCCATGATCAGATTTGCTGGATCAAATTTTGTTGTGTTTTCTTGCTCTTTATTTGCTAGGTCATATGTGACTAGTAACTCCTTGAAATTAGGCTTGATCCTAAATCCAATTAGGTTGACAGGAGGATGCTGAGGGAGAAAGCAAATGACATAATATAGAATTTGGTTACAAGTACTCAACTAGGTCAAGTGTAAATTGTCTTTTTCTTGTGAAGTATTATTGTTAATTTTGTTTTCCTTTTATTAAGTTTGTATTAAAAAAATAGAAAGCTCTGTTTAATATTTTTTAAATGTTTTTCTCTTTGGTAGCATTACATGCTTTACAAGTAATTTTCCTTTTAAAATCAAATTTGTCAGATATTTTCTCTACTTTCAACTATACACAGGAAGTTCTGGCTGGGACAAGTGAGCATCCTTTTCTCGTTACTGTATGTTTCTATGAGGAAAGTTTCAATGAAATACCCAAATCATGTCCTTTCAGCATCCCATCATCACAAGCATATCACCCACAGTAATTCACAGTTAAATTACTAGAGAGAGGAGAGACCAGCATTTATTCTTGCTCCTCTGTGATCTTCTCAACATTCATTTTGCCTGAAAAGCTTTCATGACTTTTTAGGGTAAGGACCAAAACCCTGAACATGGCTTCCAGGCCTTGCATGAGTAGGTTCCAGCCTCCCTTTCTACCTTAATGAACTCATTAGATTGGCCTTCTAAAAAATTATGAAAATATTTACATGTAGTTTAAAAGTAACAGTTCAGGGATCACACCCATTCCTTATGACCAGTTTCAATAACAAAGATTCTGCCACATCACATCTTTAGAAAAGGTCATCTCCTGTTCACCTGGTTTTCTCAAGTACAGGTTAACCCAGCAGCTTTGGCTAGCACTGAATTCAGAGCCCAGTCTTGCTTGGAAAACTTTCACTGGATAGTTGTCTCACAAGTTGGAAGTATAAACAGTACACCTATCTCATAAAGTCATTGTGAGGAAGACGTGAATTCATCTAAAATCTTAGACCAATGTCTGACATTTAGTACATGCTTAATAACTGAGACAGTCATTTTAGGACAAACCACACTTCTACTTCAGGGTGTATGCACAATCCTGTCATTCCTATCTCTCTCCTAACTAACTGTTCGATTGTCAACCAATAGTTCACATGTCAGACTTTGAGGAAGTCTAACCTTCCCAGATTAGGCGACATTATTTACCATGCTCTGCTTTTTCCAAAATGGCTCTTATTTGCATTGACTAGTTGGTGAACTGAGCTGATGAACATGTCTTTCCCATCACACTAAGTCCTAGGAAATGAGGACAATGCTGTCTGGTTCTGTTTTGTCCTTTGTACCTACTTACTACATAGTAGGCACTCAGAATATTCAGTATGTAAGGTTTTTTTAAAAAAGATTTTTTTTTTTTCCTTTTTTGAGGTAGGGTCTCACTCTAGCTCAGGCTGACCTGGAATTCACTATGTAGTCTCAGGGTGGCCTTGAACTCACAGCGATCCTCCTACCCCTACCCCTGCCCCCCCGAGTGCTGGGATTAAAGATGTGCACCATTACACCCGGCTAAAAAAGAATTTTTGATTAAATTCTCTATTGTTATTTATAAAGTTAGTTATAACAAATTTGGCTACAGGCTTAACTTTCCAGTTAGGTAGGTTAAAAATATTCAAAATGTCAGTAACAAGCTGGGAACAGTGGCACACACCTTTAATCCCAGGCCTCCAGAGGCAGAGGTAGGAGGAATGCTGTGAGTTTGAGGCCAGCCGGGAACTACAGAATGAGTTCCTGGTCAGCATGGACTAGAGTGAGACCCTACCTTGAAAAACAAAAACAAACAAACAAAAACTGTGTGTGTGTGCATGTGCCAGGGTCTCATGCTACTAAGGTTTTGTGCCTGGCTTTGTGGATACACCAGGGAATTGAACCCAGACCAGCCGGCTTTGTAAGCAAGCTCCTTTAACAACTGAGTCATCTTCCTAGCTCCACAAAAAAAATACTTCTGCACAAATTTCTGAAGAAAAACATTTGGTTAGGTATGTAAAATTCACTTATTATAGTTTAATTCTCCAGTAAATAGTAAGAAATTCAGAGGAACAGAAGAGAAAGAAAGTCTCTAGACAATCTTTCAACCCACTTTCTTTTTAATACACTATTTTTACAGAGCTTCTACTTTGAATTTAGGGGATCTGTTTGCTTTACAAAAGATTAGTTATCACCAAATTTATTTTTTCTTGGAAAAGAACACATTTAAAGAATTTGCAATTTTTTTCATTACAATTGTTATTTTTGTCATAAAGGTTACAAAAGCTTCTCATAAAACTTCCTTCCACCAAGAAAGTAGTCATCTATTTTCAAATTTCCAAATCATACATCTATTTAAAAAAAAAAACCTCAAATCCGTTTTAAAGTCATCTTCTCTTGGAGTTGGTTCACAAAACAGCCAGACACTTAACCCTGTGCCTTCTGATGAACTAGGAAGGTTAGTTCAGAAGAGAAAGGTAAATATGGCCAATTCTTTAGCATGGTAGGTAAGTTTCCTCTTATCTAATAATCCTGTAAAGAAATCTGCTTAGGGCTAGAGAGATGGCTTAGTGGTTAAGGTATTTGCTGACAAAGCTAAAGGACCCACGTTTGATTCCCTCGTACCCATGTAAAGTCAGATGCACAAAGTGGCACATGCTTCTGTAGTTCATTTGCAGTGTTAAGAGGCACTGATATGACCATTATCTCTGCTTGCAAATAAATAATAAATACTTTTTAAAAAGAAAAATACTGAATTCATTTTGGTGACTTAAAATATGATGCAAATTAGAAAAACAATTTTGTGCTTTCAAATAAAACCTCCTTATTTACTTGACTAAGAGTTGACTAAGCACAAGCAACATGCAAAGACAAGCTGTTTCCAGTTCACGTTTTCACCAAATTTTCACGTGTTTGAGGTAAGCCTGTGACATCAAAGGGATGTCTCTGCTCCTACACTACCAAGAGCAGAGGCACATACAAATTTTATGGCAAGTAATCTAAGACTCTTCTGTTATTCTACCCAACAAGAAAACTAATACAACAGATCTATCTCATTAGTGAAGACACCAGACACTCACTCATGCAGCTGCGGTGTCAAGTAACCTCTAGACTTGAAAGTTCTGTTTCACAACTTGTAAGTACTAATCACACATCTTTAAACTATATAGAAGTACTGGAGCACACTTATCAAGTAAATGCACACACACTAAAAATTCTCAAATCTGGTTCTGTAGCATGCCCAAAGATTCCCATGTGTCCATTGCAAAGGCATTAGCATAACTTTCAAAACTAAAATTTCACATGGACCTGGAAAAGTACCAATGAACAGCTAAGCACTCTACTTTCAGAATACATTAATCTTCATCTTTTAGACTGAAACGAAACAAGTTGTAATTTTTACCTTATCAAAAGTTATCCAACAATATAGAATGTAGCCATTAAAAAATAACAACAAAAAATTTCAAGTGTTTTAGAAGTACTTATATTTTGCGATGGCAGATAGCATCTCACTATGCTGCCCAAAATGACCTTGAACTCTCAGGCTCACAGGATTCTTGTGCCGTAGCCCTGAGCAGCTGTTATAACAGGCATGTGCCAGGCCATGAAGGTAACTTTTTCAGTAGCATCAAATTTTGGCAAAACATAGCTCATTTTAAAAAAAGGGATATGCTAATCTCGTTTATAGCTATTAGGTTTTTAAAAAATCCATTTATTGCTGGGCATGGTGGTGCACGCCTTTAATCCCAGTACTTGGGAGGCTGAGGTAGGAGGATCACCGTGAGTTTGAGGCTACTCTGAGACTCCATAGTGAATTCCAGATCAGCCTGGGCTAGAAACCCTACCTCAAAAAACCACACACACATACATGCACACAAAATCCATTTATTGTCTTGATCAGAGATCTAAAAGCATTTTGTCATATTCACTTAAAAATAAACTTATTTCACATGTCTGAGCTAAGTCCATGATCTAGCAGCTCTAAAGGTCTTACTAAGAAGAGATAATCAGAAAGAAAATGTTAGGGTAGTTCCAAGTAACCAAGAAACATGACTGACAGTGTTAAAGGTGACTTTCCTTAAGCTTACACATTAACATGCCTCACGTCTCAGCAGACCTTTCTGTTAACACTCCATCTACCCAAAACCTACCCTGAGAGACTTCATTAAACTTATGGACACACTGTTAAGGCCACAATAGAAATTAAATATTTGAAAAAAGAAGAAATTAAATATTTGCTGATAAACTGGCCATTTATTCTCATCTTCATGTGTGCATTTAAAAAGTCACTCAAAAAGGACTTAAAATATTAAAGTCTCAAATTTCATATAGATACATGAATTACAAATGTGTCATCAACTTTCACATTTTAGTATTTTTGTTTGACACTGGGGATTGAACTCAGGGCCTCGAGCATACTAAACATACATGGTGCTACCACTGAGCTATATAGGTCCAGGCCACACTTTAGCTTTTTTTCTCTTTGTTTGTTTTTTGAGATTGGGTCTCACTCTAGCCCAGTCTGACCTGGAAATCACTATGTAGTCTCAGAGTGGCCTCAAACTCACAGCGATCCTCCTATCTCTGCTTCCCTTCTGGGATTAAAGGCATGCACCACCACGCCCAGCTCACTTTAGCATTTTTAAAGGAAAATTTAAAGATTTTTGCTGTACTATGCAATTAATTGAATACTTTTACATGTAAAAATACACTGAAAAATTCAAGCATAAAGTCTGATATTTTATCAAAATAACAAGAACAAAATGCAACAATGAAAAACAGCAAAAGTTACTAAACAAATTCCTATTTAAATCCTTGTGTTTACATGGACTGGCTATATCATACAGACTGCAGCATATTATAAGATATAACCTAGCTGGGTGTAGTGGTACACACCTTTAATCCCAGCACTTGGGAGGCAGAGGTAGGAGGATCACTGAGTTCAAGGACAGCCTGAGACTGCACAGTGAGATCCTACCTTGAAAAAACACAACAACAACAACAAAAAACCCAAAAAGAGCTGGGCATGGTGGCGCATAACTTTGATCCCAGCACTTAGGAGACAGAGGTCATGATTTCTGAGTTCAGGCCACCCTGAGACTACATAGTGAATTCCAGGACAGCCTGAGCTAGAGTGAGATCCTACCTCAGAAAAAAAACAAACGAACGAAAACAAACAAAACAAAGATATAATATAAGCTGCATTTACTAAAACTTCTGTTTGTTTTTTTTTTTATTCCTGAGGTAGGGTCTCACTCTAACCCAGGCTGACCTGGAATTTACTATGTAGTCTCATGTTGGCGTAGAACTCACAGTGATCCTCCAACCTCTGCCTCCCAAATGCTGGGATTAACAGCATGTGCCACCACTCCTGGCCCTAAAATATTTTTAACCTGAGTCTTTCAAGTCTTCAGAAATGCATTTGATAATATATGTGTAAGTTCAGTATTGTTAGTCATATAATTCAAGGGGATTTTTCTTTAATTGCTGTTGCTATTGTTTCTTCTTAAGCATTTGTGTAAAGTTATACATATTTATTACACTTTGGGGTTCTCTGAGCACATGAGAGATCTGAACTTAGAAGTTGTGGCTGTTTCCTGCTACATAAGCACAAAGGTGTCTTATTTGCTTAAAAAGCCTGATTTAATGTCTTCACACTGAGTTATTTAAAAACAAATGTAAAAGGATTATCAGAGGTACTTATATGAAATTAGTCACACTCACTAAGGAATTATACAAGTTCACTAAAAAATATCAAATTAATAATTTCCTCCTATAAATATTTTTTTATTTATTCTGTGTTTAGAAGTTGCAGTTTAAGTACTATTAACAACAAAAAACATAACAAAGGCTTCCTATAAGTGAAAAAAATAATTATAAATGCTGAAAAAATTGGCCTCATTAACATATTTACAGACTTTTACTTAATACATACTCCTTTGGAAATTAATTATGTGACATTTATACAGCATTAACATTCCCAAATGTTTGAGCAGTGAGCCCTTTAGCTCTTTACTGTCTCTACTCAAAGCTGAAAAGTCAAGGGTTTCTCCAGGCACAACTGACAAGCAATCTCTGGTTACTCGGAGCCACTGCCAATACTTGGCTCTGCTCCGTCCCCGTCCCCGTCTGCCACTTCTGCTGAGGCTGACTCCTTAGACTGCTTCCTCACTTTGCTCTGCTCTTCCTGCAGCTTCAGAATTATATTTCGGATTTCTTCTCTTTTTGTTTTCATTCTGGGGGGAGGAAACCAGTTCACCAAATTCATAGGTAGCTCAAAATTTAGTATTGGATTCTGAAAAATAAAGAAGTTAAATGCCCATTAGACTACAATAAGCGACATTTTAGGTTCAAAAGTTAGAAATGATGGGGCTGGAGAGATGGCTTAGTGGTTAAGGCACTTGCCTGTGAAGCCTACGGACCCAGTTTCAATTTCCCAGTACCCATGTAAGCCAGATGCACAAGGTGACTCATGTCTGGAGTTTGTCTGCAGTGGTTAGAGACCCTGGCACACCCATTCTCTTTCTCTCTATCTGCCTCTCTCTCAAATAAATAAAAAAATATGTTTAAAAAGTTACAAATGAGGGCTGGAGAGATGGCTTAGCAGTTAAGCGCTTGCCTGTGAAGCCTAAGGACCCTGGTTCGAGGCGCGATTCCCCAGGACCCATGTTAGCCAGATGCATAAGGGGGCACATGTCTGGAGTTTGCAGTGGCTGGAGGCCATGGCATGCCCATTCTCTAGCTATATCTGCCTCTTTCTCTCTCTCTCTCTGTTGCTCTCAAATAAATAAATAAAAATAAACAAATTTTTTTTAAAAAGTTACAAATGAAAATCTCACTATATATTGATTCACTTCCTTTCATCTGTCTATCACAGTACTAGGCACTGGAGAACAAGACAGGCTTTCCTACGTATCTTCTGGTTTAAGACTAGTGGCTGGCAAACTACTGCCACTAGGCAAATTCTATACAATCCCTGTTTTGGTAATAAAGTCCTATCAGATACTGAAGTACTAAATCACCTGCAAATGCTCTGTAGTAAAAAACATAGAAATTAGAGTAGCTAGAGAGGCCTTATGGCTGTAAAACCAAGCATTTCCTCACCATCCCTTCTTTCATTATAAAGTCAGTCAGCCAAGGGCCAGACAGAAACATAATTCAACCATTCAAACAATGAATGTGCTATAACAGAAAAAAGTCGAGAGTAGTACATAATAAATACTTGGGGGCTTAAGACAATCTTCAAACAATCTGATGTTTCAGCCAAACCTAAAGAGGAAGTAGATGTAGCTGACCAAAGTAAGACTTTACAGTTGTTCAAGTTGCTTACAGGTCACTGAAGGATTCTGCTTTTATTTATTTATTTTTCTTTTAGCTCAGTAGCAACAGGAAGCCATTATAAAATATAGTCGAGAAAGTAGGGGTGGAGAGATGGCTTAGCCATTAAGGTGTTTGCCTGCAAAGCCAAAGGACCCAGGTTCAACTCCCAGGACCCACATAAGCCAGATGCACAAGGGGATGCATGAATGTGGAGTTCATTTGCAGTGGCTGGAGGCCCTGAGTGCCCATTCTCTACCTGCCTCTTTCTCTCTCCTCTCTCAAATAAATAAACACGGGTACTGTAGCTAGGGCCTGGTGAGGCTACCACACTAGACTGGAATGTGGCAGCAGGGGAACAGTGATATGCACCCTTGACTAGAAATGAAAGGAGTCATAGGACTTAGCAGCTCACCCCCAGTGGATGAAGAAAGGAGTCACAGGACCTAGTGGTTCACCCAGTAAACAGTGGTTGATGAAGAAAGGAGTCATGCAAACTGTAAAGACTATCTAAGAGAGGCATGTGTGGTCCTGTACTTCTAAAGTCAAAGGTGCTTGGAGTTCAACAATAGTCTTAACACAAGGGTAAGGAAGATGGCAGACTTTAGAGATCTGAGAAGTAGGAGTTTTGAAAATGAAGAAAGTGAATATACATATTGTTCAAGAAATATGCATGTGAAAAGGAAAAAAGAGGCAATGTGAATCATAGGAGAGATCTGTTAAGGTAGAAAGTAGCAGGGGAGAGAGTGAGTTGATCAGAGATTGTTTACAACCCTTTGATTTGGTGGTCAATAAATAAATATAGTATTTTTATGTCTTAAAAGCTTTCCAGGGCTGCAGAGATGGCTTAGGGGTTACGGCATTTGCCTGCAAAGCCAAAGGACCTCGGTTCGATTCCCCAGGACTTATGTAAGCCAGATGCACAAGGTGGCACATGCATCTGGAGTTTGTTTGCAGTGGCTGGAGGACCTAGAATGCCCATTCTCTCTCTCTCTCTGCCTCTTTCTTTCCCAAATAAATACATAATGAATAGATAGATAAATAAATAAATAAATAAATAAATAAATAAATAAATAAATAAAAAGCTTTCCAAAGCTGGAAGATTTTACTGCTGCCTGGAATAACTTCTTGAAATGTCAGTTTTTTTTTAAAGTTATTTATCTATTTTATTTTGACAGAGAGAGAAAGAGGCAGATAAAGAGAGAGAGAGAGAGAGAATGGGCATGCCAGGGCCTCTAGCCACTGAAAACAAACTCCAGACTCATGTGCCATCTTGGCATCCGGCTTACGTGGGTACTGGGAAATCAAACGTGTTCCTTAGGCTTCACAGACAAGCGCCTTAAGAACTAAGCCATCTCTCCAGCCCTGAAATGTCAGTTTTTTTTTTCAAGGTAGGGTCTCACTCTAGCCTAGGCTGACCTGGATTCACTATGTAGTCTCAGGATAGCCTCAAACTCACAGTGATCCTCCTACCTCTGCCTCCCAAGTGCTGGGATTAAGGGCATGCCTGGCTGCAATGTCAGTTTTAAAACCCTAAAATATCTGCTGATTGTGCTCATGAGATGAAATAAAGTCAAATCCACTGTTTCATTGTATCAGAGCAATGTACTGAACTCACCTCAAAAAAGCTCTCTACATACTGCAGTATGTACACGCCACAGTCACTGAAGTTGTTTTGTTGTGGAACTTTTGGATTGGAGCCTTTCATAAAATCTTTGGAAAAACTTCTTTTGCTTCCTTTTTTAACTTCCCACTCCACTTCTAAATACCTACAACATTGTGTATGCAAGAAGAATATACATATATGTAAATATACATGCCACCTTACCTGCACTAGAATATGAAACAGTATAGGGTAAATTTGAACTTACTCTCTTAGAATTTTGACAACATTTGAACGAGAAGGACCTCTGAGTGAATCCATAAGTAGGATACAAGGTCTGCAGAGTAGAAATAATCAAAAGATGAACCACACAGTCAATGTTACAGACACATAAGAAATTAAAAAGTATATTAAATAATAAGATTTAAAACCTTTAAAATTCCCTTTGTTTGCCTCAGTAAATACATGAGGAAAAAGAAAATTATACAGGTAGCTTAAAACTCCTTAAATATCTATGCATATTAAGCACTGCATCATAGAACCATAATAACTATATTTCAGTTGTAACTTTCCATAGCTGGTTCTTAAAATTTTAATACAAGGGCAAAACAATAGCAAACATCTGCACACATTAAAAAACCAACACAAAACCCACAGTACACACACATGCCATGGGTCCATACACACATGGTAAAAAAAAGAAGAAAATAATCCCATTTTTTAACTAAAGCCTCATATAAAATAAGACAGGTAATCATATATAAGCATTAGTTTAAGAAAGTTAGGATGTATTATGTTTTGAAAGATTTCATTATAGAACACTCTGTATCACTCATATCCAGTCTTCAAAATTTTAATTATAAAAGGTTATGTTGTAAACACAAGTAAGCAAGGAAGTCTAATGTAGTGCCAAGCCTAAAATAGTTAGATCCTCCCCCTCCTCACCTCCTTCTGTCCTTCTCCCTCTTCCTTTCTTTCTATGCTAAGCGTACACCTACTACTTGAGCTACCTGACACCCTCTAGGTCTGAAATACATTAAACATCACAGGTTTCTATATTTTCTTTTATAAATTACATTTGCTTTCTAAAGTCTGTTAATAAAGTTTCTGCCAACATTTTCTACAACAAACTTAAAAGGAGATTAAGAGTAGAAATAGGTAATATTTTATCACTTATGAAAGTCCTTGGTAATACTTCAGAACACATGTGTACCTCTGAAAATAGACAATGACTTGCTCTTCAGTGTTTCATCTGTAGCTGTCCCTTAAGATTGCCTCCAGTTGCTTTATAGCCCTCTCAAGGTAGCTATGGAGCCAGTGGAAACTCTATCATGTTACTGTTTTGATATATAATGGTTTCTCTCTAAAACACAACATACCAAAAGTAATAGTGGTTCACTATTGAGATGTGTATGGAGGCTGAGGAGATAGCTCAGTAGGTAAAATGCTTGCCTGGCAGGCTTGGGGAATTTAGTTTAATCCCCAGAAGCCATGTAAAAATGCCTGCTGTGCATACACTCTTTTTTGTTTGTTCGTTTGTTTTTTTGAGGTAGGGTCTCACTCTAGCCCAGGTTGAGCTGGAATTCACTATGTAGTCTCAGGGTGGCCTCAAACTCATGGAGATCCTCCTACCTCTGCCTCCCAAGTGCTGGGATTAAAGGTATGTGCCACCATGGAGGGCTCATACACTTTGTTTTAAAAAAAAATATTTTTATTTTTATTTTGTTTTTCGAGGTAGGGTCTCACTCCAGCCCAGGCTGACCTAGAATTCACTATGTCATCTCAGCGTAACCTCAAACTCACCGGGACCCTCCCACCTCTACCTCCCAAGTGCTGGGATTATAGGCATGTGCCAACACATCTGGCTAATTTTTATTTTTATTTTTGGTTTGTTTTTGAAGGTAGGGTCTCACTCTAGCCCAGGCTGACCTGGAATTCACTCTCTGGCCCCAGGCTGTCCTTGTACTCATGGTGATCCTCCTACCTGTCTCCTAAGTGCTGGGACTAAAGGCTTGTGCCACATTTGGCTTAATTTTTTTAAATATACCTTTTTATTAATTTGTGTGTGTGTGAGAGACAGAAAGGCAGGTAAGGGAGAGAGAAAGAAAGGGAGAGAGAGAGAGAGACAGAGAATGAATGAATGAATATGGGTGCACCAAGGCCTCTAGCCACTGCAAATGATCTCCAGAAGTATGCACCACCACATACATCCGGCTTAGGGTGGTACTAGGTCCTTAGGCTTTGTAGGCAAGCACCTTAACCTCTAAGCCATCACTCCAGACCTTCATCTACTTTTTGTGTATATGTGTTTGTGTAGTGCATGCATGTTATGTATTGTTGCAGTGCCCTGTGGGCTCATGTACAGTAGTTGAGTATCCCTCCCCCATCACTTACACGTGCACACACATGCACAATTTTAAAACCCTTCACAAAATATGGGCATATCTGTGGGAGCAAAAGCTGAAAAATTAGGAAGTGAAGAGCTAAAATGATAACCTCTTCATCCTTTTTGGTCCTTGGACAGCACACCCACTTTTACTCAATGACTCTGCTTAAGTGTTTACTTATTTTATTTATTTATGTGAAAAAGGTAGAGAGAGGGAGAGAGAATGAATGAATGGGTGTGCCAGGGCCTCCAGACACAGGTTTCACCTTGTGCATCTGGCTTACATGTGTCCTGGGGAGTTGAGCCTGGGTCCTTCAGCTTTGTAGACAAGCACTTTAACCACTAAGCCATCTCTCCAGTCCAGTTGCGTTTTTTTTTTTTAAAATATCTGTTTGAGGGACAGAGAGAGATTGGGCACACTAGGGCCTCTAGCCACTGCAAATGAACTCTAGATGAATGTGCCACCTTATGCACCCGGCTTTATGTACGTACTGGGGAATTGAACCTGTGTCCTTTGGCTTTGCTGGCAAACAAACTTAACCACTAAGCCATCTCTCCAGCCCCTCCACTTGTGTTTTTCTTCTATGACTCTACCTCAATACAAATTCTCATGCAGCTTACAAAATACATAATTAATGCTTACTGTTTACAGATAGTAGGTTTTAAATGCCATTGCCCTATTTCTGAATTGCAGTTCTCGTCCGCAAGGAGTCCATCATCACTGCTATCATCCTGTAAAACACAGTCTATGGTTAACTACTGAAAATCTATGCTCTGCATATAGCTAATCACCTAACCAAATAACACCAAGATCTACAAAACTCCTCCCAACAAACAGAAAGAAGGAATTCAATTTCTATGGAGGTAGTCACACAATAGAACATTCAGCATGCCACTCATTTTGTTATCTAACACTATAGCATTGACATTTTAGAAAAAAATACACCAGTAAATAGAAATTTACTGAACTTAGTTCATCTATTTACTTAAAAGAAATCTTTAAAGACCAATTATTCTGCTGTCACCTATCAGTACGCTGGTTTTAGTTTATTTTTATCAAAAGAAGCATCACAATAGGACATGAATAACATATTACTCTTTTAATATTAATGTTTATTTTTTAAGATTTTTATTTATATGTTTTTATCTTAGACAGAAAGGGGGGAGAGGGGGAGAGAGAGAGAGAGAGAGAGAGAGAGAGAGAGAGAGAGAGAGAGAGGGGTGTGTGCCTGGGCCTCTAACCACTGCAAATACAGACACATGTACCACCTTGTGCATCTGGCTTACATGGGACCTGGAGAATCGAACCTGGGTCCTTAGGCTTTGTAGGAAAGTGCCTTTAACTGTTAAGCCATCTCTCTAGACCGTTATTTTGCAAGAGAGAAAGAGAATGAATATGGGTGTGCCAGGGCCTTCAGCCTCTGCAAACGAACTCCAGAAGCCCCCTTGAACACATGTGTGACACTGTGCACTTGTGTCCCTGTGCTGGCTTATGCAGGTCCTGGAGATTGGAATGTGAGTTCTTAGGCTTCATAGGCAAGTGCCTTAATGGCTAAGCCATCTCTACAGTCCAACTTTTTTTTTTTTTTTCAATGTAGGATCTCACTTAAGCCCAGGCTGACCTGGAATTGACTATGTAGTCTCAGAGTGGCCTCAAACTCATGGCAATCCTACCTTTCTCTGCCTCCTGAGTGCTGGGATTAAAGGCCACCATGCCCAGCATATTATTCTTATACATTAATAATTTTTTTACACTGTAAATATTGAAAAGAATTTTGCAAACACTGTTTCTTTCTTCTCCTCTCCTCCTTCCTTTTATGTGCCATGATCTCAATCTACACCAGGCTGGCCTAGAACTCACAGTGGTCTTTCTACCTCAGTCTCCTGAGTGCTCATCAACACTGGTTTCTTTAATAAGCTATATAACCAGTTAAGTTCAAACAAGACCGTTTACTGAAACTACCATACCCTGTAGATTGTCTTAAATGGAAAATAAACTAAGCTATTCTGCTTCATGATTTGAAAAAAAAAAAAAAAGACATCCTGGCAAGGCATGGTGGTGCACGCCTTTAATCCCAGCACTCAGGAGGCAAAGGTTGGAGGATCACTGTGAGTTTGAGGCCACTTTGAGACTACATAGTGAATTCCAGGTCAACCAGGGCTACAACGAGACCCTAACTTGAAAAACTAAAAGAAAAAAGAAAATTCTGTATGAGTAGAATCATCAGCAGTAGGTAGGAATAATTAAATTAGATGAACTAACTCACTGGTAACTGCTAGAACCAAAGGAAACTAAGACAAAATGCTCATTTTAGATATAAATACAATCCCTATAGAGTTGAGTATATCCCTTATGTGAAATGCTTGGGCTAAAAAGTGCTTCAGGTTTTAGACTGTATATTGATTAGATGAGCAATCCTTATCTGAAATCTGAAACAATTTGCTGTTTTTTTTTCCCCCCTATTTATTTATTTGAGAGACAGAAAGAAGCAGGAAAGTGAGTATGGGCATGCCAGGGCCTCCTGCCACTGCAAAGGAACTCCAGATACATACGCCACTTATGGCATCTGGCTTTACAAGGAAGTGCCTTTAACCACTGAAACATCTCTCCATCTCTTATTTTTTCGAGGAAGGGTCTCACTCTAGCCCAGGCTGACCTAGAACTTACTCTGTAGTCTCAGGCTGGCCTCAAACTCACAGTGATCTTCCTACCTCTGCCTCAATGAAGCAAATTTTTGAGCATGACTTTGTACTTCTGATTACAGATGCTCAGCCTATATATTATGGATATTATCTTATAGCCATACATTATCCAAAGCTCAACAAAAACACTGGTCTGCTGCCCACAAGAAGACTGTAATATAGCATGAGGCCACCCTCAGTATCAGGTGAACGGTGGAAGTTAGTAGTAACAACTGATGAGAGAGCATGACACAGATGCTCATAGGGCTTTTCTCAGAATTTGAAGTCTTCTTTAACTGAAGGTATAAAGTATTTCCACAAAGAAAACTTATTTATTAGGACAAATAAGGTTCAAAAAATAATAGAAATCATCTATATGAATTAAATATCATCTGCTCCTACCATATGTGTATTAGACAAAAGGAGAAAGTGTGAGGTGGGAAGAATGTTATAATTTTGTCACTCTTCTTTAGTACACAATCACTTGCCTCTTGAATGTTAAGTTAGACTAAAGGTTAAGTAATACCCACAAGTTTTGAAAGAGGAAGAGGAAAGTGGTAGCGTAGGGAGGCTTGGATTAGAGAAATAGTTTTGCCTTTTATACAGTACTGGGCATCAAATTACAACCTTGAACATACTAAGCAAGTCCTCTACTACTAATCTATAGTCCCCAATCCAAGATAACTGATTTTTTAGGGTTTTCGAGGTATGGTCTCACTCTGGCTCAGGCTGACCTGGTGAATTCTATGCAGTCTCAGGGTGCCCTCAAACTCTTGGCGATCCTCCTACCTCCGCCTCCCAAGTGCTGATTTTTTAAAAAAAATATTTTTTATTTGGGGACAGGGGAGGGAGGGAAGATGAGAGGGAGAAGGGAGACAACGCGTGCATCAGGCTTTATACAGGTACTGGGGAATTGAACCCAGGCTGTCAGGCTTTGCAAGCAAGTTCTTTAACTGCTGAGCTATCTCTGTAGCCCAGATAACTAATTTTTTTTTTTTTTTTTTGGTTTTTCAAGGTAGGGTCTCGCTCTAGCCCAGGCTGACCTGGAATTCACTATGGAGTCTCAGGGTGGCCTCGAACTCATGGTGATCCTCCTACCTCTGCCTCCCGAGTGCTGGGATTAAAGGCGTGCGCCACCACGCCCGGCTTCCAGATAACTAATTTTTAAAAATATTTTATTTTTAGCTGGGCGTGGTGGCGCACGCCTTTAATTCCAGCACTCGGGAGGCAGAGGTAGGAGGATCACCATGAGTTCGAGGCCACCCTGAGACTCCATAGTGAATTCCAGGTCAGTCTGAGCTAGAGTGAGACCCTACCTCAGAAAACCAAAAAAAAAAAAAAAAAAAAAAAAAAAAACACTTTTATTTATTTATTTGACTGAGAAAGATGGAGAGGGAGGGGGGGAAGGGGACAGAGAGAGAATGAGCGCACCAGGGCCTCCAGCCACTGCAAACGAACTCCAGATGTGTGCGCCCCTTGTGCATCTGGCTAACGTGGGTCCTGGGGAATAGAACCTGGGTCCTTTGGATTTGCAGACAAATGCCTTAACCGCTAAGCCACCCCTCTAGCCCCAGATAACTAATTTTATATTAAAACTTATTTAGATAATTTTAGAATTCAGCCCATATCACAGTGACAAAAAGTACAAAACAGGGGATTGGAGAGATAACTTAGTGGTTAAGGCATCTGCTTGCAAACCAAAGGATCCTGGTTAGATTCTCTAGGACTCGCGTAAGCCAGGTGCACGAGGGGGCTCATGCATCTGGAGCTCGTTTGCTGTGGCTGGAGGCCCTGGTGTGCCCATTCTCTCTCTCTCTCTCTCCTTCTCTTTCTGAAATAAATAAATAAATAAAAATATATTTTTAAAAAGTACAAAACAGTACTACTAATACATTTATCCCAAGAATTTTTGAATTGAAAATGGAATTTATTTTGACATTTGACACAAATCCAGAATCATAACTTCTAATATCTATAAATAGATTCTTGCAGATTTTTAAAAATTTTTATTTATTTGAGAGAGAGAGAAATAGAGAGAGGGAAGGAGGGAGGGAGAGAGAGAGAGAGAGAGAAAGAACGGGTGCGCTAGGGCCACCAACCACTGCAAATGAACGTCAGATGCATGTGCTACCTTGTTCATCGGGTTTTGTGGGTTCTGGGAAGTAGAATCTGGGTCCTTTGGCTTCACAGGCAAGCACCTTAAGTGCTAAGCTATCTCTTCAGCCCTCTTATAGATTTTAACTACAGAAAATATTAAAGGTTTTTACCAGGCATTAGGTTTTACCTGGTCGTCCTGATCTTCTGAGAAGTCAATGAGTTCATCTTCAAGCATTTTCCCACCTTCAGCAGACTGGTCACCATAGCTTAGTCTGATTTTGCTTAAGCCATCTGTATCAATAAGAAACATCATAAGAAGGTCATGCCTGGACTTCAGAGGATATAATGCTGAAATAGTTGAAGATACAAAATCTGCTTTAGCAAATTATACAACAAATATAAAGTAAGTATAAATTAAAAACCTGAATTGCTCTGCCAGGTGTGGTGGTGTACATCTTTAATCTCAGCACTCAGGAGGCTGAAGTAGGAGGATAGCTGTGAGTTTGAGGCCACCCTGGAACCCCTGAAACTACAGAGTGAATTCCAGGGTCAGCCTGGGCTGGAGCAAGAACCCTACCTCAAACAAACCAACCAAGTGATATGATTAACACATGTATAAATACATATATGTATATGTCAATAAATATTTTCATATTAAGTATGCTAGATTACCATTAGCTAGTAATAAAAGCTACAGTAGTCTGAAAATAATATAAATAAACGTAGAAAGTTATACAATAAAGGATAAAAGTTATGAAAATAAGCTGGGCGTGGTGGCACATACCTTTAATCCCAGCACTGGGGAGGCAGAGATAAGAGGATCACCGTGAGTTTGAGGCCACCCTGAGATGACATAGTGAATTATATAGGTCAGCTTGGGCTAGAGCGAGACACTACCTCACCCCCCCAAAAGTTATTAAAATAAATAGCTTGCTTCTGGACTAATAAAAACTAATGCAGACAGGGTAAATAGTAATATTGAGATGGTAATTATGGACTTGTTTACCCAGTTCTATGTACTTTCCAATCAAGTTTGGTTATATTATTAGTTTTTCTCAATAATACAAAGCCACACATCAATCACATGTGCTGGTAAGACAAAAGTAAATGACTCCCACCATAAGCACACACCTGGTGATCTAAAGTCAGGTCCTCACACTTGCATGGGAAGCACTTCATTGATCCATCTCCTCAGCCCCGAAATGTATCTGATATACTACTATTTTGGGGGGGGGGCGGGAAGGGGGAGAGAGGAGGGTTTCCAGGTAGAGTCTTCCTCTAGCCCAGGCTGACCTGGAATTCACTCTGTAGTCTCAGGCTGGCCAGGAACTCTCAGTGATCCTCCTAACTCTGTCTCCTGAGTGTTGGGATTAAAGGGGTGCACCACCACACCTGGTAGAAATAAATTATTTTGCTAAAAGAAGCTTGTACTAAAAGAAAGTAAGTTCATGTGCAAACTGAATCAGGGATTTTAATACCAAATATGTCAGTACTATTTATTTATTATTTTTTACTGAGCAGAATTTTTTTTTTAATTTCATGGTTCAAACTCACATCATATGCATTAAGTAACCCCGTCCTTTCTTTTGAGGACCCCTCCTACTCTTGGAAGTCTTCCTTGATTTCTTTAATCTAGTTTTGCCCTGCTTAATAAGATTTCCACATCGCATCAGAATTTGAAAATTACAACTTAGCTAATTTTAATTGTCAACAGCAAAATACGGGTATCAAATTAACATTAACAGCTATTAGTATTTTACCCTTTGGGTTGAGATTACACCTTTTGCCTTAGCCTCCCTAAATTGCACTTAATCACCAAAAGCATCAGAGCCATTGGAACCAAGCACTGTCTCATCAGGATTGGTGAAAGCAAAAATGAATCTTTGGGTGTAAAGACTGGGGAATAGAGTGGAGATCCTGTACTGCATTTTAATCTCAAAAATAGGAAATGTCTTAGCAGCTTAAATCTTTTAATATAAGCTTAATATTAGGTTTTACTTTGATATGTAGCTTAAAAACTAATCAATTGTACATACACTGGCACTTTAGCATGAGGGTAAGCTTCTTTAAAATAACTGGGGACCTTTAGAATTAGGCCCTAGTAGAAAAAAAAAAAAGTCCATGGTCATACAACCAGCAAATTCATACTAAAAATAGTCTTTGTAGGATGAAAGAAAACTTTACATATGTTATAAGCTTATTACATGTATTTACATGGCTCTTTCTTCTCTAGGTACTTAAAACAGTTTAAAAAAATTAGTCCGTCTGCAGGCAGATGCATGTCCACTATACTTAAAAAATGGACAAAACCAGGCATGGTGGCACACACCTTTAATCCCAGTGCACTTGGGAGGCTGAGGTAGGATCACTGAGTTCAGGGCCAGCCTGGGCTAGAGTGAGATCCAAAAAACAGGGCCACTTGGACATAGACTGCTTTGTTCTAGCATGCCCTGACCGACCTTCACACATACACCAATTAGTAAGTACAATTTAGTAAAATGAGATCTTCAGTAAAAATTCATTTTCTTTTGGCAGTTTAGATACCTCTAGGACATTTAATTTCCTAATGTCTACATTATTTTTCAGTCCCTGTATATTTCAGCTAGAAACCCATATAACCTGACTGACTGTAAACTACTGTCTCCACAATAGACAATTTTAAAAGTCAGCTATTCCCCAAATCAACCTGAATGGTTCACTTGAATTTACTTTCTTGGCAATCCTGTCAAGTACAATTATTTAAATTGCACCGATATGTCACCATGCACACAGCACATAAAATAAATGAGATAGTCTTGATTATACTTGTAAATTATAAGTTTTACCTCCTTAAGTCAATTTGGTTCAGACCAATTCATGACTATGTAAACAGTGATAAATTTAATATTAGTATTTTATCTTAAACTTGTACTTTAAGTAAGGTTTTAAGTTGAAATGTCATTATTTCCTTATCTGAAGGATTAAATGAAACTGGAACCCAGTGGCTTGGTGGCTTGGGAAGAACACTTGGTGATGGTGGCTCACTAAATTTGGCTCCAGCATAGTTCTGGTTAGCTTGAGACTTAAAAAGCAAACTGGGACTTGATAGGCTAGAGTTCCAGTTTGGATTACTAGAAAAATTGTTCTTCCTGCCATTTTGCATGGCCTGCCATGCAGCTGCTGATGAGTTATAACTGTGTCCTCATTCTTTTTTCTTGTGAACAATCTTCATCTGGATCCTTAGTCTTCTGTCTAGTAAGCTGCTGTTGGTTCTTACTAACGTTTCTAGACTGAGGGGCTGGAATGTTAAACCTCTCTCCGTCACCCATCATTCAGCTTCTATGTCACCTTTCAGTGTGCTTTTCAGATTGCAGGAATTCCACTACCTGTCCTCTTCCTTGCTGCCAAGCCCAGGATAATAGATGTTGCTTTCTGCCAGATCCTTTCCTTTGTCTCAATACATTAGTTTTCATGAGCCAATCTGCTGAGTTCAGGTTAGGAGCTGAGGCCAACATCTGAGTCTCCTCAGCACACAAGTTTGAGAGAAGTCCTAGCAATTTCGAGCTGACTGCCTGGGCGGAGGCTCGATCCCGATTCACAAAGCCTCCCTCCCTTTCCAGGGACAGCCGAGGTACGGATGGAACACAGCCTGCGAGCACCTCCAAGCGAGCGAGCGAGCGAGCGAGCCACTGAACTCTCCTGTGTCTCATATCAGTACTATTTAATACAGTGCATGTAATTTCAAATGTTCAAAAAGCAACAATTTTAGGTATTTTAGATAAGAAAAAAATTATGTGGAGCCAGATGTGATGGCACATGTCTTTAATCCCAGCAGAGGTAGAAGGATTACTGTGAATTTGAGGCCAGCCTGGATATAGAGTGAATTCCAAGGTCAGCCTGGGCTAGAGTGAGACTCTGCCTTGAAAAAATAAAACAAAACAAAAAAAGTATTTGGCATAGTTTATGAAGCAAATGGCTTAGCGGTTAAGGTGCTTGCCTGCACAGCCAAAGGACGCAGGTTCGATTCCCCAGGACCTGCATAAGCCAAATGTACAAGGTGGCACATGTGTCTGGAGTTTAACAGCAGCTGAAGGCCCTGGCACACCCATTCTCTCTCTCTCAAAAAAATAAATATTTAAAAAATATTAATATAGGCTGGAGGGATGGCTTAGCAGTTAAGGCATTTGCCTGCAAAGGCAAAGGACCCAGGTTCAATTCCCCAGGACCCATGTTAGCCAGATGCACAAGGTGGCGCATGCACCTGGAGTACGTTTGTTTGCAGTGACTGGAGGCCCTGGCGCGCCCATTCTCTTTCTCTCTCCCTCTTTCTCTGTCAAATACATAAATAAAAAATAAAATAAAATTTAATTAAAAACATTAATATAAACAGGGCTGGAGAGATGGCTTAGTGGTTAAGGTGCTTGCCTGCAAAGCCTAAGGACTCATATTTGAATCTCTAGGTGCCACATAAGCCAGATGCAGTGATGCAAGTGTGCAATGTCGCACGTGTACACAAGGGGGCACACATGTCTGGAGTTTGTTTGCAATGGCTGAAGGTCCTGGTACGCCCATTTTCCCTCTCTCAAATAAATAAAAAATTAATATAAACAAAGTTGAATGGGAAGGAAACAAAATAAAATGCATGCCTGAAAAGATATATAAATCCAAATCATGTCATTAAAGCATACTACTTAAAAGTAATTAACTAAGCAAGCACAATGATATACTTTTTCTTTGACAAACAACATGCTTCTCAAGTTTGTGTGAGAGTGAAGGAGCATACATGTTGTGGTGCACATGTGGTAGGCAGAAGACTAATATGGCTATGGGCCATCCTTGCCTTCTACTTTATTTTGAGACAGAATAACTTGTTCACGAGCTGCCCTGATTCTACATTCTCAGTGCAGCGGGGCTGGCAGTAGAGGTGCTCACAACTGCATCCAGGTTTAGGTGGGTTCTGGGGAGCCAAACTCAGATGGTTAGGCCTGCAGAGAAAATACTTTGACCCAGGGTCATCTTCCCAGCCCCCAATTTATCATTTTCAGAAGTCAGTATTTTAGGCTTGTTTAAATTTAGAACATCTATGCTTGAGTATGTCCAAAATTTCAAGCCACAATCAGCTAATTACAATCAGATTATTTCTAGCAGCAAATCATTCCCATCTCTAGAAACTGTTTTAATGTTAGTATCTAACTTGAACCAACTAAACCTTTAAACACATTTTAAAAGAGAGAAATAATCATTTAGTCTTCAGCCATACCACCCTGAATGTTCCTAATCTCTGATTAGTATTTGGCTGGGAGAAAATAACATAAAAGATGCAGTCTGCCGGGCGTGGTGGCGCACGCCTTTAATCCCAGCACTCGGGAGGCAGAGGTAGGAGGATCGCTGAGAGTTCAAGGCCACCCTGAGACTACAGAGTGAATTCCAGGTCAGCCTGAGCTAGAGTGAGACCCTACCTCGAAAAACCAAAAAAAAAAAAAAAAAAAAAAAAAGATGCAGTCAATTATCTCCCAGTAACAAATGACTAGTACTTAATGCTGATAGCAACTGCATCAAGTATTCTATCTGAAGTTGCTGCGGGAGATTTTAAACTTTAAACCCATGTTTTTTTCACGCATGCTAGCAAGTCAATTATTTCAGTGTCAGGCCAAAAACAACCAGCAAGAGAACACAGTAGAGGCTGGAGAGATGGCTCAGTGGTTAAGATGTTTCCCTGCAAAGCCTAAGGACCAGTGTTTGATTCCCTAGTACCCATGCAAAGCCAGATGCACATGGTGGCACATGTATCTGGAGTTCATGTGCATTGGCTAGAAGCCCTGGTGCCCACTCTCTATCTCTCTCTATCTGACCCTCTCTTTCTGTCTCTGTCAAATAAATAAATATAGAACACAGAAATAGCTTACATTATCTTCCTGCAGTTGACCTTAAAAACTTAATGTCTTTATTGCTGAAGACTCCACATACTTGGGCGGCAAGGCCACTGAGAAATCCTGCTGGAACTGAGCTGATAACCTCCTCCATGTAGACCAGCTGAGAGAAAGCTGGAAGAAGCCATTCTAGATTTAGTTCAATGGGAGAAAGAGATACCACCAGTGAAGATACTCAACAGTGGACACTGCAAGCCTTATAATTGGCCAGCCAGGCCAAATGAGCCAACGGGTGCAATAGTGGCACGTCTGTCATGGTGGAAACCAACTGCCCTCCAGTTGGACTGGAGGCCTGCTCCATGGGAGGGAATACATCCCTGATACTGAAAACTTAAAACAGGGCTAGTCATGAGCCCTAGGGGTGTAACATCTGCTGATGTCTGGAAAAAGGTATATACTATGCTTATCAAATTGCCCAGTAAGCACTTCTCTTAATATTTATACCCTTATATTAACACTACTCTCACTTAGGGTAGAGAATCTTATCTTTTCAGATGGCAGTGACCTTGGGATGACTCAGAAGGTATCATAGTGCTGGAAAGAAGTGACTGGAGTACTGAGTAACATCTCGATCACACCTTCCAAGGCTCAAGGTCTAATGTGGAAGAGGTGGTGGAAGGAATGTAAGAGCCAAAGGAAGGGTAGGACTCCTTATAACGTCCTCCCTCCAGACATAAAATGGCCTGGATATCCATGACCTCATAGTGCCTGACACTACCTACACAAGACCATCGTAAGAGGAGGAAAAGATCATGACCTCAAAATGAAAGAGAGACTGATTGAGATGGGGAGGGGATATGATGGAGAATGGAATTTCAAAGGGAAAGTGGGGGGAGGGATGGTATTACCATGGGATATTTTTTATAATCATGGAAAATTTTATTAAAAATTGAGAAAAAAAACTTAATGTCTTAAGTAAGACACAATCCAACTTACCATGTTATCTGACACTAGTAGTCAATATTTGTAACAATGTGGATTTGATAGCTAAAATTATGTATTTTGTTTGCACGAGTAGTGTGCATGTGTGCCTGTATGCGTGTGTGCGTGCATACGTGTGCACGCAGATACATATGCCTGTGTGTGAGCAGAGACCAGAGAACATCATGGGCCCTTTCTCTATTGCTCATCCACATATTTTCTTGAGGTACAATTTCTCTGAATGGGAAGCTTTGGTTTTGCATGCCTCAGCAATTCTCTGCTTTCCTTACAGGGAAACTGGGATGACAGGTGTGTGTAGCCACATCCAACTGCTTGCATGGGAATTGAACTCAGGAGGTCTCAGGCCCTCATGCTTACAGCCATGTACTCTTATCCACTGAGTCCTCTTCCTGGACACTAAAACACATTTTTTTAAACCTGTAAAACAAGCTGGAGAGATGACTTAGCAGTTAAGGTGCTTGCTTGCAAAACCAAAGGACCCAGGTCCGATTCCCCAGGACCTACGTACATCAGATGCACAAGGTGGCACATGTATCTGGAGTTTGCAGCGGGCTCATTCTCTCTCTTTCCCTCCTTCCTTCTCCCCCCGCCCCCTCTCTATCAAATAAATAGATAAAATAAAATAAAATCTTGTAAACCTTATTCCTAGGCCAAACAGAACTCAACTACCTAAAAAATACTAAGACCACAAACTTCTTACAAGTTCTTTTCTTTTTCTTTTTTTCTCTAGTTTTTTGAGGTGGGGTCTTGCTCTAGCCCAGGCTGACCTGGAATTCACTATGTACTCTCAGGCTGGCCTTGAACTCATGGAGATCCTCCTACCTCTGCATCCTGAGTGCTGGGATTAAAGCCGTTTGTTATCATGCCTGGCCTTTTACAAAATCTTAAATTTTAATACGCCACCATTGTATAAAGTCGCATCTAAAGAGCAATTAAGTACTTTTGATCAAGTGGTCACTTGCAAATGTCTGGTAAAAGCTACAAAATCTCACTAAAACCAAACATGGTGGCACACAACTTTAATCCCAGCACTTGGGAAGCAGAGGTAGGTGGATTGCTATGAGTTCGAGGCCACCTTTAGACTAAATAGTGAATTCCAGGTCAGCCTGGGCTAGAGAGCAAGACCCTACCTCAAAAACCAAAACCAAAACCAACACCAAAACCAACAAAAATAAAAATCCATTAAATGAGCCGGGTGGTGGCACACGCCTTTAATCCCAGTACTCGGGAGGCAGAGGTAGGAGGATCGCCGTGAGTTCGAGGGCACCCTGAGACTCCATAGTGAATTCCAGGTCAGCCTGGGCTAGAGTGAGACCTTGCCTTGAAAAACCAAAAAAAAAAAAAAAAAAAAAAAAAAAAATCATTAAATGAAAAATTGCACAGACTTCTTTAGAGCACCACCTTTCAAACTGTGGGACATTATCATCACTGGATTAGAGCAAGTCTTAAGAATGGGAAGCAGTGTGTTATCACACACCAACAAAAGAATTATTGATGTAGTTAAACATATGCTAAAAGCAAAATAAATACACAAGCCACAATAAAATGAGCAAAAGGTGTTAACTATGAAACAAAATTAATTATCTTTTACTTTAGTCTTCACCAGAACTTTTGAGATTATTTCTTCAAACTTCACTGGCTATTTATTTACTAAGTCAAACACTGACTTGCAGGAAGGGGCACTGTGAACCTATGGAGTTTCTGTGAATAGGCCCTAAGCCTTGTTACAATGCTGTAAACCATTCACACTCATTCATTTACCCAAATTTACATTAAGGCAACTAAGATTATTAGGGCCTTGTCTTCTACCCAATAATATACATTTCTGATCTTTGTATACAATGGCTATGTTAAAACTATTTCTATAGTCAGGTGTGTTGGCACATGCCTTTAATCCCAGCACTCGGGAGACAGCAGTAGGAGGATCACAATGAGTTCAAGGCCACTCTGAGACTACCTAGTGAATTCCAGGTCAGCCTGGGCTAGAGTGAGACCCTACCTCGAAAAACCAAAAAATAAAATAAAGAAATAGGGCTGGAGAAATGGCTTAGCAGTTAAGGAGTTTGCCTGTGAAGCCTCGGGAGCCAGGTTCAATACCCCAGGACCCACGTACACCAGATGCTCAAGGGGGTGCATGTGTCTGGAGTTCCTCTGCAGTGGCTGGAGATCCTGGGACGCCCATTCTCTCTTTCTCTCTATCTGCCTCTCCCCGCCTCTCTCAAATAAATAAATAAATAAAATATTGAAAATAAATAAAAAATAAGTAAGTAAACACTACTATTTTTAATAATAAGAAATTTAAGAAATTTTAATAATTTCTGTAGTCATCACCAATTTCAAGTTTATAATGGAGCAGCTTTTGTATTTTTGTTTTCTAGGGTAAAGTCTCACTCTAGCCTAGATTGACCTGAAGTTCACTACATACTCACAGGGTGGCCTCGAACTGTCTTTGACCATTTGGACTCAATTCAGCATTCTCTGAATGGGAAAGAATAAGCACGTTTATCTTGTAATTGTGCACTATTTTTTTATGCTGAATTCAACAAATTTTCCAATGAAATAAAAATCAATCCAATTTCATATTTATGGGAAATGTGAGCTTGTGCATATAAAATGAGCATTAATCTGAATTTTTTCTGGCCAAGTGTTTTGATTTTCAGATTATTTTGGCTTTGGTTATATGTATATAATGATGAGATATCATGAAAATGAATGCCAAGTCTATATAAGAAATTATTTTTCGCTGGGTGTGGTGGCACCATGACTTTAGTCCCAGCACTTGGGAGGCAGAAGCAGGAGGAGTGAGTTTGAGGTCATCCTGAGACTATCTAGTGAATTACCACTCACCTTGGACTAGAGTGAAACACTACATAAAAAAAAAAATAATAATAATAATAATAATAAAGGAAAAAAAGAAAGAAATTATTTTTCATATACACCTTATATGTGCTGTCAGAAGGAAATAAAAACATTTTTAGAGTACCTCTACTGTTACAGAGGTCAGGTGAAGATTTATTTTCTTCTGACATAATGTTAGAATGTGGTAAGCTTCAAACTTTGGAATATTGCAGATTTCACAAAAGGGACACTGATCACGTACTACAATATCAAACCTGCACTACAAGGACACTGACCATGTACTACAATCTCAAAACTGCACTACAAGGACTCTCACCATGTACTACAATCTCAAACTTGTACTACAAGGCCACTCACTGACCATGCACTACAATCTCAAACCTGCACTACAAGGCCGCTAACCATGTACTACAACCTCAAACCTGCACTACAAGGACACTGACCATGTACTACAATCTCAAACCTGCACCACAAGGACACTGACCATGTACTACAATCTCAAACCTGCACTACAAGGACACTGACCATGTACTACAACCTCAAACCTGCACTACAGGGACACTCACCATGTACTACAATCTCAAACCTTCACTACAAGGAAACTGACCATGCACTACAATCTCAAACCTGCACTACAAGGACACTGACCATGTACTACAATCTCAAACCTGCACTACAAGGACTCTCACCATGTACTACAATCTCAAACTTGTACTACAAGGACATTGACCATGCACTACAATCTCAAACCTGCACTACAAGGAAACTGACCATGCACTACAATCTCAAACCTGCACTACAAGGGCATTGACCATGTACTACAATCTCAAACCCTGTACTACAGGGACACTGACCATGTACTACAATCTCAAACCTGCACTACAAGGACACTGACCATGTACTACAATCTCAACCCTGTACTACAAGGACAATCACCAGGTACCACAATCTCAAACCTGTAGTACAAGGACACTGACCATGTACTACAATCTCAAACCTGCATTACAAGGACACTGACCATGTACTACAATCTCAAACGTGCACTACAAGGACACTGACCACGCACTACAATCTCAAAATTGCACTACAGGGACACTGACCATGTACTACAATCTCGAACCTGTACAACAAGACACTCACCATGCACTACAATCTCAAACCTGCACCACAAGGACACTGACCATGTACTACAATCTCAAACCTGCACTACAAGGACACTGACCATGTACTACAACCTCAAACCTGCACTACAGGGACACTCACCATGCACTACAATCTCAAGCCTGTACTACAAGGACACTGACCATGTACTGCAATCTCAAACCTGTACTACAAGGACACTGACCATGTACTACAATCTCAAGCCTGTACTACAAGGACACTCACCATGTACTGCAATCTCAAACCTGTACTACAGGGACACTCATCATGTACTACAATCTCAAACCTGTACTACAAGGACACTGACCATGTACTACAATCTCAAACCTGCACTACAAGGACTCTCACCATGTACTACAATCTCAAACCTGTACTACAAGGACATTGACCATGCACTACAATCTCAAAATTGCACTACAGGGACACTGACCATGTACTACAATCTTGAACCTGTACAACAAGACACTCACCATGCACTACAATCTCAAACCTGCACCACAAGGACACTGACCATGTACTACAATCTCAAACCTGCACCACAAGGACACTGACCATGTACTACAACCTCAAACCTGCACTACAGGGACACTCACCATGCACTACAATCTCAAGCCTGTACTACAAGGACACTGACCATGTACTGCAATCTCAAACCTGTACTACAAGGATACTGACCATGTACTACAATCTCAAGCCTGTACTAAAAGGACACTCACCATGTACTGCAATCTCAAACCTGTACTACAGGGACACACATCATGTACTACAATCTCAAACCTGTACTACAAGGACACTGACCATGTACTACAATCTCAAACCTGCACTACAAGGACACTGACCATGTACTACAATCTCAAACCTGCACTACAAGGACTCTCACCATGTACTACAATCTCAAACTTGTACTACAAGGACATTGACCATGCACTACAATCTCAAACCTGTACTACAAGGACTCTCACCATGTACTACAATCTCAAACCTGTAGTACAAGGACACTGACCATGCACTACAATCTCAAACCTGTACGACAAGGACTCTTACCATGTACTACAATCTCAAACCTGTAGTACAAGGACACTGACCATGTACTACAATCCCAAACCTGTACTACAAGGACTCTCACCATGTACTACAATCTCAAACCTGTACTACAAGGACACTCACCATGTAGTACAATCTCAAACCTGTACTACAAGGACTCTCACCATGTACTACAATCTCAAACCTGCACTACAGGGACACTCACCATGTACTACAATCTCAAACCTGCACTACAAGGACTCTCACCATGTACTACAATCTCAAACCTGTACTACAAGGACTCTTACCATGTACTACAATCTCAAACCTATAGTACAAGGACACTGACCATGTACTACAACCTCAAACCTGCACTACAGGGACTCTCACCATGTACTACAATCTCAAACCTGTAGTACAAGGACTCTCACCATGTACTACAATCTCAAACCTGTACTACAAGGACTCTCACCATGTACTACAATCTCAAACCTGCACTACAGGGACACTGACCATGTACTACAATCTCAAACCTGCACTACAAGGACTCTCACCATATACTACAATCTCAAACCTATGCTACAAGGACACTGACCATGTACTGCAATCTCAAACCTGTACTACAAGGACTCTCATCATGTACTACAGTCTCAAGCCTGTACTACAAGGACACTCACCATGTACTGCAATCTCAAACCTGTACTACAGGGACACTCATCATGTACTACAATCTCAATCCTGTAGTACAGGGATACTCACCATGTACTACAATCTCATACCTGTACTACAAGGACACTCATCATGTATTGCAATCTCAAACCTGTACTACAAGGACATTGACCATGTAGTACAATCTCAAACCTGTACTACAAGGACTCTCACCATGTACTACAATCTCATACCTGCACTACAAGGACTCTCACCATGTACTACAATCTCAAACCTGCACTACAGGGACACTCACCATGTACTACAATCTCAAACCTGCACTACAAGGACTCTCACCATGTACTACAATCTCAAACCTGTACTACAAGGACTCTTACCATGTACTACAATCTCAAACCTATAGTACAAGGACACTGACCATGTACTACAACCTCAAACCTGCACTACAGGGACTCTCACCATGTACTACAATCTCAAACCTGTAGTACAAGGACTCTCACCATGTACTACAATCTCAAACCTGTACTACAAGGACTCTCACCATGTACTACAATCTCAAACCTGCACTACAGGGACACTGACCATGTACTACAATCTCAAACCTGCACTACAAGGACTCTCACCATATACTACAATCTCAAACCTATGCTACAAGGACACTGACCATGTACTGCAATCTCAAACCTGTACTACAAGGACTCTCATCATGTACTACAGTCTCAAGCCTGTACTACAAGGACACTCACCATGTACTGCAATCTCAAACCTGTACTACAGGGACACTCATCATGTACTACAATCTCAATCCTGTAGTACAGGGATACTCACCATGTACTACAATCTCATACCTGTACTACAAGGACACTCATCATGTATTGCAATCTCAAACCTGTACTACAAGGACATTGACCATGTAGTACAATCTCAAACCTGTACTACAAGGACTCTCACCATGTACTACAATCTCAAACCTGTACTACAAGGACACTGACCATGTACTACAATCTCAAACCTGTACTACAAGGACTCTTACCATGTACTACAATCTCAAACCTGTAGTACAAGGACACTGACTATGTACTACAATCTCAAACCTGTACTACAAGGACTCTCACCATGTACTACAATCTCAAACCTGCACTACAAGGACTCTCACCATGTACTACAATCTCAAACCTGTACTACAAGGACTCTCACCATGTAGTACAATCTCAAACCTGTACTACAAGGACTCTCACCATGTACTACAATCTCAAACCTGCACTACAGGGACTCTCACCATGTACTACAATCTCAAACCTGTACTACAAGGACACTCACCATGTACTACAATCTCAAACCTGTACTACAAGGCTTGGAGACTGAACTTAAAGGGAGACCAGAGTATTTTTGAGTGACAAATTCTATACTTTGATTGTCACTACATTTGCACATCTACATGTAACTATAAAATTTGAGTTATAGCCACAAAGTAAGTGAATGGTATTGTAAATAATTTCTTCAAGAACCCTGACAAAGGAAACCATGTAATCTGTTTCCTTAAAAGACTCTTTCCTGGATTCTCTCCTTTTGTTACATGTACATACCTGGAAGGTGCACGGAACTTAGACATCCATCTGGGAGGCCATTCTCACTTTTAGTCCTATCCACTTCCTGTTGTGCAGAGTCTCTTCTAGCTGACTCTTCATTTTCCCTTAAAGCATTGTTTTTGTTTCTCACACTACATTTCACATTGTACATGTTTCTCCGACAAGGGTCACTTTCTTCCTGTCCAGCGCGTGAGTCAGTGACAGCTAAGCAATGCTTTTTGTTTAGCATCTTCTTAATGACAGGTTTGGCGGAAGGAGAGTTCTGTGAACAGCTGCTGTCCACTTTACTGTCATCTACAGTGGGACTCTTTTGCATGACTGCATGTTCATGGTAATGAGGGTTAGGTTCGTACTTTGCTTTTTCCAAACCAGGGAAACAAACGACAGCCAAAAACCAGTGTGCACTGTAAAAAAACAAATGACACTACTAAATGTATTACTGGAAGAACTTAATATATTTGGCATTAAATATCAATGGATATGTTTCTTTGAAAGCTTTTGTGAATAAATTAATACTGATATTTTCAGATCTCAGTTCATTTATGTCCTCACTTGTTATAAGATTAATAGTTAACAGAATACAATGCATGCTGAAAACACAACATTTTTGTTAAAAATTTGTAGCCTGCATTCACTTTTTCAAACAACCCTTTGAACATTTTGTTTTAGAATTTGCAAAATTGGTTGCCAGACATGCTAGATCACACCTATAATCCCAACACTAGGAAGGCTGAAGTAGGGAACCTGTGAGTCTGAGGCCAGCTTGAACTAGAGTGAGACCATGACTCAAAATAAAAAAAAAATATAATGGGGGTTGGAGAGATGGTCAAGTGGTCAAGCGATGGCCTATGAAGCCTAAGGACCCAGGTTCAAGGCTCGATTTCCCAGTATCCATGTAAGTTCATTTGCAGTGGCTGGAGGCCCTGGTATACCCATTTTCTCCCTGTCTCTCTTTCTTCTCTCTCCCATTCTCTCAAATAATAAAATAAAAAACAATAACTACAAAAACAACACATATTTATCATACATATTTTTATTGCTAAGATTAGAAGTGCTAAATATTGAAAATATGTATTCAGGTAATTCTGTGTCATGCTATGTTAAAAGTAAATACATTAATATTAAAAGGAAACATATCTAATCTAGGCATTGTTAAAATCTCAAGTATTCTTTTCTTGACAAGAGTGCTTCTGCAAACATGGTGAACATCTCTAAATATTAATGAAAGAAATATGGACAAACACCAGACCCACAAAGTAACACAGTACACAAAGGACAAGGATTCTGTGTATGTCTGGGGAAAGCAGCATTACAATTAGCAGAGGAGCTACAGTGGATGGATTATGCCTACTTTCAGGAAAAAGGCTACAATTACAGGGGATGGGGAGGTGGCCAAGCCATTAAAAGGTACTTGCTGGCAAAGCCTAAAGGCCTGGGTTCAATTCCCAAGTACCCATGTAAAGCTAGAGGTACATTTTATTTTATTTTTTAAATATTTTATTTTTTGCTGGGTATGGTGGCACATGCCTTTAATCCCAGCATTTGGGAGGCAGAGGTAGGATTGTCAACAGGGCCAGACCACCCTGAGCTACAGCGAGACCCTGCCTCAAAAAATCAATACACACACACACACACACACACACACACATATGTATAAATGTTAAAATTTATTCCTTTATTTTTTTAAAAATAATTTTAATTTATTTATTTAAGGGAGAAAGAGGCAGATAGAAAAAGAGAGAATGGGCATTCCATGGCCTTCAGCTGCTGTAAACAAACTCCAAACATGTGGCACCTTGTGCATTTGGCTTACGTGGGTCCTGGGGAATCAAACCTGGGTCCTCTAGCTTTGCAGGCAAAGCATCCCACCTACTAAGCCATCTCTCTGGCCCTTATTTATTTTAAAGAGAGAGCTGGATGTGGTGGTGCATGCCTTTCATCCCAGCACTTGGGAAGCAGAGATAGGAGGATCACCATAAGTTTGAGGCCACCCTGAGATACATAGGTCAGCCTGTGCTACAGCAACACCTTATACAAACAAACAAACAGCTCTCTGATCACTTGGGAACTTCCAGCTGTGGGTGAGTTTTTTCCTTGGCTGGACCCCCACATGGGTTCTTTATCCCCTCCAACTCCCCACACAGCAGGAGCTCCTTGAACTTTCTTTTCTCTTTTCTTTCCATGCTTTCCCCTCAAGTCCTCCATGTGGAATCTCTAGCCATGTGCATACTTTCCTTGGCTCTACTTCCCTCAGTAAATGTAATAATTTAATTAAAAAAAAAAAAAAGAAAAGAGAGAGAGAGGCAGATAGAGAGAATGGGTGCGTTAAAACCTCTAGCCACTGCAAATGAACTCCAGACACATGCGCCACCATGTGACCTGGCTTATGTGGGTACTAGGGAATCTGACCTGGGTCCTTAGGCTTTGCCAGCAGGTGCCTTAACTGCTAAGCCATCTCTCTAGCCCATAGATGCACATTTTAAACTGGGAGCAGATAAGAAGAGAAAGAGCCAAGTGATCCAGTTATGACTTTGAAGACAATAAAATCATAGGTTAAAAAAAATCACGAGGTTATTAACAAAACACACACAAAAACACACCTCAACTATTGGTAAGGATTCTTAGCTATCAAGTAGGTACTCATGATATCAATGAATTCGGGTATCACAGCTCCCAACAGTAGGATACTAAGAAGCTATGTGGCCTAAGCTAATGGTTATCAATTTAACAATTTTCTTTGAGTACTTATTATTTACTAGATACAGGTCTATGTGCTAGGATGCATTAGACAAGCTACAGATATAAGAGGGCTTATTGGCTAAGGGCAATAGCATGTCACGCGGTAGAGTGCTTCATACATATCTGCTAAATGAAAAAAAAAGTGATTCCCTCCCTGTCCCTGCTCCCCTACCCCCTCAGTGCTAGGAATCAAACTCGGAGTACACTTTACCACTGAGCTGTAACCAGCCTAGAACATCCTTTTTGAAATAAGTTTGTATGTATATATGTGTGAGAGAGAATGAATGGGTGTACCAGGGCCTCTTGCCACTGCAAACAAACTCCAGATGCATAAACAATTTTGTGCACGGCTTTATGTGGGAATTGAGGAATTGAACCCAGGCAGCCAGGCTTTGCAAGCAAGTGCCTTTAGCCACTAAGCTATCTCCTCAGCTCTGAGTCTAATTATCTTGACAGAGATAAGAATTAATCTATTCTTATTTCTGCAAAATGTTAAGATTACCCCTAGTACTAAGAAATAGCACTATCACTTCATCTGACAGTTTGGCTTAATCGCAGTATTGTAAAGGCCAGATGGATGAACACTTCTTCCCTGTTAGTTATTCTCAGTATGCAATGGGGTTCGGTTAGGATGGGGTAGCAGAAAGAAAGAGCAGCCGGGCGTGGTGGTGAACGCCTTTAAACCCAGCATTTGGGAGGCAGAGGTAGGAGAATCGTTGTGGGTTCAAGACCAACTTCCTTGTTTCATCAATTCTAAAACATGGGATTGCAAGTGACACCTCAATTTTGGAAATCTGGAAAATGTGTTTTAAAGATTGATGATACTGTGCTGGGGAGATGTCTTAGTGTTAAAGGCACTTGCTTGCAAAACCTGATGGCCCAGGTTTAAGTCCCCAGTATCCATGCACAGCCAGACGCACAAAGTGGCGCATGCATTTGTTGTTCAGTTGCAGAGCCAGGAGGCCACAGTGTACCCATTCATTCTCATTCTCTCTCAAATAAATAATTTTTTTAAAAAAGTTTTATTTGTTTATTTGAGAGAGAGAGAGAGAAAGAGAGAGAGAGAGAGAGAGAGAGAATTAATGGGTGAACCAGGGCCTCTAGCCACTGCAAATGAATTCCAGATGCATGCGCCACCTTGTGCATCTGGCTTACACGGGTCCTGAGGAATCGAACCGAGGTCCTTTGGCTTTGCAGGCAAATGCTTTAACCACTAAGCAATCTCTCCAGCCCCACAAATAAATAATTTTTTAACAAATTAATGAGAAAGGCACCGGGATGCAATTCAGCTGGTAAGAGTCCTTATTTAACATGCACAAAGCCCTGAGTTCAAGCCAAAGCATTACATAAACTAGGTAACGTGGTATATACATGCATAATCACACTACTCAGGAAGTAGAGGCAGAAGGAACAGACATTTAAGGTGTTCCTAGATTGTGAGTTTGAGACCATACTGGTCTCTATTATGTGAGACCCTGTCTGTAAGGGGGAATGAAAATACAAAATATTTTAATAAAATATGGTATAACATGGTGATTTTCGACCTATAGCCATAGCCATAGTCTCACAGTTTTTGACATTTCTTTTCTTTCTTTCCTTTTTTTTTTTTTTTTTCTTTTTTTGAGGTAGGGTCTTGCTCTAGCCCTCTGCCTCTCCAAGTGTTGGGATTAAAGGCATGCACCACCACACCTAGGCATTTTTAACATTTCTTTTTTTTTAATTTTTTTTGTTTGATTATTTTTATTTATTTATTTGAGAGTGACGGACAAAGAGGAGGAGGCAGAGAGAGAGAGACAGAGAGAGAATGGGAGCGCCAGGGCTTTTAGCCACTGCAAACAAACTCCAGACATGTGGGCCCCCTTGTGCATCTGGCTAACGTGGGTCCTGGGGAATCAAGCCTCAAACCTTAGGGATTCACAGGCAAGCGCTTAACCGCTAAGCCATCTCTCCAGCCCTAACATTTCTTAACTATGCCAATAAAGATAAACCACAAAGTTTCTACTGCAACTAAAAAAATTCTTTTTTCCTAATTGGGTGGTTACCTCCAACCTCAAAAGGCCAGGTTTTACTTTTAAGAGTCACTTTACTAGTGCTATAATAACTTTGAATCATCAGTGTTAGAAGAACCTAAGATAGGCCATCTTGTTATGGGTTAATCATATCCAGATTCCTAATTTTTTCTTTGGCAATTACCACAACAGCTCCCAACAGTTTATAAATTTTACTTTAACACAAATTAACATCATCAGAAAAATGAGATGAGAGACAATGGCCTTTCTAATACTGATGGTGTCTATAAATATTTGTGGCCTTCCAAAAAAAAAAAAAACCCACAAACAAGACAGTAATTTGAGGCTATTGTTCACTTATATGGATGGGCAACCCTCTTGCAGAATCCTCCACCTCAAAATTGTATATACCTCAAATATATTTGAACTAAAAATTTTTAGGGCTGGAGAGAGATGGCTTAGTGGTTAAAGTACTGTTGATGTAGCCTAATGACCTAGGTTTCATTCCTTAGTACCCATATAAGCCAGATGCACACAGTGGCGCATGCGTCTGCCTCTTTCTCTTTCTGTCTCTCTCATAAATAAATAATAAGCATTCCCATTCTTTCTGTCTCTATTGTCTTTATCTTTCTCTGTTTGCAAATAATAAATATTAAAAAATTATTTATTTCTTACATCTAGTCTTTTCATTTTTCTACCAGTGGGTAGCTCAAATGTTACTTTATACTGAAAAATTTTTAAAAAAAGGGGGGATTCCTTAATATTTCTGTGGTTTGTGGGTTTTTCTTCCATATATTAGTTCCCACCACCGCATGCAGAGTGGCCACTGGCTGGCATTATCGTATGCTGGGATCATTGGGGGAGGGTAGTATGAAACTCAACACTGTCTTTGTTTTGGAGATTTTTATTTTTAAGTAAATAATCCATCTTATACAGATAGCTGATTAACTCTGTGTGTGCCCCCTTGCCTCTATGGCTGCTAGTGTAAAATAAACTGCATCTCCCCATTGCTAAACAGTAATAATAAAATGTAAAAAAAAAAAAAAACTTATTTTTGGAAGAAACTATGATTTTAAATATACAGCTCTATATGAAAAGTCTGGAGTTCATTTGCAGTAGCAAAAGGCCCTGGCACACCAATTTTTTCTTTTTCTTTGTGAATAAATAAAAATATTTTAAAATATATGTACATATAATTTTAAGAAGTTTGGGACTGGAGAGATGCTCAGTGGCTAAAGGCACTTACTTATAAAGACTGATGGCCCAGACTTGATTCCCCAGTATCCACATAAAGTTAGATACCCCAAATGCCACATGAGTCTGGCGTTCATGTGCAGTGGCAGGAGACCATGCCATGCCTAGTCTCTCTCCCTCCCCCTCCTCTCAAATAAATAAATAAAATATAAACAAATTTGAACAGAGGTACCCTGCAAGGCTAGATAATTTTGCTCCTAGAAGCCATAGGAAAATTCCAGTTCCAGGGGTGAGATACTTCCCTGTGATTTGTCAGAGGTGGCTGAGGCCTCCCTAGCAATACAAATTATAGCCTCTGCTCTGGTTACTCACAAGAAGGTAAGACCCTACTGCTGAAGACACAATGCTTTAACTGTAGCACATATGAAAATCAAGCTGGAACTGAGCTAGAAGTTCCCTTTTGTCAGGCTCTCTCTCAAAGTGCTATTGCAGGCTGTTGGTGGCTATCATGAACAGTCTTAACATAGTTATGGTCCCTGTATGCTACACATATGACCTGGACAGCACAGGCCCAAGTGGGGAAGCTACTGCTTTGGTTTTGCTAACTAGACATATTGTGTCTTTCAAAATGCCTTCTAAATATTTATGTATATGTCACTCACTGATTAGCACTGCTGACAGCTTTATTTTTAAAAATATATTCTATTTATTTATTTGACGGGGGGGGGGGAGGGGGAGAACGAGAGAGAAGGAGGGAGAGAATGGGCACACCAGGGCCTCCAGCCACTGCAAATGAACTCCAGATGCACACACCCTCTTGTGCATCTGGCTTACGTGGGTCCTGGAGAATCGAACAGGGATCCTTTGGCTTTGCAGGCAAATGCCTTAACCGCTAAGCCATCTTTTTTTGCACCCAGCCCCTCTTTTTTCTTTTTTTTTTTTTTTTTTTGCACAGGGTGGTGGTTACTGTAGAGACTTATAACTAGCCAATGCTGAGAGGTAGTGATGGCTACATGTTCAGCAAAAGACGGGACATTGATATCATCCCCTCCAAAGATTAGGGAATATTACAGAAAAGGGGCAGAGAGAATGTAAGATATGAAGTGATTTGGAATGTTGTTTTCAGGACATTACACTCTTGAACTCTCAGCAGATGAGATTACCTGTGTAAGTTTTACAAGAAAGTGGGTCTATCATTGTCCCACCACAGCCACTCTAAAAGAATTTGTTATAAGGAGAAGGACACATGAGGATCCACCCCTTCCTGAGGATCTGTATATACAATTAATGGTTTCAAGGGAGGGAGACATTGTCCTCAGTGTACAGCCACTGCTAAGTTGTCCATGTCTCCTAAAAACAAAACTTATTCATTCAAGAAACCCTAATTAAAGACAGTGGACCACAAACAACACAACAACAAAAACACCTTGAAAATACCACGGGAACTATTTGGGAAAAAGGGGTTTAGTGGGAAGGGGATAAGGAAGAGTAATGAGGAGGTAAATGTGGTCAGAATTTGTATACATGAATGAAATTGTCAAAGAAGAAACAAAAATTAAATTAAGAAGCTAGTCAACTATGATTATTAAAGCTAGGACTATCAAATAATAATCTAACTTCAGTCAACATTGCTACCATTATAAACATAAAAGATTATAAGGGCATTTTATAATTTGTCTAAGCACAGCATACAACTATGTAACAGTGCAACCCACAAAATAGTAAACATTTATCTACCCTTTTGCTAGATTAGTAAATGCAATTTCATGACCCATTTCAACCTTAGACAAGCTCCCTAAATAACCAAACCAATGACCACATTCTTTCTTATGGGCTCTTTTTTGGGTTCACTGAGTGATCCCATAATTGTCCACGGTGAGTGTTCTCTATTCATATGATAACCCCAAGTTGTCCAACGTTATTTCTGGTGCTCACTGGCTGTAGGACATAAGAAAAGAAAATAAACAAAAGGGCTGGGGAAGTAGCTCAGTTGATAGAAGACTTGCCTAAAATGCAAGATGCCTTGGGTTAATTTCCAGCACCACATAAGCCCAGTATGGTGGTGCACAGCTGTAACACTAGCATAAAGGAAGTGCTAGCAAAAGGTTCAGGAGTTCAAGATCATCTTTGGCTACATAGTAAGTTCAAGGCCAATCTAAGATAAATGAGATGCTGTCTTTAACAAAACAAAATCCTCCAAAACCTCTCAAGTCCTAACTATATGCCAGATGCACAAAGTGGTACATGTGTCTAGAATTTGTTTACAGTGGCAGAAGGCCCTGGTGTGCCCATATATTCACCCTTGTCTTTTTTTTTTTTTCCTTCCCTGAGGGTCTTGCTCTAGCCTAAGCTGACCTGGAATGTAGTCTCAGGGTAGCCTTGAATGCATGGCAATCCTACCTCTGCCTCCTGAGTGCTGGGATTCAAGGTGTGTAACCACAGTAGGTAGTCTTTCTTTGTCTCTCTCTTTATTAAGTAAATATATATAGCTATCCTAAACAGAAATGCCTTCGGAGTTAATGAACGACAATAACATTCTAAACATCTTCTAATTACTACTTAGAAAACTACTTCTAATAGCATGATTTTCAATTTGAGCAAATGACAAATCTAACCACCTTTTCCTTTATGGTTAAAAGCATAAATGTGTCAGGGTCCATTGCAGAAGAGGTGGCGGAAAGAATGTAAAAGCCAAAGGAAGGGTAGGACTCCTTACAACATGCTCCTCCAGACACAAAATGGCCTGGATATCCATAACCTCACAGTGCCTGACACTATCTACACAAGACCATCATAATAGGAGGAAAAAATCATGACAAACAAACAAATTTCAGAAAGATAGTATGTTGTTGTTTTAAAATAAATTTTTCATTTCATACATTTTAAAAAGACCACCACCACATTTACATAAAATTCTTACTCACGCTTCATTAAGGGGTACAAAAATAAAATCCTTCTCAAAAATATCTACATGTCGGGTCCATGTTTTTACTCTCCCATGTCTTTTTTGTTGTATTCTGTAAGAAAGAGATAAGCTGTCAGTTCCTAGGAAAGAATAGGGCATCTTGAATGAAACTAAGAAAGCATGGAGCAGCCCATTAATGAATAAGGAAGGTAGACATATTTAATCCTCCTCCTACTTAAAGTTTCCACTGTTTCTCTTGTCTGAACTTCCCTCTCTACTATTTTATTTTTTAATTTTCTGCTTCACTATTGGTGCTAGCAACCACATGGAGAGATTTTTCAGAGCATGGCATAATGGTAATTAAAGGAAGGAACAGGAAAAGTAAACACCATATGACAATAGTGAAGCAGCACAGATTCTGAACAGTGCTCACAATCAGTGACTCTCATCAAGCAAAAACTGCTAACATAGGAGAAAATTGTATTTACATCCTACACAACATCAATCAACCCAAGACATGATGGCAGGTATGAAATCATGTGCCAATTCCATCATTTCACCATTACCACCAAGTATTAGAGCTGAATGCTATCATTATACAGAAAGAATATTATAAATAAAACAATGCAAGTATGAGAAGCAGAATACAATTTTCTGAACTTGAATAAGAATCATCGAGTCTATTAAAAGTACAGATTGAAGGTTGGGATATAGCTCAGTGGTAGAGTGCTTGGTATCTCGACATGAGCAAGGCTCTAATTAAGCACTGAAAAAAAAGAATCATATATTTCCTCTCTTGGTATCACTGATGGCAAAAATAACTGTGAAATTTATAAGTACCTAAGAAATAAAAAAAAAAAGTTAATCATATTTGGGAAACAGTGTTCTAGGTATTAGACTTATAATACCTATGCATTCTAAGGTGTGCTAGAGATATAAGAATATTATTGAAGTACATAATTTTGCAAACTAGTAGTGAAATAAATGTTGTCATTCAATATAAATAAGTGACATAAACCCTACAACCAGTAAAAGATTACTCTACAGGGTTGAACAAGAAACTGAAAAATGAGAATGGAACCTGAGTTTGTGTGTCCTTTCCTGGCTAGAGACAACAAATGAGTCACAAGGATTTGTGTGGGGGTTGAAGTATCACTGGTCCTTTATTTTGTAACCATGAATTCAATTCACTAAGACTAAATAGTATATTTTGGAGGCAACTGTACCTCTATCAAAAATGTATAGACATTATGTTCCTTCAACATTATTCCCTACAGAAGACTGCATAAAAATCAATGGCATTTACACTATACTATGAATGAACCAGAAATAATGGGTGACTTAAATATGAGTGACTTACGATAGATTAGTTGTTTCATGATTTCTTCTCTCTCTCTGATTAAGGCGTTTATAGAAAAAAGAACTAAATATATGAATTCGGTCAGCTTCTTCTTTCTTCAGTTTTTCAAGCACCAAGTATCTATTATAAGCAAAAATAATTTTAATATAATGGATAGCAGTTCACTTGGCATAAAAAGTCAAATGGTGACCGAACATTTATTTATCTACTCCTATCAGTATCTCTTAGAAATGAAGTTTAGACAATGAGAATCACCAGATTAGGTTTAGATAATGGCAAACAGTCCTTCAGAATAAAAATAGGACTGAAAAGATCTAACACTGAACTGTGGAGATGCTCAATGGATAAATTATACTCTGCTCAAGGCTTATGACTCAAGTTGTCCTCAAATTCTATGGCAAGCTCATATGCTAGCATACTGACTGTGAGAAGGGAGACAGAGACAGAATTTTATAAAAGCCTGCTGCATGCACAGCAAAAGCAACAGCAAGTGAGCGAGAGAAACCCAGTAAGTACTGACCAAAAACTTGTCCTCTAAACTTCACGTGTGGGACGCATGCCCTAGCACCCCCCACACAAATACATACAGAAAAAAAGCAAAAACAAAACTATGAAACACAAGACTACAGTGAATTAGAAAAGCAAGTACGCACATCTCTGCACAAAAGCTTGTCACAATGAAATTATTCAAAACAGTAGGCAGGGGAGGGGGGCAGGGATGGGTATGTCAGGGCCTCCTGCCATAAGGAAACAAACTCTAGATACATGTGCAACTTGGTGCATCTGGCTTTATGTGGGTACTGGGAAATCGAACCTAGGTCATTAGGCTTTGCAAGCAAGCACTTTTATCACTGAGCCATCTCTCTAACCCTCAAACATAGTTTTTTCACCCCCTTTTTCTTTCATTTTTTTGAGGTAGGGTCTCACTCTAGCCCAGGCTGAGCTAGAATTCACTACGTAGTCTGACTGGCCTAGAACTCATAGTGATCTGCCTCCTGAGTGCTGGGATTAAAGGCATGAACTACCACTCCAGCCCTTTTAACAAGTTATTTTGATATTTATGCAGAAGTAACATCTCTGGCTCATGTCGCAGTTTAACTTTTAATTTTTTAGGAATGACTGTATGGTTTCCCATAGTGGCTGAGACATTTCACAGCACTACCAGTGCACAAAGTTTCCAATTCCTTCATATCTTCACCGATATGTGTGATTTTCTTCTTTTTAGATAGTAGTCTTCCTAGTGGGGCATGGAGTATTGTCACATTGTTGTTTTGATTGGCAAATCTGTACTAAATATTAATATTGAACATCTTTTCACATCTCTGCTGGCTATCCTTGAAATTAGCAGCATAGTAGGGGATCAAACCCAGGGCTCTACACACACTAATAGGCAAGTGGTCTAATGCTGAGCTATATCCCCAGCCCCAAACAGTATCTTCTTAAAATTTATTTATTTGTTTGGTTTTTCTTTTTTTAAAAGTTTTTAATTTTGATTATTTATTAAGTTGAGAGGGGGAGAAAGAAGCAGATAGAGAGGCTGACAAAGAGAGAATGGGCACACCAGGGCCTCCAGCCACTGCAAACAAACTCCAGACACATGTGCCACCTTGTGTATCTGGCTTACGTGGGTCCTGGGGAATCAAACCTAGGTTCTTTGACTTCGCAGGCAAATGTCTTAACTTCTAAGTCATCTCTCCAGCCCCCTTATATTTTTTTGTTTTTCGAGGGAGGGTCTCACTCTAGCAAAGGCTAACCCAGAATTCACTATGTAGTCTCAGGATGGCCTCGAACTCAACGGCAATCCTCTCACCTCTGCCTCCCAAGTGCTGGGATTAAAGGTGTGTGCCACCACATTTAAATTTATTTTAAGGGAGACAGAAAAAGAAGGAGGGAGGGAAAGAGCGAGAGAATGGGCACACTAGGGCCTTTAGCCACTGCAAATGAACCCCAGATGCATGTGCCACCTTATGTATCTGGCTTACATGGGTCCTGGGGAATCGAACCTGGGTCCTTTGGCTTTGCAGGCAAGTGCCTTAACCGCTAAGCCATCTCTCCAGTCCATCTTTTTTTTTTTTTTAAACTAAAAAATATTTGAGAACTGGGCGTGGTAGCACACACCTTTAATTCTAGTACTTGAAAGGCAGAGGTAGGTAGACTGCCATGAGCTTGAGGCCACTCTGAAATGACATAGTGAATTCCAGGTCACCCTGGGCTAGAGTGAGACCCTACCTTGAAAAACCAAAAAGAATTACTTGAGAGACAGAGAGAAAGAAAGGAAAGAAGCATGGTCTGGTCAAGGCTTCCTGCCACTGCAAACAAACCACAGGTACAGGTCCATTGTGTGCATATGCTTTATGTGGGTACTGAGGAATTGAACCTGGTCTGTGAGGTTTTATTTTATTTTATTTTTTGGTTTTTGAGGTAGAGGCTCACTCTAGTCCAGGCTGGCCTGGGATTTACTATGTAGTCTGAGGCTGGCCTTGAGTTCACGGCAATCCTCCTACTTCTGCCTCCCAAATGCTGGGATTCAAGGCATGTGCTACCACACCCAGCCCAAGAGGTTTTATTTATATGCAAGCACCTTTAACCTCCAAGCTATCTCTCTAGACCCAAACATCTTCTGATTTAGCAAGAACTATGAATTTGTTCCAGAATGCATGCTACTTTTCAAGGGTTTCACAAAGTATTTTAAATCTAGGCTTTTTGATTTGTCAGAGAGCATAAAATCAATCCATTTTATCTCCCTGAAACATTCTACTATCATTAAATCTTCAAAAGGTAAAATAGTGCCCTTGGAAAAATTAAATATAGTAAACATGAATAAGAAAAATGCTACTTCCTTAACACCTGCTGGTGTCTGGCTAAATGCACATATTATGCCCACCAAACTGCCTTGTAAGCACTTTTCTAAATGTTTATGCCTATATATTAATGCTACTCTCACTTTTGGTTAGAGAAGCTTCTCTTTTCAGATGGTGGTGACTACTGGGGTGACCCAAAAGTCACCAGAATGCTGAGAAGAAGTGACAGCGTAGTGTTCAGCACTGAGACACCTTTATCACACCCTCCAAGGCCCAGGGTCCATTGGGAAAGAGGTGGTAGAAAGAATGTAAGAGCCAAAGGAAAGGTAGGGCTGCTTACAATGCAACCTTCCAGACACAAAATGGCCTTGATATTCATGATCTTGTAGTGCCTGAAACTACTTACAAAAGACCTTTCTAACAGGAAAGATGATGACATCAAAATAAGAGACTAAATAGAATGGGAAAGGGATTTGATGGAGGGTGGATTTGAGAGGGGGAGAATAGGAGTGAAGGAATTATCATGGTCTATGTTTATTGTCTATGCTTATGGAAGCTAATAATAATAATAATAATAATAATAATAATAATAATGCTGGGCACGGTGGTAAACGCCTTTAATCCTAGCACTTGGGAGGATGAAGTGTGTTTGAGGCCAGCCTGAGACTACATAGTGAATTCCATCATGGTCAGCCTGGGATAGAGTGAGACCCTACTTTGAAAACAAAAGCAAAACAAAAAGTTAAAAAAAAAAAAAAAAGAACATGTTATTTCCTGATGTCAAATAGATTCTGTGGGTTGATGGTATTGACATCTTTTGTACACTATTAATTTCCTTTCTAATTGTCTCAGCAATTGTTGAGAGAGTGGTTCTGAAGTCTCCAATCATCTGAATATACTGAAGCTAAGTTCTATTTAGTTTCATATACATAGTCATTATATAATAACCAGTGCATGTATTATAAGATCACTTTTTATGAAAACTTTGTATGTGCTGGGCATTTTTCCTACTACCCTGCAAATATTACAATAATTAATTCTCATAACCCATTTAGATAGTCGCATTTTAAAAATGTGTAAACACAGAGTGGAGAGATGGCCTGAGAAGCCTAAGGAACCATGTTCCACCCTCTAGATTTGTTAGCCAGACACAAAGTTGAGGCAAGTGCAAGGTCGCACATGTCCACTAGGTGGCATAAGCATCTAGAGTTTGATTGCAGTTGCTGAGGTTCTGGTGTACCAATTCTCTCTCTCTCTTTTATATATATGCACACACACATACATACATACACACAAACATACAATATGGCAATGTCAAAGGTTTACTAAAAGGCTAGTTAACTTACTTCAAATAAAAGTCTATAATAACATCATTTAAAAATTCTCCTTCACTTAGACAGTGCAGGTCCTCATTAGTGACAGAGATGCCTCCCTTAGCTGGCGGTGGTGGATACACTATCAATCTGCAATAAAATAAGTAAATGTTTATACATATGTATAGTTGAAACATGATAAATAGAACAAAATTTAAAGCACTGCAAATGCAAAACAATTCTCTTACTTCTCCACAGGTCCAATGAAGATGGTGTGGCTCTCCCCTGTTTCTTCCTCATCATCAAAAAACTGGAATTCCTGTTTGCTTCTAAGTTGTATTTTAGATTCAACGGACACCTGGAACAGAAAAGTAAATCATCAATTTACAAAGCTGGAAAATTTTTCTATAAAGAGTAAGCACAAATACAGAAAAATTTTCAATTAAAAGGGACAGGAAAGGCCAGGCATGGTTCTGAATACCTATAATCCCAACACTTGGGAGGCACCAGAAGCTGGATCACCTAAGTTTTTTTTTTTTGGGGGGGGGGTTCACTCTAACCCAGGCTGACCTGGAATTCACTATCTAGTCTCAGGGTGGCCTTGAACTCATAGCAATCCATGTACCTCTGTCTTCAGAGTGCTAGGATTAAAGGCATGCACCACCACGCCCAGCCATCACCTAAACTTTAAGGTCAGCCTGGTCTACAAAGTTAGTTCCGGGCTACTCATGGCTACAAAGCAAGATGCTGTTTAAAAACAACATACACAAAAATGAAAAAAGGAGGGCTGGAGAGACGGCTTAGCAGTTAAGCACTTGCCTGTGAAGCCTAAGGATCCCAGTTTGAGGCTACGTTCCCCAGGACCCACGTTAGCCAGATGCACAAGGGGGCGCACACATATGGAGCTCATTTGCAGTGGCTGGAGGCCCTGGGGAGCCCATTCTCTCTCTGCCTCTTTCTATGTCTGTCGCTCTCAAATATAAATAAATAAACAAAAAAATGAAAAAAAGGAGGAAAAGAAAGAATCTAGAACTATGTATAATGCTTAACAATTACAAGCAATAGTCAGGCATGATCAGAGGCCTTTCCTTTTATCTACAGCTTGAAGATAAATAATGGTTTTCCCATATCTTATCTCTGAAAGGTTTCTACTGTTCATATTGAACCACACTAGATAACTAAGATTCAAAGAACCTTAAACAAAAGTTCTGTCTTCTCTTACATTTAAAAATGTATTTACTTATTTGAGAGAGAAAGGGTAGGGGAGAGAATAGGCATGCCAGGGTCTCTAGCCACTGCAAACGTCTTTCTTATGTGTGTCCTGGGGAGTCAAATCTGGGTTCTTTGGCTTTGCAGGCAAGTGCCTTCACCACTAAGCCATGTCTCCAGCCCAGAAGTTTTCTTTCCCTCATAGCTGTGAAGAATTACTTAAATCCAATGGCTACACAAGAGCTCAGGGAAAATACAGTTTAGTGAACTCCAGTCCTCCACAGAGCTTAGCAGTTGATAGAAGGAAGAGCCTGGGACTGAAGCACGTCCTTCCTACCTACTCTAGCAGCATTATCTCCTGTTAGCCAACTCTACAAAAGAAGAGCAGTTCCCCCAACCACAAAATAAGTGATGTCTCATTCAACTATCACCAAGAGTGTCTCTTGGGGCTGGAGATGGAGCTGAATGGTAGAGCACTTGCTTACATGGACAAGGCCCTGCTTTTAATCCTCAGCAAAGAAAAAAAAAAAAAAAGTTTTAGGGCTGGAGAGATGGCTTAGTGGTGAAGGCCCATGCCTGCAAAGCCTAAAGACTCTGGTTCGATTCTCCAGGTCCCACATAAGCCAGATGCACATGATGGCACATGCATCTGGAGTTCGTTTGCAATGGCTAGAGGCCCTGGTTTTCCTATTCTCCCTCTCTCTGTCTCTAATAAATAAATTAAAAAAAAAAAAAGTTTTAGCAGGGCATGGTGGCACATGCCTTTAATCCCAGCACTTGGGAGGCAAAGGTAGGAGGATCACTGTGAGTTCATCGCCACCCTGAGAGTACATAGTGGATTCCAGGTCTGCTTGAGCTAGAGTAAGACCCTACCTCTGGGCGGGGGTGGGGAGGGGATGTTTTCAGCTGAGTATGGTAACATACATGTGTCATCCCAGCTTTCAGGAGATAAGAGGCAATATTGTGAGGCTGACGTACACTTGACACTCTGTTGCAAAAAAAAAAAAAATCTCAGCGGGAGCTGGTGTGGTGGCGGCAGAGGCGCACACATGCCTTTAATCCCAGCACCTGGGAGGCACAGGTAGGAGGATCACAGGGAGCTCAAGGCCACACTGAGACTACCTAGTGAATTCTAGGTCAGCCTGGGCTACAATGAAACCCTACCTCGAAAAACCAAAAAGAGGCACTTGTTTGCAAAGCCTGCTGGCCTATATTCAATTCTTCAATACCCATGTAAAGCCAGATACACAATGTTGTACATGAATCTGGAATTCATTTACAGCAGCAAGAGGTCTTGGTGTTCCCATTCATTATTTCTTTTTTTCCCTCTCTTTCTGCTCACAAATAAAAATATTAAAGCAGTTATTTAAAAAATGAACAGTACTCAAAGAACTATTTCCCTTTAAAATTACTTATTATTATTTTTGGTTTAACGAGATAGAGTCTCGCTCTATCCCAGGCTGACCTGGAATTCACTCTGTAGTCTCAGGCTGGCCTTGAACTCATGGAGATCCTCCTACCTCTGCCTCTCAAGTGCTGGGAGTAAAGGTGTGCATCACCACACCCAGCAAAACTCCACATTATTACTGGGGTATGGCTCAGTGGCAAGGAGTCAACCTAGTATGGATGAAGGCTTAGGTTTGACCCTCAGCACTGAAAAAAAAGTAAACAAACAGAAATATCCATTATTATTTATTTATTTTGGTTTTTAGAGGTAGGGTCTCACTCTGACTTGGAATTCACTATGTAGTTTCAGGATGACTTTGGACTCACAGTGATCCTCCCTCCTATCTCTGCCTCCCAAGTGCTGAGATTACAGGTATGTACCACCATGCCTGGCTTCCCATTATTAAAATTATGGAAAAAAACTTAAACATAGGCAGGATTGATGGCTCAATGGTCAAAATACTTGCCTGCAAAGTCTACAGACCCAGGTTCAATTTCCCAGTACACACATAAAGCCGGATGCACAAAGTGACACATGTGTCTGAGGTGCATTTGCAGTGGCTTAGAGGCCCTGGCAAACACCCATATTCATTATAAAGTATTAAAAAATTTAAACATAATTAGAGTTTTCACCTTGCTTTCTTTTGGCAGACAATTTCCTTTGATGCTCTCTTCATAGCTTCTTGTACAAGCAACAAGTCTGCTGTTAGCTTCATCAAAGAGAATTTTTGCAAAAAAGTTGGAAACATTATTTTTTATACCAATGTCAGTAATGATGCTTTCAAATACCATATTTGCCTGAGGATCAAGTCCATTTTGAAAAATCAAAATTATGTATTGTTCTTCTAAACCTGTAAAAAAAGAAATACAAGCCTGAAAGGATAAGAAAATAAATCGCTGGAAAGAGCCAACAACTATTAAATGTGAAAATGCCTTTCTATAATTCCAGTACTTGGGAGGCTGAGGCAAGAAAATTAGTGCAAGTTTGAAGACAGCGTGGGCTAAATAGAGAGCTTCAGCCCAGTCTGGGCTTCACAGTTATACCAGCTCAAAACAAAAACAAAAACAAAAACAAAAACAAAAACAAAACAAAACAAAAAACCTACAAAGGGCTAGTGATTGCTCAATGGTTAGGGCACTTGCCTAATGACCCTAGTCCCCAAGTTTGATTCCTCAGTACCAATGTTAAGCCAGATGTACAACGTAGCACATGTATGGCACATGTAGAGTCCGTTTGCAGCAGTTGGAGGCCCTGGCATGCCCATTCTCTGTCTGTCTTCTATCTCTCTATGCTTACAAATAAATAAATAAAAAGATTTTTTAAAAGAACACATAAAACAGATACAAACTGGAAATTAACAGATCAAATTATCATTACTTGCAGATGGTATGATTCTATACACAAGGGACCCTAAAGATTCTACCAGCAAACTGTTAGAGCAGATAAAATACTTTTAGCAACATAGCAGGATAAAAACACACAGAAATCAGTAGCCATCCTATATGCTAACAACAAACATGCTGAGTATGAAATCAGTAAATCACTCCCGTTCACAATTACCTCAATAAATAAATAAATAAATAGAATAAACCTAACCAAGGAAGTGAAGGATCTCTACAATGAAAACTTTAACATGGTCAAGACAGAAATTGCAGAAGACATTAGAAAAATAGAAAAACATCCCATGTTCTTGGATTGGAAGAATCGATATTGTGAAAATGGCAATCTTACTAAAGCAATCTATACATTTAATGCAATCCCCATCAAAATTCCAATGGCATTCTTCACAGAAATAGAAAAAACAATCCTAAAATTCATCTGAAAGCACAAAAATCCTCCCACATCCAAAACAATTTTGAGCAACAAAAATCAGGTATCACCATACCTGATTTTACCCTGTATTACAGAGCCATAGTAACAAAAACAGCATGGTACTGGCACAAAATCAGACAGGCAGATCAATGGAACAGAATAGAGGACCCAGATGTAAGTCAGGGCAGCTACAGCCACATCCTCTTTGACAAAAATGCTGAAGAATAAGTATAATTAAAAGTATAAGTATTACTGGAGAAAAGACAGCATCTTGAACAAATGGTGGGGGAAAAACTAGGTATCTATATGTAGAAGGATGAAAACAGATCCTTATCTCTATCCATGCACAAGACTTAAGTCCAAATGGATCAAAGACCTTAATATCAGGCTCAAAACTCTGAAACTGCTAGAGGAAAAAGTAGGGGAAACCCTTCAACACACGGGCATAGGCAACAACTTTCTGAATATAACCCCAGTAGCTCAGGAAATAAAAAAACGAATCAACCACTGGGACTTCATGAAATTACAAGGCTTTTGTACAGGAAAGGACGCTGAATAGAGCAAAGAAGCAACCTACAGAATGGGAGAAAATCTTTACCAGCTATACATCTGACAGAGCATTAATATCTAGGATATACTAAGACTCAAAGGACTAAATAATAAATAATACAACTCAGTTAAAAATGGGCTACGGAACTAAAAGAAGAAATACAAGCTGGGCGTGGTGGTACACGCCTTTAATCCCAGGACTCGGGAGGCAGAGGTAGGAGGAGTGCCATGAGTTCGAGGCCACCCTGAGACTACATAGTGAATTCCAGGTCAGCCTGAGCTAGACTGAAACCCTACCTTGAAAAACAAAATGAAAAAAAAAAAAAAAAAAAAAAAAAAAAAAAAAAAAGAAATACAGATGGCATATAAACAGCTAAAAAAAACTGTTCTATATCTTTAGTCATCAGGGAAATGCAATTTTTTTTTGTTGTTGTTGTTAAAACTACTTTGGGATTACATCTCACTCCAGTCAGAATGGTATCATGAAAACAAATGATAATAACTGCTGATGATGTGGAAAAAGAGGAACCCTTTTACATTGTTGGTGGGAATGCAATCTGGTACAGCCACTATGTAAATCAGTGTGGAGGTTCTGAGACAGCTAAAAAATGGATTTACCATATGACCCAGCTATACCACTCCTATGAATATATCCTAAGGACTCTTCTCACTACCTTACAGATACTTGCATATCCATGTTTATTGCCACTCTATTCACAATAGCTAGGAAATGGAACCAGCCTAGATGTCCCCTCAACTCACGAATGGATAATTAAAGATGTGGTACATTTATATACTAGAGTTCCATCCAGTGGTAAAGAAAAATGAAATTTGCAGGGAAATGGATAGATCTGTAAAGAATTATGCTGAGGTAACCCAGGCCCAGAAAGCCAAACACCACATGTTCTTTCTCATATGTGGAGTCTAGCTACAAATGTTTACACTTACATGGTATAGTATATATGTAAACAGAAGAATAGATTACTGTGGGTGGAAAGGCTGAAGTGTTGTCAGAGGAAGAGATTGAGTAAAGAAGGGTGGGGGAGGGTTAATTAAAATTTAAGAGGTTACAAATAAGCCATATGGAAACCTACTTTTTTGGATAATGGCACATCCAGAAACCATAAATTGTTACTAGAAAAATTTTAGTGCCAGGGATGGTATACCTTCTAGTGTGTTGTTGGCCAGGTAGGATCCTGATGCCCCCAAAACATTGTAGACCATTGCCAAGGCTCTTGGTTTCCCACCAGAAACAGAAGGTAAGACCCTATTGTTGAAGACTCCACATGCTTGGGCTGTAAGGTCACTGAGAAATCAAGCTGGAGCTGAGCTGAAAACTTCCGCCCTGTGGACTAGCTAACAGAAAGCTGGAAAAAGCTACACTGCATGCAGCCCTATGCGAGAGAGAAGTCATCAGCGGTGATAAACAACAGTGGACACTGCAAGCTTCATATTTGGCCAGCCAGACCAAATGAGCCAACAGGTGCATTAGTGGCATGTCTGTTATAGGAGAAACCAACCACTCTCTACTTGGACTGGAGGCCCAGTTCACGGGAAGAAATACATGCCTAGTACTGAAAACCTAGTCAAAAGCCTATGGTGGGGGAGGTCATGAGCACTAAGTGTGTAATGCCTGCTGCTATCTGGCTAGATGCACATGTTATGTTTACCAAACTACACTGTAAACACTTTTCTTAATGTTTATACCCATATTTTAATGCAACCCTCATTTCTGGTTACAGAAATTTCTCTTTTCATACGGGAGTGACCAGTGAGATGACTCAAAAGGCTCCATACTGCTGAGAAGTAGTGACAGAACTTTCAGCACTGAAACTTCTCCATCACACCTTCCAAGGCTCAGGGTTCAATGCAGAAGAGGTGGTGGCATGGATGTAAGATCCAAAGGAAGGGTAGGACTGCTTAAATGCACTCTTCCAGATACAAATTGGCTTCTATCTCCATGACCTTGAGGTGCCTAGTACCACCTACACAAGACTCTCTTAATAATATGAAAAGATGACATCAAAATAAAAGTGACTAATTGAGAGGGGGTGGGGTTACCATGGAGAGTGGATTTTTGGAGGGGAAAGTGGGGGCAGAAATTATCATGATTTATTGTCTATAATTATGGAAGTTGTCAATAAAAGTAAAATCAAATAAATAAGTTAAAAAAAAAAAAAGCCGACAGGTTATCCCCATGGGTGGGAAAGCAGAGGTCCTGGAGGAGAGGGAGAAAAAGAAGGCAGAAGATCCTGGCAACTACTCTGAGTCAGATACCAGTTGTCTTAGAACTCAAAGACGGCTGACAGAAAGCTGGAAGAAGCCATTCTAGATTTAGTTCAATGGGAGAAAGAGATACCACCAGTGAAGATACTCAACAGTGGACACTGCAAGCCTTATAATTGGCCAGCCAGGCCAAATGAGCCAACAGGTGCAATAGTGGCATGTCTGTCATGGTGGAAACCAACTGCCCTCCAGTTGGACTGGAGGCCCACTCCATGGGAGGGAATACATCCCTGATACTGAAAACTTAAAACAGGGCTAGTCATGAGCCCTAGGGGTGTAACATCTGCTGATGTCTGGAAAAAGGTATATACTATGCTTATCAAACTGCCCAGTAAGCACTTCTCTTAATATTTATACCCTTATATTAACGCTACTCTCACTTTGGGTAGAGAATCTTCTCTTTTCAGATGGCAGTGACCTTGGAACAACTCAGAAGGTATCATAGTGCTGGATAGAAGTGACTGGAGTACTGAGTAACATCTCGATCACACCTTCCAAGGCTCAGGGTCTAATGTGGAAGAGGTGGCGGAAAGAATGTAAGAGCCAAAGGAAGGGTAGGACTCCTTACAATGTCCTCTCTCCAGACATAAAATGGCCTGGATATCCATGACCTCATAGTGCCTGACATTACCTACACAAGACCATCATAAGAGGAGGAAAAGATCATGACATCAAAATGAAAGAGAGACCGAGTGAGATGGGGAAGGGATATGATGGAGAATGGAATTTCAAAGGGGAAACTGGGGGGAGGTAGGGTATTACCATGGGATATCTTTTATAATCAGGGAATGTTAATAAAAATTAAGAAAAAAAAAAAAAAAGAACTCAAAATCGCAGCAAAAGGGAAGGCTGTCTCATCCTTCCTGTTCTCAGCCATAGCGATGGCCAAGGCAGGGGCTGGGTTGAGTGAGATGTCATTCATTAAGACAATGGTTACTATGACAACGGAGCCTGAGAACCAGAGCCTAACCATTAAGCTTCAGAAGTCTAAGTCAGAGAAAAAGGTGGAATGGATAAGTGACACTGTAGACAATTAACACATGGGGAGGTGCTTATCCAAATGCTGCTTATTTATGAGAAAACTTGGGCCTCTGGTGAAAGCTCTACTGAGAGTGATGAGGAAGAGGAAGGCTGTGGTCATACACACTGTGTACGGGGCCACTGCAAAGGACTGCATCAAGCAACCCCAGGACCAACCCCAACCACCCCTCCCCAGCCTCCTGACCCCTCCCAGCCCCCTCCAGGACCAATGCAGCACCAAATCTCCCCCACCATCAGTGTCTGCTTGGCCCTAAATGTATCCATCTGGCTATATGGGGACTCAGTTCATGGTCTGATTCTCTTCTCCCAGTATCTGTAAACTCTGTCTTCTGCCGGATATAGAAGAGAAAGAAGAGAGAACAAAGACCCTGGAATTCTGACTTGCTGTGGTTCCAGCCAAGTTTGGCCCTCAATTCTCCCCAGTTTTCCCCTTGTCAGGGATCCGGGCATTTTGGTCCCAGTCTCTTCCTTCTCACTACCAAACCGCCTGTCCTGGGATCCAGTTATCTTGGCCTCCTGCACTCTCTACTTGAGTCCTAGACATTTAAGTTGTGTTTTCAACAGTCCCAGCTTTAACTGCCAGGGTCCCAGTCAGATTCCGGGCAATCCTGCACCCCAGCTATGTATGTTAATCCTGGTTTACAGTTCTTGCACACATAAAGCTATCTCTAAGTCTAGTGCTTGCCTATGGGTCATGAGGTCTTCCCTTCCGTCTTAACCCTACCTGACTTCAATATGTGTTAGGAGGGGTCTTTGTCATTCACACCTCTAGTCAAAAATGAAACAAATAATAGTCATGCCCTCAATTTCCACTCTTTTCATGAGATCTAGATTTTCTGACAAAGATGGTTTGTTGACAAAGATGGTTGTCTCACTTACAGCCAACTACCTTTTCAGCCTTTAGTATTTTGGCTAAAATGACATTGAGCAGTCTGAGGAGCCTGAGTCCCTAAGAGAGGAAGAGAGCAAAAATACAGGGGTATATCCTGCAATATATTCCTACCACTCCCTTCCTAGGGTTTGGTATGGCTACTGTCTCAGGTGTCTTCTCTTGACCTTCACTTTCCCCTGCCCCTTACTGGGATCTGGGTATCACTCTCCAGGCCTCTTGCTGTGTACTGTGTAACGTTAGTCAAGTCCATAACCACCACCGAGATCTCATTTATTGCCACAAATGCACAAAATAAATAACCCAATATCACACACACACACAAAAAAAGAACCTTAGTATGGACATGGTGGCACATACCTTTAATCCCAGCACTCGGGAGGCAGAGGTAAGAGTATCACCATGGATTCAAAGCCAATCTGGGACTATATAGTGAATTCTATCTAGGTCAGTCTGGGCTAGAGTTAGACACTACCTTGAAAAACCAAAAAACACGGAACTAATAGTTTCCAAGATCACCACACATCCTGGGATGAATGTCTATGACAATATTTGGCACATAATGGACACACAATAAGCCCTCGAACAAAGAGCACTGTGGACTGACAATGTCACTTACCTCATCATCCCAAGGAAGGAGAGAGAATAGCAGCTCAGAACACAAATGTAAGTGATCTGCTATTTCTAAACCATGAGAACCCATTATAATCTTAACTATGTATCAGTTAACAGGTTTGCCACACACCAACAGGACACAGGGTATCTCTGCTTGAATTTAAATGCAAGGCGGCTGTAAATTGTCATGGCATCTTTGGCAGCTGTATGTTAAGGAGTGCTTATGCATCACTTACTCAAATGGCGATCAATACCACATGTACTATATGCACATGTACAATGCCATAAAGGCTGGAGGTGAGGAAGCAAAGTGTACAGACAACCATGTCTTTGTAAAAGACCAAGACCCTTTCTCTGCATTTCAAAACCTCCCACTTCAAGGATTCCAGATTTACAGAACTCATTCAACTCACCACTCATATCAGTTAAAGTTGTTTTACTTAAATAGTGTTAGTGACTGTAAATCCTTTTGTTGAGCTTTGATTCATTTTTGCAAACTTTCCACAAAGTAAAACAGGAGGCTGGAGGGATGGCTTAGAGATTAAGGCATTTGTCTGTAAAGCCAAAGAACCCAGGTTCGATTCCCCAGGACCCACATTAGCCAGATGCCCTGGCATGCCCATTCTCTCTCTCTCTCCCTCTTTCTTTGTGAAATAAATAAATAAACAACAACAAAAAGTAAAACAAGCTTTCATCTTCTGACCGTCTTCTACCTTCTGTGGGATTTTCTGCCTAGGCATTTTACAAAATAGTATCATACTTCCTCCTAAATGAAGTGACCAGAAAAGCAGCAATATCTTCCTTCATACACTAATCTATAACCTTCCAGACACTCATACATTGGGAGTCAAGTCATTGTCATCTGTCATGTGTGTTCATAACTTACTTGTTGACCTATTCACTCCTTTGCAGTTATTCCAGACTTTATCCTCCTTTGTCATCTGTAGCTGCGCACTCAGCTTCTGATAAACTGTCGGAACTGCCTGAAGAAACACGACTGGTAACTTCCGGACATTACACCATTCACATTTAGTTAGATCAGAGGTATGTAAAATAATCTCTATGGGATCACTTTCTGGTCCTAGAGGACAACAAACAGAGATGGAATCGTCTCAAGATGGCACAACCGCAAATGCAGGAAATACAAATTTAAAATTAAGTGGGGCTGGAGAGATGCGTCAGCAGCTAAGGCACTTACCTGGAAGGCCTAAGAACCTGGGTTTGATTCCCCAACACCCACATAGAGCCAGATGTATATGGTGACTCATGCATTTGGAGATCATTTTCAGTGGCTAGAGGCCCCAGTGCACCCATTCTGTTTGCCTCTTTCTCTCAAATACATAAAATATTTTTTTTAATTAAGCATATGCTTGTCATGTTCTGTAAATCACAGTATTTAAAAGTTTCTCCATTTTGACAAAATGGAAAAGGGAAAAATGGACTGGAGGGATGGTTCAGCAGTTAAAGGCATTTGCATGCAGAGCCTGGTGGCCTGGGTTTGATTATCCAGTGCCCACATGGAGCTGATGGCACAGGGCAGCATATGCATCTGGAGTTCATTTGCAGCAGCATACCAATACCCTGGCATACTAATTCTCTCTCTCAAATAAATAAACTAAAATTTAAAAGATAAAGAGGGCACCAAAATATTAGGCTTTGTTATGTTACAGAATAAAATTACACAAAGATATATGTCATGCACTTAATGAATTCTATGAACATTTGTGTGTGTGCCCCCACGGGTGCCATAACCCACATGTGGCGGTCAAAGAACAACTTCAAGATGTTGGTCCTCTCTTTCCATTTTCTCACAGACAAGGTTTCTCTTGTTTTGCTGCTGAGAAAGCCAGTGAGCTTTGGAATTCTCTTGGCTCCACCTCCCACTGCTGAAGGAGCACTGGGATTATAGATGCTTGCACCACTTTGGGTCAGGCTTTACATGGATGTTAAAAATTGAACTTGGGTAGGCAGGTTTGCGAACAAGCAGCATTAACCACTGGGACATCTCCCTAGCAGCTAATCTTATTTCTATAAAATGCTTCAGTGTAGATAAAATTTTAGTGAGTGAACAGATATAAAGTGGCTTACCATCTAGATGTATCTTGATAAAATCTAAACAAAACTAAAAACAAAACAAAGATAAATTAGATTATAATAGATTTTGCTTCACACATCTTAAATGACATATATGGACCATAAGTATAGAGGGCAGAAAACCCAGCCTAATGTCATGTGCCACTTGGATTAAAGAGGAAACACCCTCCCCATAACATACTCTCAGAAAGCAAGCTTCACCTTTTTCACCAACTACTTAGAACTTTCATTTGTATGTCACAAAATAAAGAGACTCAAAAAGAAAACTTGAAATGTATTTTAAAAACCACAATGAATTATTAATATAGGGAGCTAGAAACAGATGCATGATATGTTAAGTACAGGTTTCAAAAGGCTTGACCAGAAGTGGCTCAGAGTTTGCAGATTTTCAAGGGGAATACTAGACTTCATTTTTTACATATCCCTAACATGAAAATATGAAAATTATAAATGTTTTAATATACCATGTGGAGGAATGAACTCAATATGAAATTCAGTGGAATATTTATATTTTTTAAATTGGGCATGTGTGTCTCTTACTAGACTGTTCAAGCTGGTCTTATTTATTTGTTTGTTTTTGCATTACAGGTACATGCAACCACATCTGGTTTTCAAACTGGTCTTGAACTTATGGTTCAAATGATCCTGCTGCATAGTAGCAGTGATCAGCTTGCACATCTATGGCAATGTAATTTTTTTTTCGAGGTAGGGTCTTACAGTAGTCCAGGCTGACCTTGAATTTAAAGCAATCTTCCTACCTCTGCGTCCGAGTGCTGGGATTAAAGGCGTGCACCACCACGCCTGGCTCAATACAAAATTTTCGAATGTTATGTAAATGCACAAAGATTCAGATTTCAATGCACTTTGGATTTTGGATGAGGGATCTGCATAATAGGACACTAAAGGTAGAACTCAACTGTAAACATATGAGTCATACATATCTAGCTACAGTAAACCTAACTACTTTGAATTTTACAGTATGATACCTATATATTTTTATGGTGCAGAAGTGTTATTTATATGCTCCTAGAGAAACCTGAATCTTTAAACAATTTAACAAATTGTAAATATAACAAATGGGCCTTGCCAATGGAATTTTGAATCCTATACCTGGTATAGCAAACAACTTGAGAATATACTTACAATCACAGGTTCTACTAATAGTCTGAAGAGTGTTCCTACTCGTATACTTCGACAGTTTAAAATGACACTTTCAAAGGAATTTGGGCAGTTTAGAGACACAGGAGTAAGTAAAGTTTCTTGAGAAATCACTTTACGACGTTTTAGAGGTGTGCTGATAATAGAATTGCCAAACTGAAAGGAAAAATTTCAATTAGTAAGTTAACGTAACAAGGCTGTAAACTAAACAAAGATACACAATGTGATTAAATTATTACAACAGAGCCGGGCGTGGTTGCGCACCCCTTTAATCCCAGCACTCGGGAGGCAGAGGTAGGAGGATCGCCGTGAGTTTGAGACCACCCTGAGACTCCATAGTGAATTCCAGGTCAGCCTGAGCTAGAGTGAGACCCTACGTCGAAAAACCAAAAAAAAAAAAAAAAAAATATTACAACAGAAAACGGATTCGTTCCTCAGTGTTAGGGAAAATTGAAATTATGGCTTTTAAGTCCTTTCTACTTGATCTAGTTACAGAGTAAGTAACAGCATAGCAGTTAGGAATAGTACTTTCAAATCTTACTATCTGGGAGGCCTGGGTGATTTAAACTTACAGTGATTACCCTGACTCAACCTCAACCTCACAAGTGCTAAGATCGCAGCTAATAAGAGTGTCTGCATATATATTTCACATACTGGGAATGAGGAATGAAGTCCTTTGAGAAGGAGTCTATGGAATTAGTTACGTGGCCAAATGATAGCTACTTAAAATTTTCTTCAGGTATGTTTTTACATGGCTTTTCCAAAAACCTAACTTTCCTACAACCAAACTAGAGAAGTACTATTTCCCTTACCATCTCATACTGCTTTTATATTGATTTGACAAGTTTTACAAGTATATTTTCCTTACCAATATGTGCTTCACACCTGGATATTCCATTCTGTCTACTTTTTTCTTTATTTCTTCTCACTTTTGTAAAAAATATTTTTATTAGTTGGGCATGGTGGTGCACGCCTTTAATCCCAGCATTCAGGAGGCAAAGGTAGGAGGATCGCTGTGAGTTTGAGGCAACCCTGAGACCACATAGTGAGTTCCATATCAGCCTGGGGTAGAGTGAGACCCTACCTTGAAAAACCAAAAAATAAAACAAAACAACAAAAAAAAACAAGCAAATAAAAAATATTTTTATTTATTCATATATTTGAAAGTAGAGGGAGAGAGAGAATGAGCACGCCAGGGCCTCCTGCCATTAAAAACAACCTTCAGATATATATGCCACTGTGTGCATCTGCCTTTATGTGGGTACTGGGGATTTGAACTGAGGCCACCAGGCTTTGTAAGCAAGAGCCCTTAACCGCTGAGCCATCTCTCTAGCCGCCTCCTCTCACTTTTAAAAGTACTCACTCTATTACAAACATTTCATTTTTGTTTGCTTTTTTGAGGTAGGGTTTCGCTCTAGCTCAGGCCAACCTGGAATTCACTATATAGTCTCAGGGTGGTCTTGAACTCAGGGTAATCCTCCTACTTCTGCATCCCGAGTGCTAGGACTAAAGGCATGCACCACCACACCCGGCTGAAATTAAAGTTTTGCATGTCATCTGCATTATAAATATTTCCCTATGGAACTTCATGTATTAATAATAATAATAGCAAATTGTAAAATCAAACATAATTATGTTATAGTGAAATACACACAGAAGTTAAAATAACTTCTTACCTGCTAGATTTTACAAGAAAGCACCTTATACATATCTACAGTTCAGAACTATGAGAGGCTCTAAAGCTGAAGCTTTCTGAGCACTAACAGTATGCCATGAATGGAAGATTCCACAGCTGAAATAAGTGATGAGTTGTACTGAAAATCCAAGTCTATGAAAAATATTTTCAAAATCTCAATGGAAGACTTTAAAACCTGAGAGTACCTGGTCTTTCATTCTTGCTTTTCTAGGCAGAGTAACTATGTTTAACTCTGACTCTGCTGGGATACTTTTCAATTCTTGCTCTGCTCTGCAGGTGTTTGCATTCAGTGCTGCCTCTACTTTTCCAGTGGATGGTGCTGGGGAAGAGCATGCAGAGTCGGCAGGCTGAGGAGATATGCTTTCTCTTCTGTTCGTCCTGTCACTGTCGTCATCATCATCACTAGACAAAATGACTAAAATTGAAAAAAAAATGAAAATATATGTGAAAGATACACATTTCATTTCAATCGGTTAAAACTCCAGTGCCTGCTGGATGTGGTGGTGGTTTTAATTCCAGGACTTGGGAGCAGAGGCAGGAGGATCACTGTTGAGTTGCAGGCTACCCTGAGACTACATAGTGAATTCCAGGTCAGCCTGGGCTAGAACAAGACCCAACCTCAAAAAACCAAACCAAAACAAACAAAAACCAAACAAGAAGGGTGTGTGTGTGTGGAGAGATCACTCAGTGGTAAGGCACTTGTCAGCAAAGCCTAACGACCTATGTTCAATTCCCCAGTACCCATGTAGAGCCAGATGCACAAACTGACATATGTATCTGGAGTTTGTTTGCAATGGCTAGAAGCCCTGATGTACCCAGTCCTCTCTTTCTGTCTCTCTTGTATCTTTCTCTGCTTGCAAATAAATAAATAAATAAATAATCCCCCAAAACCCTTCAGTTCCTTCCTCTAAGCACACTAGCCAAAATCAGTATCTTCACTATTTTCCTGTCAACATTCTTTATATTTTTATCATTAGATATTAACTTAAATATTATTCTGAGTTGGGCTGAGGAGATGGCTCAGTGGTTAAAGGCATCTGTTTGAAGTATCACTTTCTACGAGTTGCGTGTACTCAAAAATAGTGGTGGGTGGCTGTGGGATTATTTATTTATTTATTTTTGGTTTTTTGAGGTAGGGTCTCACTGATAAGATTCAAGAATGAGCAAAAGTGGGCTGGAGAAATGGCTTAGTGGTTACGACAATTGCTTGCAAAGCCAAATGACTCAGGATCGATTCCCCAGGACTCATGTAAGCCAAATGCACTGGGTAGCAATGTGTCTGGAGTTTGTTTGCAGTACAGGAGGCCCTGGAGCACCCATGCTCGCTCTATCAATATATCCATCTGCCCCTCCCAAATAAATAAATAGAAAATAAAATTAAAACAAACAAACAACAAAAAAAAAAGATGCTGGGCGTGATGGCTCATGTCTTTAATCCCAGCACTTGGGAGGCAGAGCTAGGAGGACTGCTGTGAGTTTGAGGCCACCCTGAGACTACACAGTGAATTCCAGGTCAGCCTGAGCTAGAGCGAGACCCTACCGTGAGAAGACTGAGCAAAAGCTTACAAGAAAAAATTACTTTGACAGTGGTCCTTGTCCACACTCCCCACAAGGCTTGAGCATGAGGCACTGGTACAGTTTCTCCTCAGGACTCAGTTATGGTTTTAGTGTTCTCCATTCAGGGATAAAAACATCTGGTTAAACTGGGCTGGTACACCTTTAATCCCAGCACTTGGGAGGCAGAGGTAGGAGGATTGCTGTGAGTTCAGGGCCAGCCTGAGACTACATACTGAATTCCAGGTCAGAATAGACTAGAGTGAGACCCTACCTCAAAAAAAAAAAAAAAAAAAAATCTGGTTATAAGGAACTCCAGAGATTTAAAATAGAAATTACTTTGAAAATAAGTTAAATATCAGACTCAAGCCTTAAACTTTCTGTAACTCTGAAATAAACATATGAATGACTAAACATTTAATTCTTGTAACTTGCTGATGTAGCTGTATTTAGAGGTGACAATACAACTTATATGACTACAGAATCAATTTCATATCTGAAAAGAGGTCAAGGGTTTTTTCCTATTAGCGTCTTTGTTTTTAATAACTGTACTCATCCTCCCATCCTATATAATATAGTCTTTTCTGTATAATACTGTATTTACATGGATATCTTAGAAACCATTCCACACAGTACTATATCAGACTCACAAATCCTGCTAGCCAGGGCTCGATTCCCCAGTACCCATGTAAAGTCAGATGCACAAAATGGTACATGCATATAAAGTTTGCTTGCAGTGGCAAGAGGCCCTGGGGTTCCCATCCTCTCCCTGCTTGTATATAACTAATAAATATTTAAAAGTATATAAACGAGAACTACTGAACAGAAATAAGCTTAATTAAGGAGTAAAAACTAAGCTAGGAGTGGTGATAAGTGCCATGGCTAAAGCAGGTCAATCAACTCTATGTGTGAGTTTCAAGGTGGTGAAAACAGAACACAAGTAGTCAGTCCACTTACTTGGATCATTCAGACAGGACAGGCTTGCTTTTCTTTCTTTCCAGTTTGTGATTTTAGGTATCTTCCCCCCAGGTAAAATGACTTTTCCATTAGTCTGTAAGTAATTGTGTCTACTCTCATCACAATTCACAATAATGTCAATTGGAATCTTTTCCACACTGTTACCATAAAACTTCTTGGCAGCTAATCCTGAATGTTGTGACTTCTGTCCTCCAGAATTATGATGAATTGACGTTCTTAATAATGGTTCAGTAGATTCATTCAAAGTTACAGCTGGTCCACAATTTCTTTGCAAATCATTATGAAAAATAATACCACAACTTTGGCATTTGGTCTGATTTTCTTTTTCTTTTCCACATTTTGGGCAATATTCACGCTGTTCAGAAACCTTATGTTCCAAAAGAACAAAGAAAGAAAAGACTTGAGTATACTTCAGCACTAAGAAATGCCTTTTAAAAATCTGAGAATGAAGTGCTTGTCTTTCTATTGGCTAACATAAGCTCCCAAGTAATTCATGGTACTCAGGAGTTAGCATCAGAATGCTGGAAAGAATTTCAAGACCCTTTACTCCAGCAGTCAGTTATGACAAGCTAACTTTATCTTTATAAGACAGACTAAGGAGCTGGGCATGGTGGCATGCGTCTTTAATCCCAGCACTCGGGAGGCAGAGGTAGGAGGATCACTGCGAGTTCGAGGCCACCCTGAGACTCCATAGTGAATTCAAGGTCAGCCTGGGCTAGAGTGAACCCCTATGTTGGAACTCCCTACCAAAAACAAAACAACAATAAAACCAGACCAAGGGCTGGGTAGATGGCTCAGTTGTTAAAGGCACTTGCTTGCAAAGCCTTTTGGCCTTGGTTCCATCCCCCAGTACCCACATAAAGCCAGATGCATGGAGTGGTGTGTGCATCTGCAGTTCATTTGCAGTGGTGGTGGTGGGGGGTCCCTGGCATGTCCATTCTCTCTGTCTTTGTCTGTCTGTCTCTCATCCCCCTCTCTGGAATTAAGTACAGAAAAATATTTATTAAAAAAGAAAGGGGCTGGGGCTGGAGAGATGGCTTAGTGGTTAAGGTGCATGCCTGCAAAGCCTAAGGACCCAGGTTCAATTCTCCAGGTTCCATGTAAGCCAGATGCACATGGTGGCACATGTGTCTGGAGTTTGTTTGCAGTGGCTACAGGCTCTGGCGTGACCATTCTTTCTCTTTCTCTCTCCCTCTGTCTCTAATAAATAAATAAAAGTAAATCTTAAAAAGAAAAGAAAGGGCTGGAGAGATGGCTGAGCAGTTCAGCACTTGCCTGTGAAGTGTAAAGGACCCAGGTTCAATTCCCCAGAACCCACATAAACCTAATGCACAAGGTGGCACATGCATCTTGATTTTGTTTGCAGTGGCTGGAGGCCCTGGCACGTCCATTCTCTCTGTGTCTCTTTCTCTCTCTCTCTCAAATCAATCAATCAATAAATAAATAAATATCTGCCATAAAATAAAAAAAAAAAGAAACAGGGTTGGTTGGGGCACTTGCCTACAAAGCCCAAGGACCCGAGATAGATTCCTCAGCTCCCCCATAAAGCCATGACACATACATTTGGAGTTTGTCTGCAGTGGCAAGAAGCCCTGATGTGCCCATACTAACTCTCTCTGTGTCTGCCTCTTTCTCTATAAATAAATAAAATTTAAAAAGAAAGAAAGAAACAGACCAAAAAGGGCAAAGAATGGTAGAGAATGTTGCTTTGCATGTACTAGGGCTTAGATTTGGGCTTTAACACCGTAAAAAAAGGAAAAGGATCAGATGATATGACGAAGTGACTACTTCATATACTTTATTGTCCATGGCACAGGTAAACGTAATATTTAAATGAGAAAGAACTTGTTGGAAAAACAAGTTTTAGGTATTTCCTTTTATAAAATAGGATACTATGGGTTGTGGAGAAGGCTTAGCAGTTAAAGGCTTGCAAGTCTGCTGCCTGAGTTCAATTCCCTAGCATCACATAAAGCCAGATACAAACTAGTGCATGTGTCTGATTCCTACGCACCTGACTCAAAGGGAGGCAAGAGTGAGAAGAAATTGTTTTATGTTAAGCTAGACTGGCACACAGGCAGCAGCAGAACTACCAGAGACTGTTTCAAAAAAGTAGTATCTGAGAAGACAAAAACCCCAAGGTTGTCCTCTGACAGCCACAAGTGGCCTATGACATGTGCTCCCATATACACAAGCATACACATTCACATACCATACACATTCACAATTACACCCACAACATATACATTAAAGAAAATACATTTATCATGTAAGACATACATTATCTTGGAATTGTTTGTAGCAAACAAAAACTAAAGCCAGATTACAGACCCGAATAAGATCCTACATTTTTCTTTCTTTTCTTTTCCTTCCTTCCCTCCTTCCTTGCTCCCTCCCTTCTTTCTTTTTTTTTTTTTTTTTTTTTTTTTTTGGTGTTTCGAGGTAGGGTCTCACTCTAGCCCAGGCTGACCTGGAATTCACTATGGAGTCTCAGGGTGGCCTCGAACTCACGGCGATCCTCCTACCTCTGCCTCCCGAGTGCTGGGATTAAAGGCGTGCGCCACCACGCCCGGCTCCTTCTTTCTTTTTGAGGTAGGGTCTCACTCTAGTGTCAGGTGGCCTCCAACTCACATTGATCCTCACACCTCAGCCCCCCAAGTGTTGAGATTAAAGGCACACGTCTGGTATATGTGTGTGTGTGTGCACGCCCACGCGCGCACGCACACACACACAGGGAGAGAGAGGGAAAGAGAGAAAATGAGTGGCCTCCAGCCACTACAAATGAACGCCACCCAGATGCATGCATCACTTTGCGTAAATGGCTTTACGTAGGCACTGGGGAATCAAACCTGGGTCCTTAGGCTTTGCAGGCAAGTGCCTTAACTGTTGAGCCATCTTTCTACCCCCCCCCATTTTTAAAATAAAATTCTTTTAAAAAATGTTATTTTTCTACAAGCAGAGATAGAAGAGAAACAGACAGAAAATAGGTGCACCAAGGCCTCTAGTCACTGATAATGAACTCCAGATGCATAAACCACCCTGTGGACCTGGCTTGATGTAAGTACTGGGGAATTATACTCAGGTTGTTAGGCTTTGCAGGCAAGCACCTTAACTGCTAAGACATCTCTCCAGTAAGACCCTACTCTAAAAAAATAAATAAATTTTTATTATTTATTTGAGAGAGAGAGACAGCCAGACAAAGAGAGAGAGAGAGAGGGGGGGGGAGAATGGGCGCACCAGGGCCTCTAGCCACTGCAAATGAACTCCAGATGCAGGAGCCACCTTGTGCATCTGGCTTACATGGGTACTGGGGAATCAAGCCTCGAACCAGTGTCCTAAGTCGTCACAGCAAGAGCTTAACTGCTAAGCCATCTCTCCAACCCAAGACTCTACATTTTTTTTTCTCCAAGGTAGGGTCTCACTTTAGCCCAGGCTAACCTGTAATTCACTATGTAGTCTCAGGGTGGCCTCAAATTCACAGTAATCCTCCTACCTCTGCCTCCTGAGTGCTGGGATTGAAGGCGTGTGCCACCACTCCTGGCTAAGATCCTACTTTTTTTTTTTTTTTTTTGGTTTATCAAGATAGGGTCTCACTCTAGTCCAGGCTGACCTGGAATTGACTATGTAGTCTCAGGGTGGCCTCGAACTCATGGCAATCCTCCTACCTCTGGCCCCCAAGTGCTGGGATTAAAGGCGTGCGCCACCATGCCTGGCTAGATCCTACATTTTTATTTTTATTTATTTATTTAATTAATTTTTTTAGATCCTACATTTTTAATGGTAAACTAGAGATCAAGAATTTCAAGACAAGCATAGTGCTATACATACAACTGAAATCACTGCACTGGAGAGGCTGAGGCAGGAAGACTGAACTTCAAAGACAGTTTGGGCTACAAAATGAGACCTTCTAAAACCCCTGAAAAAAAAAAACAAAAAACTTTATGTAGCTGGGGAAATAGTTAAGACTCTGGTTCAGAACTTTAGCACCACAAAAGCTAAAACAAACCAAATAGAAAAGACTCAATGCTAGATACGACTCAGTTTAGGAAAGTATGTAAATCCTATCTATTCTCATTTTCCCCCTAGCCTCCCACCCATGGGGTGATCCTCTTGGTTCTACCTTTAAGGAAGAAAAATCATCAATGGTGTTGACCAGCAGTGGACCTGCAAGCTTTAAGGATGGCCAGCCAGGCCAAATGAAACAACTGGGTGCAATGGCGGCATGTCTCTTATGGGGGAAACCAACTGCTCTCTGGACTTGAGGCAGGCTCTATGGGAGGGAATTCCTGACTGGTACTGAAGACCTAATGAAAAGCCTATGGCTTGGGTCATGAGCTCTGGTTGGAATGGGAGACTACTACTGTTGTCTTGTTAAATGAATATATTATGCCCACCAAACTATCCCCTAAATACTCATGTGTATTCCCACATATTAATGCTGCTCTCACAAAAGTTGGTTAGAGAAGCTTCTATTTTCAGAGGGAGTTGACCACAGGGGTAACTCAAAACTCACCAACGTGCTGAGGAGAAGTGACAGTGAGTGTTTAGGACTGTGAGACATGTCTATTACACCCTCCAAGGCTCAGGGAAGAGGTGGCAGAAAATATGTAAGAGCCAAAGGAAGGGAAGAAGTACTTACAATATTGTCACCCAGACAAAGTGGCCTTGATATTGAAGGCCTCACAGTGCCTGATGCTACCTACAGAAGACCTGCTTAAAAGGAGAAAAAAAAAAAAAAAAAGACATCAAAATAAGAGAGAAATTAGTTGGCAAGAAGGAGGAAGGACTCAGTGGAGGGGAATCTTGAGGATAGTGGGAGAGGATTAAGATCATGGCATATTGTTTATATTTATGTAAGATGTAAATAAAAAGGTTAAAGTAAATAAATGAGTAGGGGACCACTGAGTAGCATAGTTGGTTGGTAGAGTACAAGCTTAGCATACATATGCAATGCTCTGAGCTTGGTCTTCCAACCTGAGGACAAAAAAAGTAGCAATGCATAGTGGTGTACACCTGTAATCTCAGCACTGGGGAGGTGGAGGCAATAAGATCATGAGATCAAGATCACTGTCAACTACAGAGTGTATTTAGGGATATAAACAAACAGAAAAAAAAAAAGTTGCCGGGTGTGGTGATGCTTGCCTTTAATCCCAGCACTCCAGAGGCAGAGGTAGGAGGATCACCATGAGTTAGAGGCCACCCTGAGACTATACAATGAATTCCAGGTCAGCTTGGACTAGAGTGAAACCCTACCTTGAAAACAAAACAAAACAACAACAAAACCCCCAACTTAGCAGGTTAGCAATGTACATAAGAAAACATCTTGCCAGGCATGGTGGTGCACACCTTTAAAGTTCCAGCACTGGGGAGGTAGAGGTAAGAGGATCACCATGAGTTTGAGGCCACCCTGAGATTACATAGTGAATTCCAGGTCAGCCTCGGCTAGAGTGAGACCCTACCTCAAAAAAAAAAAAAAAGGAAAGAAAACATCTTAACTAAGGTGACAGCATCATGTATTGACATGGAATAAGATACGCATGCTTTCTTAGGTACTCTTGAAAAGTATCTAAATCATGAGAAGCCAATACATAAACATAATTTGAGGTATAAAGTAATGGCCTATGCACCTCTCAAACATCAAAGCGATGAAAGATAATGGTTTACTGGAATTATTCAAGACTGAGAGTGTCTAAAGATCCATTCACAAGATTCTAAAATAATGAATCCTGTATCCATCAAGGACACTGTTTAGGTGAAATTTGAATGGAGATGTGTAGCTCAGTGGTAGAATGATTACCCAGCAGTGCCAGGCCATGAGTTTCATCCCGAGAACTACAGAGAAGGGGTAAGAATTTTCGATGCAAGTATTTCTTTAACTTCAAAAGCATTACTACTCACACACTAGGGCCTATCCTGGGATCACTGCATGAATAAGGCTCAGGCAGAATAACTACCACGAGTTCTAGGCTGGCCTGGGCTAGCTACACAGTGAGAACATGTCTAAAATGCAAATAACATACAAAATTATAAATAAATATGCACACATATTTATACTTATAAAGTTCCAGTTGAGCAAAATTGTACAGAACATATTCTAGGGGTGCACATAAAAATATTTCAGGAGCTGGGCGTGGTGGCACACGCCTTTAATCCCAGCATTTGGGAGGCAGAGGTAGGAGGATTGCAGAGTGTTTGAGGCCACCCTGAGAATACATAGTGAATTCTAGGTCAGTCTGAGTTAGAGTGAGACCCTGTCTTGAAAAACAAAAAACAAAAAATTAAAAATATATATATAATAATAATAAATAAATAAATAATAAAGTAAAAGAACAAAGGGAAACTCAACAGTTCTCTGTTAAAAAAAATAGGTTTGTGGGCCAGAGAGATGGCTTAGCGCTTAAGTGCTTGCCTGTGAAGCCTAAGGACCCCGGTATGAGGCTCGATTCCCCAGGACCCACGTTCGCCAGATGCACAAGGGGGTACACGCGTCTGGAGTTCACTTTGCAGTGACTGGAGGCCCTGGCGTGCCCATCCTCTCTCTCTTTCTATCTGCCTCTTTCTCTCTCTGTCATTGTCAAATAAATAAATAAAAAGTAACAAAAAAAAATAGGTTTGTGAAGAAAGGAAATTTTGCTTAAATAATTTTTCTCAGTCTCTTCTAGATCTATGATGAAAAATCACCTGGAATTTTATAAGCAATGAAGAGAAAACAATAAAAATATTATTAATTCTGCTCACCTCTAAATGAGTTAAACACCTTTTGGAGGCGGGAGAAAGAGGAGCCAGCTGGTATGCATTGCAGGGCCGCTTCTGCTGTGCTTTCCTCTTCACTCCAGGCTCCTCGCAGGATTCAGACTCTTCTGCTTTCTGCATGGTTTGGTCTCACAGGAGAAAACAAAAGTAGTGAAGGTAAATTAATAACTTTCTCATGATCTCCGTATGGAAAAATACATTTATTCTCAATATTCTCAAACCATAAAGTTAAGCATATATAATAATAATGAATAACTATGGGCTGGAGAGATGGCTTAGCGGTTAAGGCATTTGCCTGCAAAGCCAAAGGATCCTGGTTCAACTCTCGAGGTCCCATGTAAGCCAGATGCACAAGGAGGCACATGTTTCTGGAGTTTGTTTGCAATGGCTGAAGGCCCTGGCATGCCCATTCCCTTTTTCTCTCTCTCTCAAATAAATAAATAAATAAATAAATACAATATATTTTTTTAAAATAATGAGTAACTAGGGGATAGGGAGGTAGCTCAGAGGTTAAAGGTGCTCACTTACAAAATCTACCAGCCTTGGGCTAGAGGGATGGCTTAGCGGTTAAGGCGTTTGCCTGCAAAGCCGAATGACCCAGGTTTGATTCCCCAGAACCCACATTAGACAGATGTACAAGGGGACGCACACATCTGGAGTTTTTTTTTGCAGTGGCTGGAGGCCCTGGTGTGCCCATTCTCTCTCCCTCTCCCTCTTTCTCTGTCAAATAAATAAATAAATAAAAATAAAATATTAATAAAAAAAACCTACCACCCTGGGTTTGATTCCCCAGTACCCTGGGAAAAGTCAGATGTAAAAAGTGGTGCATGCACCTGGAGTTTGTTGGCAGTGACAAGAAGCCCTGGTATATCCATATCCTCTCTGGTTTACACACACACACACACACACACACACACACACACACAGACACACATATATACATACATATATATGTATATCTCAATAATATATATACATAGAGAGAGAGAGAAAGAGAGAGATTGAGAGATTGAGATTTTTAAAAAAGGACTAACTAGCCAGGCTTGGTGGTACATGTTTTTAATCCCACCACTCAGGAGGCAGAGGTAGGACGATCGCTATGAGCTTGAAGCCAGTCTGAGACTATATAGGGAATTCAAGGCCAACTTGGGCTAGAGCAAGACCCTTCCTTGAAAAACAAAACAAAGAAGGACTAACTAGCCAGGCATGGTGGCATACACATTTAATTCTATCACTCATGAGGCAGAGATAGGAGGATCACTATGAGTTGGAGGCCAGCCTGGAACGACTACAGAGTGAGTTCCATCTAGGCCAGCCTGAGTTAAAGTGAGACCCTACCTTGGAAAAGCACAACAACACACATACACATATATATATATTAAAAAAAGATGGGGGCTGGAGAGATGGCTTAGCGGTTAAGCGCTTGCCTGTAAAGCCTAAGGACCCCGGTTCGAGGCTCGATTCTCCAGGACCCACGTTAGCCAGATGCACAAGGGGGCGTACGCATCTGGAGTTCGTTTGCGGTGGCTGGAGGCCCTGGCGCTCCCATTCTGTCTCTCTCTCTCTCTCTGCCTCTTTCTCTGTTACTTTCAAATAAATTAAAAAAAAAAAAAACTTAAAAAAAAAAAAAGATGATGAAGAAAGGACTAACTAGACCTTTTAAGACTTAAGCCAGTAGTAATGTCCCAACTGGTTTTCTCTCTTCAGAATGCAGACTATTGCAGTATGCTAATGCTCTCTTCAGCTTAGCTACTTAGGTAGGAGAAACATTTACTACACTAAGCCACACAAGTTAGATACTGTTCTTAGATCAGTAATAAGAAAAAGTCTGAATTCAAATATTGAGTATGAATATTTAGGTTAAAAAAGTAAATTAAACCTCAAGTAAATGTTCTTTAAGGTCAAGGAATACAAGAAAAATTTTTTATTATTTTTAATGTCAATTAATTTCTATATTGACACAATCACAACTTTGCTAAATAGTTCTATTTTTCTATCCTGAATATCTTCTCTTTTATCATTCTGAAATAAATTCCCTAGTACTTATGCCAGATGCAAGGTGTGGCACGTGTTTGGAGTTTGCTTGCAATGGCAAGAGACCCTGGTGTGCCTGTAAACATACATACATACACACACACACACTTTTTCATTCCATATCTTTCAAATAAATAAAAAATATTTAAAAATAGGATTTGTAAAAAGCTGCTTGGTAAGCTGGGTGTGGTGGCACACACCTTTAATCCCAGCACTAGGGAGGCAGAAGTAGGAGAATCATTGTGGGATCAAGGCCACCCTGAGTCTACACAGCAAATTCCAGGTCAGCCTGGGCTAGAGTGAGAACCTACCTTGAAAAACAAACAAAAATAAAACAAAACAAAAAAGCTTCCTGGGAGTCAATGCCAACATTCCAGTAAGTTCCATGGAAGATGTCTAGATGTTTAGCTTGGTTATTATTGGCAAAATCATCCACGCTATGTTGTTTGGTTTGGCATTTGTGTTTCTTGTCATGGGGACTGAGGGCTGGGAGTTGAGATAGGGTTTCAGTAGCCAAGCTGGCCTAGAACTAAACATGTAAGCACAATGCAGTGAAATTCCCAGCAATCTTCCCGTGTCCTTCCCTACTGCTAGAAAAACAACCCCACACCTTTTCTGTTTTTTGTTTTTTTAATATTTTTTTATTTTTAATTTATTTATTTGAGAGTGACAGAGAGAAAAAGAGGCAGAGAGGGAGAATGGGCATGCCAGGGCCTCCAGCCGCTGCAAACGAACTCCAGACGTGTGCGCCCCCTTGTGCATCTGGCTAACGTGGGTCCTGGGGAATAGAACCAGGGTCGTTAGGCTTCACAGGCAAGTGCTTAACTGCTAAGTCATCTCTCCAGGCCCACCTTTTCTGTTTTTAAGGCAACACACATACACACTCTCTCTCAAGTAAATAACTAAACAAGAATAAAAAGCAAATGAAACAATAAGAAACATTTAAAACATGAAATTACAGGACCGTGTGGGGGGGTAGGGTGATATTATTGTGGCAACTTTGAAAATGGCTTATCCTTTGCCACACAGAGTTAGGGTCTCACTCTAACCCAGACTGATCTGGAACTCACTCTGTAGATCATGCTGGCCTCAGACTCACAGCAGTCCTCCTACCTCAGTCTACTGAGTTCTGGGGATTATGGCATGTGCCACCTTGCTTGGTCTCAGTTTTGTTTTAGATACTGGGTATCCTTACATAACACCTGCTGGCCTGGAATTCACAACTATCCTGTCTCTGAAATCCTGAGATTACTGTGTGCAATGCTACATCAAACAAGGTTAATGATCTATATGCCCTATCTGAACCTGACTAAATGATGGGAGTCTGTAAGACACGACACTGCCATGATGTTCCAAGTTGAGACTCACAGAGGCCTTAAGGAGAGGCTCCATTGGTGCATATCCTTAAAAGAAAGACAGGCTACCCTGAAGAAAGGCTATCTATCATACCATGGTATTCAAAGCCAGACTGTCTCAATGGCTTGGTTATGCTGTTCTGTGTGTGTGCTGACAGTGAAGTGCTCTACCACTGAGCTATGTCCAAGCCAGCACAGGAAAACTCCTTATGCTGTCAAGGGGACTTCTACGGTTAGTTGCTGTGAAACTGGTGACTTCTGGAACATTGGCCCATTTTGCAGTTTGGTTATATGAATCCCTTTCTAGCAAGACCATTATGTTTTAGTCAGTCTAAACAAGCTTCGAGAAACCAGATTCATGAAACAAAGTTGTTTTCCTTCTTTCCTGATAGCACAACCAAGCCCCCTTAGACTCCATACATAGACCAAGATAGCTTTGAAATGTCAGTAGTCCACCTATCTCAGTCTTCTGAGTAATGAGGGCACTTCAGACAGGTGCCATTTCCTTCCTGCAATGTCGCTGCTTTTTCAGGTATTTTTTGAGCAGAGAATCCTTTAAGCAGCATTCTCTGTTCAGATATTTTCTTTTCTTTTTTGTGAGACAGAGAGAGATTTAGCTAAGGCCTCCAGCCACTGCAACTGAACTCCAGACAAAAGTGTACCACCTTGTGCACATACCCGACCTTGCACGTGTTACCTTATGCGTCTGGCTTACATGGGATCTAGGAAGTTGAACTTGGGTCCTTAAGCTTAGGTAGGCAAACACCTTAACTGCTAAGCCATCTCTCCAGCCCTGTTTTCCCCTTCCTTCCAACTTGTTTTAGGGCTCATAGTTGAAATTGGTCTTGAAACTATAATCCTCCTATCTCTAACTACATGGCTCAGTTCTAAACATTATATTTCCTGTGAATTCCAGTGCATGGAACTGTTAATGCTCTTTATAGCCTTTTATTCCTAAATTTGAGGTCAGGTCATCCTGAGATTACATAGTGAAGTCCAGGTCAGCCTGGACTAGAGCAAGACCTTACCTTAAAAAAAACAAAAAAGGGGGCTGGAAAGATGGCTTAGCGGTTAAGTGCTTGGCTATAATGCCTAAGGACCCTGGTTCCAGGCTCAATTCCCCAGGACCCACATAAGCCAGATGCAGAAGGTGGCACATGCATCTGGAGTTTCTTTGCAGTGGCTGGAGGCCCTGGGGCACCCATTCTCTATCTGCCTCTTTCTCAGCCTGTACCTCTCAAATAAATAAACAAACAAACAAAAAGGCAACAGGACTGGGGTAGTGGCTCAGTAGTTCAAGGTGCTTTCTCACAGAGCCTGTTGGCACCAGTTGGATTCCCCAGTACTCACATAAAACCAGATGTACAAGGTGGTACACCTATAGTCTCTCTTTCTTAAGTAAGTAATAAAAAGAAGATGAAAGCCAGCCAATTAGTCTGGTTATCTGAATGTGTTTCTGTAAAAGTTTAGAAACAGCTGGCAATAGTGATGCCATTTTATGAGCCTTAAGGACAACCGAGGTCATTATGATTCCTCAAAATGGATACAATAATTCAAAGCATTCTCATAAGACTTAAAGTTAATAAATTACAAGAAAAAAATTCAAAAATGATGAAACTATGACTTTTTGTTTTTGTTTTTTTCAATGTAGGGGTCTCAACTGTAGCCCTGAATGACCCTTAACTTAAGAATGTAATCCCAAGGCTAACCTTGAACTCACAACAATCCTTCTACCTCTGCGTCCTGAGTTCTGGGATTCCCACGCCTGGGTCTCTGGCACAGTTAAGACATGAAAATATAGGGGTGTGTGTGTGTGGGGGGGGTTATATTATAGGAGTGGGGGGGGGCAGTGTTGATATCACAGGAGTGCTTGGAGGCGATATGAGAGTGTGTGGGAAGGTAATATTATTATAGAAGTGTGTTGTGTGTGTGTGTGGGGGGGGGGGGAGTGATACTCCACAAGTATGATGTGTATGGGGAGTGATATTATAGGACTATTGTATATGTGGGGGGTGATATTCAGGTGTCCCCTATAAACTTAGGTGTTCTGAATGCTAGGTTCCGAGCTGATAGAGATTTGGGAATTAACACTTCCTGGAGGCAGTGTATTGTTGGGGGTGGGCTTATGGGTGTTATAGTCAGTTTCCCTATGCCAGTGTTTGGCACACTCTCCTGTTGCTATGGTCTACCTTATGTGGCCAGGAGGTGATGTCCACTCTCTTTTTTCCCCAAAAGCTGCTCTTGGTTGGGTGATTTCTACCAGCAATGTGAACCTGGCTGCAACCGTAAAGTGGTACTGAGGAGTGGGTTGCTGCTAGACACCTGACTGTGTGGCTTTGTCCTTTTGGAGCTGATTTTCAAGAGGAATGTGGAAGGATTTGAAACCTTGGCCTAAGAGAAGCCTTGTAGTACTGTAAGTACAGCTTGACTGACTATTCTAGTCAGAGATAAAAGACCTGAATGCAGTAACAACTATGGACTGTGAGGTATGGCTTATATGGGTGAGAAAGAGCTTTGCTTGGACTGGGCTAGCAGTTTGTGTGGGAAGCTTGCTGTTATGCCTGTGTCCTGAGAAGTTGTGCAGGGTTGCTTTGCATAGAAATGAACTGGTGTGAGCAGACGGATATGGCACGGAAAGAAAAATCTTTGGGTGAACTGCTGACCGTTCAGCTGCAATTGAGAGATTACAACCTTTGAGACTGGGCTAGGGGACCTGCACTGGGGCAACAGAAAGAATGTAGACTCTGCCCTGTTCTTCAAAGTCTGCTTTTATTGCCCCCTGGATTAACAAATTGGCACCCTACCTGGTATTGTGGAGTATAAGAAATGCAGGAAAGAGAGGGTCATTGAGTTTGCAACACGGTCATGTGTTCTGGAAATGGCCATGGCAGTGTGAAGCAGGTTTCCTGGATGCCCATGGGGCCATGAGGATGAACCGTGGATTGCAGTGGAGACCCAGTGGAGACTCTGGGACCACAAGATGGCTGCTAAGGAGCTGCTGGCCCTGATCAAGTTTTCCAGGACTGTGAGTAGCCTAGCTGGAGGGGTGGAATTGGAACTCCAGAGACTTGTTGCTGGTTAGAGTTATCGGACTTGGGAGACTTGTCACTGGCTAGAGTTACTGGAGTTGAAGCTACAGAGTTTGATGTTTGCCCTGCTTGTTTTAAATCTTGTATTCGTTGAATATTTCTTTGCTATGCCCAATGCCATTTTTTGCAGTGTGAATGTTTATTCTGTGCTATTATGGTTTGTTTGGTATTATGGCTCAGTTAAAAGATCTTGGACTATGGGGATGTATGAACATCATTGGAACTGATAAAAACTATGGGGACTTTTAAAGTTGGATGAATGTATTGTACTTTACATTATATATGGTTATCAGTTTGTGGGGGCCAAGGGCTGAATGTGGTAGTTTGATTCAGGTGTCCCAGCTGATGGAGATTTGGGAATTAATGCTTCCTTGAGGCAGTGTATTGTTGGGGGAGGGTTTATGGTTGTTACAGCCAGTTTCCCCATGCTATTGTTTGGCATACTCTCCTGTTCCTATGGTCCACCTATGTTGGCCAGGGGGTGATGTCCAACCTCTGCTCATGTTGTCATTTTTCCCTGTCATCGTGGAGCTTCCCCCTCAAGCCTGAAAGCCAAAATAAACCTTTTTTTTTCCCCACAAGCTGCTCTTGCATGGGTGATTTCTACCAGCAATGCAAACCTGACTGCAACAAGGAGTGTGCGTGGGGGGTGACATTACAAAAGTGTTTTGTGTCTGTGGAGTGATATTCCAGGAGTGTGTTATGTGTGTGGAGGAGTGATATTCCGGTGTGTGTGTGTGGAATGGGGTGATATTCCAGGAGTGTCTGTGTGGGGGGTGATTTTCCAGGAGTGTGTCTGTGTGTGGGGTGATACTCCAGGAGTGTGTGTGCGGAGGGTGACATTCCAGGAGTGTGTCTGTGTGTGCGGGGGGTGACATTCCAGGAGTGTGTCTGTGTGTGCGGGGGGATGACATTCCAGGAGTGTGTCTGTGTGTATGTGGGGATGACATTCCAGGAGTGTGTCTGTGTGTGCGGGGGGTGATATTCCAGGAGTGTGTCTGTGTGGGGGTGATATTCCAGGAGTGCGTCTGTGTGGGGGTGATATTCCAGGAGTGTGTCTGTGTGGGGGTGATATTCCAGGAGTGTGTCTGTGTGGGGGTGATATTCCAGGAGTGCGTCTGCGTGGGGGTGATATTCCAGGAGTGTGTCTGTGTGGGGGTGATATTCCAGGAGTGCGTCTGTGTGGGGGTGATATTCCAGGAGTGCGTCTGTGTGTGCGGGGGTGATATTCCAGGAGTGCGTCTGTGTGTGCGGGGGTGATATTCCAGGAGTGCGTCTGTGTGTGCGGGGGTGATATTCCAGGAGTGCGTCTGTGTGTGCGGGGGTGATATTCCAGGAGTGCGTCTGTGTGTGCGGGGGTGATATTCCAGGAGTGCGTCTGTGTGTGCGGGGGGGTGATATTCCAGGAGTGTGTCTGTGTGGGGGGTGATATTCCAGGAGTGTGTCTGTGTGGGGGTGATATTCCAGGAGTGCGTCTGTGTGGGGGTGATATTCCAGGAGTGTGTCTGTGTGTGCGGGGGGTGATATTCCAGGAGTGCGTCTGTGTGTGCGGGGGTGATATTCCAGGAGTGCGTCTGTGTGTGCGGGGGGGTGATATTCCAGGAGTGTGTCTGTGTGGGGGGTGATATTCCAGGAGTGTGTCTGTGTGGGGGTGATATTCCAGGAGTGCGTCTGTGTGGGGGTGATATTCCAGGAGTGTGTCTGTGTGGGGGTGATATTCCAGGAGTGTGTCTGTGTGGGGGTGATATTCCAGGAGTGTGTCTGTGTGTGCGGGGGTGATATTCCAGGAGTGTGTCTGTGTGGGGGTGATATTCCAGGAGTACGTCTGTGTGGGGGTGATATTCCAGGAGTGCATCTGTGTGGGGGTGATATTCCAGGAGTGCGTCTGTGTGGGGGTGATATTCCAGGAGTGCGTCTGTGTGGGGGTGATATTCCAGGAGTGCGTCTGTGTGGGGGTGATATTCCAGGAGTGTGTCTGTGTGGGGGTGATATTCCAGGAGTACGTCTGTGTGGGGGTGATATTCCAGGAGTACGTCTGTGTGGGGGTGATATTCCAGGAGTACGTCTGTGCGGGGGTGATATTCCAGGAGTGTGTCTGTGTGTGCGGGGGTGATATTCCAGGAGTGTGTCTGTGTGTGCGGGGGTGATATTCCAGGAGTGTGTCTGTGCGGGGGTGATATTCCAGGAGTGTGTCTGTGTGGGGGTGATATTCCAGGAGTACGTCTGTATGGGGGTGATATTCCAGGAGTGCGTCTGTGTGGGGGTGATATTCCAGGAGTGCGTCTGTGTGGGGGTGATATTCCAGGAGTACGTCTGTGTGGGGGTGATATTCCAGGAGTACGTCTGTGTGGGGGTGATATTCCAGGAGTGCGTCTGCGTGGGGGTGATATTCCAGGAGTGCGTCTGTGTGGGGGTGATATTCCAGGAGTGCGTCTGTGCGGGGGTGATATTCCAGGAGTGCGTCTGTGCGGGGGTGATAGATGGTAAGACCCTATTGCTGAAGACTCCACATACTTGGGTGGCAAGGCCACTGAGTAATTCTGCTGGAACTGAGCTGATAACCTCCTCCATGTAGACCAGCTGAGAGAAAGCTGGAAGAAGCCATTCTACATTTAGTTCAATGGGAGAGAGATATCAACAGTGAAGATACTAAACAGCAGACACTGCAAGCCTAATAATTGGCCAGCCAGGCCAAATGAGCCAATGGGTGCAATAGTGGCACGTCTGTCATGGTGGAAACCAACTGCCCTCCAAATGGACTGGAGGCCCGCTCCATGGGGGGAATACATCCCTGATACTGAAAACTTAAAACAGAGGTAGTCATGAGCCCCAGGAGTGTAACATCTGCTGATGTCTGGAAAAAGGTATATACCATGCTTATCAAATTGCCCAGTAAGCACTTTTCTTAATATTTATACCTTTATATTAATGCTACTTTCACTTTGGGTAGAGAATCTTTTCTTTTCAGATGGCAGTGACCTTGGGATGACTCAGAAGGTATCATAGTGCTGGACAGAAGTGACTGGAGTACTGAGTAACATCTCGATCACACCTTCCAAGGCTCAGGGTCTAATGCGGAAGAGGTGGTGGAAAGAATGTGAGAGCCAAAGGAAGGGTAGGACTCCTTACAACGTCCTCCCTCCAGACATAAAATGGCCTGGATATCCATGACCTCACAGTGCCTGACACTACCTACACAAGACCATCATAAGAGGAGGAAAAGATCATGACATCAAAATGAGAGACTGATTGAGATGGGGAGGGGATATGATGGAGAATGGAATTTCAAAGGGAAAGTGAGGGGAGGGAGCATAGCACCATGGGATATTTTTTATAATCATGGAAAATGTTAATAAAAATTAAGAAAAAAAAAAAAGAAAATGATCAGCCTCTCCACAACCCACTTAGTAACTTTATATGCCAGTTACTTATCTCAAAGTTATTCAGTATATTTTTCCCTCCAATCCTCAACAAAGGTTGAGTACTTTCCTTCTGTTCTTCATACTTAAAAAAAAAAAAAAAACTAGAAAAAAAAATGTAAGCCACTGCTAGGAAGATGGCTCAGATGTCCCCCATAAAGTCATGTATGCTTGGTTCCCAGCTGGTGGCAATTTGGGGGGGCGGGTAGAGCCTTGCCAGAAGAGGGCTTTAGGGTATGATAGCCAGTTTCCCCTTGCCTCAGTTCAGCCATGAGTTCAAGGCCACCCTGAGACTCCATAGTTAATTCCAGGTCAGCCTGGACCAGCGTGAGGCCCTACCTTGAAAAAAAAAAAAAAAAAAAAAAGAATGTTGTAGAATAAACTTTAAGAATCGTAACAGACTGACTCTACTGGCCTCTCAAACCACATTAATGAGACAAATTGCTCAGATGGAAATACTACTTATACAAGCTGTCTCTGAAGACAAAGTAATTTTGGAACTCAGCAAGAAAACTAAAACATTGGGTTTCAAACCAGGTCTGCCAGTTATAAGCTTGGTGTGCTCAGGCAATTATGTACTTCGGCTGGCCTTCCATTTACTCCTTTCCAAATGCAGTAAGATGACATTAGTTCATGGGGATCTGGGATTGGGAGTTAGGATAATGAAAATAATGGATATCAAGTACTTGATGTAGCAAATAGTATGGAGTAAGAGTTCAATCCGGGAGCTGAGGACATGACTTAGCAGTTATAGTCTTGTTTGCAAAGCTTGATAGTCAGGCTTCAATTCCTCACAACCCATGGGTTGTGAATCATATGCTGAGGTAAGAGACCCTGTCTCAAAGAAGGTGGAGCACAGACTACTCCACTGACCTTGACACGTATACCATGGTATATGCACCGCCCCCAGACATAAATTTGAGGACAGAACAATCATTGTTAAGAGAATTACTACTATTAAACTAATAGGCATAACTAAGCATTATAAGTATACTAACTCAAACTTGAAATGAGTAAAATTTAATAAGAAAAGATGAAACTATGGAAAATTCTACCTATAAAACTAAAAATATTGACTAGCTGGGTATGGGGGCACACGCCTTTAATCCCAGCACTCAGGAGGCAGAGGTAGGAGGATTGCTGTGAGATCGAGGCCACCCTGAGAATACAGAGTACAGAGTGAATTCTAGGTCAGCCTGGGCTAGAGTGAGACTCTACCTCCAAAAAAAAAAAAAAAAAAAAAAAAAAAAAAGAAAAAATCAAAAGCATATATATAAAGGTGCATTTCATACATGTATGATGGGATTTAGCCAAAGTGAAAAAGAACATGAGTGCTACAAGAAAGAATTCTTAGCTATCTAAAAAAGCTAAATGTTTTCAAATTTGAAACTAAGAGCCACCACAACTTTCTATACCAGTAAAGGCTTGGGACAAATGAGGGCATACATTAAAAATCTCTACTCTACACCAGGCACAGTAGCATACTCCTAAGTCCTGGCACTCAGGAGTTAGGAGGAGGATTGTGAAACTGAGAACAGCCTGCAACACACTGAGATCCCTGGTCTCAAAAATATAATACAAACTCACTACTTTAGATTTTTAGATAGGGAAAATAATTTTGATCATGATTTTTTATAAATGTTACTTGTACCTTTTATTATTGCATTAAATTTAATTGTTAATACAATCCAATTATGAAATAATTTAAAGCTATTGCTCATCTACAGTTAAAAAATGAATTTTTGGACTGGCTCAGCAGTTAAGGCACTTGCCTGCAAAGCTTAACAATCTCAGTTCAACTCCTCCATTACCCAAGTAAAGCCAGATGTACAAAATGGCATATGCATCTGGAGTTCATTTGCAGAAGCTAGAGGCCCTGACACAACCATTCATTCATTCTCTCTTTCTGCTTGCAAATAAATAAATTAAAAAAAAAAAAACTGGATTTTTTTTTACAAAAATGTACTCTAATCCAAAGACTTCAAACTGTACTCACCTGACTATGCAACCAAACCAATGATATAAGACCAATTTTAAATACCAATGTAAGACCAAATATATTACACAACAAATGGCTTTCTGCATATTCTATTATACCTTGGAGTATTCTAAAGCTGGTTTTATTTCTATTTGCAATTCTCAATGTAGGAATATAAAGCCCTTCACAGGTATAAAAAATAAAATTGCATACTTACCTACAAACTGGGGTCGATTTAGTCTTATAGGGTTAATTTCAACTTTTTGGACATGAGATGGGTATTCTTTCCTACAAAAGGAAATTTATATAGTTTCACTCAAATTGGAATGTAGTTTTGAAAATGAAAAAGGGATATTTAAAATACACATACTCAAAGTGAACCAATCCTTAGTATATACAAATATGATAGTACTGAATAATAACCCTGCAGTAGACAGAATAACCTGAGGCTGAAGAGCAGTGACCCTCATGCTTAGCATTTCACTCTCCAGACCCACGCAGGCAGGCTGCGAGAGTAAGTACTGAAGAAATGAAGTGTAATTACTGCTTGTTCAAAGCAGGCATTTCATTTGCTTCTTTATTATTATTTATTTATTTTTTAGAGACATTGTCAAACTATGTCCTTGCACTCCTAGGTTCAAGTGATCCTCTTGCCTCAGCCCCATGTAGTTGGGACTACAGACACTATTATTACCCCAGTTTTCAAAGGAAGCACCTCAAAAAGCTACAAAAAAAAAGCTTCAAAAAGCTATTTTCCCCTCGGATCTTTATAACTGGATAAACCTATAGAAGTCTCCTTTCAGAATTGCTTTTAACCAGTTTATAAAATTCACAATAAAGGGCTGGAGAGATGGCTTGGTGATTAAGGTGCCTGCCTGCAAAGCCAAAGGACCCCAGTTTGATTCCCCAGGACCCATGTAAGCCTGATGTACAAGGTAGTGCATGCATCTGGAGTTCGTTTGCAGTGGCTAAAGGACTTAGCAGGCCCATTCTTTCTCTCTCTACCTGCCTCTCTCTCTCTCTCTCTCTCGTAAGTAAATAAATCCTTTAAAAATTTCACAACAAAAAACCTTTAAGTCAGATAGATGCAAAGTGGTACAAGCATCTGGAGTTCATTTGCAGTGGCTACATAGAGACCTTGGCACATCCATGCATCCATGCACACACACAAACATACACATGTGCAAATAAATAAAAAGAACAAAAAATGGCTGGAGTGATGGCACAGTGGTTAAGGTGCATGCTTGCTAACCCTGATGCCCCAGGTTTGATTCCCCAGTGCCCATGTAAAGCCAGATGCACAAAGTGGTGCATGCACCCGGAATTTGTTTACAGTGGCAAGAGGCCCTGGCATGCCCATACTCTTTGTCATAAATAAATAAATAATTTTTAAAAAAATATTTGATTTGAGAGAGAGACAGAAATAGGGAGATAGAGAAAGAGAGAGAATGGGCACACCAGGGCCTTCAGCCACTGCAAATGAACTCCAGATGCATGTGCCACCTTGTCCATCTGGCTTATGTGGGTCCTGAGGAATCAAACCTGGGTCCTTTGGCTTCGCAGGCAAATGCCTTAACCACTAAGTCATCTCTCCAGCCCCTAAATAAATGTTTTTAAAAAGAAAGAAATAAAAATCCATGTTTCCATTATTCAAATACTATTGTTTCCTTATTTTTTTATTTTCTAAGGTTGGGTCTTGCTCTAGCTCAGGTTGGCCTAGAATTCACTCAGTACTCTCAGGGTGGCCTCAAACTCATAGTGATCCTTCTACCTCTGCCTCCCAAGTGCTGGAATTAAAGTCGTGCATCACCACGCCTGGCTTCAGTTTCCAATTTTTGTTGTAAATATTTTCAGTTACTTAAAAACAAATCAGGGGGCTGGAGGCATGGCTCAGTTTAAGGTACTTGCCTGCAAAGCCTAACAACCCAGGTTCGACTCTCCAATATCCACGTAGAGCCAGCTGCAAAAGTGGCACATGCATCTGCAGTACATATGCAGCAGCTGGAGGCCCTCTAGTGCCTATTCTCTCTCCTCTCTATTTCTACTTGCAAACAAATCAAAATTAAAAAAAAATAAGGGTGTGCACCATCATACCCTGTGCAACCAACTTAAAAAAAAAAAAAAAAATAAATCAGGACCAAAGAGATGGCTAAGTGGGTTAAAAGCACTTGCTTTAAAAGCCCAATGGCCTATGTTTAATTTTCAGTACCCATATACAGCCAGATACATAAGGTAGTGCATGCATCTGGAGTTCGTTTGCAGTGGTTAGAGTCCCTGGCGTGCCTGTACTCCACTTCCTCACCTCTCTGTTTGCAAATAAATAATATTTAAAAATAAAAATCTAAAACAAATTAAATTAAATCAACAAATAAAATAACTATTAAATAAACTGGTCTTGAGGCTAATTCCAAAATCAGTACACCAAAATGTTTCCAATAAGACTGGCAATCATAGAAAATTGCTTTAGTCTTACAATGATTTTAGTAGGAATATAAGTATACTTGTCTTAAAAATAATAAACTACTATGTCAGGCTTCCCATATAATTAGGTACACTTTTTTGGGGTCATTTTTTTCTTTCTTTCATTAGTTTGACTAGACAAAAACCACAAAGGAATATTCTTGTAAGAATTTTATAGCACTATATTGTAAAGGTAAAAGCATTTACAATGCCAAGCGAAGCTAACATGAAAAGAGTTGGCAGTACAGTATGTGTATGAGCACTGAACATCATGTAACAGGCACTGGTCTCAAGGAGATAAGCGTATAATAAAAGGAACGCTTTATAGATGAGAAAAGTAAACATAATGGTTAATCACATCAAGCAATGACTCCAGAGTCTGAATCCCAGCAAATTGCACTTGCATGAATGAGTACCGCAACATCTGGTGAAAAGGAGGAGTTTCTGCCCTGCCAAGGTTTTATGGTTTATGAGATTACTGCTGTGACTATGCAGTGGTAGACATGGTGCTGTAAAAGCACAGGTAAGTTTCAGCTCCTAGCCAGGTGTGGTGGCACATCTGTAATCCCAGCACTTGGGATGAGGATCAAAGGCCAACCTCAGATACATGAACTGGAGGCCACCCTGGGCTACAAGAGATCCTACTTCTAAAAATAGTATTAATAATGATGATAATGAAGTTTTCATCTCCTAATTGTACAAAATTAAAAATGTATGCTTTTGTAATCTGTATACTTTCACACTAAATATAATACAATCTGAGGAAAATACAGAAACTCACAGAAATTCTGAGTTTCAAGTTTTTAAAGTCATGGACATGAAAAACAGTAATTATTTTGAAATTCTAATATTAGTAACAAAAAAAATATTTGACAGCTATACAAAATCATCTGGAAATGTTCTTTTTTATCTAAACCTGCTTATTACTTGTACTATCATAGGCCCAAAGCACTAGCTTATTCAGATAAATCATATATATGAATAGACAAATGCTACATTAGTGAACTTGATTCCTTGCAATCTGACACAGTGTTCTGAAGTATGCACACACTGACCATGAGAATGAATGCATGGAACATGTGCAATACCAACAGTCTTAGCATGAATTATATTATTTGCATTTGCCTCCATACTTACTTAGCCATAGTTTTCAATATTTCTGGAAATTTAAGTTGCTTCTAAATAGTTACTATAGCTGGGCATGATGGCACATGCCTTTAATCTTAGCATTTGGGAGACAGAGATAGGAGAATCACTGTGAGTTTGAGGGCAGCGTAGAACTAGAGTGAGTTCCAGCTCAGCCTGGGCTAGAGTGAGACCCAGCTTTGAAAAACTGGCATGCCCATTCTCTCTCTCTCTCTAATAAATAAATAAAAATAAAATATCTTTTAAAAAGTATACCTATGTTTAATACAATAAGAACTTCTTTTTTTTCGTTTATTTGAGAGAGAGAGAGAGAGAGAGAGAGAGGGAGGGAGGCAGAGAGAGAGAATGGGCACGCCAGGGCCTCCAACCACTGCAAATGAACCCCAGACCCTTATGCATCTGGCTTACGTGGGTCCGGGGGAATTGAATCTAGGTCTTTTGGCTTTGCAGGCAAGCGCCTTAACCGCTAAGCCTTCTCTTCAGCCCCCAATAACTCTTTTTTTTTTTTTTTTAACAGTGGTAAACAGTTTCATTCAGGCAATGAAACATGGAAAAAATATATTAGTAATCATAATAATTTCATTTGTGAGTATAACTTTTACAAATATTTACCTGACATATAAAAAGGGAAATTACTATGTATATAAAATCTATGCATATGATTATTCCACACAACACAGACCTGCAGCAAGAGTGAATGTGGCACTGCCCCTCCAATGAGAGGGTCCTCGCACATTCTAGGGCACTCATGGGGATACAGTAGAAGCAGATGTGCAATACATAATTTCTGTTGGCACATTAGTACAATAGGTATCTACTAGAAAACACAGACTTGCTAACAGCAATACTGAAAAGCTGACTGTTACCTTAGAGGTTTAAAAAATGCCTAGATCCTGTCTCAAGGGCTGTGACAGGCTGAGGGTACAGGTATAACCTACAAACTTCCCTGTATCTGGACTGGGTGTGGTTTCAGAATTCAAATTTTTATGCACTTGAAAACTATTTGTGAATCTAGAATGTCAGTTAATGATGTCATGAGGAAGAACTACTGGTTAGTATATTCAGATACCACTAGAAGGCAAGGGACACTGGCATCTCGATAGCTGGCACTGAAACCTCAATGCAGGAAGGTTTAGGCCATACCTAACTCCATGCCTGGCCTCCTCTGAACAGTAAAAGCATTATACAGATTGCCACAGGCCAACATCGCACGCAGCATCTCCATAATAGAACTATAACCAGAATATATATGTATATATTTATATAATAGCTGTAACCATATTATAGTTAATAAAGTCATTCCTTAGGAATCTTGTTTGTCCAAGTCTGACTGCATGCAGAGGCACAGAAATGGAGTTATATTTGGATGGGAAACTATGAAAAGTGCAATCTTTAGTCTAGGCAACATAAGCTTGGGCACAAGGGAGCAGGTCTTCCTGGGAGAGTGAGGTGTATGGATAAGTTGTATCAGTTTGTCCCCAATAACTTTTTAATGTGTAAGTATTTGTTTGATGAGACAGCTGAATTAAGTTTGTCATACTCTTACTTTCTTTAATTTAGTTTTATGTTTTATTTTTGGAGATAGTCTAGCTAGGTACCCAGCTGGTTGTCAACTCTATTTCCTGCCTCACTCTTCACTGGTTTGGGGATTATAGGTTTGTGCCCAAAGCACAATTATATATATATATATATATATATATATATATATATATATATATATATGTATACACACACACTAAACAATGTCAAATTAAAATGCATGGTAATTACATTTGAGAGATCCTTCACTTATGCAGGTATAAATTTCAAAACTCCAAAATGGTATGGTGTTTTTAGTGGATATATATTTGAGGCAGTACCTCATGTAGATCAACCAGGCTGTCCTCAAATTCACCATGTAGCCCAAGCTGGCTCTGAACTCCTGAGTCTCCTGCCTCTATTTTCCAAGTGCTAGTATTATAGGCAAGTGCCACAATACCTAGCTTTCAGATGGTGCTTTTCCATGTCAAATTAAACTGAGATAGGAAGGTTCACTGTTTGTTGTCTTCCTGTGTACAGAGATGTTTTGCTTCAGTATTAGTTTTGTACAGATGTTTTAGAAGCCCAGTCTTATGGGACTGGAGAGATGGCTTAGCAGTTAAGGCACCTGCTTACACAGACAAAGGACTCAGGCTCAATTTCCCCAGGTCCCACATAAGATAGATGCACAAGGCGGTGCATGCGTCTGGAGTTTGTTTTCAGTGGCTAGATGCCCTGGCATGCCCATCCCCTCTCTTTCCCTTTCTCTCTCAAATAAATAAAGAAGAATGAAAAATAAAAAAGAAGTACATTTTTATGACTAAAATGAATTAAAATATTTGTTCAAACCTGTTTGAGTAACAAAGTGCTCCTTTAGTTAAGAGTGATAAAGGGGGCTGGAGAAATAAGTTAGTGGTTAAGGCACTGCCTGCAAAGCTAAAGGACCCAGGTTTTATTCTCTAAGACCCACATAAGCCAGATGCACAAGGTGGCGCATGCATCTGGAGTTCATTTGCAGTGGCTACAGGCCCTGACATGCCCATTCTTTCTCTCTCTCTCTCAAAAATAAAAATATTTTAATATTAGTATTTTAAATATTTTGTAATAGTTTATTTTTTTAGGAAACCAAATTATGAAATGATTTATTTATTTACAAGCAGAGAGAGAAATAGAGAAATACAGAATGGGCGCACCAGGGCCTCTAGCCACTGCAAATGAACTCCAGATGCATGCGCCACTTTGTGTATTTGGCTTTATATGGGTACTGGGGGAATTTGGGTCTCCTTAGGCTTTATAGGCAAGTGCCTTAACTGCTGAGCCATCTCTCCAGCCCCTGAAATGATTTTATATTTGCAGAAATGTTACTACATAATTTGCGATTCCCTTATATTCCTCCCCCACCCAAATGCTAATACCTAACATTGCCAGCAAGTATGTAGCAAAAAAGAAGAGAAATTAATATTAGTACAAAATTACTAGTCCCTGGTTAATGTTAGCTTCACTGTAGTAAAGAAGTCAAACTGGGGCTAAGGATGTAGCTTAGTTGGCAGAATGCCTGCCTAGCATGCATGAAGCCCTGGGTTCCGTCCTGTGCACGCAGAAAACCAGGCATGGCGGGCACAAGTGGAGGCAGGAGGATCAGGAGTTCAAGGCCAGGATGGGCTATATGAGATCCTGTCTCAAAATAAACAAACAAGTGATGGCATGTTGTACCCCTCTTTGATGGTCTAGTGGGTAGGATTTTTTTTGGGGGGGGGGGAGATTTTGAGGTTCGGTCTCACTCTAGTTCAGGTTGACCTGGAATTCACTATGTAGTCTGAGTGGCCTCAAACTCATGGGGATCATCCTAGCTCTGCCTCCCAAGTGCTGGGATTAAAGGCGTACACCACCACACCTGGCTAGTGGCTAGGATTCTCAAGAAAGCATACTGTCAGTTTTTCATACTATAACTTCATTCAGTTACAGATGTGACATTATTTCAGGTTTTACACATACTAGTCTTTGCCCCACCAAAATATTAACTAGAGCCACTCAAACACATAAGCTCCCAATATCTTGTCATGTGATGCCTTGCACTGCCTTAAAACTCTCTTACATGCAGCCCGTTGATATTGAACTTCTGCCCAAACTAAAAAATGGTTTCTAAAGTCAAGTATTAGCCCGGGAGTGCTGGCGTACCCTTTAATCCCAGCACTCAGGAAGCATGGGTAGGAGGATTGCCATGAGTTCGAGGCCAGCCTAAGACTACATAATGAATTACAGGTCAACCAGGGATAGAGCAGGACCCCAACATCAACAAATCAAAATAAATAAGTAAAAGCCAGGCACAGTGGCACACACCTTTAATAATCCCAGCACTTGGGAGGCGGAGGTAGGAGCATCACCATGAGTTCAAGGTTACCCCAAGACTACATGGTGAATTCTAAGTCAGCATGGACTAGAGTGAGACCCTACCTCAAAAACAAAAACAAAAAAATAAATAAATGCATAAATAAAAGTCAAGTATTAGAGGGCTGGAGAGATAAGTACGCAGTTAAAGGCATTTGCAAAGCCTAAAGGCCTGGATTCAATTCCCCAGTAACCATATAAAGCCAGATGTACAAAGTGGCACATGCATCTAGAGTTCGTTTGCAGTAGCAAGAGGTCCTGGCACACCCATTCTCTTTCTCCCTTTCTTCTCTCTCTCCTTCTTCCCCCACCCTTTCAAATGAAGAAATAAAAATAAAAACAAAAAAGTCTTTCACTTGTTCTTCTCAAATATGATTTTAAACAGACTTTGAAGTCAACTGGTCAAGCTTTTAAAATAATACAAATTTGATATTATGCCATAAAATTTACTTCATTTTTAGGAGGAATGGCTCAAGTAACACATATTCATACCAAATAGAAACATAATATATATTTCTCTGATTAAGGTTGCTTTTTTTTTGAGGTAGGGTCTCGCTCTAGCCCAGGCTGACCTGGAATTCACTATGTAGTCTCAAGCTATTCTCAAACTCACAGTGATCCTCCTATTTACTACCTCTGCCTCCCAAGGGCTGAGATTAAAGGTGTGCTCCCCCATACCTGGCTGATTAAGGTCGTTATACTCATTTATAAGGAATCACATATTGGTTCTGTTACTAATTTTTTAAAAATAATTATTGTTAAGTGCTACATGAACAAGGTTTTTTGGGGGGGGGGTAAAATAGTATCAAATATGAGGAGCAAGGCATGGTAGTGCACGTCTTTAATCTCAGCACATGGGAGGCAGTGGCAGGAGGATTGCCCTGGGTTTAATGCCACCCTGAGACTACATAGTGAATTCTAGGTCAGCCTGGACTAGTGAAACCCTACCTTGAAAAACAAAACAAGGGTATTAAATATGAAATGATTACCTTTACAGCGGGCCATTTGCTCACATCATTTAAAAAATTTCAGATGCCTCCCTTATAACTCTAAGGAGGAAAGTATCACCTGAAGATAATTCTATTTTCAGATACCTTGTGACAGTGACTTAGTGGGATTGTGGGCTGGTTCCGTGTCTCTAAAGACAACTTCGGAGTCCTTTTCACAACCACTAGAAACAAACACCTGCAAACTTGTAAAACTTGCAGCTATGCAAGGTAATTTTTTTTTCTTTTTGAGATGTGTCAATGTATTCATAGGCCTTTGTAAATATTTCTTGTGTTTTCAATGTTTTATCATACTTTTAATCTGTAAACCTTTGAAAATCTACTTTTTACAATAAAAATAAATACTGAAAAGAAACTCTAAATTAAAATTACTATGTGCTTCAATTTTATAGTGAATCAACAGATTCTTTACCCAGAAAGGTGGTGGTGGTGCAAATACCAGATGACATTTTCTTTTTCTAAAAAAATATTTTATGTACTTATTGGAGAGAGAGAGAATGAATGAATGAATATTGGCAGGCCAGGACCTCCAGCCTCCACACGAACTCCAGATACATGTGCCACCTTGTGCATCTGGCTTCTGGTACTGGGGAACTTGAACCTGAACCTTTAGGCTTTGTAGGCAAGCACCTTAAGGTACTAAGCCATCTCTGCAGCCCCCAGATGACATTTTCTAGCTTGCTAGTGCAGGCACTCACACCATATTCGCAATCCACCTGAAGTCAGGAGAGAATCTCACTAAATGTCAGTTACCCATAACAGAAAGTTGGCAGTACTTCTTTAAAGTATGCAGTTTGCTTTAGCTAGGTTTTAAGCTTACAACATACTTAGATGAGCTCAGAATACACAAGTGGACAAAATCTCTGGAAATTTAAGTTGCTTCTAAATAGTTACTATAAGCTGGGCATGATGGCAACATGCCTATAATCTTAGCATTTGGGAGACAGAGATAGGAGAATCACTGTGAGTTTGAGGGCAGCGTAGAACTAGAGTGAGTTCCAGCTCAGCCTGGGCTAGAGTGAGACCCAGCTTTGAAAACAACTGGCTTGCCCCATTCTCTCTCTCTCTCTAATAAATAAATAAAATAAAATATCTTTTAAAAAGTATACCTATGTTTAATACAATAAGAACTTCTTTTTTTTCGTTTATTTGAGAGAGAGAGAGAGAGAGAGAGAGAGGGAGGGAGGCAGAGAGAGAGAATGGGCACGCCAGGGCCTCCAACCACTGCAAATGAACCCCAGACCCTTATGCATCTGGCTTACGTGGGTCCGGGGGAATTGAATCTAGGTCTTTTGGCTTTGCAGGCAAGCGCCTTAACCGCTAAGCCTTCTCTTCAGCCCCCAATAACTCTTTTTTTTTTTTTTTTAACAGTGGTAAACAGTTTCATTCAGGCAATGAAACATGGAAAAAATATATTAGTAATCATAATAATTTCATTTGTGAGTATAACTTTTACAAATATTTACCTGACATATAAAAAGGGAAATTACTATGTATATAAAATCTATGCATATGATTATTCCACACAACACAGACCTGCAGCAAGAGTGAATGTGGCACTGCCCCTCCAATGAGAGGGTCCTCGCACATTCTAGGGCACTCATGGGGATACAGTAGAAGCAGATGTGCAATACATAATTTCTGTTGGCACATTAGTACAATAGGTATCTACTAGAAAACACAGACTTGCTAACAGCAATACTGAAAAGCTGACTGTTACCTTAGAGGTTTAAAAAATGCCTAGATCCTGTCTCAAGGGCTGTGACAGGCTGAGGGTACAGGTATAACCTACAAACTTCCCTGTATCTGGACTGGGTGTGGTTTCAGAATTCAAATTTTTATGCACTTGAAAACTATTTGTGAATCTAGAATGTCAGTTAATGATGTCATGAGGAAGAACTACTGGTTAGTATATTCAGATACCACTAGAAGGCAAGGGACACTGGCATCTCGATAGCTGGCACTGAAACCTCAATGCAGGAAGGTTTAGGCCATACCTAACTCCATGCCTGGCCTCCTCTGAACAGTAAAAGCATTATACAGATTGCCACAGGCCAACATCGCACGCAGCATCTCCATAATAGAACTATAACCAGAATATATATGTATATATTTATATAATAGCTGTAACCATATTATAGTTAATAAAGTCATTCCTTAGGAATCTTGTTTGTCCAAGTCTGACTGCATGCAGAGGCACAGAAATGGAGTTATATTTGGATGGGAAACTATGAAAAGTGCAATCTTTAGTCTAGGCAACATAAGCTTGGGCACAAGGGAGCAGGTCTTCCTGGGAGAGTGAGGTGTATGGATAAGTTGTATCAGTTTGTCCCCAATAACTTTTTAATGTGTAAGTATTTGTTTGATGAGACAGCTGAATTAAGTTTGTCATACTCTTACTTTCTTTAATTTAGTTTTATGTTTTATTTTTGGAGATAGTCTAGCTAGGTACCCAGCTGGTTGTCAACTCTATTTCCTGCCTCACTCTTCACTGGTTTGGGGATTATAGGTTTGTGCCCAAAGCACAATTATATATATATATATATATATATATATATATATATATATATATATATATGTATACACACACACTAAACAATGTCAAATTAAAATGCATGGTAATTACATTTGAGAGATCTGAGAGATCCTTCACTTATGCAGGTATAAATTTCAAAACTCCAAAATGGTATGGTGTTTTTAGTGGATATATATTTGAGGCAGTACCTCATGTAGATCAACCAGGCTGTCCTCAAATTCACCATGTAGCCCAAGCTGGCTCTGAACTCCTGAGTCTCCTGCCTCTATTTTCCAAGTGCTAGTATTATAGGCAAGTGCCACAATACCTAGCTTTCAGATGGTGCTTTTCCATGTCAAATTAAACTGAGATAGGAAGGTTCACTGTTTGTTGTCTTCCTGTGTACAGAGATGTTTTGCTTCAGTATTAGTTTTGTACAGATGTTTTAGAAGCCCAGTCTTATGGGACTGGAGAGATGGCTTAGCAGTTAAGGCACCTGCTTACACAGACAAAGGACTCAGGCTCAATTTCCCCAGGTCCCACATAAGATAGATGCACAAGGCGGTGCATGCGTCTGGAGTTTGTTTTCAGTGGCTAGATGCCCTGGCATGCCCATCCCCTCTCTTTCCCTTTCTCTCTCAAATAAATAAAGAAGAATGAAAAATAAAAAAGAAGTACATTTTTATGACTAAAATGAATTAAAATATTTGTTCAAACCTGTTTGAGTAACAAAGTGCTCCTTTAGTTAAGAGTGATAAAGGGGGCTGGAGAAATAAGTTAGTGGTTAAGGCACTGCCTGCAAAGCTAAAGGACCCAGGTTTTATTCTCTAAGACCCACATAAGCCAGATGCACAAGGTGGCGCATGCATCTGGAGTTCATTTGCAGTGGCTACAGGCCCTGACATGCCCATTCTTTCTCTCTCTCTCTCAAAAATAAAAATATTTTAATATTAGTATTTTAAATATTTTGTAATAGTTTATTTTTTTAGGAAACCAAATTATGAAATGATTTATTTATTTACAAGCAGAGAGAGAAATAGAGAAATACAGAATGGGCGCACCAGGGCCTCTAGCCACTGCAAATGAACTCCAGATGCATGCGCCACTTTGTGTATTTGGCTTTATATGGGTACTGGGGGAATTTGGGTCTCCTTAGGCTTTATAGGCAAGTGCCTTAACTGCTGAGCCATCTCTCCAGCCCCTGAAATGATTTTATATTTGCAGAAATGTTACTACATAATTTGCGATTCCCTTATATTCCTCCCCCACCCAAATGCTAATACCTAACATTGCCAGCAAGTATGTAGCAAAAAAGAAGAGAAATTAATATTAGTACAAAATTACTAGTCCCTGGTTAATGTTAGCTTCACTGTAGTAAAGAAGTCAAACTGGGGCTAAGGATGTAGCTTAGTTGGCAGAATGCCTGCCTAGCATGCATGAAGCCCTGGGTTCCGTCCTGTGCACGCAGAAAACCAGGCATGGCGGGCACAAGTGGAGGCAGGAGGATCAGGAGTTCAAGGCCAGGATGGGCTATATGAGATCCTGTCTCAAAATAAACAAACAAGTGATGGCATGTTGTACCCCTCTTTGATGGTCTAGTGGCTAGGATTTTTTTTTGGGGGGGGGGAGATTTTGAGGTTCGGTCTCACTCTAGTTCAGGTTGACCTGGAATTCACTATGTAGTCTGAGTGGCCTCAAACTCATGGGGATCATCCTAGCTCTGCCTCCCAAGTGCTGGGATTAAAGGCGTACACCACCACACCTGGCTAGTGGCTAGGATTCTCAAGAAAGCATACTGTCAGTTTTTCATACTATAACTTCATTCAGTTACAGATGTGACATTATTTCAGGTTTTACACATACTAGTCTTTGCCCCACCAAAATATTAACTAGAGCCACTCAAACACATAAGCTCCCAATGTCTTGTCATGTGATGCCTTGCACTGCCTTAAAACTCTCTTACATGCAGCCCGTTGATATTGAACTTCTGCCCAAACTAAAAAATGGTTTCTAAAGTCAAGTATTAGCCCGGGAGTGCTGGCGTACCCTTTAATCCCAGCACTCAGGAAGCATGGGTAGGAGGATTGCCATGAGTTCGAGGCCAGCCTAGGACTACATAATGAATTACAGGTCAACCAGGGATAGAGCAGGACCCCAACATCAACAAATCAAAATAAATAAGTAAAAGCCAGGCACAGTGGCACACACCTTTAATAATCCCAGCACTTGGGAGGCGGAAGTAGGAGCATCACCATGAGTTCAAGGTTACCCCAAGACTACATGGTGAATTCTAAGTCAGCATGGACTAGAGTGAGACCCTACCTCAAAAACAAAAACAAAAAAATAAATAAATGCATAAATAAAAGTCAAGTATTAGAGGGCTGGAGAGATAAGTACGCAGTTAAAGGCATTTGCAAAGCCTAAAGGCCTGGATTCAATTCCCCAGTAACCATATAAAGCCAGATGTACAAAGTGGCACATGCATCTAGAGTTCGTTTGCAGTAGCAAGAGGTCCTGGCACACCCATTCTCTTTCTCCCTTTCTTCTCTCTCTCCTTCTTCCCCCACCCTTTCAAATGAAGAAATAAAAATAAAAACAAAAAAGTCTTTCACTTGTTCTTCTCAAATATGATTTTAAACAGACTTTGAAGTCAACTGGTCAAGCTTTTAAAATAATACAAATTTGATATTATGCCATAAAATTTACTTCATTTTTAGGAGGAATGGCTCAAGTAACACATATTCATACCAAATAGAAACATAATATATATTTCTCTGATTAAGGTTGCTTTTTTTTTGAGGTAGGGTCTCACTCTAGCCCAGGCTGACCTGGAATTCACTATGTAGTCTCAAGCTATTCTCAAACTCACAGTGATCCTCCTATTTACTACCTCTGCCTCCCAAGGGCTGAGATTAAAGGTGTGCTCCCCCATACCTGGCTGATTAAGGTCGTTATACTCATTTATAAGGAATCACATATTGGTTCTGTTACTAATTTTTTAAAACTAATTATTGTTAAGTGCTACATGAACAAGGTTTTTTGGGGGGGGGGGTAAAATAGTATCAAATATGAGGAGCAAGGCATGGTAGTGCACGTCTTTAATCTCAGCACATGGGAGGCAGTGGCAGGAGGATTGCCCTGGGTTTAATGCCACCCTGAGACCACATAGTGAATTCTAGGTCAGCCTGGACTAGTGAAACCCTACCTTGAAAAACAAAACAAGGGTATTAAATATGAAATGATTACCTTTACAGCGGGCCATTTGCTCACATCATTTAAAAAATTTCAGATGCCTCCCTTATAACTCTAAGGAGGAAAGTATCACCTGAAGATAATTCTATTTTCAGATACCTTGTGACAGTGACTTAGTGGGATTGTGGGCTGGTTCCGTGTCTCTAAAGACAACTTCGGAGTCCTTTTCACAACCACTAGAAACAAACACCTGCAAACTTGTAAAACTTGCAGCTATGCAAGGTAATTTTTTTTTCTTTTTGAGATGTGTCAATGTATTCATAGGCCTTTGTAAATATTTCTTGTGTTTTCAATGTTTTATCATACTTTTAATCTGTAAACCTTTGAAAATCTACTTTTTACAATAAAAATAAATACTGAAAAGAAACTCTAAATTAAAATTACTATGTGCTTCAATTTTATAGTGAATCAACAGATTCTTTACCCAGAAAGGTGGTGGTGGTGCAAATACCAGATGACATTTTCTTTTTCTAAAAAAATATTTTATGTACTTATTGGAGAGAGAGAGAATGAATGAATGAATATTGGCAGGCCAGGACCTCCAGCCTCCACACGAACTCCAGATACATGTGCCACCTTGTGCATCTGGCTTCTGGTACTGGGGAACTTGAACCTGAACCTTTAGGCTTTGTAGGCAAGCACCTTAAGGTACTAAGCCATCTCTGCAGCCCCCAGATGACATTTTCTAGCTTGCTAGTGCAGGCACTCACACCATATTCGCAATCCACCTGAAGTCAGGAGAGAATCTCACTAAATGTCAGTTACCCATAACAGAAAGTTGGCAGTACTTCTTTAAAGTATGCAGTTTGCTTTAGCTAGGTTTTAAGCTTACAACATACTTAGATGAGCTCAGAATACACAAGTGGACAAAATCTGGGAGAAATTAACCTTTTACAGCTACCTAGCTTTCATTAGGTCCACTAATAGCAAATTACTGTTATAGTCAGCTCCATGTTGCTGGGAAAAACATCCAATCAGACACAGCTTATGGGAGGAAAGGGGTTTATTTCAGGCTTACAGAGTCCAGAGGAACAGCATCAATGGCAGAAGAAGCTGGCTCCTTTCATAGATCCAAGCAGAGAGAAACAACTGCAGCAAGCACCAACACCAGAAAGCGTGAACCCCCGGAGCTCAAACTGCTCTCTCTACACCTTTGGGCTTAATTCAGATCCAGCCTAACCACAGCTTAGGGCTGGACCTCAAGATGTGACCCCAGTGACACACCCCCTGTAGCAGGGATCTGCGTGCTAGGAACTGAAGTTGCAAGCTCAATTTTAATCAAACACTTGAGTCTATCAAACTACCACAACTACTTTCATTGTCCTGTGACTAAATCAATTCCATAGACTTATAGTTCCTTAGATGGCAAAATAAAGAGATAAAAAAATCTATTAATCTTCATACATGATGGAAAAAGTACCTTCATGACTCAGAGAGATAAGAAAGACCTATAGGAACAAAATACTTATAAAGTAAAACTTGAACACAAAGGGATTTTTCAGTTATATCTCACAAACACAGGCTGTGTTTAGACTCTCAGTTTAATGCTCAGCATGTTGAAAAATAAATAAATGGAAAAGTAGTAATTTTAGCTTAGGATCCAAAGCATTATGTGCAAAAATCAGTCTAGCTGGGCATGGTGGTGCACACCTTTAATCCCAGCAGTCAGGCATGAGTTCCAGATCAGCCCCAGCTAGAGTGAGACCCTACCTAGAAAACAAACAAAAAAGTCAGCCCAATAGTAACTAAGAGACCAAATAAAATGCTCACTGGTATTTCCATTCTAAGGCCTTTCTTACACAAGCGATGCCTTACTTTAGTGCCTATAGTTAACCTCCATGAAAAAATTGCAGCACTGCTACTATTAATGTTCAGAAATGTAAATTTACACAGTAAGTCAAGCTTCAATACTCATTTCATACCTTCCTAATAAAACTCCTTTAAAATTGGGAAAATATTATTATTCCCATTAACAGCAAATAATGAGCCTACTGGTTACAAGCAAATCTGAGTATTCTGGCATTATTCCAGTAAGACTGTAGGCTTCAAAACGTTAGGTATTTTGGCCTTCTCCTAGAAGAGTGACTAGCACATGAAGCCAAAGAATAAGCGGCTACCACAGTAATAAATATAAGAAGGCAAAGCAGTAGGAAGGAATCAGTATAAGTACTTCAAGGGTATTACAAAAAAGATATTTCGACTAGAGAGATGGCTTAGTGGTTAAGGTGCTTGCCTGCAAAGCCAAAGGACCCAGGTTTGCTTCCCCAGGACCCATCTAAAGCCAGATGTACAAGGTGACACAGGTGTCTGGAGTTCATTTGCAGTGGCTAGAGGCCTTGGCATGCACAATCTGTCTCTCTCCCTCTCTCTCTTTTCTCCTTGTCTCTTTAAGCTCTCTCTCACATAAATATTTCTTTTAAAAAGGATGAAGATGTTTAAGTATGGCACGGTGGTGCATACCTTTATTCCCAGAACATGGGAGAAGGAGCCAGGAGGATTGCTATGAATTTGGGGCCAGCCTGGGCTGTGTAATGAATTCCACGTTAGCCTGGGCTACATAGCCTACCTAGAAAAAAAAAAAACCCAAACACATTTATTTTATTCAAATACAAAAGTACTTATAATTATTAAAGCATGCAGAAAATAATGTACTTATATATATAGAATAGAAAACTTATTGATTATAAGAAGTGGTATATGTTTTTAGGAATTTTATTACAAACATATTATTAAAGGCATAAGGGGCATAGTGGCGCACGCTTTTAATCCCAGCAGTCGGGAGGCAGAGGTAGGAGGATTGCCCTGAGTTCAAGGTCACCCTGAGACTACATACTGAATTCCAGGTCAGCCTGGACAAGCATGAGACCCTACCTCGAAAAACCAAAAATCAGGACTTCCGGTCAAGATGGTGGCGTAGGAACCACGCCAAAGCAGCCTAGGGAAGAAAAAGCAAAAACAAACAAACAAACAAAAAACACGGCAAAATACACACTTTTACTAAAAAGTTAGGTGTATAAGAAATTAAAATGGGAGCAGAGAAGTAGGACAGATCCAGAGCAGCCAGAGCCTGCACAGGCAGGCAGAAGCGGCTCCAGCAGCGGCAGCACCAGCGCCAGGTCCGCGGGACCACAGTGGCCAGGCTCAGCTTGAGCCGCAGAAAAAGCCAGGTGAGAAGATTTTCCACTCACACTGGAGCTCTTCATAAACTCAAGAAAAGAGAAGGGAGAATGGGAGTGAATCACTGAAGAGCAGATCACAAGGTAGAGGATCATGTGGACTAGCGAGAGAACTAGAGCCACCATCAAAAGCCACCTCCCCCCAGTGCCAGTGCCCAGCTCCAGCAAACAGAGCAGCGGTCCAGTGACCCAGCCAGCCTACTTGAACCCACAGTGCACCAAAGAGGGACCCAAGCAGGAGCGCAGCATAACTGAGACCAAAATCATCCCAAAAGGTAACTGGGATTACACCAGGTCAGTAACCACCAAAAAAGCCTGGTATATAGGCTTGAAACAGAAGTGCTAACTGCAATCAAGATAAATTATATGTTAAATCTGATGAATGGTTGGATTTGCCATTCTTAAGTAAGTTGTATTTTGGGCTTGTCATGTGTTGCTTCCTGATATATAAGGCTTTGTTTCCTCTTCTGTTGTTCATTAGGGATGGGTCTCACTTGGTCACAAGCTGACTTGGAACCCTCAACAGACCAGAAATCTTAACCACTTAGGTGACAGGCTTAAGAGTGTGGGGCAACACACTTCCTAACGGACTGTGACTTTGTTAGAGGATCTGGTTGTCATAATACCTACTCTGGCATAAATAATCTGTGCTATCTTTCATTGAATGTGTGCATTATTTAATTAAATTTTACAATCTGCCTGTATTTTTGTCCACTTGGCCTACGTGAATTCTCTCATACCAGGCAAACCCAACACCAACGGTCACTTTTGTACATACTTTGAGAGTCTTAAGAGCCACACCTAGCACCTTAAGCTCCTACCCTGAAGATATATAACATCAGATTTATTGATACATCTAATAATGCTGCAGCTACCTGGAAAATCCAAGCATTAAATTAATCCAAGATACAAAAATATATACATTACAACACAAGAAACACCAAAAATAAAGACAATATAAATCCATCAAAAAGCATTAAGGCATCAGAAATGACCTCCAGTGAGAACGAGTTAGAGGAAATGCCTGAGAAAGATTTCAAAAGAATGATTATAAATATGTTCACAGAAGTCAAAGAAGAAATCAAAGGAATGAAAGAGGAAATCAAAGGAATCAAAGAAGACACAGGACACCAATTTAATGAAATAAAGAGGTCAATACAAGACATAAATATGGAAATAGAAATAATAAAGAAAAACCAGTCAGAATTATTAGCAATGAAGACCACAGTTAATAAAATAAAAAACTCTATAGAAAATCTCACCAGTAGAATGGATGAAGGAGAGGACAGAATATCAAAGGGGAAAGGGGGGGAGGGTAATACCATGGGATATTTTTTATAATCATGGAAAATATTAATAAAAATTGAGAAAATTAAAAAAAAAGAAAAGAAAAGTATGAATGGGAATGTCAAGATATTTGGGACACTATGGAAAGATCAAACATAAGAATTCAGGGCATAGTAGAAGGAGAAGAATGTCACTCCAAAGGCATAGTAGGCGTCTTCAACAAAATCAAAGAAAACTTCAAATTGGAAAAGAGGTGCCAATGCAGATACAGGAATCCTTAAGAACACCAACCAGACAAAACCTGGAAAGAATCTCTCCTCACCATATTATAATCAAACTACCAAACACACAAACCAAGAAAAAATATTGAAAGCAGTTACAGAGAAAAATCAAGTTACCTACAAAGGCAAGGCCATCAGGATTACAGCAGATTACTCAACGCAAACTTTAAAAGCCAGGAGGGCGTGGAGTGATGTATTCCAAGTTCTGAAAGATAACAACTGTCAACCAAGGTTACTTTATCCTGCAAAGCTATCCACTCAAATAGAGAAAAAAAGACATTCCATAACAAAAGCAGGCTAAAGGAGTATTTGAAGACAAAACCAGCTCTAAAGAAAATACTTGAAATCCTCCATGCTGAAGAGAAAGAAAAGCACACATATAAGGAACCTGGAAAAAACAAACAATACTCAAATACGAGTTAACATAAGAGAGCAAAGGTAAAACCAGAAGCACTACAAAAAATGGCAAAAATAAATACACACCTTTCAATAATATCTCTTAATATCAACGGCCTCAATGCCCAAACCAAAAGACATAGAATTGCAGACTGGGTTAAAAAGCAGGATTCTTCAATTTGTTGCCTACAAAAAACCCACCTTTCCACAAAGGATGGACACTATCTTAGGGTGAAAGGTTGGAAAACGGTGTTTCAAGCATATGGGCCTAGAAAACAAGCAGGGGTTGCTATCCTAATATTTAACAAGGTAGACTTCAATCCAACATTACTTAAGAAAAATAAGGAAGGTCACTTTATATTGATTAAAGGCACACTCCAACAGGAGGACATTACAATCCTAAACATATATGCACCTAACATGGGGGCTCCCAAAATCATCAACCAAATGCTATTAGAACTAAAGTCACAGATAACACCAAACATAGTGGTAGTGGGTGACTTCAACTCCCCACTCTCATCAATTTACAGGTCATCCTGGGAAAAAATAAAGAGAGAGACATCTGGACCAAATGAGGTCATAGAAGAAATGGACCTAACAGATATCTACAGGACATTTCATCCAAATGCTGCAGAATATACATTCTTTTCAGCAGCACATGGAACATTCTCTAAAATAGACCCATATATTAAGACACAACCTGAACAAATACAGGAAAATTGAAATAATTCCTTGCATTCTATCTGACCACAATGGAATCAAATTACAAATCAATAGCAAGAAAAGCTAAAGAGCATACACAAAATCATGGAAACTTAATAAGACACTACTAAACGATGAATGGGTCAATGAAGAAATCAAGAAGGAAATCAAAAAATTCACAGTCAACTGACGACAAGACAACATACCAAAACCTTTGGGACACAATGAAGGCAGTCCTAAGAGGGAAATTTATAGCTTTAAGTGCCTATATTAAGAAATTAGAAAGGTTGCAAGTAAACAATCTAATACTTCACCTTAAAGCCTTGGAAAAAGAAGAACAAGGCAAACCAAAAATCAGGAGACAAGAAGAAACATTAAAGATTGACAAACCCTTAGCAAATCTGACCAACAGAAAGAGAGAAGAGACACAAGTTAATAAAATTAGAGATGAAAAAGGCAATATCACAACAGATACCAGAGAAATTCAAAAAATCATAGGGACGTACTATAAAAATATACTCCAATAAGTATGGAAATCTAAAAGAAATGGATGATTTCCTTGATTTATATGACCTACCTAAATTAAATCAAGATGAGATTGATCACTTAAATAGACATATAACAAGTATGGAGATCCAAGCACATATCAAAAATCTCCCAACTAAAAAAGTCCAGACCCAGATGGATTCATTGCTGAATTTTACCAGACCTTCAGGTAAGAACTAACACCATTGCTTCTTAAGCTTTTCCATAACATAGAAAAAGAAGGATTTCTACCAAACTCCTATGAAGCCAGCATCACCCTGATACTAAAACCTGGCAAAGATAGAAAAAAAAGAAAAAGAAAATTATAGACCAATCTCCCTCATGAACATAGATGCAAAAATTCTCAACAAAATATTGGCAAACAGAATACAAGAATATATCAGAAAGATCATTCACCCGGACCAAGTAGGCTTTATCCCAGAGATGCAGGGATGGTTCAATATACGCAAATCGATAAATGTAGTACATTATATAAATGGACTGAAGGACAAAAACCACATGATCATCTCATTAGACGCAGAGAAAGCATTCGACAAAATCCAACATCCCTTCATGATAAAAGAGACTGGGAATAGAAGGAACATATCTCAATATAATAAAGGCTATTTATGACAAGCCTACAGCCAACATACTACTAAATGGGGAAAACCTGGAAGCTTTTCCACTAAAATTAGGAAAAAGACAAGGGTGTCCACTGTCTCCACTTTTATTTAATATAGTAATGGAAGTCTTAGCCATAGCAATAAGGCTAGAGACACACATAAAAGGGATACAAATTGGAAAGGAAGAAATCAAGTTTTCATTATGTGTAGATGACATGATTCTATATATAAAGAACCCTAAAGACTACCAACAAACTGTTAAAGCAGATAACCACCTACAGCCATGTAGCAGGATACAAAATAAATACACAGAAATCAGTAGCATTCCTATATGCTAACAACAAACACACAGAGGATGAAATCAAGGAATCACTCCCATTCACAATTGCATCAAAGAAAATAAAGTAACTTGGAATAAACCTAACCAAGGAAGTAAAGAATCTCTAGAATGAAAACTATAAAACACTCAAGCTAGGAATTGCAGAAGACACTAGAAAATGGAAAAACATCCCTTGTTCCTGGATTGGAAGAATCAATATTGTGAAAATGGCAAACTTACCAAAAGCAATCTACGCATTTAATGCAATCCCCATCAAAATTCCAATGGCAATCTTCATGGAAATAGAAATAACAATCCAAAAATTCATTTGGAATCACAAAAAACCTCAAACACCTAAAATAATGCTGAGCGACAAAAATAAGGCAGTGGTATCACCATACCTGATTTTAACCTATACTACAGAGCCATAGTAACAAAAACAGCATGGTACTGGCACAAAAGGAGACATGTAGATCAATGGAACAGAATGAGGACCCAGATGCAAGTCCAGGTAGCTATAGCCACCTGATATTCAATAAAAATACCAAAAATACTCATTGGAGAAAAGACAGCCTCTTCAGCAAATGGTGCTGGGAAAACTGGATATGTATCTGTGGAAGGATGAAAATAGATTCTTCTTTCTCTCCATGCACAAGAATTAAGTCCAAATGGATTAAAGACCTTAACATCAGACCTGAAACTCTGAAAGTGCCACAGGAAAAAAGAGGGGAAACCCTTCAACATATTGATCTTGGCAAAGACTTTCTGAATATAACCCTAATTGCTCAGGCAATAAAACCACAGATTAACCACTGGGACCTCAAGAAATTACAAAGATTTTGTATGGCAAAGGACACAGTGAATAAAGCAAAGAGGCAACCTACAGAATGGGAAAAAATCTTTGCCAGCTATACATCTGACAGAGCATTAATATCTAGGATACACAAAGAACTCAAAAAATTAAATAATAAGAAATCAAACAAGCCAATTAAAAAATGGGCTATAGAACTAAATAGAGAGTTCTCAAAAGAAATACGGATGGTATATGAGCACCTAAAAAATGTTCTACATCCCTAATCATCAGGGAAATGCGGATTAAAATTACGCTGAGATTCCATGTCACTCCTATCAGATTGGCTACCATCATGAAAACAAATGACCATAAATGCTGGTGAAGATGTGGAAAAATAGGAACCCTTCTACACTGTTAGTGGGAATGCAATCTGGTCCAGCCATTGTGGAAATCAGTGTGGAGGTTCCTAAGACAGCTAAAAATGGATTTACCATATGACCCAGCTATAGCACTCCTAGGCATATATTCTAAGGACTCATCTCATTACCTTAGAGAGACTTGTTCAATCATGTTTATTGCCACTCAATTCACAATAGCTGGGAAATGGAACCAGCCTACATGTCCCTCAACTGATGAATGGATAATGAAGATTATGGCACATTTATACAATGGAGTTCTACTCAGTGGTAAACAAAAATGAAGTTATGAAATTTGCAGGAAAATAGATGGATCTGGAAAGGATTGTACTAAGTGAGGTAACCCAGGCCCTGAAAGCCAAGTGTTGCATGTTCTCTCTCTCATTTGTGGATCCTAGCTACAGATGATTGGGCTTCTGTGTGAGGAAAAAACTCAGTGGCAGAGGCCAGTAAGCTAGAAAAGAGATAGGAAGGGGAGAGAAAGGAAGGGGGGGGGTACTTAATAAGAAGGTATTGTATATATGTAAGTAGAAGACTAGATTAACGGGGGAGAAAAGGCCCAAAGTGAGGTCAGGGCAAGAGTTCGAGTAAAGGAAAAGTGGAGGGAGGGCTAATCAAAATCTAAGAGGATATAAATAAATCATATGGAATCCTACTTTTTTGGACAATGGAACACTCAGGAGCCATAGGTCGTTGCTAGAAATTTTTCAGTGCCAGGGATGGGATATGTTCCAGTGAGTTGTTGGACAGGCAGGTCCCTGATGCCCCCAAAACATTATAGGCCATTGCCGAGGCCCTTGGTTTCCCATCAGGAATAGATGGTAAGACCCTACTGCTGAAGACTCCACATACTGGGGCTGCAAGGCCACTGAGAAATCCTGCTAGAACTGAGCTGAGAACCTCCTCCATATAGACTAGCTGACAGAAAGTTGAAGAAGCCATTCTGCATGCAGTTCAATGGGAGAGAGAGAAATCACCAGTGAAGATACTCAACAGTGGACACTGCAGGACTTATATTTGGCCAGCTAGGCCAAATGAGCCAATGGGTGCAATAGTGGCACATCTATCATGGTGGAAACCAACTGCCCCCTAATTGGACTGGAGGTCAACTCCATGGGAGGCAATACATCCCTGATACTGAAAACTTAAAACAGGGCTAGTCATGAGTCCTAGGGGTGTAACGTCTGCTGCTGTCTCGATAAATGTATATACTATGCTTATCAAACTGCCAGTAAGCACTTCTCTTAATGTTCATACCCTTATATTAATGCTACTCTTAACTTTTGGTAGAGAATCTTCTCTTTCCAGATGGCAGTGACCTTGGGACAACTCAGAAGGTATCATGGTGCTGGAAAGAAGTGTCCACAGTGCTTAGTACTGCAGTACCTCTATCACACCTTCCAAGGCTCAGGGTCTAATGTGGAAGAGGTGGCAGAAAGAATGTAAGGGCCAAAGGAAGGGTCGGACTTCTTACAACGTGCTCCCTCCAGACACAAAATGGCCTGGATATCCATGACCTCACAATGCCTGACACTACCTACCCAAGACCATCATAAGAGGAGGAAAAGATCATGACATCAAAATAAAAGAGAGAGTGATTGAGAAGGGTTGGAGATATGATGGAGAATGGAATTTCAAAGGGGAAAGTGGGGGGAGGGAAGGCATTACCATGGGATATTTTTTAAAATCATGGAAGTTGTTAATAAAAATTTAAAAAACAAAGCAAAACAAAAATTAGTCATTTAGGGCAGGAAGAGATGGTTCAGCAGTTAAGGCACTTGTGCGCAAAGTCTAATGACCTGGGTTCAAGTCCCCAGTATCCACATAAAAGCCAGATGCACAAATTGGCACATGCATCTGGGTTTCATTTGCAGCGGATGGAGACCTCACTCAGTCTGTATCTCTTCTCTCTACCTCTGCTGGCAAATAAATAAGCAAATAAAAATATTTTAAAAAACTTAGTCACTCATGAGTCAAAAGTTTAAAAGGGGGGGCAGGCGTGACGGTGCACACCTTTCATCCCAGCACTTGGGAAGCTGAAATAGGAGAATCGCTGTTAGTTCAAGGCCGCATAACAACGTAGTGAATTCTAGGTCAGCCTGGGCTAATGTGAGACCCTACCTGGAAAAAACCAACCAACCAAACAACAGCAACAAACCCAGCAAGTTTAAAAAGGGCTGGGGAGATAGCTCAGCAGTTAAGTGTGCTGCTTTTAAGGCCCAGTGGCCCTAGTTTGATTCCCCAGTAGCCACATGAAGCCAGATGCACAAAGTGGCATATGTATCTGGTACACCATTCTTATTCCCCCATTCTCTCTGCTTGCAAATAAATACATACATAAATAAATTATATATATATTTTGTTTTTTTCTAGGTAGGGTCTCACTCTAACCCAGGCTGACCTGGAATTCACTTTGTAGTCCCAGGCTGGCCTTAAACTCACAGCGATCCTCCTATCTCTGCCTCTCTAGTGCTGGGATTAAAAGTGTGCACCACACACCCAGCTTAAATTTTTTTTATTTAATTGAGAGAGACAGAGAGGGAGAGAATGGGCATGCCAGGGCTTCCAGTGACTACAAACAAACTGTAGATGTATGTGCCATTCTGTGCATCTGGCTTACGTGAGTTCTGGGGACTTGAACCTGGGTCCTTAGGCTTTGCAGGCAAGTGCCTAAATCACTAAACCATCAGTGCAGACCTGGTAATAATATATATTTTTTAAAGTTTAAAAGGTGGGCACTGGAGAGATGGCTTAGCGGTTAAGGAGCTTGCCTGTGAAGCCTAAGGACCCAGGTTCCACTCTCCAGATCCCACATAAGCCAAATGTACAAAGGTGAGGCAAGTGCAAGGTCGCATATGCCCACTAGGTGGCAAAAGCATCTGGAGTTCAACTGCAGTGGCTAAGGCCCTGGAGCCAATTCTCTGTCTCTCTTTGACTGGGTGTGGTGGCACATACCTTTAATCCCAACACTTGGGAGGCAGAGGTACTGCCTTAAGTTCAAGGCTATCCTGAGAGTACACAGTGAATTCCATGTCAGCCAGAGCTAGAATGAGACCCTATCTTTGAAAACCAAAAAATAAAATAAAATAAAATGTTTAAAAAGAGGGGTGGAGGGATGGCTTAGCAGTTAAGGTCATTGCCTGCAAAGGAGCCAGGTTTGATTCCCCAGGAACCATATAAGTCAGATGCACAAGGTGGCACATGCATCTGGAGTACATTTGCAACAGTTAAAGGCCCTGGTGTGTCCATTCTCGCTCTCTCAAAAATAAATGAATAAAAATTTTTAAGAAGTTTAAAAAGTGTGAAATTGATCGATATCTGACAAGAAATAATGATTTATTCAAAAAGAAAAACTGACAAAACGTGAAAAGTACTTCTTTTTCCCAAGAAGTAAAATATTTTACAATTTTTTTTTTGTTTTTCAAGGCAGAGTCTCACTCTAGCTCAGACTGACCTGGAATTCACTATATATTCTCAGGGTGGCCTCGAACTCACAGAGATCCTCCTACTTCTGCCTCTCGAGCACTGGGATTAAAGGCATGTGTCACGACACCTGGCACAATTTTTAAAACAATTCATATGCACTAAATATTTGAGAACAAAATATAAGCTCAAATCTTTTTGTTGAAAGTGTAAGTTTGAATTTTTTTTAAAAAAGTTTTTTTAGGATTAAAATAAATTTATAGTAGCTGGGCATGGTGGCACACACCTTTAATCCCAGCACTTGGGAGGCAAAGGTAGGAGGATCAGTGTGAGTTCAAGGCCACCTGGGGCTACATAGTGAATTCCAGGTCAGCCTGAGCTACAGTGAGACCCTACCCTCCCAAAAAAATATTTATTTTAGAGAGAGAAAGCAGCAGAGAGGGAGAGAGAATGGGCGTGTCGGGGCCTCCAGCCATTGCAAATGAACTCCAGACTCATGCACCACCTTGTACATCTGGCTTACGTGGGTTCTAGGGAAATCAAACCTAAGTCCTTTCGCTTCGCAGGCAAGTGCCTTAACTGCTAAGCCATTTCTCCATCCCTAGGTTTGATTTTTTGAAGTGGCAAATATTTCTACCCACTCTACACCTTTAAAACAAAATTTTATAGTTGAAACACAGAATTAAATAAAATGACAGAATGTTCCTTCTTTGACATTCACCAAGTTGTACGAAAATATTGCTTTAATTTACAAATGTTCATAAATGGTTTGGGAGTTGGGAGTGTGAACTTCATGTAGAACATATGAGAAACTCATGGAAACATGAAAGAAAAGTGTGGTAGGTTAAATGTGTGGCTCCATAGATTCAGGGATTTTCTTTTTTTGAGGCAAGCTCAACAGACTGGCCTTCTTCTTTTTAATGAGACAGAGGAAGAATTGGTGTGCCAGTGCCTCCAGCCTCTTGTGCTACCTTGCGCATATGTGTGACTTTATGTAAGCATCACCTTTTGCATCTGGCTTACGTGGGATCTGGGGAGTTCAACATGGGTCCTTAAGTCTTTTCAGCCCAACTCAGGCATTTTTGATTAAACTTCCTACTTGAGCCCCTAGCAGGTAGATCCCTGCTACAGGGTGCATGTCACTAGGGGACAGACCTTGGAGTACAGCCCTAAGTTGTGTGCAGAGCAGTTTGGAGTACCTGTTTTGTAGTGCTGGTTTATTGTGGTATCTCCCTGCACTGATGGTGCTTCCCTGGAATCTGTCAGCCAGAAATAAACCCCATATTCCCTTGTCCCAACAACACAAAGCCGGCCGCAACAGAAAGGGACATGTACATGTACAAAAGTTCTCCAGACTTATGAGAAGCACTATTAGGACCTCTGTGTTAGAACAATTCCAGTCATGTCACTATTAAAGATATGTGTGCTCCTAAAGTTTCTCATGACACATATTATTCATACGTCTAAGATTGTGTGGCCACCAGTGTTCTTGTGAAAGGCTCAACAGAACAAAAAGATGATAGAGGAATTTTGTTAGAAAGTTTGGAGTCAGAATATAAACATTTGATATTTAAGCTTTTAACCCCAAACTAAAGGTATTTTAATTCTACTACCCCTCCAAACTCTACTAAACAGTAACAAGATTGTTATCAAGTTATCTGTTTTTCCAGGTAGGGTTTCACTCTAGCCCAAGCTGATCTGGAACTCAGTCTGTAGCCCCAGGCTGGCCTTGAACTCACAGCTATCCTGCTACTTCACCTTCCCCAGTGCTGGGACTAAAGGCATGCACCTGCACCACCACAACTGGCTGAAATGTTTTATTTTAAGGTAAACATATATCATCATAAGTATAACCATCAATGTAAAATTAGGAAAGGATTACACTGAAACACCACCCATATGCAAAATATATTGTACTATTGGGTTGCTTTTCATAAAAATTTCATAATGATGAACTCTAATTCAATGAGTATTGTTCAGAGCATATAACTGCATTTTATTGCTAAACCCATGATCAAATTTCATCAATATTAGCTTACCTTTCTTTTCGGTCCTGATTGCTTAAAACATAAAAAAGAAAAAAAAAAGTAAGAGGCAAGACCTCACTATTCATATGTCAATGTAGTTGTAATTAATGCAATCAATAAGGCAAAACTGTAATGTGACCAACTTGCTGTAAAGACATTGTGCACATATGTTAAAGCATGCTTAAAACTTTTCCCATTATTGTAAATACACAAAATAACTTAATCTAAGTCAAGTATTTAACAGGAAGATATGGAGTAAACTACAAAAAAATATGCACTATTTTAGCACAGTTACACAAACTGTTTTCAAGGAATAATGCTAGTGGGGAAATTTTTGAATGGTTTCAGGACAAGTGAATCCTTTGAACTCAAGGCAATCAAAACCTAATCAGTCATACAAGGTATACATGTATCACTAATTGACATTGCCTATTAATGTGTATTATTTTTATGTTTATGTATACGTTAAACATAAATTCCATTTTATTTATTTTGTTTTTTTTTAAGGTAGGGTCTCACTCTAGCCCAGACTGACCTGGCACTCACTCTGTAGCCCCAGACTGGCCTTGAACTCATAGCCATCCTCCTCCTTCTGCCTCCCAAGTGCTGGGATTAGAGGTGTGTGTCACCATGCCTGATCTCCCACTCCTTTTTTTGAGGTAGGGTCTCATTCTAGGCCAGGCTGACCTGGAAACTCACTCTGTAGTCCCAGACTAGCCTCCAACTCAGCGTCTTGTTTTGTTTTTGAGACAAGGTCTTACTCGGTAGACCAGGCAAATTTCAAGCTTATAGTAATCCTCCTGCCTTGGGCTCCCTTATAAGGGCTGATTACAGAAGTTTGCCATTACACATGCATTCATTTGTTTTTTGTTTTTGTTTTTCCCTCTACCGTCATTAAATTTGACTTTCAAAAGTACGACTCAGTCAAACTCATATTCCAATACTATTTCTCATCAAGGTCTTTTCTCATAATATGCCAATCACTGATTTTAAAGGAAGAAAACTGAAGAGAATGATTAATGACTCGTCTCTCGACTTTAAAATCTTATGTGTATGGACGCATATGCACACAATGGGACAAACTTGAGGTATTATTCCTCAGGCACTGTCACTCACTTTTTATTTTCTGATACAGGGTCTTTCACAAGCTTTTTAGACTAAACCAGCTGTTCAGAGGGCCCCAGGACTGCCTTGCTACACCTCCCCAGCCCTGGATGGCAATATGGCACTGTTCCCAGATTTTTAAATGTAGATTCTGGGGAATGAACTCAGGTCCTTATGTTTGCAAGGTAAATACTTTGCCACTGAGCTACTTATGCCAGTCAGAACACAGCTGGAATAAAAGTGTTTATTCAGGGCTGGAGAGATGGCTTAATGGTTATGGCGCTTGCCTGCAAAGCCAAAGGATCCAGGTTCGATTCCCTAGGACCCATGTAAGCCAGATGCACAAGGTGGCACATGCATCTGGAATTCATTAGCATTGGCTGGAGGCCCAGTACATCCATTATCTCTGTGTGTGTCTTTGTTTTCTCTCTCTCTCAAATAAAAAACTTAAAATAATTATTTAAAAATGTTTATTCATTTGGGGCTGGAAAGATGACTTAGCAGTTAAGGCACTTGCCTGTGAAATATAAGGACCCAAGTTCGATTCCTCAGTACCCACATAAGCCAGATACACAAGATGGCACATGCATCTGGAGTTTGTCTGCAATGGCTGGAGGCCCTAGCATGCCCATTCTTTCTCTATCGGCCTCTTTCTCTCTCTCAAATAAATAATTACATTTTAAAAACAGATTCATATTTAAAAATGTTTATTCATTTACTCTGTGCGTGTGTAATGTGTATACATGTGTGTGCACATGTAGATGCCAGAAGTCAACATCAGGCATCTTCCTCAGTAACTCCTCCACCCTACTTTTGTGAGAAAAGGTCTCTCCATTAATCCAAGAACTCACTGCTACATTGGCCGCTGAGTCTTGAGTCTCCTCCTGCCTCTTCTTTCCAAGCCTTGGGATTTCAGGTATGCACCACAACACCTAGTTTTGCATGGGTTCTGGGAGGACTCAGGTCCTCATACTTCCAAGCAAGCAGTTTACCTGCTGAGCCATTTGCTCAGCTCTAGGAAATCTTTCTAGTGTTTTCAAACACAAGTAGACTCTGTCCTGCTGACTTGAATCTTCAGTTTTCCAAACATTCTAGATAACTCATTCACGATTGTGTTTGAATGAAAATTAATTCAGGTCACTGTCTTTTGAGAAACAGTATTTCACCAATAAATACTACCTCTATAAACTGTATCTAATCATTTATGAAAATAAACAATGATACAGTTGCAAGGCACAATAAGGTCCAAGACCTAGAATACAGTATAAAGCACAACCCAATTTCCCAAGTTTAATCATTTTTAACGATTAAAATGTAGGGGCTGGAGGGATGGTTTAGTGAATAAGGCGTTTACTTGCAAAGCCAAAGGAAACAGGTTTGATTCCCCAGGACCCATATTAGCCAGAAGCACAAGGAGGCACAAGTGTCTGGAGGCCCTCGCGTGCCCATTCTCTCTCTCTCTCTCTCTCTCCCCCTTCCTCCCTCTCCCTCTTTCTCTGTTAAATAAATAAAATATTTTTTAAAAAAGATTAAAATGTGGGACAGAGAAGAACAGGTTTACTGTGCAAATAATTCCAAAGAAATGAGTAACTTTAAATCAGTAATAACTGAAAGACTTAAATGGCAAAACATATCATTTGATTATAAAATTTAAATTAACATGTCATCTCAGACTGTATGTGCAGAATGTCAAGACCAGCATTTCAAGAGAGTATTTTAGTGTGCTGAGTGTGAGCAAACTACTTCTAATTCCTTTTATCTTTTAGTCTCAGTTTGTGCCACGGGTCAGCCAGAGAACCTGACTTGTCTGTGTACCTTCCTTTCAACAAGCACATTTTTGGAATACAGCAATTTCTGTCACTTGAATTTCTTAAAAATTTTATGTGAAAATATTAACATACTTAAGCAAAACAAAGCCTTTCTTTTCATCATTTTAAAGTATGAGAGAAATTTGTTTTTTAAGTAAAAAAACCTATATTGGGGCTGGAAAGAAGACTCAGTGGTTAAAGCTGCATGTTTGCAAAGCCTGAATGAAGGCCCAGCTTTGATTCCCAAATACCACACAGACCCAGATACTAAGTGGCAAATGCGTCTGGATTTTCCTTTGTAGTGTTTAGAGACCCTGGTACATCCATACTCACTCTTTCTGTCTACCTCTTTGTCTCTGTATCTCTCTATAATAAATATATTAAAGTCGTTTTTTAAAAAATCTATATTGGAGCCGGGCGTGGTGGCGCACGCCTTTAATCCCAGCACTCGGGAGGCAGAGGTAGGAGGATTGCCGTGAGTTCGAGGCCACCCTGAGACTCCATAGTGAATTCCAGGTCAGCCTGGGCTAGAGTGAGACTCTACCTCGAAAAACCAAAAAAAAAAAAAAAAAAAAAAAAAAAAATCTATATTGTAGCCAATTTTTGTTGATGTCTGTACACTTCAAATATGGTAAATATTTACAAGCCCAAAACACACTGTTAATGAACAGCAAACCTAGGCTAATATTCTTAAAAATAAAGAATATCACATAAAATGTATATGGAAAAAAACATTCAAAGCCAGGTGTGGTGGTGCACACTTTTAATCCCAGCACTTGGGAGGCAGAGGTAGAAGGATCATCGTAAGTTTGAGGGCACCCTGAGAATACAGAGTGAATTCCTGGTCAGCCTGGTCTACAGTGAGACCCTACCTCGAAAAACAAAAACAAAACAACAAAAAACATTCAAAATACAGCAGAATAACTCCTACAACCTAAGCAAGTGAGTCAACTGAAAGGAGGTTGTGGCATTAAAAATGGTTTTAGGGGTTGGAGAGATGGCTCAACAGTTAAGGCACTTGCCTGCAAAGCCTAATAATGACCTGGGTTCAATTCGCCAGTAAACATGTAAAGCCAGCTGCACAAAGTGGCACATGCTTCTGGAGTTCATTTGCATCAGCTAGAGGCACTGACATGCTCATTTCTCTCCCACTCTCTGCTTGCAAATAAATTTCAAAAAATATATTTAGGGGATGGAGAGATGGCTCAGCAGTTAAAGAGCTTTCCTGCAGAGCGTAATGACCCAGGTTCAATTTCCTAGTATCCATGTAAAGCCAGATACACAAACTTGTGCATGCATCTTGAGTACATTTGCAGTGTTAGAGGCCCTAGCACACCCATCCTCTCTCCCTCCCCCTTTGCAAATAATAATAATAATAAATTACACAGGGGCTGGAGAGATGGCTTAGTGGTGAAACCCTTGCCTGTGAAGCCTAAGGACCCTGGTTCAAGGCTCAATTCCCCAGGACCCACGTTAGCCAGATGCACAAGGGGGCGCACGCATCTGGAGTTTGTCTGCAGGGGCTGGAGGCCCTGACACGCCCATTCTCTCTCTCTCTCTGTCGCTCTCAAATAAATAAATAAAAATGAACAAAAAATTAATTAATCTATTTTTAAAAAGAGGTTTATTTAAAAAAATAAAAAATAATAAATTACACATATATAAAATATATAAAATGTCATGCTAGAGAGATGGTTTAGCAGTTAAAGCACATGCCTACAAAGGACCCAGGTTCAATTCCCCAGGACCCATATAAGTTAGATGCAAAAGGTGGTGCATGTGCCTGGAATTCATTTACAGTGGCTTAGAGGCCCTCGTGTGTGCCCATTCTCTTTATCTCTCTCCCTCTCTCTCAAATAAATGAATGAAATATGTAAAAAAATGTCAAGGGGCTGGAGAGATAGCTTAGCAATTAAGGCACTTGCCTACAAAGCCAAAGGACCCAGGTTCAATTCTCCAGGACCCACATAAGCCAGATGCACAAGGTGGCTCATGCGTCTGGAGTTGTTTGCAGTGGCTGGAGGCCCTGACATGCCCATTCTCTATCTACCTACCTACCTATTTATCTGCCTGTCTCTCCTCAAATAAATAAATTAATTAAAATGTCAAAAGCATTACACTTCCCCCAAACTGTTACTTTCAAGGACAAAATAGTACTTTCAGGACTACAGAGATGGCTCAACAGTTAGAGATGTTTGTCTGCAAAGCCTGGCAGCTGGATTCACTTTCCCAGTACCCACATAAAACCAGATGCACAATGTGGTGTATGCGTCTAGAGTGTGTTGCCAATGGCAAAAGTCCCTGGGGTGCCCATATTCTCTCTTTCTCAAATCAATAAAAGAATTTTTTTAAAAAAATAGTACTTTTAACATCAGTAAGAATCCTTAAAACTAAAAAAGTACTAAAATTAAGATATCCCTCCAGCATTTAAAAGAAATGTGATTTGTTTGATCCTTTGTAAACTTATAAACTTTATAAGTAAAGTAGTAATAACAGGTTTATTCTTCAGAATCTGCCAATGCGAAAGCTCAGCAGAATACTGTAAGATCAATATTATAAGTTAGTATCATTTACCTAATCTTCTTAGAACTTCTAGAATACAGTGCAACAGAATGGTCACCATACTTTTAAATTCTCTATTTAAGAAATGTAACTATTTAAAAACCACATAACACTTAATGCCCACCCCCACCCCATCATTTCATGAATTATTTCAAAGGAAGGTATCACTCTTAGCAGACAGTAAAAATAGTAAAGTTCCAAAATAAAAGAAAAACAAATTCTTTAAAGCAAAAAACTGCTACTGTAAGAGGATACTCAGCAGACAATTAGAGACTTACCTTTGGGCAGCTGTTTTTACTGTGGGCAATTGTGCAAGAGCATGATGAAAACGTCTGCCATGAACAACAGTTCCAGAACACAATGAAGCATTTTGTGCATTTTCACTACAGATTAAAAACAAGAATGATCTGAACAGGGAAAAACTGACAAAATTAATCCTGTAAAATCTAAGCTACCATAATAAAATGGCACTAAATAACTGAAAGAAAAAGTAGCTAAATCCAATGCACCATGTGAAATTGTCCAGGAAGAATTTTCTACTTCCTGAAGCAAGTTGGAAGGGCTGGGCACAACAAGGACAGCAGAACAGAGATCAGAAGTGTTCAACTCTACTTCTATTTCTTTTTGTTTTGTTGAAGAAGGTTTTCATTCTAGCCCAGGCTGACCTGGAACTCATTCTGTTGCTCCAGTCTGGCCTCAAGCTCACAGTGATTCCCTCCTACCTCCACCTCCTGAGTGCTGGGATTAAAGGCATGTGACACCATGCATCATGGTTCTACTTCTAATTCTGCTACTAACTTGGAAGGTACTCAGCTTCTAGACCTTAACTTTCTATCTAAAAAGTGACAGAGCCAAAAAAAAAATTACTGATTTTCAATACTGATATGTTATTACTGATAGCACAGGCTTAGGGTAATAGTGGTTTTCACCATAAACACCAGAAAAGGTAGGCTTTATCTGGAAGAGAAGATAAATTACTATTTTATATATCTTAATTTCTTACTGTTGCTCAACATGTTAAATCTAAATAAATTTATGGTGGTGGGGTGGGGTGTGAAGGGTGTCTCCTGTTAAAATAAATCACAATTCACATCTGCTAAGTGAGATATGACCACCCTGCCGGGTGCTTTCTACTTCTACTGCTCTGAGCAAGAGTCTAACCACAGGAAAGGAAATGCCAAAAATGCACTCTGCTGTGTGTGTTAGTCAGAAACCACTAAATTAATCTTATTTCAAGACTCAAAGAGAAGACTGGGGAAATGGTTCTGTGTTTAAAAGGCACTTGCTTGCAAAGCATGCTGGCCCATGTTCAGTTCCCCAGCACCCAAGTGAAGCCAGACGCAAAAACTGTCACAAGCACCTGGGATGATTTGTAGCAGCCAGACCATAGTGAACTGTCTCCCCCAAGTATTTTTTTAAAAGACTCAAAGTAGGCAGGAGAGATGGCTCAGCAGTAAAGCCACTTGCCTACAAATTCTAAGGATGTGAGTTTGATTCCCCACTACCCACATAAAGCCACATGCACAAGGTGGCATATGCAGCTGGAGTTCCTCTACAGTGGCTAGAGCCCTGGTGTGCTCATTCTCTCTCCTTCCCTCCCTTTCTCACTCTCAAATAAATAAATAAATAAATATCTAAAAAAAGATTCAAAGCATCCAAACCATGGTAAAGTACCTTAATTTCTTTTCTATTTCTAATTTTTTTTTTTACTATTTTATATACCTTAGTTTCTTACTGTTGCTCAACATGTTAAATCCAATTGGATTGCCTTTCAAAGTTTTAAAACTTTCAGTCTTGTTTCTTCTTCCATATGTCTTCAACATGACATTGATAGAGCTGGTAGCAACAATCTCAGATCGACGGTTTAACTGCAAAAAGGTCCATAAATTTTGAAGTCAATATATAGCATCATCTGACAATTTATCAATAGTTATTTGAAAACTCATTACTTAAAAAATGGCATGACTGGGTGTGGTGGCACACATTTTTAAGCCCAGCACTTGAGAGGCTGAGGTAGGAGGACTGCTGTGAGTTTGAGGCCTACCTAAGACTACAAAGTGAATGCCAGGTCAGCCTAGACTAGAGTGAGACCCTAGTTCAAAATGCCAAAAAAACCCCACAAAAATAAAAACAAAACAAACAAACAAAAAAAAAACACCACCAGTATGAATAAGGTTGGGTGTGATGGCTTATGCCTGCAATCCTAGTATTAAGAGCCTTTAAGGAGGCAAAGTTAGTCAGCCATGAACCACAAAGTGAATTCCAATCTGACCCTGATCCTGCTCCAACCAGTAAAGAAAAAGTAAAAAGCCGGGCGTGGTGGCGCATGCCTTTAATCCCAGCACTTGGGAGGCAGAGGTAGGAGGATCGCCGTGAGTTCGAGGCCACCCTGAGACTCCATAGCAAATTCCAGGTCAGCCTGGGCTAGTGTGAGACCCTACCTCGAAAAACCAAAAAAAAAAAAAAAAAAAGAAAAAAAAAGAAAAAGTAAAAACGTGCAACTGTTAGGGACAGAGGGGACAACACAACTGAGATGCTTTATATCCTCATAGTTACAAATGGTAACATAAACATATGGACAGCAATCATCTTGGGTGATCACAGTAGTAACAAGATGTTCCTCCTTAGGAAAGGATTAGCAAACTTAGCTATACAAAAGCTGTTTTCAGGGCCAGAGAGACAGCTTAGTGGTTAAGGCAGGCATTTGCCTAAAAAGCCAAAGGACCTCGGTTCTATTCCCCAGAACCAATATAAGCCAGATGCGCAAGGTGGTGCAGGTGAAGTTTATTTGCAGTGGCTGAAGGCCTTGGCATGGCCATTCTCCCCCCCCCCCCGCCCCCACCTCTCAGCCTCTTTCTTTCCCTCTCAAATAAATAAAATAAAATAATATTTTTTTAAAAAAAAGCTATTTTCAAACTCCAAAGCAAAAATGTCTTCAGTTTTAAGTGACAATTTCCTCAAAATGATTTTCTCATTTATTTTTGTTTTCACTTATTTATTTGAGAGAGAAAGAGAGGGAGAGAATGGGCACTACAAATGAACTCCAGATGCATGCGCCCCCTTGTGCATCTGGCTAATGTGGGTCCTGGAGAATCAAATCTGAGTCCTTTGGCTTCACAGGCAAGCACCTTGACCACTAAGCCATCTCTCTAGCCCTTAAAATGATATTTAAAAAGACATTCTTTTCTATATTAACAATTACTCCCTCTCCGTTTGCCTTCCTCATGCCCTTCTCTGGTGACTTGTTAATGCTGCTTTTGAATTTTTGTGACAGGGACATGCTATAGAGCCCTGGCTTCAAGCACAATTTCTTTTCTGCGAAAACAGGCCGGGCGTGGTGATCAATCTTAGCAGTCCTCTGAGGTAGGAGGATTGTTATGAGTTTGAGGCCAGTCAGGGTCTAATGAATTTCAGGTAAACCCAGGTTCCATTGAGCCCCTATCTGAAAAACCAAAAACCAAAAACCAAAAACCAAAAAACAAAAAAAAGCAGGGTTCTTGTGCTGTAAAGCCAGATGCAAAGTGGAATGCATGTTCAATTACAGTGGCAAGAGGCCCTGGTGAGTGCTCGTGTGCCCTCTCTTCCCCACTCTCTCTTCATCTCCTCCCACCATGGTCATCACTGGGTATTATCACTTAAGTTTTAAGAGTTTCAGTCATGGTCTGGAGAGATGGCTCAAGCAGTTAAAGGCACTGGGTTTGATTCCCCAAGTGCCCATGTAAATCTAGATGATTCCCCAAGTGCCCATGTAAATCTAGATGCACAAAATGGCACGCACACCTGGAGTTCATTTGTGGTGGTAGGAGTCCCTGGTGAGTCCATACTCATTCTCATCTCAAGCCTCTCTATCTGCCTCTTTGTCTGTCTCTCAAACAAATATCCATGTAAAGCCAGATGCACAAAGTGGTGAATGCATTTGGAGGTCATTTGCAGTGGCTAGAGGCCCTGGTGCACCCACTCGCTCTCTTTTGACCCTTGCAAATAAATAAATAAAGGCTGGAGAGATGGCTTTGTGGTTAAGGCACTTGCCTGCAAAGTCAGAGGACCAGGTCCATTTCCCTAGTACCCACAGAAAGCCAAATGTACAAGGTGGCACAAGCGTCTGGAGTTTGCTTGTAGTGGCTGGAGGCCCTGGCACAGCCATTCTCTCTCTCTCAAATTAAAAAAAAAAAAAATTAAATAAATAAAATAGCTGGGCGTGGTGGTGCATGCCTTTAATCCCAGCGCTTGGGAGGCAGAGGTAGGAGAATCAACATGAGTTCAAGGCCTCCCTGAGACTACATAGTGAATTCCAGGTCAGCCTGGGCTAGAGCAAGACCCTACACCTCGAAAAACCAAAATAAATAAATAAAATGGTTCAAAGCTGTAGAGTTTGCTCAGTGGTTAAGGAACTTGCCAGGGTTCAACTCTCTAGTACCAACGGAAACACAGACTCACAAAGTGGCACATGCATCTCGAGTTTTTTTGCAGTGGCTGGAGGTCCTAGTAAATTTATTCTTATTCTCTCTCAGTCTCTCTTGACTTTCTCTGCTTGCAAATAAATACATTAAAAAAAAAAAAAAGTATTTTAAGCCGGGTGTGGTGGCTCATGCCTTTAATCCCACCGTTGTGGGAGGCAGATGTAAGAGGATCTCTGTGAGTTCAAGACTGCCCTGAGATTACAGAGTGAATTCCAGGTTAGCCTGAGCTGAGTTAAACCCTACCCCGAAAAAACAAAAAACAACAACAACAAAAATCTTTTAAAGCCTGGTGTGGTGGTGCATGCCTTTAATCCTAGCACTTGGGGGGCAGAGGTAGGAGGATCACCTTGAGTTCAAGGCTACCCTGAGACTACATAGCGAATTCCAGGTCAGCTTGGGCTACAGTGAGACCTGACCTCAAAAAACCAAAAATCAAACATATATATAAAATATTAATAATTCTAAATTTAAAAAGGTATCAGTTACTGTGACTTTTGTTCTTTAAAAAGGCTAAAGGGAGCTGGGCGTAGTGGAGCACACCTTTAATCCCAGCACTTGGGAGGAAGAGGTAGGAGGATTGCCTTGAGTTTTAGGCCGCCCTGAGACTACATAGTGAATTCCAGGTCAGCCTGGGTAGAACAAAACCCTACCTCAAAAACAACAACCAAAAAAGGCTAAAGGGATTCCTACATCCCGAGACACACTCAATGTTTAAAATCATGTACAAGGCTCCCAGTGGGCTGGAGAGATGGCTTAATAGTTGAGGCATTTGCCTGCAAAGCCAAAAGACCCAGGTTCGATTCTCTAGGGCACACCAGGACATGGGCAAAACATAGCATGAGAGCCCAAGCCACAAAATTCCTCTCACGTAAGAGATCAGAGAGGGCTGGGAGCTTACGGAAAGATAGTACATATAACAAAATGAGAAAGCACCCCAAAACAAGGAAGGAAAGTCCCTGGGCTTCCCAAAGTTGTAGAGCACACTAGAAGTCATCCTGTCATCTCCTGTGGACTTTCTGACCTGAGAGCAAGGGACCAATATATTGGTTGTCCTTTTAACTCCATTTTCTCCATTTGGCTGGCTTCAGATTCTACATATGGTTATTAAGCAGGACAGTTACACCAGCCTTGAAGAAGGGTGATGTATAGCACATCTGATTAGCAAAACAGAAAACAGATCTAGTCTGGGCTGGAGAGATGGCATAGTGGTTAAGACACTTGCCTGCGAAGCCTAAGGACCCAGGTTTGATTCCCCAGTACCCACATAAGCCAGATGCACAAGACGGTGCAAACTCTGGAGTTCGTTTGCAATGGCTAGAGGCCCTGGTGCACCCATTCTCTCTCTTGCTTTCTCTCTTCCTCTCACTCTGTCTCTCAAATAAATACATAAAGATTAAAAAAAAAGATCTAATTTTAAAATGGCAGAAAAGTTTAAAGTGATTTTGTCTAACATTTAACTTTAGTTGCCTGCTTACAGTGTTACCCATATCTGGAACATAGAGAACTGGTATGCCTTATCTTCTTCTTCTTTTTTTCCTTGGTTTAAGGTAGGATCTCACTCTAGCTCAGGCTGACCTGGAATTCACTATGTAGTGTCAGGGTGGCCTCGAACTCATAGAGATCCTCCTGCCTCTGCCTCCCAAGTCCTAGGATTAAAGGCGTGTACCACCACGCCCAACTGCCTTATCCTTTTAAGTATCTGATAGCTGTATGTACAGGTAGAACTTGTTAGTAGCCCTGGAAACAATTCTTTTAAAAAAAAAATTTTATTTATTTGAGAGAGAGAAGGGCAGATAAAGAGAGAGAAAGGGTGCACCAGGGCCTTTAGCCATGGCAAGGAACTCCAGATGCATGTGTCCCCTTATGCATCTGGCTTTCATGGGTCCTGGGGAATTGAACCGGGGTCCTTAGGCTTTGCAGGCAAACGCCTTAACCACTAAGCCATTTTCCCAGCCCAATTCTTTGTTTTTGTTTTTTGTTTTTTGTTTTTTTTTAGCCAACAAATCTAAATCAATTGATTTGGCCTAGAAATTCTTTGTCAGGAAAAGTTAATTAAGACAGCATAAAGTTTCAGCACCTGTGTTTGAAAAATCATAGGTTAGTCTGTATACCTGTGTATACCAGCTATCCAGGGAAGACTAGAAGCAGAACAATTCTCTCAGATAAATATTATTTGAGCATGAGGCTGTATTCTGAAGTAGGAAATAAATAGTGAACTTGAGATATCAGAACTGAGACATTTATTTAAATAAAATTTTGACTGTGACTGAATTACACAAAGCTTAAGAATTGAGCATGGGCTTCTTCCCTGGAGATTGCTCCTGCTTGCTTTCTTCTGTTTTGCTACATGTATGATCCCTGTTTAATAATTTGAGTCCTTCACTGCTAGAGTTTTTTTTTTTTTTACGAGGTAGGGTCTCACTCTAGCTCAAGCTGACCTGGAAAGCATTGTGTAGTCTCAGGGTGACCTCGAACTCTCTGTGATCCTCCTACCTCTGCCTCCCAAGTGCTGGGATAAAAGGAGTGCGCCACCACGCCCGGCTAGTGCTCGAGATTTTTTCTATCATCTCTCCCCCTTTCCTGCAGGGCAAGGGGGAGAATTCCTTTCTGTCTGGAGCCTTTCAGTTAGTCTTCTCCCTGGATCCTAACTTTCCCTAATAGAAACCTCCTAATTCATAATTTTTCCTTCTCAGAGTCCATCTTTTCAATATTTTGCTAACTTGAATATCCAAAAAGAATCCAAGAGCTGGGGGTGGTGGCACAAGCCTTTAGTCCCAGCACTTGGGAGGCAGATATAGGAGGATCGCTGTGAGTTTGAGGCCACCCTGAGACTACATAGTGAATTTCAGATCAGCATGAACTAGAGTGAGACCCTGCCTCGAAAAAAAAAAAAAAAATACAAAAGTTAAGAGTCCACAGGCCTGGGATCTTGTGCATCTTTGTGAAATTTAATCTCTTCCTGGACCCCAAATCTTCCATCATAATCAGCAGGCCAATCACTTGATCCCATCAAGTGACAAGCAGAAAATATACAAAATTTGACACTTCAGTTCTTTTTCTTCAACAAAATCTCTCCATTATATTGTTTAATATTTTAAAAATACTTCTTGTAAGCACCACGATTAAAAAGCAAAGTTCACACATTAGTAAATGGACCAGAACAAAGACTGGTTTGACTCCAAGGTCAATGCTTTCCCAACTAGAAACACTACATGATGAATATTTTTTTGGAGGGGGGGGCATGTATGTGTGTGGGAGCACGTGCATGTGGTGGCAATGGGTTGACACTAATTATTTTCCTTGATCACTCTCACTTTATTTACTGAAGCAGGTTCTGTCACTTGAACCCAGAGTTTCCCAAACTGGTTAGTCTGTTCAGCTTGCTCCAGGGACTACAAGGCTCTGCCTACCCAGTGCTGGGATTACAAGGGCCACAACAACCTCCTGGCACTTACATGAGTGCTAGGGATCTGAACTCCTGTCCTCATGTTTGTGTGACAAGCCTTATATTCACTGAATCATCTCCCTATTTTTCATAAGTGTATTTTTTTATAGTGCTGTTTGCAAAAATCTAAATGTTGATGAGCTACAAGAGACAAAATCAAGATGGAGGAGATGCTCTGTGGATAAAGCACTTGTCACTTAAATCTCAGTACCTGAATTTGATCCTCAGACTCAATGCAAAAAGCCAGGGGCTAGCCAGGCGTGGTGGCGCACGCCTTTAATCCCAGCACTTGGGAGGCAGAGGTAGGAGGATCGCCGTGAGTTCGAGGCCACCCTGAGACTCCATAGTGAATTCCAGGTCAGCCTGGGCTAGAGTGAAAGCCTACCTCGAAAAACCAAAAAGCCAGGGGCCATGACAGTCTTCTGTAATCCCAGCATGCTTACCCTGACATGGGAGACTTTCTTAGAAACTCTTGGGGAGTGTAGCAAAAAGAACACCAGCAGAGCATGATCCAGAATAACCTTGCTTCAAATGAAGGTGGGACAGTGAGAACAGATTCCTTTCTCATCTGACCTCCACATGAACATGGTGGCACATGAATCTGCTTGTGTGTGTGTCCACATTATTATTTATTTGGATCACTAATCCACATGGACCTATATCGTTCTTCTGAGAACCAGTCAACACTGTGCAAAGGTCACTTTTGTCCTGTCAAAATTTAAGGAAATTTTAAAAAATTATTTATTAGAAAGAGCGATAGAGGGAAGGAGAGAGAGAATGGGTGCAGTACCAGGGCCTCCAGCCACTGCAAACAAACTCCAGATGCATATGCCACCTTGTGCATCTGGCATACATGGGTCGTGGGGAATTGAACCAAGGTCCTTTGGCTTTGCAGGCAAATGCCTTAACTGCCAAGCCCTTTCTCTAGCCAAAAATTTAAGGAAATTTTGACTGATGTCTAAATAAAAATCCTAATAACCTGCAAAGGGCTAGGTGTGGGGCCACACCTTTGACCCCAGCACTTGAGAGGCTGAGATAGGAGGATGGCTGTGAATGTGAGGCAAGTCTGGGGATAAAGGATAAGTTCCAAGTAAGCCTGAGGTAGAGACCATACTTAAAAAAAAAAAAAAAAAAAAAGGAGCTGGGCGTGGTGGCACACGCCTTTAATCCCAGCACTCGGGAGGCAGAGGTAGGAGGATCGCTGAGAGTTCGAGACTACCCTGAGACTACAGAGTGAATTCCAGGTCAACCTGAGCTAGAGTGAGACCCTACCTCGAAAAACTAAAAAAAAAAAAAAAAAGAAAGAAAGAAAAGAAAAGAAAAGAAAAGAAAAGAAAAGAAACAAACAAAAGGCAGGTCATTGTGGCACACACCTTTAATCCCAGCACTTGGGAGACAGAGGTAGGAGGACCTCTGAGTTCGAGGTCACTCTGAGACTACATAGTGAATTCCAGTACATGCTGGGCTAGAGCGAGACTCTACCTCGAAAAACCAAAATAAATAAGTAAATAAAATAATTTTAGGGCTGGAGAAATGTCTTAGTGGTTAAGGTGCTTGCTTGCAAAGCCTAAGGACCCAAGTTCAATTCCTCAACACCCATGTGAACCAGATGCACAAGGTGGCACATGCATCTTGAGTTCATTAGCAGTGGCTAGAAGCCCTGGTGTGGCCATTCTCTCTGCCTCTTTCTCTCCAATAAATAAATTAAAAACTTTACGGTTGGAGAAATTGCTTGCTATTGCAGTTAGCTCCTCATTGCTGAGATGCACATCCAAACCAGAGAGTTTACAGAAGGAAGGGTTTATTTCAGCTAACAGATCCAAAGTAAGTTCCATCAATGGCAGAAGCTGGCTCCCATTCATAAATCTCAGCAGAGAAACACTACCAAACAGCAAGCACCACAAGCAAGCACAAAGGGACAGGAAATCAACAGGGACCCTGGCAGAGCTTAGATCTCTCTGCACATCTTTAAGCTGGAAATCAGATCCATCCCTGTGGTGGTTTGATTCAGGTGTCCCCCATAAACTTACGTGTTCTGAATGCTAAGCCCCCAGCTGTTGGCAATTTGGGAATTGGATCCTACTGGAGGTGATATATTATTGGGGAAAGGCTTATGGCTGTCATAACCAACTTCCTCTCAGTGTCTGACATGCTCTCCTGCTGCTGTTGTACACCTGATGTTGGCCAGGAGGTGATGTCCTTTGCTCATGCCATCATTTCTCCCTACCATCATGGAGTTTCCCCTCAAATCTGTAAGGAAAAATTAACCCTTTCTGGCTGGAGAGATGGCTTAGCAGTTAAGGCACATGCCTGCGAAGCCTAAGGATCCAGGTTCGATTCTCTCCAGGTCCCACATAAGCCAGATGCACATGGTGGCATATGCATCTAGAGTTCAATTGAAGTGGCTGGAGGCCCTGGCAATGCTCATTCTCTCTCTCTCTCTCTCTCTCTCTCTCTCTCTCTCATAAATAAATAAATCTTTTTTAAAAAAAATAACCCTTTCCTCCCACAAGCTGCTCTTGGTCAGGTTCTTTGTTTCAGCAACACAAAGTTGACTGCCACAGCCCCCAAACATAACTTAGGTCAAGACCCACCTACAGTGACACCTCTTCCAGCCAGGCAGCTGGAAATCTAGGTTACACTCTTTAATAAAACAACTGAGTCTATTGGGGGACAAACATTCAAACTATCACACTTGCAAAGCCTGATGGCTTGGTTTGATTCCCTAGTACCCAGGTAAAGCCAGATGCACAAAGTGGCACATGTGTCTTGAGCTTGTTTGTATGGTCTAGGTTCAATTCTCCAGCATCTAGGTGCATCAAAGGGGTGCATGCACCTATGATCTCAATATGACTACAACAACAGAGGGTAGAGCCAGGAGAACCCAAAGCTTATAGGTCAGCTATTCTAACATTCAACTGCAGTCTAGCAGTTTGTTTATAGGTGTAAAAGACCCTGTCTTCACATGCTGTGTTGCCGTGAGGTTTGCATTGCTAGCAGAAATCACCGGACCAAGAGAAGCTTTTGGGAAAAAAGGGTTTATTTTGGCTTACAGACTCAAGAAGTTCCATAATGGCAGGGGAAAATGATGGCATAAGCAGAGAATAGACATCACCCCTGGCCAACATAAGGTAGACAATAGAAACAGGAGAGCAAGCCAAATACTGGCAAGGGGAAACTGGCTAAAATATCCATAAGCCCACCCCCAACAATACACTCCCTCTAGGATGCATTAATTCCCAATTTTCCATCAACTGGGAACCTAGCATTCAGAGCACTTAAGTTTATGGGAGACACCTGAATCAAACCACCACATTCTGCCCCTAGCCCCTATAAACTGATAACTCTACATGAAATAAAATATAATGCATTCAGTCCAACTATAAAAGTCCCCATAATTTTTATCAATCCTGATGATGTTCAAACATCCCCATAATCCAAGGGTCTTTTAACTGAGTCAAAATACCAAATTAAAAAAAAAAGAAAGCAAAGCAAAAAAAAAAAAACCCATAATGGCACAGAATAAACATTTACACTGTGAAAGATAACACTGGGCATAGCAAAGAAATATCCAACCAGGGCTGGAGAGATGGCTTAGTGGTTAAGGCACTTGCCTGCAATGCCAAAGGACCCAGGTTCAATTCTCCAGGACCCACGTAAACCAGATGCACAAGGTGTCAAATGCATCTGGAGTTTGTTTGCGGTGGTTGGAGGCCCTGGTATGCCCATTTTCTCTCTCTCTCTCTCTCTCTCTCTCTCTGCCTCTTTCTCTCTGTCTCTCTGAAATAAATAAAAAAAAATTTTTTTTTAAAGAAATATCCAACCAATACAAGACTTAAACAGGGCAAACATCAAACTCTGGAGCTCCAAGTCCAACAACTAGCCAATGACAAGTCTCCAAGTCCGATACTTCTAACCAGCAATAAGTCTCTGGAGTTCCAATTCCGCCCTCCAACTAGGCTACTCATAGTCCTGGATAACTTCATCTGGGGCTGGCAGCTCTCCTTAGCCAATTTGTTAATCCAGGGGGAATAAAGCAGACTTTGAAGAAAAGGACACTCCTTGAGTACTCAGGCCCCTTCAAAAGAATCTACATTGTTCATGTTGCCCCAGTGCAGGCAATGTGGCCCAATCTCAAAAGTTGTAATCTCATATAATTGCAGGTGAATGGGCAAAAGTTTCAACCCAAAGATTTCATTTCTGTGGCATATCTCTCTGCTCACACCAGTCCATTTCTATGCAAAGCAACCATACACAACTTCTCAGGACCCAGACATAACAGCAAGCTTCCCACACAAACTGCTTATAGCCCAGTCCAGGACAAGCTGTTTTTCACCCTCATAAGCCAAACCTCACAGTCCATAGTTCTTACTGCATTCAGGTCTTTCAAATCTGACCAGAATAGTTCATCAAGTTGTACTTACAGCACTGCAAGGCATCTCTTAGGCAGAAGTTTCAAATCCTTCCACATTCCTCTTGAAAATCAGCTCCAAAAGGCCAAAGCCACACAGTGAAGTGTCTAGCAGCAATCCCACTTCAGACACTAACTTTACTGATGCAGTGAGGTTTGCAATTTGCATTGTTGGCAGAAATCACCTGATCAAGAGCAGCTTGGGGGGGGGGTATTCTGGCTTACAGACTCCAGGGGAAAACAATGGCATAAGCAGAGGGTGGACATCACCCCCTGGCCAACATAAGGTGGAAAACATCAACAGGAGAGTGGGCCAAACACCGGCAAGGGGAAACTGGCTATAATACCCTTAAGCCCACTCCCCACAATACACTGCCTCCAGGAGGTGTTAGTTCCCAAATCTACATCAACTGGAAACATAAGTTTATGGGGGACACCTGAATCAAACCACCACATGCCACCAACCCAGAACATCAAGAGATCTGGCTAGAATCCAGAAGGAAGCCAGCTCCCAGATGGCTAGCCCATGTAGTGCTGGAAAATGGTACATGAGCCGCTGGGGGAAAATGGCCAATTGTGAACAATCAAGGGACACTACTATGCAAAAGCAACCTGACTGACAAGATGTACTAGGTGGGTAACCAATGGCTCTCTGATTGGCTAAGAGATCTGCTAGAATTGGGAACCAAGTCAGAATTCTATGGAGACCAAGATCATGGACTCCAGTGAGAAACTCCCACTAGTCTTTGGCCAAAAGAGAGGCTGCACCTATCAAAATCTCTCCTATTTAAACTATGTTGACCTCAATCTTTTTTGTTTGTTTGTTTTGTTTTGTTTTTCAAGGTAGGGTCTTATTTTGGCCCAGTCTGACCTGGGATTCACTATGTAGTCTCAGGGTGACCTCAAACTCACAGTGATCCTCCTACCTCTGCCTCCCAAGTGTTGGGATTAAAGGTGTGCGCCACCATGCCTGGCTCCGACCTCAATCTTCACTGGAGAATCTGTTTTTCTTTTACAGAAGGAAGTGAGAACTGAGGACATAACCCACCTCTCACACACCAGCCAGGATCCAGGTGAAACCAAAGAGGAACTGGTGAGGTGAGCAACAGTGCTGCTGCCATGGCAAGCCTGACAAGCAGTGCCAGGGTGATGAGAGACACTGAGGATACCCAAAACATATCAAAGCAGAAATCCAGAAGCTGCTGACAGCTCGACACTAAAGCAGACTTAAAATACATCCACCATGGCTCGGGGAATTTGGGGGTAGAAAGATTGTAAAACCCATAAAGTGGGAGTAAATATCCAGATGCATTGTTCTCCCCTACAATGACTGACTGCTGTTCCTACAACTCATAACCCACAACTCCATGGTGAATACCAGCAACCTCACTGAGGAAGGCCCTCAGTGGAATGGGGCAGGGAGGAAGGAAATGATGGTATCAACACATGATGTGTCCATACAAAGTTTCTACTTAATAAAAAAAAAAAAAAAGGAAAAACATGGGCTAGAGAGATTGCTTAGTGGTTAAGGTGCATGCAAAGCCTAAGGACTCCCAGAACCCACATAAGCCAGATGCAGAGGGTAGCACATATGCTTGGAGATCATCTGCAGTGCTGGAGGCATGGTGTGCCCATTCTCTCTTTATTTACCTTTTCTCTCTCCCTCGCCATCAAATAAATAAATAAATATTTTTTTAATGTAGAAAAAAAGAGAGACCCTGTCTTATTGACGGTGGAACAGAGACAACTGGAAGTTGTCCTCTGACCTCCACACCTGGGCTGTGGCATATACACCCATCCATATATATGCATACATAAACAATTTAATTAATTAAAACATATATAATATTTTGATAGAGTCTTGCTGTATAGCTCTGGCTGGCCTGAAACTCAATGTTTAGAGCAGGCAATTCTTTTGCCTGTTTCCCAAATGCTGAAATTACAAGGCATGCATCATCATGTCCAGCCAAATCTTGTAAGGTAACATTATTTCATATATAACCAAAAACACTTGCCTTTTTTCCTTTTGAGGTTTCAGAACTCTCATCTTCTATACCAAGTAGTTCTGTCCCACTATATAGAAAATAAAGAGAAGAAAACTATGTAACAGTTACAATGTACTCACTCAATTCAGTCTTCTCCTTCATGCTCACCTAATTCAAGGATTCAACACCCTTTTTCTGTAAAGGATCAAGTAGTAAAACATTGCAGGCTTTAAGGCTATAGTCTCTGCATTGGCTAGTTTTTTTTTTTTTTTTTTTCCGCCGAGGTAGGGTCTCACTCTAGCCAGGCTGACCTGGAATTCACTATGTAGTCTCAGGGTGGCCTCGAACTCTCTGTGATCCTCCTCCTTCTGCCTCCAGAGTGCTGGGATTAAAGGCATGCGCCACCATGCCCAGCTGCATTGGCTAGTTTTGCCTCTATAGAAGGAAAAGAGCCATAAACGCAACATTCAGCTGATATAGCTATGTTCTATAATATAATGATGAATAAATTTAGGTGGCAGGCAGGTTGAAAGCTAGTTTTGATCCCTACAATAAATGAACAGTTTCTTTTTTGTGAAGTACAGATTTTATGTTTTCACCTTTTCCTTTCTATCTTGAATACAGAAGGATACTAAAACAAACTAGAGAAGCTAGCACACTGCTAAGAAAAAACGTAGCACTAAAAAGAAACTAACTCCAAAGGCAAATGCCACAGTTTATAAGTCAGGCTTCACCACTCTTGGAACTCAGCCGTTCACTGAGGATCACTACTAGAGATTCCAGAAGATCAGACCAATGACTGACAGCTCACAGTAACCTCAACATGTTGAAAGCTCAGGTCCGACAAGCCAACAACACAAATCCATAACTGACATGTACAAGATGGCACCTTAGAGATAATTTTGAAAATATAGGAAAATCTTCAAGAGAAAATCAAATATGCTTTTTTGAAGATAATTCTGCTATATAGGGTAAAGTAGTTCTCTGTAATAAAAATGTAAACTGTGCCAGCTGTGGTGGCACACGCCTTTATAATCTCAGCACTCAGGAGGCAGAGCTTAGGAGGATCACTATGAGTTCGAAGCCACCCTAAGACTACATAGAGAACAGGTCAGCCTGGGCTAGAGTAAAACTCTAGAAAAAAAAAAACAACACAAAAACAAGTGTGGTTGTACACATCTGTAATTCTAGCACCTGGGATGCTAAGGCAGGGGAACTGCCTCAAGTTCAAGGATGGCTATGTCTACATAGTGAGTTTTAGGACAGCCTGGGCTACAGTTAGACCTAGTCTCAAAAATCAAACAAAAATATAAAAACAAAACAAAATTTCTTTAAAAATGTATAATTTGGTAGAGTTTTGTGTATATATATTCATATATCTCTGACTGTTTCTTTTGGCCAGTGGGAAGCTTGAAAACACTATTGAATTTGCAATATAAACATCAGAGCATGCAAAAAGTACTATTAAAACTACTGGGCTGGAGAGATGGCTTAGCAGTTAAGGCGCTTGCCTGCAAAGCCAAAGGACCCAGGTTCAACTCCCCAGGACCCACGTAAGCCAGATGCACAAGGGGGCGCATGCATCCGGAGTTTGTTTGCAGTGGCTGGAGGCCCTGGTGTGCCCATTCTCTCCCTCCCTCTCTCTCAAACAAATAAATAAAAATAAAATATTTAAAACAAAAAATATTACTGGCTACTACTAGGAGCCAGGTCTCCTCCCTCAAGTCTTCAGTTCCAGCAAACTAAGGTAGAAAGATCAGTATAAGTTCCAGGACTGCCTCTGGCAACAGAGTAAGATCCAGGTCAGCCAGTGGTACAAAAATACAAAATACAAAACAAAACAAACCCTCTAACATAAAACAAAACCTAGAGAGGTGGAGCACACTTTTAATCCCAGCACTTGGGAGGCAGAGGTGAGTTCCTATTTCTACTCCTGCTGTTTTCTCTGATAGGAATCTGACCTAAAATGAAAGTGGTGGTAACAGGTTCACAAGTGGGGAAGAAATACAATGTAGGACTTAATCTTACATACAAAATATAGGAGGCTACTAATGGCTTACTTATGACAACTGGTAGCTTTTCAAACTTGCCAGAACAAGCTTTTTTTTTTTTCCTTAAGAAAAAAAAACAAGTAGGCTGGACATGGTGGCACATGCCTTTAATCCCAGCACTCAGGAGGCAGAGGTAGGAGGATTGCTGTGAGACTACATAGTGAATTCCAGGTCAGCCTGGGCTAGAGTGAGACCCTACCTCAAAAAAAGCACAAAAAAGGGGTAGGGTATGGTGGTACACACCTTTAATCCCAGCACTTGGCAGGCAGAGGTAAGAGGATCACTGTGAATTTAAGGCCACCCTTGGGCTAGAGTGAGACCCTACCTCAAAAAAACAAAAAAATCAAAAGCCACAAAAAGAATAATAATTTTGAAATCTTCTATTGTCTATTCAACTTTCAATCATTATGTAACATATATCTATACATTTTAAGAGATTGAGAAATACCAGCAAAATTATCTATCAGTAAGGAATTACTTTATATTTCCTTAATGCAATGAATATGAGTTTTAAAGAAACCTTAATGAAGTACAAATTGTGCTGAAGAAAAGTTTCCTTTGTATAAAGTATCTGAGGAAAACATCCTTACTCTTTATCTGCATCCCCTTCGCTTTCTTCTTCATGATCAAAGCTCCAATTATGTTTAAAGCCTCCATCTCTCCTAGACTCTGACCTAGCCAGAGCTGAAATAAAACAAACTGATATAAGTATTCATTAATATAACTCCTGAATATAAAATAAACTTGAGAACTTCCCAAATTCTTTGATTGTTCTACATTTTATAAACTTGCTTAAAGCCAGGCATGGTGGTGCATGCCTTTAATCCCAGCACTCGGAGGCAGAGGTATGAGATTCATAGTGAATTCAAGGTTACCCTGAGACTACATGGTGAATTCCAGGTCAGCCAGGCTAAAGCAAGACCCTATCTTGAAAAAAAGAAGGGGGGGCATCTATAGTTGTGCATGGTGGTATACAACACTCATCTCAGTACTTGGAGAGGTTGAGGCAAAAGGATCATAAATTCAAGGCCAGTCTGGCCTACAATGAGTTCGAGGTCAGCCTTAGTTACAGGGTGAGACCATGACTTAAATGGAAAAAAAAAAAAAAAAAAAGAAAAAGAGATTTGGTGGCACACACCTTTAATCCCAGCATTTGGGAGACTGGACTAAAACAGGAGGAATACCAAAAGTTTAAGGCCAGCCTGGTGCTACAGAGTGAGTTCCAAGTCAGTCTGGGATAGAGTGAGACCCTGCCTTGAAAAAACTAAACAAAATAAAACAAAAAAAAATTAAGGTCATAATACCCAGTCTGTCTGGGCGTGGTGGTACATGCCTTTAATCTCAGCACTTTGGGAAGCAGAGGCAGGAGAATCGCTGAGTTCAAGGTCACCCTGAGACTGCCAAGTGAATTCCAGGTCAGCCAGACTGTGCCTTGAAAAACCAAAACCAAACCAAACCAAACCAAAACAAAGAAACAACAACAACAACACACACACACACACACACACACACACACACACAAAAAAAACCACCCAGCACCCAGTCTGTTGTACTCTGTACCAGCAGCCCAAATGGACAAAGTCAGGGAATTTACAAATCATTTAAGACCAGAATTTTCCTATTCATATGATACAGAAGTCTATACTTAAAATGGCTTACACCCAGACACAAGAAGTAGGACAACCATCTGGTGTCAAGAGACTCTGACATGTACATGCATGCACATACACAAAATAAAATAAAAATGGCTTCCTCTTTGGTCTCATACACATGAAATCCTGAGAATGACAAAGGGCCATCAACATCTGGACAGCACCATGCAGTACTGGTTCTGGACCTCTGCTGCAGTTACCTTCACATCACTGGCGCAAAGCAACCCACCAAAACACTTCAACTTCATGGGAGGAAAGGATACTTTGGCTTTCAGTCTTGAGGCGAAGTTCCATGATAACTGGGGACAGCATGGCATGAAGAGAAGCTGGACATCACCACTGCCACAGCAGGTGGCAAACAGCAGGAGAGTGAGCTGAGTTATGACAAGGGGTAGCTGGCTATAACACCTGTGGTGGTTTGATCCAGGTGTCCCCCATAAGCTTAGGTGTTTTGAATGCTAGGTCTCCAGCTGGTGGCAATTTCAGAATTGGAGCCTCCTGTTGGCAGTGTCTTGTTGGGAGCGGGCTTATGGGTGTTACAGCCAGCCTTGCCAATATTTGGCACATTCTCCTGCTGCTGTTGTCCACCTGATGTTGGCCAGGAGGTGATGTCCACCCTCTGCTCATGTCATGGTTTTCCCCTGCCATTATGGAGCTTCCCCCAGAGTCTGTAAGACAAAATAAACCCTTTCCTCCCACAAGCTACTCTTGGTCAGGTGTTTTCTGCCAGCAATACGAAGCTGACTGCAACAACACTCCTAAGTCTGCCCCCAACATCACATGTCCTCCAGCAAGCCTTCACTTCCCTAATTGTCATCACCTGGGGATCAAGCATTCAAAACACACAAGTTTATGGGACACAATTAATTTAAACCACCACATTCTGCCCCTGACCCCCACTAACTGATGACCATCCATGATACAAAATCCAATGTAGCCGGGCGTAGTGGTGCACAACTTTAATCCCAGCACTTGGGAGGCAGAGGTAGGAGGATCACTGTGAGCTCGAGAGCAGCCTGGGACTACATAGTCACCTTGGGCTAGAGTGAGACCCGGCCTCAAAAAGAAAAAAAAAAAAAGCAATGCATTCAGTCCAACTTTTAAGTTCACACAGTTTTTATCAATCCCAACACTGTTCTAACATTCTCATATTCCACGGTATTTTAACTGTGAGTCTGCAAAACCAAAAACTTGTAACGGCACAGAGTAAACATGCAAGGTGTCACTGGGCAAAATAAGTAAAGATTGAGCCAATGCAAGATCTAACAGAAATTGGGCAATCATTCCTGTAGCTCCAAGTACGACTTCTATAACCAGTGTTGAAGTCTCTAGGTGTAGCAGACAGCTTCAGGTCGCTGAGTTGAACTTCCAAACCAGGCAGTTATGGAGGAAGGGATATTTATTGAAGCTTACAGATTCAGGGGAAGTTCCATAATGGCAGAAGAGGCTAGTCTGCTTTCACAGGTCCAAGCAGAGAGAGAAAAGCCACAAGTCAAAAACTCCAGCATATAGCACATTTCAGGCTGGACCCTAAAATCCACCTCCTTCAGCCAGTTGGCTGCATATCTAAATTACAAACTGTAATAAAACACTTAATATATTGGGGGCCATCTATTCAAACTACCACACTAGGATTCTAATTCAGTCCCTCCAGCTGGGTCACTCACAGCCTGGTGAACAATCCATCTGGGGCCAGTAGCTCTCCTTGGCAGCTTCCTACAGTCCTGGCATCTACTGGGGTCTCCAATAAAACCCATGGTTCATCCTCATGACCAATGCTCCATGAAGGCATTCCAACAACCTTGCCTCACATTGTCCAGTGGCAATTTTCAAAACAAACCTAGTTGCAAATTCAATGACCCCTTTCCTGCATTTGTTTTACTCCCATAGTACCAGGTGGGCTACCAAATTTGTTAATCTGGGAGGGAATAACTTTTGTTTTGTTTTTCAAGGTAGGGTCTCACTATAGCTCAGGCTGACCTGGAATTCACTACATAGACTCAGGGTGACCTCAAACTCATAGCAGACCTCCTACCTCTGCCTCCCAAGTGCTGGGATTAAAGGAATGTGCTACCATGCCCTGCTAAAGGAAGGAATAACTTTGAAGAGCAGGACACTCCTTCAGCTTTCAGGCCCCCTACTTTCAAGAGTCAGCATTCTTTCTGCTGTCCCAATGCAGAACAGCTGTCTCAATTTCAATGGTAGTGATCTCTCAATTAATTGTAGCTGAATGGGCACTGGCTCCAAGCTGAAACTTTTTCTTTCTTTTTTCACAGCAATACTTTTTTTTTAGGGGGGGGAGGGTTAAAGTAGGGTCTCACTCTAGCCCAGACTGGCCTTGAACAGTGATCCTCCTACCTCTCCCTCCCAAGTCTGTCACCATGCTAGGTGTGTGCTCGTGTGCTGCACCAGGGCAGTACACACAGCTCAGCTCGGTCCTCTCAGTGGCTCTGGGGGCAATGCCATAGGGGCAGCAGCAGCCTGCATTCCAGTCTTGGGTTCTAAGCACCACCCTCCCCACTAAGAGGAGGGACCCAGGCTCACAACTGGGAATACCTTGTAGTGGCAAGATACAGCAAGCAAGCCTTTAAAAAACGAGAGAGCCAGGTGTGGTGACACACGCCTTTAATCCCAGCACTTGGGAGGCAGAAGTAGGAGGATCGCCATGAGTTTGAGACTACATAGTGAATCCCAGGTCAGTGTAGAATAGAGTGAGACTCTACCTCAGCAAACCAAAAAGCCAGCCAAATAAACAAAAACTTACAACCAGGAGAGAGGGTTATAGATGCCAAGCTAAACAAACTCTTGTTATCAAGCAAAGTTTGAAAAATTTTAGCAAAAATCAAACACAGTTGGGCATGGTGGTGCATGCCTATAATTCCAGCACTTGGCAGACTGAGGCAGAAGAATCACACACAAGTTGGAGGCTAGCCTGAGCTACAGTGCCTGCAGGCCAGCCAGGGCTATAGAACAGAACCCTGTCTTTTTATTTTATTTATTTATTTGACAGAGAAAAAGGTAGAGAATGGGCATGCCAGGGCCTCCAGCCTCTGCAAACGACCTCCAGATGTGTGCACCCCCTTGTGCATCTGGCTATCGTGGGTCCTGGGGAATCAAACCTGGGTCCTTTGGCTTTGCAGACAGGTGCCTTAACTGCTAAGCCATCCCTCCAGCCCAGAACCCTATATATTTTTTTCTATAGCACCAACTTTACCTATATTTTTCTAAAAATTCAAGAAAGAAAAAGAAAAAGAAACACTTTGCAGCTCATTATGTGAAGTCTAAATACTTGGCCTCAAACCTGATTCAAAAAAGAAAAATTACTGAGCAATCTCATATGAAGACTGATATAAAGCCTTAGACACAATAGTGGCAAATCAAATCCAGTGATCTATTAGAAATACTACATTATAAAGTAGGGTTTATTTTTAATCCAAAAGTAACATTTAGGCTGGGCATGGTGATGCATGCCTTTAATCCTAGCAGAGAGGAAGGTAGGAGGATTGTTGTGAGTTCAATGCCAGCCTGCGACTACAAAGTGAGTTCCAAGTCAACATGGACTAGAGTGAAACCCTACCTCAGAAAAAAACAAACCAAAACAAAAAAAACTAACATTTGAAGATCATACATGTAATTTACAATACCATTTATGACAAGACAAAACAGAGCCAAGAAGGAGCAAAACCCTGAAAAGCTATTCCCAGATTACAGAAAATGAGAGATGGGGCTGGAGACATGGCTCAGTGGTTAAACCATCTTCCTGCAAAGCCTAAGAACCCAGGTTCAATCCCTCTACATACCCATATGAAGTCAGATGCACAAAGTGGTGCATGCATCTGGAGTGCATCTGCAGCAGCAATGGCAGTAGGCACAAGGCACCCATACTTGTTCTCTGTCTGCCTCTCTCTATCCCCCTAACAAATAGGAGCAGTGGTTAAAAGTGCTTGTTTGCAAAGTCTTCCATCCCAGGTTTGATTCGGTCAGCTGCACAACATGGTACAGTGCTTCTGGAGTTCATTTGCAATAGGCCTTGGTGTGTACATTTTCTTTCTCTCTCCTCTCCCTCTTTCCTTTCTTTTCCCAACTAAATAAAAATATTGTTTAAGAGCTGTAGAGATCTCAGAGGTTTAAGGTGCTTACTTGCAAACCTTAGAGCCTGGGTTTGATTTCCCAGTACCCACTTAAAGCCAGATGCACCAAGTGGTGCATGCATCTGGAGTATGTTTGCAGGGGAAGGAGGCCCTGGTGTGCCCATTCATATTCTTTCTTTCTCTCTCTCTATGCTTTGTTGTCTGTCTCTCTCTCTCAAATAAATAAATAAAAATATTTTTTTAAATATTGTTTATGGGGCTGGAGAGATGGCTTGGGCTAGAGAGATGGCTTAGCAGTTAAGCGCTTGCCTGTGAAGCCTAAGGACCTCGATTCGAGGCTCAGTTCCCCAGGACCCACATTAGCCAGATGCACAAGGGGGCGCACGCGTCTGGAGTTCATTTGCAGAGCCCATTCTCTCTCTCTCTCTCTGCCCCTTTCTCTCTGTCTGTCACTCTCAAGTAAGTAAATAAAGAAATAAACAAAAAAAAGTATAAAAAATATTGCTTAGGGCTAGAGATATGGGTTAGCAGTTAAGGCACTTGTCGACAAAGCCTAAGGATCCAGGCTCTATTCTCTAGGTCCCATGTAAGCCAGATGCATAAGGTGGCACATACATCTGGAGTTCATTTGCAGTGGCTAGAGGCCCTAGTGCACCCATTCTCTCTCTCTCTCTCTCTCTCCCCCTGTCTTAAATCAATAAATACATTTAAAAAAAATATTGTTTAGGGGTAGGAGAGATGGTTTAGCAGTTAAGCCACTTGCTTGTAAAGCCTAAGGACCCAAGTTCGATTCCTCAGTACCCCCATAAGCCAGATGCACAAGGTGGCGCATGTGTATGGAGTTCCTTTGCAGTGGCTAGAGGCCCTGGCATGTCCATTCTCTCTATCTGCCTCTTTCTCTCTATCTCAAATAAGTAAATAAAATTAATTAAATATTAATGGTGGTGCATACCTTTAATGTCAGTACTCCAGAGACAGAGGTAGGAGGCTTGCCATGAGTTCAAAGCCACCCTGAGACTATATAGTGAATTCCAGGCCACAAGACTCTACCTTGAAAAATCATATATATATGTGTGTGTGTGTGTGTGTGTGTGTGTTTAAGAACTAAAAAAAAAAACAAAAAAACTACAAATAGTGCTTCAATCTCTGTCTACATAGCCAGTCTTCATAGCAGACACTTCCCTACAGTACAAAAGACCAATCAAACTACAATATTTCTTTTGTTGTTTCATATCGTATCTTTGTTAAGAGTCTTGCTATGGAACCCAGGCTGACCTGAAACACATGATCCTCCTGTCTCAGCCTTCCAGTATTGGAATTGCAGGCATACAATACCATACCTGGTTAAACACAATAGGTTTCTTTCTGTTTTTTCCAGGTAGGGTCACACTCTAGCCCAGGCTGATTCAGAAGTTACTGGGATCCTCTGCCTCCCGAGTGTTGGTATTAAAGGCATGCACCACCTGGCTAAAATATTTTATTTGCTTATTTATTTTTGGTTTTTCAAAGTAGGGCCTCACTCTAGCCCAAGCTGGCCTGGAATTCACCAGGTAGTCTCAGAGGCAGAGGTAGCAGGATCACTGTGTTCGAGGCTACCCTGAGACTACATAGTGAATTCCAGGTCAGCCTGAGCTAGAGTGAGACTCTACCTCAAACAAACAAACAAACAAACAAAATGTTGAAGAAAATCATGCAAACATTTTCCCCCCAGAGGCTCACTTTCTGTCTCTAAGGTGTGAACACCAGCAAGAGCTTTCTTTTTAATTTACTTACTTATTTTTCTTCTTCTACTTCTTCTTTTTTTTTTCTTCAAGGTAGGATTTCCCTCTAGCTCAGGCTGACCTGGAATTCATTGTGAAGTCTCAGGGTGGCCTGGAACTCAAGATGATCCTCCTACCTCTGCCTCCCAAGTGCTGGGATTAAAGGCATGCGCCACCAAGTCCAGCTCTATTTACTTATTTTTCATGCAAACTTTTTCAAAGACTAGTCACATTTCAAAGTCCTAACAATTTTTTTAAAACTATCATGGATAAGATTTTTCAGCAATGAGGAAATGACAAAAACTTTTTGAAAGGACCAGTGTAACTCAGGAATATAACAGTAGTACCAGAAAATACAAAAGAGAGAATTATATGCAAATATGAGGAAACCTGTCTGCACAGCATCTGGAGGTATCTCTGTAGGTTATTAGCCTCATGCTTTTTCAGGAACTGTCAATATTCTACAAAGGCAGTTACTTGGAACCTCTGCCCAACCATGTAACAAGTTTGAGTTTCCTGCTTCAGACAAAGACCACAAAAAGATTCCTTTTACTACTGGAGAGGGAGAACCCCAGCCAGTCTAACATATTAGGCAGTTGTACCTTATTCAAAAGGTGTACAGGTATGGGCTGGAGATATAGTTCAGTTGGCACAGTGCTTGACTAGAATGTATATACAAGACCCTGGGCTTGATCCCAACACCAGAATAAAGTTGGGAGGTAGAAGCTATCAAAAAATTCAAGGTCAAGCTGGGTGTGGTGGTGTACTACTTTAATCCCAGGACTTGGGAGGCAGAGGTAAGATTGCTGTGAGTTCAAGGCCAGCTTGGTTCTACAGAGTGAGTTACAGGTCAGTCTAGGCTAGAATGAAGCTCTACAAATGCACAAACAAAAAATTCAAGGTCATTCTCAGCTACATAAGGAGTCTGAGGCCTGCCTGAGCTACACAAAACCCTGAATCTAAATAAAAGGGTAAATAAATATGAACTCAGGAATTATTACCTCTGACAAGTAGTTTCAAATTTACTTTCTAAAGTTGGGCATGGTGGTGCATGCCTTTAATTCCAACTCTTGGGAGGCAGAGGTAGGAGGATCACCATAAGTTCGAGACCACCCTGAGACTACATAGTGAATTCCAGGTCAGCCTGGGGTAGAGTGAGACTCTACCTCAAAATAAATAATAAATAAAAAATAAAAAAAAAGAAAGTCTGGTCAAATGGTCTTTCTATTTTAAACTGGTGAGAAGACCATCACCATGGCAGAGGACTTTGGTATTTAGTGAGAGGAACCACTGAAATTTGAGAAGCACTGTTACCTCTGAGCTGGAGACGGAGCTCAGTTGCTAAGAGTACTTTCAGTGATGTTTCTTTCTCATTGAGGTGACCTGACAAAAAACAATTTAAGGGTTAACAGGCTTATTTATTGATCATCTGTATTTCACCTTTTTGAGAACTCCTTATTCAGTTCCATATCCCATTTTTTGCTTGGGTTCTTTGATTTTTATTGCTTAGTTTTTTTTTAAAATTCATTGTATATTCTAGATATTAATCCTTTATGAGATGTATATTGGACAAGTTTTCTTCCATCCTGTTTGCTGCCTCTTGTCTTGGTTGACAGTTTTCTTAGCTGTACAAAAGCTTCTAGTTTCATAAGGTACCTCTATGAACTGTTTACCTTTTTTCTTGGACAACAGTGCCCTATGCTTATGTCTTAAAGTATTCTCCCTGCTTTTTCCTCCTGGGGCATGCCCTCTGAAGGGGTGGTGGGAACCCCCACCTGCTCAGACTTTTCTGTTTTAACACTTAGTCTTTCCTTCTGCATATGCTCTCCTGTCTGCCCTGGACCCTTGCCAGAACTATGCTGTCTGGACTTTGAGCTCCCCAAACAAACAATGAAACCTCTTTTCCTTCACAGATAGTCCTCAGGTATTTTTAATAATAAAAATGAAAACATCAATATTGTATCTCTCTAAGCAATGTACATTTTAAGTGTGTTGCAACTCTTAAGCAATTAACAGTTTAACTTTGTGGATTAACTGTATGTTTTATATCAAGATAATATTTAATTTTTTAAATTTTGTTTATTTATTTGCATAGAGAGAAACAAAGGGAGAGAATGGGCATGCCAGGACCTCTAGCCACTACAAATGAACTCCAGATGCATGTGCCACCTTCCACATCTATCTGGCTTTACGTGGATACTGGGGAAGAGATTTTACCACTATACCACCTCTCCAGCCCAATAGTATTTAATTTTAATAGTGAGAATAGTGCAGCCATGTACTCTGAAAGTTTAAGTAGTGAAAAACAAGACTCTAACAACTCCAGGTATCAACAAATGAAAGAAAAAATTGGCCAGTTTCTAACATACTTCTTTTCCTATTTATGTTTGCCTGGTTTTAGAAATTCCTCAAGCTGCTTCTGATCAAAAAGTTAATCTTTTTAACTTTGACATCACATATACTAAAATTGGAACAATACTGAAGATTAGCATGGCCCCTGAGCAAGGACGTGTGTGTGTTGGTGGCACATGCATTTAATCCCTGGCAGAGGGAGGAGGATCACCAGGGGTTCAAGGTCAGCCTGAGACTACATAATGAATTCCAGGTCAGCCTGGGCTAGAGCAAGACCCTACCTCAAAAAATAAAAATAAAAAAGCAAAAAGAAAAGAAATGATTTAATTAGGTGTGGTGGCTCATGCCTGTAATCCCAAATACTTGGGAGTGTAAGGTAGTGAGGTAGGAGGACTGCAGTGAGTTTGAGGAAAGCCTGGGTTACATACTGTGAGTGAAACCCTGTTAGAAAAGCCAGAACAGAAAGTCAGCAGATAAAAACATTTGCAGCACAGGCATGAGGATCTGAGTCTGATCTTCCAGCAGCCACAGACAAAGCTCGACATGGTCATGCACGTCTACAAATCCCAGAGGTGAGAGCTGTAGAGACAGGTTGTGGTTTGAATAAAAATGCCTCCCATAGGGTCATGTGCTTTAATACTTGATTCCCACCTCATGGTGCTATTTGGGAAGATTGTAGAACCTTCAGAGATGGAGTCTTACTGGAGGAAATGGGTCACTGGGGAATGGCTTCAAGGTTTGATAACTTGGCCCCATTTTTCTATTTGTCCTTGGCTTCCTGTCATGTATGAGCCTGCCATGCCTTCCCTGGCCATGATGAACTCTATGTGCTGAAACTGTAAGCCAAAACACTTCCTTTCCCTAATTTGTTTCCAGTCCAGTATTTGTTCACAGCAATGAGTAAGTAACTAATGTACAGGAGAATTGCTGGGGCTTCCTGGTCAGCAGTCCAGGGAACTTGGGGGAGGTATAAGGGGTGCTGTATGCCTTTAATCCCAGCACTTGGGAGGCAGAGGTAGGAGAATCACTGTGAGTTCAAGGCCACCCTGAGACTAAAGAGTGAAGCCCAGGTCAGCCTGGGCTAGAGTGAGCCAGTACCTTGAAAAACCAAGAAAACAAATGAACAAACCAGGGAACCCCAGGTTCAGTGATGCTGTCTCAGGGAATTAAGGCAGAAGAGTGATGGAAAGTACACCCAGAATCCTCTGGTCTCCACATGCATCTGCACAGGCACATCTGTGCACACACATACACAGGCACACAAATCTGTACCCACACAAGCATATCACACACATCTGCACACACGAGTATATCCTATGTGCATGGGCTCACACATGTTCATACACATGAGCATGTACCACACACATGAGCATGTACCACACACATGAGCATAGGCACACAAACCTGCACGTACATAGGAGCATATAGCACACACATGGGCTCAGAGCACACACATGAATATATGCCATGTGCATGGGCACAGGGCACACATATCTGCACATGAGTATATACCAAATACACCTACCAAAAATATACTAGAGACAGAAAGATAATGACAGAAAGAGGAAGAAAGACAAAGGAAGGAATAAAAAGAGAGAGAAGAACTTTGAAATATGGTCTTTGTTCATTCATACCCCCGGTATGCCCATGATTTGGGAGAAGTGTTTTTCTTTAGTTCAAGAGACAGCAGGAAGCGTTTGCTGCCCCCAATGAAACTGGCAAGCTGATTGAGTTCTGAATGAATTTTATACATAAAAATACAGCTAGAGGAGTGGGAAAACTTTTCACTTGAACACAGAAGAACTTTTACAGGATTGGGGACACTAATCACTCACTGTTGTGTTTTTCAACCTAGTAGACAAGTCTAAACAGAGAGGCTGGCCTGAGAAGGAAGTCAAACTAAAGCGGTAACATGCACACTGAGAAAGGGGACGTGGCAAGCAGGTGTGACAGTGCATGCCTGTAATCCCAGCACTCAGGAGGCTGAGGCAGGAGAATTGCAATGAATTCAGTCAGCTTGGACTATGTAATGAGTTAAAAAAAAAAAGAAGGCAGAAAAGGAGAAAGAAGAAAGAGAAAAGAAGAAACAAGAAGGACAACGTAAGGAAACAATCCAGATGAATAAAGTCAGGGAATTACAAGTAGGTAGAAACACCGGTGCTGTCAGAAGAGACAAGGGTGAGGTAAGCAGCACTGTTGGAGTTCCCATAGGGAGAAAAGGAGAGTATGAGAAGGAAGCCCTGGAGACTAAACTACCTACCATCATCTGTGTCCAATATAGCATCGCCAAACTGCTTTCCCTCATCATTTTGAAAGCTTTCTCTGCATGGGAGCCAGAGACCTTTTTTGAAGCAAGTATGATGATATCACTTCTGCTTCATCTTGCACCACTCTCCTTGCTGGCATCACACTGTCCATTTCCTGTGCCTTTAAACAAGTCATATTTCTTCTATTTTTACCTAGACCTGAAAAGCTCTCTCTGTCAGCCTCTTAACTCACTCTTCAAACCACCCTGATTGAAAATGGGGTATGAGGCAAGAGTAAGTAAATAGATGTGAAAAAGAATGTGTACAAAGCCAGGAGTGGTGATTTATATCTTCAATCCCTGCATTTGGGAGTTGAGGCAGAAGGATCACCATGAGTTCCAGGCCAGCCTGGGCTACAGACTGAGTTCTAGCCCAGACTACAGGCCCTGCCTCAAAACAAAACAAAAAGCAACAAAAAAAGATAATATGGAGCCAGGCATAGTGGTGCACACTTTTAATCTCAGCACCTGGGAGGCAGAGGTAGGAAGATCACAGTGAGTTCAAGGCCACCCTGAGACTACATAGTAAATTCCAGGTCAGCTTGGGCCAAGTGAAACCCTACCTTGAAAAACAACAACAACAACAAAAAAGAAGGTACAATAGTCATCACTAAATCTCCTTTCTCTAGAAAGGTCACAAAGAATACACAGAAACTGATTCATTAAAAAACATTTTTTAAGTTTTTTTTAATTAAATTTTTTTTTTTATTTATTGAGAGAAAGAAAGGGGGGGAGGGAGAAGCGTGCCAGGGCCTTCAGCCACTATACATGATGTAGCACCTTGTGCAGCTGGGGAATCGAACCTGGGTTCTTTGGCTCCACAGGCAAACGCCTTAACCACTAAGCCATCTCTTCAGCCCTTTAAAAAGTTTTTTATTTTTATTTATCAGAAAGGGGGGGGGGAGGCACTCCAGGGCCTCTAGCCACTGCAAACAAACTCCAGAGGCATGCGTCACCATGTGCATCTGGCTTATGTGGAACCTGGAGTCCCTGGGCTTCGCAGGCAGGCACCTTAACCACTAAGCCAACTCTCCAGCCCACATTTTTGTTGTTTTGAGGCAGGGTTTCACTCTAGCCCAGGCTGACCTGGAATTCACTATGGAGTCTCAGGGTGGCCTCAAACTCACAGCAATCCTCCTACCTCTGCCTCTCAAGTGCTGGGATTAAAGAAGCATGTGCCAGCTCTGACCAAAACACATTTTTAAAACAAAGATGTCAAACAGCATTACTTCTCAGCAGCTCATGCACAAACTCCACAGAATGGCCTTCAATTCCTCACTCATTCTAATCCTAAATGGATAATCCATCAGTAAACCTATAACCTCTACACTAACTTCAGTCTACGAATGGATCTTTGCCAGTTTCCACTGTCAATTCTACCTAGATTGCTACAACATTCTCATTCACCTCCCTGTCTTTACTCTGCTTCTCTGTAGTTTACTATACATAGGACAGCCCCAGTGACTTGTTTTGTGTGCATGTGGGTAAGGAGTGTGCTGTATGAACTTGTATGTGCCCATGCACACCCTATGGGCTCAGCAGTGGTGGGCTGTGCCCACCAGTAGAGGCTGTTCCTCTTGTGCCCATTTTTACTTGAGCTAGAATCTCTCACTAATCCTAGTGCTCGCTGTGTTCTCAAGCCAACTGGGCTTATAGTTGTGCATAGACATGTCCAACTGTTTTTGAGTCTGGAAAGTCTAACTCAGCAGTATCTCAGGCCTCATGCTTGCATAGTAAGTGCTCTTGACCACTGAGCCATTTCTCCAGCTCCAAAGTGACTTTTTGATTTGGTTTCAGGTCTTGCTTTAGCTCAGGCTGACATGGAATTCACTATGAAGTCTCAGGCTGGCCTCAAACTCCTGGGCAATCCTCCTACCTCTGCCTGAGATTAAAACCTGATTAAAAGCCACCATACCTGCCCAAGTAACAGAAAGAAGGAAGGAAGGAAGGAAGGCAGAGAAATTTGGACTGGGGAGATGGCTCAGAGGTTTAATGTTTGCTTGCAAAGCCTATTGGTTCCAGTTTGATTCCCCAGTGCACACATATAGGCAGATGCCCAAAGTGGCTCATGAGTCTGGAATTCATTTGCAGAGGCAAGCGGCCCTTGAGTGCTCATACTTTCTCCTCTCCCTCCCTCCATCTCTCAAAAGTTTTTTTTTTTTTTTCCGAGGTAGAGTCTCACTCTGGTCCAGGCTGACCTGGAATTAACTCTGTCATCTCAGGGTAGCCTTGAACTCATGGCGATCCTCCTACCTCTGCCTCCCAAGTGCTGGGATTAAAGGCATGCGCCACCACACCCGGCTAAAAGTATTTTTTAAAATAAATTGAATAGAAAAAAATTTTTTTTGTTTTTGTTTTTTCAAGGTAGGGTTTCACTCTAGCCCAGGCTGACCTGGAATTCACTATGTAGTCTCAGGGTGGCCTTGAACTCACCTCGATCCTCCTACCGATGCCTCCCAAGTGCTGGGATTAAAGGCATACTCCACCACGCCCATACACCACCATGCTCGGCTCATGAATAGAAAATTTTTATCATGACACCTCTTTGCCCTATTCTTGAGTGATTATCTCCTCAAGGGTTCCTTTTCTAGCTTTAACACTGTAAAACAGTCACTCCATTGCTCTCTAGACTTCTTCCACAGCATTTCTCACACTGTTATGATGTAGTTTATATCGTATACTCCAGGTGCAATACAGTGAGGAGACTAGCTCACTGTATTTTTTAGAAGGGCTGAAAAGCAGACAGAAATTATCATCTAATGTGATGATACGAAAAATGAAACAGAAGCCGGGCGTGGTGGCGCATGCCTTTAATCCCAGCACTCATGAGGCAGAGGTAGGAGGATTGCCGTGAGTTCGAGGCCACCCTGAGACTCCATAGTGAACTCCAGATCAGCCTGGGCTACAGTGAGACCCTACCTCGAAAAACCAAAAAAAAAAAAAAAAAAAAAAAAAGAAAAGAAAAAGGGAAAGAAAAAGAAAACAGTACAGTGATCCCATGTTTGAAAGTATATAAGGAATACATGTGGCACTGTGACGTTTTAAGTAGGTTATAAAGTAACAATTTCTCTCACTAAAATATAATCTTAATATTAAATCCTAAAGATCCTCAGAACTGTAAACCCTAGCAATCAGGAGGCTGAGGCAGGAAGACTGCCTAAAAATTGCAGGCCATAGTAAGTTTCCAAGTCATACTGAAACTCACACTATGTGTGGTCCTGTCTCAAAAAAAAAAGAAAAAAAAAAGGACCCTGTTGCATACACACACATACACATATGTAAATAAAGATTTTAATGGGCTGGAGAGATGGCTCAGCTGTTAAGTGCTTGCCTGTGAAGCCTAAGGACCCTGGTTCCAGGCTCAATCCCCCAGCCCACGTTAGCCAGATGCACAAGGGGGCGCACGCATCTGGAGGAGTTCACTTGCAGTGGCTGCAGGACCTGGTGCGCCCATTCTCTGTCTCTTTCTGTCTGTCGCTCTCAAATAAATAAATAAAAATAAACAAAAAAAAATTTTAAAAAAAGATTTTAAACAGAGCACTACATGTAACAAAAACTGCACCTCTTTCAACTTCTAGACGGGTTACCTATTATGGTCAAACTAGTATGGAAGTAATATGAAATGAAGTTCAAAATCTCAAAAGCTTTCCTTGCTGTCATTAGGAATCCCATAGAAAGCTCTCAACACTTTGATACAAAGCCTGGCTTGCAAATCAATGTAAGATTCTCCCCCTCCCCTCCATTCCCTACAGTGAAGTAGGAATAATTAATAAAATTACTTTCCCCCACCTCTACTAATCTTCATTCATCAGATGGAATACCTACTGTTCCCAGTTGTTTGAGGTGTTAACATGCTTCTAGCCATCGTGTACACTAGGTCATTTATTTTTTCCTAATTTCTTTTTCATTTATTTATATATTTATTACAGGCAGAGAGAGAGAGAGAGAGAGAGAGAGAGAGAATAGGCGCACCAGGGCCTCTAGTACTGTAAACAAACTCCAGACACACGTGCCACCATATGCATCTGGCATATGTGGGACGTGGAGAATCGAATCTGGGTCCTTAGGCTTCGCAGGCAAGTGCCTTAACCGCTAAGCCATCTCTCCAGTTCCAGTAAGGTCTTAAAAAAAAAAAAAAAAAAAAAAACTTTAAGTTATACTTTTTTTTTTTTTTTTTTCGAGGTAGGGTTTCCCTCTAGCCCAGGCTGACCTGGAATTCACTACAGTCTTGAACACACAGCGATCCTCTTACCTCTGCGCCACCACGCCCGGCTTAAATTATACTTTCTTAATGCAGTAATGTTTCTAAATAGCTTTAAAGGGGCTGAAGAGATGGCTCAGCGGTTAAAGGCACTTGCTTGGAAAGCCTGACAGGTCAGGTTCCATTACTCAGCACCCACGTAAAGTACAAAGTGATGCATGCATCTGGAGTTTGTTTGCAGTGGCAGGAGACCATGCAAATAATAAAATATTTTGAAGAAAATACGTTTAAAGTGTCACTTGGACATACTATGTCTCAAAAATTTTTGCAAAATTATCCAGAGTAATTCTTTTCTTAAAAAATACCGAGCAGCAGAATCATTTTGAGATATATTTATAAACTCAATACCAGTGTAAAATAAATTAAGTAACGTGAACGCTGAAATGTGGCTGTATTGAGCGGAGTCCCTATACATACACAGGCCAAGCCAGCGTCGTCACTCATTAACCACCATCCCCAACCAAAACAGAGCTTTGAAGACTGGCTTTTCAACACTCAAGTGAGTAAAAACGCAGACACCCCAACTCTTGTAGCTTTTGTGACCGTCTCAAAACTGTCACCGTGAAGGCTCATTCTCGTTTGTCTGACCAAGTGTGTTTATTACAAAGTATTTCTCAGCACGTCTGGAGAATACAGGTCGGGCCGGGTCGGGCAAGCCGGCCTCCGCGCGGCTCAGACGGCCCCATTCGCACCGACCTCAGCGCGCTAACTTTCCACGGCAGCCCGGCGGGACGAGCCCAGGGCCCGGAAGGGAAGAAGGTGCGGGATTCGTGCCGGCGTCCGGAAGGTGCCCCGGGCCCCTCGCGCCGGCCTCGCCCGGGCGGACTGGAACGCGGCCCGCCCGCCCGCCGGCCCCGGCGCCGCCCGAGCCCACCAGCGCGGAGAGCCGAGCGGGTAGCGAGCCGGGGCCTGGGCCGCGTCTTTCCCCACCTCCCCCGCCAGAGCAGAAAGAAGACACACCTTCCAGAAAAGTAATCGCCCCGGCGCCGCTGCCGCTCTTGCCGGCCGCCATCTTCGTCCTCACAGGCCGCCTCCTCCCTAGTCCATGGCCCGATCGGCGTCGGGGCTCGCGGGGGGCCTGGGGGCGCTGGCGCTCCCCGTCCGCTCGGGCCTAACACAATGCGCGCCGGCCTGTCGTGCGCGGGCGAGCGGCGGCGAGGCCCGCGGCCTGCGCTTTCTCCTCAGGCTCCTCCCGGGGACCGCGAGCGACAGCGACGGCGACGGCGCTTCCCGGGCCGGCTTCCCCTCGACCCACGCCTCCCCATCCACCGCCCGGCCAGGCCGCCGGAGCGTCGGTCAGCCGCGGGCCCCGTGAGCCGAGGATGAGGGCGGGAACGCACACTCGCCTTCCAGCGTCCCAGGCCGTAAAATGGCCGCGCCGGGGCGATGAGGTGTCGGCGACCGTCAGGCGCCCCCAGACCCGCCAGCGCTGGTGCAGCCGCCGCCGCCGCCCACCCCGCCCCGGCGTGAGTGCATCAGCCGCGGCCCGAGCGACGGTCCGTGTGGACGGGGGTGGGTCTCGCGTCCGTCGCCGCCGCTCCTCCCCCACGGGCTGCGGCCGCCGCCGGTCTCCGGTCCCCGCCCCGCCGCCCTACCTCAGCCGCGGGCGGCAGGCACGCCGAGGGACGGGGCGGCCTGGGCGGGGTGGCGGGGTGGGTGGGTGGCGCGGCGCCGCCCCGGGCCCCACGGCCGCCCGCGCTGCCCGCTCCCAGCCCCGCTCGGCTGCAGAAACGCCAAGGGCAGGTCGTGGAGGAGGCCATACAATCTAAACCAAAAGCCTGGCCAAAGAAAAGGTGATGAGAATGCAGTCATAGTGAAGAAAATGGCTCGTGGTCCCCACTGATTTTAAGTTTTTAAAATAATCTACGACGACAGACTCGACCAGTACTTTTGGTATGCCAGTGTGGAGAATCATTTCTGTGCAGGACACGTAAGCTCTTGTAAGTCAGACCGTCTTACAGATGGAATAATTTGGGTTCTGTTTTTTTTTTTTTTTTTTTTGCTTGTTTGTTTTTCGAGGTAGAGCCACACCCTAGCCTAGGCTGACCTGGCACTCTTTGTAGCCCAGGCTGGCCTGGAAATCACTGGGATCCTCGTACCTCTTCTTCCCTCAGTGCTGGGAGTAAAGGTGTTTGCCACCACGCCAAGCTCTGTTCCTTTTTCTTGTATTTTCTTACAAAAATAACACATTTTTTTAGTCACAAAACTATGGAAAAGTTTGAAAATGAAAAAAGTCTTTAGTACCACAACAGAAACCCAACTCCGTTAGGTGTGTGTATAGTCTGCTCATCATTTTTCCTTTTTCTTTTTTACAGAATATTTATTTATTTATTTGAGAGGGAGGGAGAGTATAAGGCACTCCCCTGGCTTCTTGAAGTGGCAAAGTCCCAACACGTGCACCTGCGTCTAGGTGCCTGCTAGGGCATTATCTCTGGCCCAAGTGCCTTTAACTGCTGAGCCATTTCCCCCACAGGAAGCCCTCTTCTTTTTTGTTTTTGTTTTTAGGTAAATTCGCGTATATCCTGGGTTGGCTTTGAGCTTGCTATGTAGCTGAGGGTGACCTTTAACTCCGACCCTCTTTCTTAAGCCTGGCAGGAGCTAAGATTAAGCTAACCACACCCTTCGTAGAATTTGTCACAAATAAACAAACAAAAAGGAACAAAAATTACCTTGCCAGGCTAGTAGGTCACACCTTTGATCCCTGCCCTGTGAAAGCTGAGGTAGGAGGAGAGGATCCTTGTGAATTTGAGAGTTCAAGGCCAGCCTGGAGCTAGAGTGAGACAGTGAGATCCTTCCTGTGTCAGAAAAAAATAAATAAAATAAACGTATCCTAATCTTTGAGCAATTAGCTGTTCTAATTCACTTGTCCTATTAACCAAGATTTCTCAGTAAGTGGGGCTACAATCCTAGCACTTGACAACTGAAGCCGGAAAATTGATTGCCATGAGTTTGAGGTCAGCCTAGGCTCAGAGTGAAGCCTTGTCAAAAACAAAGGGCTGGCGGGTGTGGTAGCGCACGCCTTTAATCCCAGCACTTGGGAGGCAGAGGTAGGAGGATCTCCGTAAATTCGAGGGCATCCTGAGACTACATAGTTAATTCCAGGTCACCCTGGGACCAGAGTGAGATCCTACCTTGAAAAACAAAACAAAAAACAAAAAAAACAAAAACAACAAAAAAACAGGGCTAGAGAGATGACTTAGCCATTAAGGCCTTTGCCTGCAAAGCCAAAGGACTTCAGTTCAGTTTTGTAGGACCCACATAAGCCAGATGCACAAGGTGGCACATGTCTCTGGAGTTTGTTTGCAGTGGCTGGAGGCCCTGGCATACCCATTCATATTTTGTCTCTCTCTCTCTCTCTCTCTCTCTCTCTCTCTCTCTGCCTCTTTCTCACTCTCAAATAAATAAAAAGATAAAAAATATATGTAAAAAAACAATTAAACAAACAAAAAAATATCTTTTCCTGTAATGAAACCAGTAATTTTTCCTGATTTAGTGAAAGTGATGTAATGAACATCATTTGTTATAATTCCTGAGGAAATGGCTGATCCTGTTGTGATGCTCTGTAAATGACCATCTGTACCAATGACAATATAAACTGAACCATGAAGGTAAGCGTAGGCTGACTGGTCAGAAGTGTAAAGAAAGTAAGCTTCTCATTTACAACACATGTGGCAGCTTGGTGAAGTATGGTACCAGGAGTCAAAAGAATATGGTGGCAGAGACAAGGAAACTGATTCTCCCCTAAAGTACACAAAGAAAAACTTAACACCTTCCTTTTTAGCCCAGTGAAGCAGATGTTAGAGTTACATTTGTGATCAGTGGTATATAGCCATAGAAAATTAGGAGTTGTATGCCTCTAATTTTATTTTGTTTTTAGGTCTTTTCGAAGTAGGGTCTCACTGTAGCCCAGGTTGACTGAAACTCACTCTGTAGTCCCAGGCTTTCCTTGAACTCACAGTGATCCTCCTACCTACTAGGATTAAAGATGTCTTTGAATGGGCAGAGAAGATGGCTTTGCGGTTAAGGTATTTGCCTGTAAAGCCAAAAGACCCTGGTTTTATTCCCCAAGACTCAACATCAACTAGATGCACAAGGGGGCACATGCATCTGGAGTTTGTTTGCAGTTGCTGGATGCCCTGTTGCACTTATTCTCTCTCTGTACCTCTCCCTCTCTCTCTCTCTCTCTCTCTCTCTCTCTCTCTCAAATAGATAAAATATATATATATTTTAAAAAGATGTCTTTGAAACAAACTGAATTGGGCTTTTTCAGACAAAGCCCATTTTAAAAAGAAAAAAAGAAAGTATTCTTTGCCAGGTGTGGTGTCACACACCTTTAATCCCAGCATTTGTGAGGCCAAGGTAAGAGGATAAGTGTGAGTTAAAGGTCAGCCTGAGCCTGGGCTACAGTGAAGGCCCTACCTTGAAAAACTATTATTATTTTTTTTTATTACTTATAAGCAGAGAGTAAGAGACAGAAAGAAAGAGAATATGGAAGTATGTGCATGCCAGGGCCTCCAACCACTGCAAATGAATTCCAGATGCATGTGCTACTTTGTGCATTGGGTTTTATTATGGGTACTAGGGTTGATAGGCTTTGCACAATAAGTGCCTTTAACCACTGAGCCATCTGTCTAGCCCAAAGCCCAGTGTTTTAAGTGTTATTAATTTGAGCTAGTTACAGAGCTCTGTAATTTCAACTTTTTTGTTGTTGTTGTTTTTATTTTTTCAAGGAAAGGTCTCACTCTAGCCCAGGCTGACCTGGAATTCACTATGTAGTCTCAGGCTGACCTTGAACTCACCATGATCCTCCTACCTCTGCCTCCCGAGTACTGGAATAAAAGACATGCACCATCATACCAGGCTATAATTTCAAATTTAAAACAGAGATATGGACTATCCCAATTGCTCAGAGGGCTTGTTAAGACAAGACTGCTCATGTCTAGGAAGACCAGAGAAAGTTCCCCCCACTTTTTTGAAGCAAGGTTAAAGGTATGTGTGTGTGTATATGTGTCTGGTTAGATGTGCCAGGGCTATATGGGAGGCTAGGAAATTGAACCTGGGTCAGCTGGCTTTGTAAGCAAGCACCTTTAACTGCTGAGCCATCTCTCCAGCCCCAGAGAGAGTCTGCATTTCTCACAAGTTGCCGAATCATATAAATTCTGATTACAGGGTGATACACCAAGGTCCACTAGATTTCCACCATCTCTAACTTCCTTCCCAGTTCAATCATTCTGATACTGAGCCTACAATTCCAAATCACTTTCCTTGTTCAAGTGTACATTTTCTCTCTCTTTCTCTCTCTCTTTCTTCCTTTCATTCGTTCTTTTTTCTTTCTTTTTGAGGCAGGATGTCATTGTAGTCCATGCTGGTCTGGAACTCATGGTGATCCTCCTACCTCAGCCTTTCAAGTGCTGGGATTAAAGGTGTGCACAACACTGTGCCCAGCAGATACACATGTTCTAAAATCACTGTGACTCCATGTGATGTGAGTATGATCAACAAAGAATTGATTTGTCTGCCACTCAAGGCCTGGAAAGTGTCAAATTTATGACATGCTCCTAAAACTATATTTAGTATCTTTACAAAAATACTCCATTAGCCAGGTATGGTGGCACTCGCCTTTAATTCCAGCACTTAGGAGACAGAAGTTGAGGATCGAAGTCAGTTCGAGGCCACCCTGAAACTACATAGTGAAGTCCAGGTCAGCCTGGGTTAGAGGGAGGCCCTACCCCCACCAAAAAAAAAAAAAAAAAAAAAAAAAAAAAAAAAAACAGAAAAAGAAAAAGAAAAAAGTACTCCATTAGCAGTCCTCTTTGTCTTTAATAGGGTCCCCTTATAAAGTCCTATTTCCTCTGGCCTCAACCTGGGTTTTGGGTGTTTGTGCTACCACACCTACCTTAGCCCTTCTTTATGCATGTTTTTTCTTGTTTGTTTTTTGAAGCTTAGAGAATTGCTAATGCATAATTACAAAACCAGTTATCTTCTTTGTACATTAAAGTCCCCCCCGCCCCCCACTCAGGAAGAGTCTTACTCTTGCCCTGGCTGATCTGGAACTCACTCTGTAGTCCCAGGCTGGCCTTGTTTTTTTTTTTTTTTTTTTCTAGTTCCATTAAGTAAAATTTGGGAACTAGAGATATAGCTCAATAGTAAAGCACTTGTTTAATATGTACACAGTCCTAGATGCTATCCCTGACATCCACACACACACACACACACACAACACACATGAGACAGAGAGAATGAAAGAATATTTGGCAAAAGTAATAACAACACAGGGTTCTACCACTCAAAAAATGCTGGGGCAGCCGGGCATGGTGGTCCATGCCTTTTATCCTAGCACTCGGGAGGCAGAGGTAGGAGGATTGGCGTGAGTTCAAGGCCATCCTGAGACTACAGAATGAATTCCAGGTCAGCCTGGGCTAGAGTGAGACCCTGCCTCGGGAAAAATAAAAGGGGGGGGGGTGTAGAGAGAGAAAGAGAGAGGTCTGGTGAGATGGCTTGGCAGTTAAGACATTTACCTGTAAAGCCAAAGGACCCAGAACCATGTAAGCTAGATATACAAGGTAGTGCATGCATCTGGAGTTCATTTGCAGTAGCTGAAGGTGCTGGTGCACCAATTCTCTGTCTCTTTCTCACTCAAATAAATAAAAAGAGAAAAGAAAATGGGCATGGTACTGCAAATGAACTCTAGATGCTTGTACCACTCTAGGTACCTGGAGTTACATGGATCTTAGGAATTGAACTTGGGGTGACAGGCATTGCACACAAGTGCCTTTAACCACCGAACCATCTCCCCAGCCCCTAATTACAAATATTGAAAAAAAAAAATCTAGGCTGGGCATGGTGGCGCACACCTTTAATCCAGCACTTGGGAGGCAGAAGTAGAAGGATTGCCATGAGTGCAAGGCTACCCTGAGACTACATAGTGAATTTCAGATCAGCCTGGGTTAGAGAGAGAGAGACCTTACCTCGAACCCCCCCCCCAAAAAAAAATCTAAACCTAATGCCAAATTATGTCTAAATTTTTTTCAGACCTGTAGCCCAAGCTGACTCCTAAGTCATGGTCCTCCTGCCTCAATTCCTAAGTAGTGAGGTTTCAGGCATGCCTGAAACTTTTCTAAAAATACATATTTTTTATTTATTTATTTATTTATTTATTTATTTATTTATTTATGACAGAATTGGTGCACCAGGGCCTCTGGCCATTGCAAACAAACTCCAGATGCATGCGCCACCTTGTGCATCTGACTTACAGTGGGTACTGGGGAATGAAACCTAGGCCCTTTGGCTTTGCAGACAAGTGCCTTAAATGCTAAACCATCTCTCCAGTCCTAATGACTTTTTACTAACAAACTTACTCGGATCATCCATTCCACATATCTTACTCTGAGTCTACTTGTCTTCCAAACTTAAATATCTCATCTACAGAGCCCAGCATGGTGGCTCATACTATGAGTGAGAGTGAGACCCTGCTTCAAAACACAACCAACTAAACAAAACTCCCATCTGCAACCACAGCCACTGTGGCCATCCTCATCTCATTGTGACCTGTAGTCACATTGATGCTTGCATTTTTCCTCTCAGTTTTGCTTTTCTTCCTACTTAATTTAGATTCTGGCGTATCATCTCATTTATTCCTTTTTAAATTTATTTTATTTTATTTATTTGCAAGCAGAGAGATAGAGATGGAGAGGAGATAGACAGAGAGAGGATGAGCGTGCTGGGGCCTGTAGCCACTGCAAACAAGCTCCAGATGCATGTGCCCCCTTGCGCTTCTGGCTTACGTGGGTCCTGGAGAATTGAACTGGGATCCTTTGGCTTTGTAGGCAAATGCCTTAACCACTAAGCCATCTCTCCAGCCCTCCTTGGATTTTTTTAAGACAAGTGCTCTCTGTATAGCCCTGGCTAACCTAGAACTCACTATGTAGACCAGGCTGTCCTTGTACTTATGGGCCTCCTGCTTCTGTCATCACCACACTGGCTTAATATATGTCTAAACTATTTACATAGGCTTACAGCTATGCTGGTAAATTGTCTGCAGAGCTTTCAAATGTATATAGTAGTCGAGTATCCTTACAGGTTATAAAGGGTAGGGCCAATGCTTTCTGCTACAAAGAAGATAAATTCTAGTAGGGTGTGGGATTTCTTTTTATTTTTTTAAGATATTTATTTACTTATAAAAGACATTTTCATCTTTATTTATTTATTTATTAGAGACAGAGAGAGGGAGAGAGAGATAGAGAGTGAGTGAGAATGGGTGCACCAGGGCCTCTATCCACTGCAAACAAAGGGAGTGGGATTTCTGAAGCAATACTAGGGTTTGCGTATATAGCTTTTGTGATGGGATTTAAAGGAAGGGCTTTCTCTATTATAAATCAGGAAATTAATGATAGCATAATGCTGGTGGGAATTGTTAGGTTGGGACAGGTTCCCAAAATGGAGTTAAACAAGGACAGCAGGTTGGCAACAGAGACTTACCTATATTCCTCAAGAAACCCCCAGCCATTATCCCTTCCTTGCCTAACAATGCCACCAGGTCATGATTTCCTGTCCCCTTATCTTGTAAGTCACCTGGTCTCTGTTCTGGTGTCACACCCTGGCTATCTTAGATTTCCCCTAAAGAAACCTTTTTTTATCCAGCTTTTCCCTTCCTCACCTTTCCCCAACTGAAGAGCCCTGTAAGGCCCACTATCTGGAATCTCAGGTTGGCTGTGCTCTGCTGTTGAGAGTCAGTCTTGGCAGCTCATGTTTTTCCCAAATAAAAACTTCATCTTTGCCTCAGAGGGGTTTGCATGCTCTTGGTCACTCCCGAACCTTACATCTGGTGCTGTAACTCAGATAGGAGGCTTCCGGTTGCCCTCTTGGGCAGCTAGAACTCCTTTCCCCTGACCAGACTGCCATTTGACCCTCTAAAGGCTTTGGACCATCTCTGCCTGGTACCGGCTTTTACATCCACCACAATTTGGCCTCGCTCTTCTTCCCTTCTCTGTCTTCTCCCACTGTCTCAGTAAGTGTCCCTCTCGGGTTGGTCTGCTCTCACATTTAATCTGTCCTCATGGAAGACATGCTGGCACGCCAGGCTATACCCCTCAGCTGCTTTTGGGCCCCAACCCCAGGTTTTGAGAAAGACACACTCTCAACACCTCAGGTCTCTTGCTCTCTGGTCTACCATACTCTAAGGGGCACCTTTTGGTTCAGTTGCACCATGTCGGGACACTCCTCCTCCTGAGGTCTCATCTTTCATAGCGAGCTGCTTTCGCCATTGGGAGCACAGTTGCCTGCCTTGCCCACTAACAGACTAAAAAGCTGACAGTTGTGACCTGTACAGCCTCTGCCCGTATGGGAGCTGCAGGTCCCATTCACCCTGATGGGCTAGGGGGCCATTTTGGCGTTCTGTGTAAACCCAGCTTAAGCCCTGGTTCCTTTCTCTCACCCTTGTTTTTCTCTTTCCCTTCTCCTTAAGAACTAAAAGCCTCTATGACTCTTGAACAACATCTTATCATTCTCTTCAACTTTGCCTGGCCACAATATAAGCTGGACAATGGGTCCAAATGGCCTGAGAATGGTACTTTTAATATCTAAATTCTCATTGATTTAAACAACTTCTGCCAATGTATAGGCAAATGGTCTGAAATGCCCTATATTCAAACATTTGTTTTCACTCTTTGTGCACGACCTTCTGTCTGTTCTACCTGCTCTTCTCACCAGGTCCTTCTAGCCAAGGTCTCGGGAATGCAGTCTCCTTTAATCCCTCCCCTATCCTCGTCCTCACCCTCTGCTTTTGACCCAGACGCCATAGATGGCCTTGCCCCAACAGCTCCTTCAGGCTCTCCAGCTCCCTCAGTCTCTCCTGACCCCTTGCCTGGTAACAAGGTTTGATTTTCATCTCCGGAGTTGTAAATAGAATAGAAATTTAAAATAGGAATGCGTAGCTTCTGAATAAATAAATGAATGAATGAATATGTAAAAGAGGAAATGGTTGTCTAGAGTCTGTATGAAAAGCACACTTGAAATGAATGTGTGTGTATGTGTATGCATGTTGCTCACAGCCCTAAGGCTACAGAATGATTTCTGCTCTGAGCAGTGCCATTTCATTGTGGGGGATGTTCTCCACCAAGCCCACTGTACTAGACGGCATAGCCAGTTTTTACTGTTGAGCATCCCCCAGAAGGAACACTAAAAGTAGTTAAAATCCTAGACCAAAAAAAAAAAAAACAAACAAAAAACAAAAAACAAAAAACAAAAAAAAAACCAAGATTCTCCTACTCTTAAAGAGTTGTAAAATGGAAGGATCAGAAAGCTGCCTTGTAGCTCTGAGGGAAGTACAAAACTCTCCCTGGAATTTAGGAAGTAAAACAAATGTCTCTTTCCTAGCTTCCCTGTCTTGCAGAGCCAGGGGGCTGCAAGCACAGGGAATCTCAAGATTTTGGCCCCAGCATGAAGATGGATGAATGCCAAGTCACTGTGAACAGATGGGGATTTCTTTTTTTTTTTCAACAAAATTTTTTTATTAACAACTTCCATAATTATAAAAAATATCCCATGGTAATACCCTCCCTTCCCCCACTTTCCCCTTTGAAACTCCATTCTCCATCATATCCCCTACCCCTCTCAATCAGGCTCTTTTTTGTCATGATCTTTTCCTCCTATTATGATGATCTTGTGTAGATAGTGTCAGGCACTGTGAGGTCATGGATATCCAGACCATTTTGTGTCCTACCCTTCCTTTGGCTCTTATATTCTTTCCGCCACCTCTTCTGCAATAGACCCTGAGCCTTGGAAGGTGTGATACAGATATTGCAGTACTGAGCACTCCTGTCACTTCTTTCCAGCACCATGATGCCTTCTGAGTCATCCCAAGGTCACTGCCATCTGAAAAGAGAAAATTCTCTACCAGAAGTGAGAGTAGCATTAATATAAGGGTAGGAACATTGAGAGAAGTGCTTACTGGGCAGTTTGATAAGCATACTATATATATTTAGCCAAACAGAAGCAGACGTTATACCTCTAGGGTTCATGACTAGCCCTATTTTAAGTTTTCAGTATCAGGGATGTATTCCCTCCCATGGAGTGGGCCTCTGGACCAATTAGAGGGCAGTTAGTTTCCACCATGACAGACATGCCACTATTGCACCTGTTGGCTCATTTGGCCTGGCTGGCCAAATATAAGGCTTGCAATGTCCACTGTTGAGTATCTTCACTGGTGATTTCTCTCTCTCCCATTGAACTGCATGCAGAATGGCTTCTTCCAGCTTTCTCTCAGCTGGTCTACATGGAGGAGGTTCTCAGATCAGTTCCAGCAGGATGTCTCAGTGACCTTGCAGCTCAAGTATGTGGAGTCTTCAGCAATAGGGTATTACCATCTATTCCTGGTGGGAATCCAAGGGCCTCAGCAATGGCCTATTATGTTTTGGGGGCATCAGGGACCTCACTGGCCAACACTTCACTGGAAGGTATCCCATCCCTGGCACTGAAAATTTCCTAGCAACAATCTACAGCTCCTGAGTGTTCCATTGTCCAAAAAAGTAAGTTTCCATATGATTTATTTATATCCTCTTAGATTTTGATTAGCTCTCCCTCCACCTTTCTTTTACTAAAATCTTTTCCAGATGGGGACTTCTTATAAGAAATTTGTAACTGTTTAAAAAATGTGTTTCAAGAAAGTTATAAGAAACAAAGTTCCAACATCAATAAAAATCTCTATGTGTTTATTCTGGGTAAATAGTGTGAATCAAATGTGATGTACTCTTTTTCAAAAGGCCTTTTGAGGAAAAAAACTTAAATGGTCATATTAAAAGTCTTATGGTAAGGACAATAAAAGTTTTTGTTGGTGGGCTGGAGGGATGGCTTAGCAGTTGAGGCACTTGCCTGCAAAGCCAAAGGACCCAGGTTCGATTCCCCAGGACCCACGTTAGCCAGATGCACAAGGGGGCACACACATCTGGAGTTCGTTTGCAGTGGCTGGAGGCCCTGGCGTGGCCATCCCCCCCTCTCTGTCTCTCTCTCTCTCTCTCTCAGTCTCCCTCTTTCTCTGTCAAACAAATAAAAATAAAATATATTTTTTTAAAAAAGGCTTTTTTTGGTAGTTACGAGAAGAACTGACTAAAGAAGATAAACTGGAGAAGAAACTTTAAATGTTGGATGTTAAATGTTTGGTGAAAAAGATTGTTACAGAATGGTTACATAGATTGTAGAGTAAAAGTATGTAGATGCAGGTATAAGTACCCTTTTTAACTAATCTGTTTTGCTAATCAGATATGTACAGTCTGGCTGAGTGATTAATAACCACATGTAGAAGCCAAAATCAACTGGAAACATTGGAGTTAAAAGGATAAACAAACTAGGAGAGGTGGCTTAGTGGTTAAGGCATTTGCCTGTGAAGCTTAAGGACCCTGGTTCCATTCTCCAGGACACATGTAAGCCAGATGCACAAGGGGGCACATACACCTGGAGTTCATTTGTAGTGGCTAGAGACCCTGTCACGCACATTCTCTCTCTTTCATAAATAATTTAAAGAATTTTTTTTAAAGGATAAACAACCTGGGCATGGTGGCACATGCCTTTAATTCCAGCACTCCAGAGACAGAGGCAGGAGGATCACCATGAGTTCAAGGCTATCCTGAGTTTACACAGTGAATTCCAGGTCAGCCTGGGCTAGAGTGAAACCCTACCTTGAAAAACCAAAAATAAATAAATAAATAAAAAGGATAACCAATATTTTGGTTCCTGCTACTGGATCAGAAGGCCACAGGAGATGATGGGAGAATACTAACTTCTAGCTTCTGATAAGTTACTTATCTTCTTGATCAGAGAGGCTATGGAGACCCAGAGATGAATTACAAGTAAGTATATCTGCAACAGGAGAGTCACATCAGAGGAAAATCAGTCCTCCTGGCTTCCCAAAAGAGGGAAGGCCACTTGGTCAGCAAGGCCTTGGCTCATCCTTGCAGATGATAATGCTGAGAGTCATAGAACTCAAAGGTCCCTAAAAGTCTCTCCTACAGTGCCATTATTTTATTTTATTTTTTAAGTTTTTATTTATTTTTATTGATGACTTCCATGATTGTAAACAATATCCCATGATAATTCCCTCCCTCCCCCCACTTTCCCCTTTGAAATTCCATTCTCCATCATATTCCCTCCCCCCTCAATCAGTCTCTTTTATTTTGATGTCATGATCTTTTCCTCCTATTATGATGGTTTTGTGTAAGTAGTGTCAGGCACTGTGAGGTCATGAATATCTAGGCCATTTTGTTTCTGGAGGAGCACATTGTAAGGAGTTCTACCCTTCCTTTGGATCTTACATTATTTCTGCCACCTCTTCCACAATGGACCCTGAGCCTTGGAAGGTGTGATAGAGATATTTCAGTGCTGAGCACTCCTCTGTCACTTCTTCTCAGCACTAAGGTGCCTTCTGAGTTATCTCAAGGTCACTGCCATCTGAAAAGATACAGCACCATTATTGACCTCCAAAATATACAGTTAATTCTGTCAGCCTACATGTTCTTAATCATCCAGTAAGAAAATATAACTACAATATAAACAGTGATTCAGACTAATAGGCTACTCTGCCTGATGTTGACTTACAATACTAAACTCTAACTAATGTCTACATTACAATACTAAACTCTAACTCATGCCTTCTGCTTCTGCTTCTGCCTGTCCCTGATTAACTTCACCTTCCCTGACCCCAGCTCCTCCCAATTGCCTTAGCCAAAATCAGAGCTATTCCTTGGGCTCCCTCCTTCCTTAGACCTTACCCTATCTCATCCAGGGATAAGTACACTGCCACCCCAATAGGCATTCTCAAACTTAAACTCTCTTGTGTTCCTACTCCTCCCCTGATCCCAATATGCTCCTCTTGAATACACTGATGTCCCTCTGCTTCCCCTGTCTTGCTCCAAGCCCTCTATCCCTTTCCTCTGAATGCTCACCCTCCCTTTACACCTGGCATTTTGACAAGAGTAACAAGCTCCTTTATTCTCCCTTCTGTCTTCTCATGAGGTGCACAGAGCTCTTTTCCCTCACCTTCTCTTTAATAGGTGTTTCCAGCAACTGCCCCAAAGCCAGCTCAATACAGGGATGGTATGAGAGAAATCTCTGTTTCATTTAGGACCAAGTTGTAACAACATGCTACACTGGCACTATCGATCTCACCACTGTGCAACCTCTAGCCACCATAAAACTGCCTCTTCCTCATCTTCCCTGAAGGGAGACTTATTGACTACAGTATCCAGCTCTCCCTTAAGAACTCATTGCCCCTACGGTCAGCATAAAAAAAAATACACACACACACACACACAATAAAATAAAATAAAATAAAAATAAAAACTAACCTTCGTCTGTTATTATTAACAACAGCCTGGAATTTTAGGTTCCACAGGCTCCCAAAATGGAGTTACCAAGGACAGCAGGATGGGGACAGAGACTTATCCACATTCCTCAAGAAACTGCTCAGCCATTATCCCTTCCTTGCCTAACAATGCCACCAGGTCATTATTTCCTGCCCCCTTATCTTGTAAGTCACCTAGTCACTGTTCTGGTGTCACATGCTGGCTATCTTATATCTCCCCTAAAGAAACTTTTTTTTTTTTAATTAGTTTATTTGAGAGTGACAGACAGAGAGAGAAAGAGGTAGATAGAGAGAGAGGGAGAATGGGCACGCCAGGGCCTCCAGCCACTGCAACCGAACTCCAAATGCATGCGCCCCCTTGTGCATCTGGCTAACATGGGTCCTGGGGAATGGAGCCTTGAACCGGAGTCCTTAGGCTTCACAGGCAAGCGCTTAACCACTAAGCCATCTCTCCAGCCCAAGAAACCTTTTTTTTTTTTTTTTTTTTATTAAATCTTCCATTTCTTACTTTCCCCCAACTGAAGAGCCCTATAAAGCCCACTATCTGGAATCTCAGGTGGGCTTTGCTCCACTCTTGAGAGTCAGTCCTGGCAGCTCAAGTTTTTCCCAAATAAAAACTTTCCTCTTTGCCTCAGAGTGGTTTGCATGGCCTTGGTCACTCACGAACCTTATAGGAATGGATACTTTTGGTGAACTAAGGGAATGCTCACCTTTTAGCAAGTGATTCATTCTTAAGTAAGTACTAAGGAATTCCGCTGAGTGGTGGGACAAGGACTGAAGGAGTCTCATGTAGTTGTGCTGGACACTTGAACAGCATGCCAATTTAAGAACAATGTGAAAGTTCAAAAAATTCCAAAGAAAATGAAAAAACTTTTTGTTTTGTTTTGGTTTGTTTGGGGAATACTGGAATAACCAGGGCCTCTATGTTGCCTTATAACTGCAACTTTTCTATTTTGTATTTTGTTTTTTGAGGCAGGGCATCACTCTAGCCCAGGCTGACCTGGAACTCACTCTGTAGTCCCAGGCTGACTTTGAACTCACAATAATCCTTCTATCACTGACTCCAAAGTATTGGGATTAAAATCATGCACCACCACTCTAGGACATTTTTTAAAAGTATTTAATTTAATTAAGTAATTTATTTATTTGACAGAAAGACAGAATGGGTGTACCAGGTCCTCTTGTCACTGCAAACAAACCCCAGATGCATGTACATCTGGCTTTACATGGGTATTGGGGAATCAAACCTGGGCCTTCAGGATTTGCAAGCAAGCACCTTTAACTGCTGAGCCATCTTTCCAGCCCCACTTTTCTATCTTTTATAAATTTTCTAAATCTTTTATAAATTTATAAAACGTAAGTTATAAATTCTCATATATCTCACATACACCTAGACTTACACACACATACCTCCCACACAGAACAAATAAAGTTAATATAAAACTTTTTGGACAAACTGACTCATCATCTTTGCTGGAGTAGCTAAAGTTAAAATGGTAACACCTGATTTTAGTACATATATTTCTCTGAGAACATAGTTGCCAATCCTGTTTTTTTTTTTTTTTTTTTTTTTTTTTGATAGCTCTCTGCAACTGTCTATGCAGACTAAGCTGGCTTTGAACTGGTAATGTTCTTCTGCCTCTGCCTCCTGAGTGCTGAGACCACACACCCAAACAATTTTGCTTTTCTAAACATTGCTTGTTAGTCTATGATTGAACACAAGCTTAGAGGACAAGAGCAGCTTCCATAGGTTGTGGTTCTCCCAGGCCTACTGAATTTGAAGTAAGTGATGAGCAATATATGAAAAGAGAATGTAAGTTTCTGTTTGTTTTTACATAAGTATTTTTAAAGACAGGGCCTCATGTAGCCCAGCCTGGTCCCAAATTCCTATGTAGCCAAGGATGACCTTAAATTCCTGATACTCCTTGCCTCCCTCTCCCAAGTGCTAGGGCTACAGGAACTAGTCACTAACACCTGTTCAGAGAGTGCTGAGAATCGAACCCAGTCTTTCATACATGCTAGGCAAACACTTACTCTGCCAAGAAAGCTATAGCCTTGGCCCATATTGCCACATCACTTCTGTTTTTCTTCTTTGAGGCAGGGACTCACTCTAGCCCAGGCTTATCTGCAATCCACTATGTAGTCTCAGGGTGACCTTGAACTCATGGCAGTCTTCCTATTTCTGCCACCCCAGTGCTGGGATTAAAGGTGTGCACCACCACACCCAGCCCTGTTCATCTTTTACTGTAACTTATTTACATATTAAACTTTATTACAGTTGTGTAACTATAGGGAACACCAGTATCTACAGGACGCAATGTTATCTGTGGCTTTGGGTGTCCCGTGGGCCTTGGGGAACACATCCCCCATTTATAAGGACATATGACTGTACCTACAACTTGGAATTAACTTGTAGCATCCAAATACTAAAGCCTTTTATGGCTTTCTTGTTGTTTATTTTTTGTTTTGTTTTGTTTTTGCTTTTGGAGGTAGGGTCTCACACTAGCTCAGGCTGACCTGGAATTCACTATGTAGTCTCAGGGTGGCCTAGATCCTGCTACCTTTGCCTCCTGAGTGCCAGGATTAAAGGCATGTGCCACCATGCCTGGCTTACTAAAGCCTTTTAAATGCATCCTTTATTTGTAGGTGATTAGCTATTAATAATGGTGAGGTTGTAAAATGTGTTATATAGCCATTGAGATCCATTTTTCTCTACTACTCAGTATGACTAAAACAACTCAAAAGCATTTTATTTATTTATTTTAGAGAGACAGAGAGAGAATTGGCACACCAGGTCCTCAGCCACAACAATTGAACTCCAGATGCTTTTGCCACCTAGTGGACACATGCATCGTTACTCTTACCTCACCTTTGTGCATCTGGCTTACATGGGATCTGGAGAGTCGAACATGGATTGTTAGGCTTCATAGGCAAGCACCTTAAGTGCTAGGCCTCTCTCCAGCCCCAGCATTTTTATATTAATTTTTTTTTTATTTTGGTTTTTCTTTGTTTTTTTGAGGTAGGGTCTCACTCTAGCCTAGGCTGACCTGGAATTCACTCTGTATTCTCAGGGTGGCCTCGAACTCATGGTGATCCTCCTACCTCTGCCTCCCGAGTGCTGGGATTAAAGGCGTGTGCCACCACACCCGGCTTATATTAAAATATTTTTTTAAAACTTTTAAAAATAGTTTTTATTATTTATTTGCGAGAAAGAGGGAGGGAGAGAGAGAGAGAGAGAGAGCGAGAGAGCGCAAGTACCAGCCAGGACCTCCAGCCACTGCAAATGAACTCCAGATGCATGTGCCCCCTTGTGCATCTGGGGGTTCTGGGGAATCGAACCGAGGTCCATTGGCTTTGCAGGCAAGTTCCTTAACCACTAAGCCAACTCTCCAGTCCAAAATATTTTTTAAATATTATTTTATTTTTTTATTTGACAGAGTAAGAGGGGGGGAGAGAGAGAGAAGAATGGGCATGCAAGGGCCTCCAGCCACTGCAGGTGAACCCCAGATTCATGTGCCCCCTTGTGCATCTGGCTAACGTGGGTGCTGGGGAATCAAACCTGGGTCCTTTGGCTTTGCAGGCAAATGCCTTAACTGATAAGCCATCCCTCCAGTCCTATTTTTATTTTATTTTTATTTTTATTTTTTGATTTTATTTTATTTTATTTATTTATTTTTCTCCATTTTTATTAATATTTTCCATGATAACAAAAAAATCCCATGGTATTACCCTCCCCCCTTTCCCCTTTGAAATTCCATTCTCCATCATATCCCCTCCCCATCTCAATCTTTCTACTTACATATATACAATACCAACCTAATAAAAGCCCTCCTCCCTTTCTTTCTCTTCCCTTTATATCTCCTTTTTTAACTTACTGGCCTCTGCTACTGAGTTCCAGTCCTATTTTTAAAATATTTTAAATCTCACTAACTAAAACTAAACTGCTTGAGACAAATTTATTTTAAGAATGTAGTATTCAGGGCCAAGGAGATGGCTCAGTTAGTAAAGTGCCATATATATATATAAAATAAATATGACAACCTGAGTTCAGACCACCATTACACACATAAAAGCAAGACCCAGTAATGTGTGCACTGGGGAGACAGAGACAGGAGGATCCCTGGAGCTTGCTGGCTAGCTAGCCTGGTTGAATTGATAAGCTCAAATTTTAATGAGATACACTGTCTAAAAAAATAAGGTGGAGAGCAACTGAGGGAGATATCCACCATCAACCTCTGGCCTACACAAGCAAACATTCATACACATATGCACACATAGGGTATACACATGCACAAACATACATATGCGTTTATCAGACATATACACACATAGAAAAAGAGTGTGATGTGTCCATAAAACAAATTCCAAATACTCTTTTTAAAAAAGAATTTTTTTCCTGTATTTATTTGAGGGAGAGAAAGAGGCAGAGAGAGACAGAGAGAGAATGAGCGTACCAGGGCCTCTAGCCACTGCAAACAAACTCCAGACACATGAACCCCCTTGTACACCTGGCTTATGTGGGTCCTAGAGAATCAAACCAGGATCCTTTAGCTTTGCAGGCAAGTGCCTTAACAGCTAAACCATCTCTCCAGCCCCAAACTACAAATGCTCGTTAGCAATAATGCAGTACTACACTGATTTTAAGCCTCATGTGTGCTTGCTTTTTGGTATGTGCATTTGATTTTTTAAAATTATATTTATTATTATGAACTTTTCAGTATGAGCCTATCACATATTGGTCTTGTTCTCATCAGGTTATACTCTCTCTCTATTTCTTTTTTTCTCCTGTTTTTGTTTTTGGGGGTAGGGTCTCACTCTAGCCCAGGTTGACCTGGACTTCACTATGTAGTCTCAGGGTAGCCTCAAACTCATGGTGATCCTCCTACCTCGGTCTCCCAAGTGCTGAGATTAAAGGCATGTGCTACCACATCCGGCTAATATAATCTTTTTTAAAAAACTGTTTTATTTTTACTTATTTATTTATTTGACAGAGAAAAGGGAGCAGGGTGGGGGGAGAATGGGCACACCAGGGCCTCCAGCCACTGCAAATGAACTCTAGACGTGTGTGCCCACTTGTGCATCTGGCTAATGTGGGTCCTGGGGAATCGGACCTGGGTCCTTTGCCTTTGTAGGCAAATGCCTTAACCGCTAAGCCATCCCTCCAGCCCTAATACAATCTTTTGTTGTTGTTGTTTTTCAAGGTAGGGTCTCACTCTAGCCCAGACTGACCTGGAATTTAATATGTAAATAGTAATAAGACTGACTGGTATATTCATGACCGGTAATAGGGTGGCCTCATGGCTAACCTCTTACCTCTGCTTCCTAAGTGTTGGGATGAAAGGCATGTACCACCATAACCAGCTAATATAATCTTTTAAAAAATATTTTGTTTATTTGCTACTTATTTGAGAGAGCATGAGAGAGAAACAGGCAGATATATAGAGAGAATAGGCATGCCAGGGCCTCTAGCTACTGAAAACAAACTCCGGATGCATGTGTCACCTGTGCATGCGGCTTTATGTGGATACTGGGGAATTAAACCCCAGTCCTTAGGCTTGGCAGGCAAGTGTCTTAAACATTAGGCAATCTCTCCAGCCCTGGGTTATACTCTTTGTTGTTGTTGTTTTGGTTTTTTGAGGTAGGGTCTCACTGTAGCCCAGGCTGACCTGGAATTCACTCTGTGGTCTCAGGGTGGCCTTGAACTCATGGTGATCCTTCTACCTCTACCTCCTGAATGCTGGGACTAAAGACATGTGCCACCACACCTGGCTCTGGGTTACACTCTTATAACCTCTTTCAGGTGCCCCTATTCCACTGAAGGCCTATCTCAATGGAGTTGTTTGTATTCACTGGGGGGTCATGAATATACCAGTCAGTCTTAGTGGGGAGGGGGGACAAGCCTCACAATGCACCTTCCCACCCTGTAGCTCGTACAACCTTTCCACTACTTTTTCCACAATGTTCCCTGAGACTTGGTGGTCATGTTATATGTCTCCTTTAGTGTTGAGCTGTGTGGAACCTCCAAATTTCTGCTTTGATGAGTTTTGAGTCTTCCCACTGACTACCACTGTCTCCCTGGAAGAGGTTGTCAGGCTAGCAGTGAGAGCAGCATGCATATTTAAATCACCACTTCCTCTGTAGTGTCTCCTAGGCCCTGGTAGATATGATAGAGATGACTTGGCTTGTGCTAGACAGTCACCTGCCTTTTCTTGTCCTATTGATGGACCTTGGTTGTCCACAGTATTCACTGCCATCCATTAAAAGCAGATTTGCAGGCTGGAGAGATGGCTCAGCAGTTAAAGGTACTTGCTTGCAAAGCCTGACAACCTGGGTCAGATTCCCTAGACCCCATGTAAAGCCAAAGTGGACAATGTGTCTGGAATTTGTTTACAGTGGCAGGAGGCCCTGGCATGTTTTAAACCTACTCCTCTCTGTCTGCCTCCCTCCTGCGTGCTCTCTCTCTCTCCCCTATCCCTCCCCAAATAAATAATAATTTTTGTTGATTTTTCAAGGTTGGATCTCACTCTTGCCCAGGCTGACCTGGAATTAGTCTCAGGCTGGCCTTGAACTCACAGCAATCCTACCACCTCAGCCTCCTGAGTGCTGGGATTAAAGGCTTGCACCGTAATGCCCAGCAAAAATATTTTTAAGGCCGGGTGTGGTGGTGCATGTCTTTGAGGCCAGTCTGAGACTACATAGTGAATTCCAGATTAGTCTGGCTAAAGTGAGACCCTACCTCGAAAAAACAAAACAAAACAAAACAAAACAAAACAAAACAAAACAAAACAAAACAAAAAAAGCAGATTCTCCATGACTGAGAGTCACATGAATCAAAGAAAGAATTCTTTTTTTGGTTTTCCTAGGTAGGGTTTCACTCTAGCCCAGGCTGACCTGGAGTTTCACTATGAAGTCTCATCATGGCCTCGAACTCATGGTGATCCTCTTCCCTCTGCTTCCTGAGTGCTGGGATTAAAGGTGTACATACCACACCCAGGTTAAGAAAGAATTTTTGATGAGCATCCCTTTCTTCTTAGCCAAATAACAGTGGGAGATTCTCTCTAGAGTTTATGACTTTTCTATCCATAGGATTCTGATTTGGTTCTCAGTGTCAGATATGAATTCCCTCCCACTGAGTGGGCCTCATATTCAGCTGGTGAACAGTTGATTACCCCCAGAGCCTGTGTGCCACTATTGCACAGGTATATACATCTTGCCTAGCTGGTCGATTTTGAAGCTTGTAAGATTCTCCTGCTTGTTCATACCATTGGTGACCATTATTCCCTAGCAGATCACATAGCACTTCTCTGCATTATGAGGACTAGCCAACAGGGATCTGGCTTCTCAGTTCCAGCATGATGTCTTTATCCCGTGTTCTCACTGTGATGTCTGCAGCAATAGGATCTTACCATTTAGTTCTGTTGGATAACCAAGTACTTTGGCAATGGCCTACAATGTTTTGGGAACCTTGTGGGCTTCCCTAACCAACAGCTCTCTGTGGGGAGTAACTCAGTTCTGGCACTGGGATTTTCTAACCAAAGCCTTTGGTTTTAGAGTTGTTTTCTCCATCCCTTACAGGGTACTTCTGCCTGAACAACCCCCCACCCCTTATTAAGTGTTATTAAATCTTCCTTCCTTCCTTCCTTTTTTTTTTTTTTTTTTGAGGTTGGGTCTCACTCTAGCTCAGACTGACCTGGAATTTGCTCTGTAGTCTCAGGGTGGCCTCGAACTCATGGCAGTCCTCTTACCTCTGCCTCCTGAATGCCTGGGATTAAAGGCATGTGCCACCACACCTGGCTAAATGTTTCTTTTAATTAGTTAACCAGGAAGGTTTCTATGCTAACTGATTCATGCTATCATCAGTTTTGTGTAATTCCCCCACCCTTCCTTACCCCCCATCTTTCCCCTCACTACCCCTTTGTCCTCTGTATTCTGTCCCTCCACTTGCTTGACAAATATCCCCTTCTCATCTCTCTCTGTTTCCACTTTCTCCTAGCCTCATTCTAGTTTCTTGCCATTATTGCTGATGCTTACTACAACTTACAATCAAATCAAGCTGTTCCATGTTAGGAATTGCATATGGAAAACAACATGTGGTATTTGTCTTTCTGAGCCTTTATGACCTTCTTAGTATCATTTTTCAAGTCTATCCATTTTCCCAAAATTTTCATAATTTTATCTTTCCTTAACACTGAGTATATTCATTGTGTATATGTACCACATCTTCATTATCCATACATCCATTGATGGCCTTCTGGCATGTTTTCAAATCCTAGTTATTGTGAAAGAGGAGCAACAAACATGGCTAAGCATGTAGCTCTATGGTAGAGTCTAGGGTTTATGGCTAGAAGAGGTATAGCTTGGTCATATGGTCTATTTTCAGTTTTCTTGTTTATTTTTATTTATTTATTTGAGAGTGACAGAGAGAGAGAGAGAAAGAGAGAGAGAGAGAGAGAATGGGTGCACCAGGGCTTCCAGCCACTGCAAATGAACTCTAGATGCATGCGCCCCTTGTGCTTCTGGATAATGTGGGTCCTGGGGAATCGAGCCTTGAACTGGGGTCCTTAGGCTTCACAGGCAAGTGCTTAACCACTAAGCCATCTCTCCAGCCCAGGTTTTTAAGGAGGCTCCATACTGATTTCCATAGTGGCTGTACAAGTTTGCACTCCCGCCAGCAATGGATGAGAGTTCCTCATTCTCCACACCCTCACCAACATTTGTCACCATTTGATTTTAAAAAAATATTTATTTATTTATTTATTTGAGAGAGAGAGAGAGAGAGAGAGAGAGAGAGAGAGAGAGAGAAGATGGGTATGTCATGGCCTCTAGCCATTGCAAACAAACTCCAAACTCATGCACTTTTTGCACCTGGCTTTACATGGGCACCAAAACCCAGGTCCTTAGGCTTTGCAGGCAAGTTTTTTTTGAAGGCAAGGCCTTCAATACTGAGTCATCTCTCCAACCCATCACTTTTGTGATAATACCCATTCTTACAGTAGTGAAAAAAGGAAGGAATGGCTTCTCAAAGTCATTTTAATTTGCATTTCTGTGATAGCTAAAGATGTTGGACATCTTTTAAGGTATTTATTTCCATTTACATTTCTTCTTTTGAGAACCCTCTGTTCAATTCCCCACCCCATTGTTTGCATGGATTGCTTGATATATATATACATATACATACATATATATACATATATACATATATACACATATACGTACATATATATATAATTATTTATGTATTTGAGAGAGAGAGAGAGAGAAAGGGAAGGAGAGAATGGGCGTGCCAGGACTTCCAGATGCTGCAAATGAACTCCAGATGCATGCGCCACCTTGCGCATCTGGCTTATGTGGGTCCTTAGGAATCGAACCTTGGTCTTTGGGCTTTGCAGGCAAGCACCATGTTAACTGCAAAGCTATCTCCCCAGCCCTGTTTGCTTTTTAAAAATATTTATTTTTTTACTTGAGAGAGACAGAGACAGAGAAAAAGAGGCAGATAAAGAGAGAGAAGGTGCGCACCAGGCAGGGCCTCTAGCCATTGCAAACCAACTCCAGACACATGTGCCACCTTGTGCATCTGGCTTATGTGGGTACTGGAGAATCAAACCTGGGTCCTTAGGCTTCAAAAGCAAGCAGCTTCACCAATAAGCCATCTATCCAGCCCTTGCTTGCTTTAAAAATTTTTTTTTAATTTTTTGTTTGTTTATTTATTTATTTGAGAGGCACAGAGAGAAGGAGGCAGAGAGAGAGAGAGAGAGAGAGAGAATGGGCATGCCAGAGCTTCCAGCCTCTGTAAACGAACTCCAGATGCATGCACCCCCTTGTGCATCTGGCTAACGTGGGTCCTGGGGAATTGAGCCTCGAACTGGGGTCCTTAGGCTTCACAGGCAAGCGCTTAACAGCTAAGCCATCTCCCCAGCCCTAAAAAATGTTTTTGTTCATTTTTATTTATTTATTTGAGAGTGACAGACAGAGAGAGAAAGAGGCAGAGAGAGAGAGAATGGGCGCGCCAGGTCCTCCAGCCACTGCAAAAGAACTCCAGATGCGTGCGCCCCCCTGTGCATCTGGCTAACATGGGTCCTGGGGAATCAAACCTTGGACAGGGGTCCTTAGGCTTCACAGGCAAGCGCTTAACTGCTAAGCCATCTCTCCAGCCCCCTTGCTTGCTTTTTTATTGCTTAGTTTTTGAAGTCTTTATATATTCTAGATATTAAACCTCTGTCAGATGTATAGGTGGCAAAGATTTTCTCCCATTCTGCAGGTTGTCTATTGATTCTGTTGATTATTAGCTTACCTGTACAATAGCTGTTTAGTTTCATGAGATCCCAGTGCTTGAGTGTTTGTCTAATTCACTTGGCTACTAGGGTCTTATTCATAAATTTTTTTCCTATGCGTGTATCTTGGTGTTGTGGTTGGCTTAGCATTGCTGGGACAAAAATCCAATCAGAAGAAGCTTATGGGATGAAGAGGGTTATTTCAGGTTTATAGTTCACAGGAACGCCGTCAATAGCAGAAGAAACTGGCTCATTTCCATAGATTCATAGCAGACGCCATCAAACAGCCAGCAGCACCACCACCAGTAAGCATGAATAGCCACAGCTCCAACTGTTTTTCCCATACCTAAAGGCTACACTCAGATCCAACCCCCCCCCCCACCACCACCACACACACCTTAGTGTTGAACTCCAAGATCCACCCACAGTGATAATACCTCTTGGTAGGGCTCTGCCTACTCAAGACTCAAGATTCAAGGCTAGGTCTATGGGGCAACACATTAAAATCACTACACTTGGAGTGTTCTTCCTATGTTTTCTTCTAGTTGTTTTAGAGTTTCAGGTCTTTTCTGTTTTGAAGTAGGGTCTTGCTGTAACCCAGGCTGACCTGGAATTCACTATGTAGTCTCAGAGTGGCCTAAAACTCACAGCATTCTTCCTACCTCTGCCTTGTGAGTGCTGGGATTAAAGGCATGTGCCACCATGACCAGTTGAGTTCCAGATCTTATATTGAGGTCCTTGATCCACTGGGAGTTAACTTTTAAAAAAAATTATTTATTTATTTATTGGGTGGGGGGGGGCAGAGAATGGGCATGCCAGGGCCTCTAGCCATGGCAAATTAACTCCCTTGTGCATCTGGCTTATGTGGGTCCTGGAGAATTGAACCAGGATCCTTTGGCTTTGCATGCAAATGCCTTAACTGCTAAGTCATTTCCCCAGCCCTGAGTTTTTTTTTAATAGTTTTTTGGGGTAGGGTCTCACTCTGGTCCAGGCTGACATGGAATTTACTATCCAACTCACAGTGATCCTCCTACCTCTGTCTCCAGGTGCTGGGACTAAGGACATGTGCCATCACGCCTGGCTGATTTTTCTTGAGGTAGGGTCTTGCTCTAACCCAGGCTTACCTGGAACTCACTATCTAGTCTCAGGCTGGCCTTGATCCTCCTGTCTCAGCCTCCTGAGTTCTGGGATTAAAGACATGAGCCACCATGCTCTGCAGGAGTTGATCTTTTAATAGGGTAATAGAAATGGGTCTACATTCGTTCTTCTACATGTGGTTATCTAATTTTTCTAACACAATTTGTTGAAGATGTCATCTTTTTTCCAGTGTGCATTTTTGATCTCTTTTGTCAAAAGTCAGTTAGCTGGACTTTTGGTTAAGATGGTGGTGTAGGAACCATGCCAAAGCAGCCTAGGGGAGAAAAAGCCAAAAAAAAAAAAAAAAAAAACCAGCAAAATACTCTTTTCTACTAAAAAGTGAAGTGTATAAGAAATTATCAACTATAGCAGAGAAGTAGGAGAGATCCAGAGCGTCTAGAGCCCACAGAAGCAGGCAGAAGTGGCTCCAGCAGTAGAGGCACCAGGTCCGCATGGCCACAGCTGTCAGGCTTGGCCTGAGCCGCAGGAAAAGCCAGGTGAGGAGACTCTCCACTTATACTGGCCTGCTTGCAAACTCAAGAAATGTGAAGGGAGGATGGTAGGGAAGAATGGAGGAGTGACTAGTGAGGAAGAGGATCATGTGGACCAGCAGGAGAAATAGAGGCACCAACCACAGTCTCCCCTTCCCCACCACCAGCACAAGTACCAATGAGCACCAGAGACCTGGGGAAGGGAGATCACCTTCACAGCACTTGGCACCTGGCACAGGTGACCAGACCAGTGATCCAATGGCCCAGCCAGCCTACCTGAGCCCACAGTGCAGCAAAGAAAGACCCAAGCGAGAACGCAGCATAACTGAAATGAATACAATCCCAAAAGGTAGCTGGGATTACACTAGGTCAGTATCCACCAAATAAGCCTGGTATATAGGCTTGAATTGGAATTGCTGATTGTACCTTCCATGTAAGGATAAGTTATATGTTAAATCAGATGGATGGTCAGATTTGCCATTCTGTTTTTTTTTTTTTTTTTTTTTTTTTGGTTTTTCGAGGTAGGGTCTCACTCTAGCCCAGGCTGACCTGGAATTCGCTGTGGAGTCTCAGGGTGGCCTCAAACTCACGGCAATCCTTCTACCTCTACCTCCCGAGTGCTGGGATTAAAGGCGTGCACCACCATGCCCGGCTGAGATTTGCCATTCTTAAATAAGCTATATTTGGGGCTTGTCATTTGTTGCTTCCTGATTTATAGTGCCTTTGTTTCCTCTTCTTTTGTTCATTAGGGAAGGGACTCACTTGGTCACAAGCTGTCTTGGAACCCTCAACAGACCAGAAATCTTAGCCTCCTAGTTGACAGGGTTAAGGGTATGGGGCAACACACATCCTAAGGGACTGTGACTTTGTTGGAGAATCTGGTTGTCATAATACCTACTCTTGCATAAATACTCTGTGCTGTTTTTCATTGAATGTGTACAGTGTTTAGTTAATATTTAGAATCTGCCTGTACTTGAATACACTTATACTAGGCAAACCCAACATCAAGGGTCACCTTTGTAGATACTCTGAGAATCATAAGAGCCAAACCTAGCACCTTAAGCTCCTATCCTGAAGATATATAACACCAGATTGATTGACACATCTAATAATACTGGCGCTAACTAGAAAATCCAAGCATTAAATTAATCCAAGATGCAAAAATACGTACATTTTAATACAAGAAACACCAAAAATCAAGACAATTATAAATCTACCAAAAAGTATTAATGCATCAGAAATGACCACCAGTGAGAATGAGTTAGAGGAAATGCCTGAGAAAGATTTCAAAAGAATGATTATAAATATGTTCAAAGAAATTAAAGAGGAAATTAAAGGAATCAAAGAAGACACAGGAAACAAATTTAATGAAATAAGGAGGTCAATACAAGACATAAATAAGGAAATAGAAATAATAAAGAAAAACCAATCGGAATTACTAGCAATGAAGAATACAGTTAAAAGTTTTACTTAAGATGGCAGCGTAGAAACCACACCAAAGCAGCCTAGGAGAGAAAAAGCCAACAAACAAACAAACAACCCAGCAAAATATTCTCTTCTACTAAAAAGTGAGGTGCATAAGAAATTATCAACTATAGCAGAGAAGTAGGAGAGACGCAGAGCATCTAGAGCCCACAGAAGCAGGCAGAATCGGCTCCAGCAGCAGCGGCACCAGGTCTGCGGTGGGACCAGGTCCACAGGGCCACAGCTGCAAGGCTCGGCTTGAGCTGCAGGCAAAGCCAGGTGAGGGGATTTTCCACTCACACCAGAGCTCCTCACAAACTCAAGAAACATGAAGGGAGGACTGCAATGACCAATGGAGGAGCAGATCATGAGGTAGAGGATCACATGTACCAGCGGGAGAACTAGAGCCACAATCCATAGCCTCCCCTCCCCCACCACCAGCACAAGCACCAGAAAGCACCAGAGACTGGGGGAAGGGAGCTCACAACACCCAGCACCAGCAACCAGAGCAGCGATCCAGTGATCCAGCCAGCCTACTTGAACTCACAGCGCACCAAAGAGGGACCCAAGCAGGAGCGCAGCATAACTGAGACCAAAATCATCCCAAAAGGTAACTGGGATTACACCAGGTCAGTACCCACCAAATAAGCCTGGTATATACGCTTGAATTGGAAGTGCTAGTTGCAACTTCCATATCAGGATAAATTATATGTTAAATCTGATGGAAGGTCATATTTGCCATTCTTTACTAAGCTATATTTTGGGCTTGTTATTTGTTGCTTCCCGATTTATAGTGGCTTTTTCTCTTCTTCTGTTGTTCATAAGGGAAGGGTCTCACTTAGTCACAAGCTGACTTGGAACCCTCAACAGACCAGAAATCTTAACCACTTAGGTGACAGGCTTAAGAGTGTGGGGCAACACACTTCCTAAGGGACTGTGACTTTGTTAGAGGATCTGGTTGTCATAATACCTACTCTGGCATAAATAATCTGTGCTGTTTTTCATTGAATGTGTGCATTGTTTAATTAAATTTTAGAATCTGCCTGTATTTTCTTCCACTCAGCCTACTTGAATTCTCTCGAGAATACCAGGCAAACCCAACATCAAGGGTCACTTTTGTAGATACTCCGAGAATCATAAGAGCCACACCTAGCACCTTAAGCTCCTATCCTGAAGATATATAACATCAGATTGATTGATACATCTAATAATACTGCAGCTAACTAGAAACTCCAAGCATTAAGTTAATCCAAGATGCAAAAATATGTATATTATAATACAAGAAACACCAAAAGTAAAGACAATATAAATCCACCAAAAAGTAATAATGCATCAGAAATGACCTCCAGTGAGAACAAGTTAGAGGAAATGCCTGAGAAAGATTTCAAAAGAGTGATTATAAATATGCTCAAAGAAGTCAAAAAGGAAATCAAAGGAATGAAAGAGGAAATTAAAGGAATCAAAAACACAGGAAACCAATTTAATAAAATAAAGAGGTCAATACAAGACATAAATAAGGAAATAGAAATAATAAAGAAAACCAGTCGGAATTACTAGCAATGAAGAACACAGTCAATGAAACAAAAAACTCTGTAGAAAATCTCACCAGTAGAATGGATGAAGAAGAGGACAGAATATCTAAACTAGAAGACCAGGTGGCAGATCTAATACAGTCCAACAAAGAGAAAAACAAACTAATGGGAAAGTATGGATGGGAATTTCAAGATATTTGGGACACTATGAAAAGATCAAACATAAGAATTCAGGGTATAGTAGAAGGAGAAGAATTTCACTTCAAAGGCGTAGTAGGCATTTTCAACAAAAACAGAAAAAAACTTCCCCCAAATTGGGAAAGAGATGCCAGTGCAAATACAGGAATCCTTTAGAACACCAACCAGACAAAACCTGGAAAGAACCTTTCCTTGCCATATTATAATTAAACTACCAAACATACAAACCAAAAAAAAAATATATGTATATATATTGAAAGCAGTTAGAGAGAAAAATCAAGTTACCTACAAAGGCAAGCCCATCAGGATCACAGCAGATTGCTCAACACAAAGTTTAAAAGCCAGAAGGGGGCTGGAGAGATCGCTTAGCGGTTAAGTGCTTGCCCGTGAAGCCTAAGGACCCCGGTTCGAGGCTCAATTCTCCAGGACCCACGTTAGCCAGATGCACAAGGGGGCACATGCGTCTGGAGTTCGTTTGCAGTGGTTGGAGGCCCTGGCGTGCCCATTCTCTCTATCTCCCTCTTTCTCTCTCTGTCTGTCACTCTCAAATAAATAAATAAAAATGAACCAAAAAATTAAAAAAAAAAAAAGCCAGAAGGGCTTGGAGTGATGTATTCCAAGTTCTGAAAGATAACAACTGTCAACCAAGGTTACTTTATCATGCAAAGCTATCCATTCAAATAGACAGAGAAATAAGGACATTCCATAACAAAAGCAGGCTAAAGGAATATTTGAAGACAAAATCAGCTCTACATAAACTACTTGATAGAACCCTCCATGCTGAAGAGAAAGAAAAGCACACATATAAGAAACCTGGGAATAACAAACCATACTCAAATACTAGCTAATATGAGAGAGCAAAGGTAAAACCAGAAGAACTACAAAAAATGGCAAAAATAAATACACACCTATCAATAATATCTCTTAATATCAATGGCCTCAATGACCCAATCAAAAGACAGAGATTTTCAGACTGGGTTAAAAAGCAGAATCCTTCAATTTGTTGCCTCCAAGAAATTCACATTTCTACAAAGGATGGACACTATCTTAGGGTGAAAGGTTGGAAAATGGTGTTTCAAGGAAATTGGCATGGAAAACAAGAAGGGGTTGCTATCCTAATATCTGGCAAGGTAGACTTCAGTCCAACATTAGTTAGGAAAGATAAGGAAGGTCACTTTATATTGATTAAAGGCACACTCCAACAAGAGGACATTATAATCCTAAACATATATGCACCTAACATGGGGGCTCCCAACTTCATGAAACAAATGTTATTAGAAAAAAGGTCACAGATAACACCAAACACAGTGGTAGTGGGTGAGTTCAACACTCCACTCTCATCAGTTGACAGGTCATCCTGGCAAAAAAATAAATAAACATAGAGGCATCTGGATTAAATGAGGTCATAAAAGAAATTGACCTAACAGATATATATAGGACATTTCAGCCAAATGCTGAAGAATGCACGTTCTTTTCAGCAGCACAAGGAACATTCTCTAAAATGGACCACATATTAGGACACAAACTAAATCTTTGTGTATGTGTGTGTGTGTGTGTGTGTTTAGTTCAATTTTATTTTATTTTAATTTTTTCCCATTTTTTAACATTCCATGATTATAAAAAATATCCCATGGTAATACCCTCCCTCCCCGACTTTCCCCTTTGAAATTCCATTCTCCATCATATTCCCTCCCCATCTCAATCAGTCTCTCTTTTATTTTGATGTCATGATCTTTTCCTTCTCTTATGGTGATCTTGTTTAGGTAGTGTCAGGCACTATGAGGTCATGGATATCCAGGCCATTTTGTGTCTGGAGGAGCATGTTGTAAGGAGTCCTACCCTTCCTTTGGCTCTTACATTCTTTCCGCCACCTCTTCCGCATTAGACCCTGAGCCTTGGAAGGTGTGATCGAGATGTTACTCAGTACTCCAGTCACTTCTTTCCAGCACTATGATACCTTCTGAGTCGTCCCAAGGTCACTGCCATCTGAAAAGATAATATTCTCTACCCAAAGTGAGAGTAGCATTAATATAAGTGTATAAATATTAAGAGAAGTGCTTACTGGGCAGTTTGATAAGCATAGTATATACATTTATCCAGACATCAGCAGATGTTACAACCCTAGGACTCCTGACTACCCCTGATTTAAGTTTTCAGTATCAGGGATGTATTCCCTCTCATGGAATGGGCCTCCAGTCCAATTGGAGGGCAGTTGGTTTCTACCATGACAGACGTGCCACTATTGCACCCATTGGCTCATTTGGCCTGCCTGGCCAATTATAAAGTTTGCAGTGTCTGCTGTTGAGTATCTTCACTGGTCGTATCTTTTTCTCCCATTGAACTACATGTAGAATGGCTTCTTCCAGCTTTCTCTCAGCTGGTCTACATGGAGGAGGTTATCAGCTCAGTTCCAGCAGGATTTCTCAGTGGCCTTGCAGCCCCAGTATGTGGAGTCTTCAGCAATAGGGTCTTACCATCTATTCCTGGTGAGGAACCAAGGGCCTCGACAATGGCCTATAATGTTTTGGGGGCATCAGGGATCTCCCTGGCCAACAACTCACTGGAGGTATCCCATCCTTGGCACTGAAAATTTTCTAACAACAATCTATGGTTCCTGAGTGTTCCATTGTCCAAAACCGGAGGATTACATGTGATTTATTTGTATCCTCTTAGGTTTTGATTAGCCCTCCCTCCACCTTTGCTTTACCAAACTAAATCTTAACTAATACAGGAAAATTGAAATAATTCCTTGCATTCTGTCTGACCACAATGGAATCAAACTACAAATCAATAGTAAGAAAAACTATAGAGCATACACAAAATCATGGAAACTAAATAAGACACTACGTGGGCTGCAGAGATGACTTAGCGGTTAAGTGCTTGCCTGTGAAGCCTAAGGACCCTGGTTCAAGGCTCAACTCCCCAGGACTCATGTTAGCCAGATGCACAAGGGGGCGCATGCGTCTGGAGTTCGTTTGCAGTGGCTGGAGGCCCTGGTGCGCCCATTCTCTCTCCCTCTCTCTATCTGCCTCTTTCTCTCTCTGTCTCTCACTCTCAAATAAGTAAATTAAAATAACAAAAATAAATCAATAAACAAGACACTACTAAACGATGAATGGGTCAATGAATAACTCAAGAAGGAAATCAAAAAATTCACAGAGTCAAATGATAATGACAAGACAATATACCAAAGCCTTTGGGACACAATGAAGGCAGTCATAAGGGGAAATTTATAGCTTTAAGTGCCTATATTGAGAAATTAGAAAGGTTGCAAGTAAACAACCTAATGCTTCTCCTTAATGCCTTGGAAAAAGAAGAACAAGTTAAACCATAACTCAGTATATGGGAAGAAATTAGATTATGGCAAAAATAGAAACCAAAAAAGCAATTCAAAGAATCAATGAAACAAAGAGTTGGTTCTGTGAAAGGATAAACAAGATTGATAAACCCTTAGCAAATCTGACCAAAAAAAAAAAAAAAAAGAAAGAAAGAAGAGACACAAATTAATAAAATTAGAGATGAAAAAGTTAGCATCACAACAGGTACCACAGAAATTCAAAAAATCATAGGGACATATTATAAAAACATATACTCCACTAAGTATGAAAATCTAAAAGAAATGGATGATTTCCTTGATTTATATGACCTACCTAAATTAAATGAAGATGAGATTAATCACTTAAATAGACCTATAACAAGTAAGGAGATACAAGCAGTTATCAAAAATCTCCCAAATAAAAAAAGTCCAGGCCCAGATGGATTCACTGCTGAATTTTACCAGACCTTCAGGGAAAAACTAACGCCATTGCTTCTTAAGCTTTTCCGTAAAACAGAAAAAGAAGGAATCCTACCAAACTCCTTCTATGAAGCCACCATCACCCTGATACCAAAACAAGGCAAAGATAGAACAAAAAAAGAAAATTACAGACCAATCTCCCTCATGAACATAGATGCAAAAATTCTCAACAAAATATTGGCAAACAGAATACAAGAGTATATCTGAAAGATCATTCACCCTGACCAAGTAGGCTTTATCCCAGAGATGCAGGGATGGTTCAAGGGATGGTTCAACATATGCAAATCAATAAATGTAATACATTATACTGAAGGACAAAAATCACATGATCACCTCATTAGACACAGAAAAAGATTTGGCAAAATCCAACATCCCTTCATGATAAAAGAGACTGGGAATGGAAGGAACATATCTTGGAGCTTCGGAGCGAGACCTGCGATCCGGAACATCGCGGCTCAGCCTCACCAGCTCGCACCCAGACGTCCTCTTCCTCCACACAGATCGTAAGCACTTTTCTTAATATTTATACCCTTATATTAATGCTACTCTCACTTTGGGTAGAGAATCTTCTCTTTTCAGATGTCAGTGACCTTGGGATGACTCAGAAGGTATCATAGTGCTGGATAGAAGTGACTGGAGTACTGAGTAACATCTCGATCACACCTTCCAAGGCTCAGGGTCTAATGTGAAAGAGGTGGCAGAAAGAATGTGAGAGCCAAAGGAAGGGTAGGACTCCTTACAACGTGCTCCCTCCAGACATAAAATGGCCTGGATATCCATGACCTCATAGTGCCTGACACTACCTAAACAAGACCATCATAAGAGGAGGAAAAGATCATGACATCAAAATAAAAGAGAGACTGATTGAGATGGAGAGGGGATATGATGGAGAATGGAATTTCAAAGAGGAAAGTGGGGGAGGGAGGGTATTACCATGGGATATTTTTTATAATCACGGAAAATGTTAATAAAAATTGAGAAAAAAAAAAGACAGAAATTTCAGAAAACAGAAGGACATCCTTTGTTCTTGGATTGGAAGAATCAATATTGTGAAAATGGCAATCCTACCAAAAGCAATTTACACATTTTATGCAATCCCCATCAAAGTTCCAATGGCATTATTCATGGAAATAGAAAAACGATTCAAAAGTTTGTTTGGGCTAGGTGTGGTGGTGCACACCTTTAATCCCAGCACTTGGGAGGCAAAGGTTGGAGGATCTCCATGAGTTCAAGGCTACCCTGAGACTACATAGTTAATTCCAGATCAGCCAGGCCAGAAAGAGACCCTACCTCGAAAAACAAAAGCAAAACCAAAAACAAGCCGGTCGTGGTGGCGCACGCCTTTAATCTCAGCACTTGGGAGGCAGAGGTAGGAGGATCGCCTTGAGTTCGAGGCCACCGTGAGACTCCATAGTGAATTCCAGGTCAGCCTGGGCTAGAGTGAGACCTCACCTCAAAACACCAAAAAAAAAAAAAAAAAAAAAAAAACACACACACACACAAACAAACAAAAACAAAAACAAACAAACCAACAAACAAACAAACAAAAAAAAACCCAGAAAACAAAAAGAAAAAGTAGTTCATTTGGAAGCACAAAAAGACCTAGAATATCTAAAACACTTTTGAGCAATAAAAATAAGGCTGGTTGTATCACCATACCTGATTTTAGCCTATATTACAGACCTATAGTAAGAAAAACAGCCTCATGCTGGCACAAAAACAGACATGTGTATCAATGGAACAGAATAAAGGACTCAGATGTAAGTCCAGGTAGCTATAGCCACCTGATCTTTGACAAAAATGCCAAAAATACTCATTGGAGAAAAGATAGCCTCTTCAGCAAATTGTGCTGGGAAAACTGGATATGTATCTGTAGAAGGATGAAAATAGACCCTTATGTCTCTCCATGCACAAGAATTAAGTCCAAGTGGATCAAAGACTTTAATATCAGACCTGAAACTCTGAAACTGCTAGAGGAAAAAGTAGGAGAAACCCTTCAATATATTGGTCTTGGCAAAGACTTATGAATATAACCCCAATTACTCAGGAAATAAAACCACAGATCAACCTTTGAGACCTCATGAAATTACAAAGCTTTTGTACAGCAAAGGCCACTGTGAATAGAGCAAAGAGGTAACCAACCTACAGAATCAGAGAAAATCTTTGCCAGCTACATGTCTGACAGAGGATCAATATCCAATATATACAAAGAGCTAAAAAAAAAAAAAAAAAAAAAAAAAAAAACTAAATAAGAAATCAAACAACCCAATTAAAAAAATGGGCTATGGAACTAAATTGAGACTTCTCGAAAGAAGCAATACAGATGACATATAAACATCTAAAAAAAATGTTCTACATCCCTAGCTATCAGGGAAATGCAAATTAAAACTAGGTTGAGATTCCATTTTACCTCTGTCAGAATGGCTACCATCATGAAAACAAATTACTATAAATGCTGACAAGGATGCAGAAAAAGAGGAACCCTTCTACACTGGTGATGGGAATGTAATTTGGTCCAGCCATTATGGAAATCAGTATGGAGGTTCCTGAGACAGCTAAAAATAGATTTACCATGTGACCACTCCTAGGCATATACCACTTCTAGGCGTATATCCTAAGGACTCATCTCACTACCTTAGAGATACTTGTTCAACCATGTTTATTGCCACTCTATTCACAATAAATAGGACTCCATACAATGCTCTCCTCCAGACACAAAATGGCCTGGATGTCCATGACCTTATAGTACCTGATACTATCTACACAAAACCATCATAATAGGAGGAAAAGATGATGACATAAAAATAAAAGAGAGACTGATTGAGAGGGGGAAGGGGTATGATGGAGAGTGGAGTTGGTGGGAGGGAGGGAATTACTATGGGTTATCTACAATTATGGAAGTTGTCAATAAAAAATTTAAAAGAAAGGAAAAATCAGACTGTTCTTTAAAAAAGGAAACCAACTGCATCATTTTATTAAGAGATGTATATTAAATACCGATCTGGAAATTTTAGAAGTTAAAAAAATGGGAAAGAAATCCAATGAAGATAATACAGAAAGAGTTTTTGTAACTACATCAATAAATAAACATTTGACAAAACCAAACAAAAAATGGGGGGCTGGGGCATTGGTTCCATGGGTAAAAACATTTGCTTGCAAAGTCTGCTGATCCAATTCAATTTTCCAGGAGTGTAAAGCCAAATGTTCAACATGGCATATGTGTCTGAAGTTTTTTTGCAGCTGCAAGAGACCCTGGCATGCCCATGCTCTCTGTCTCTCTCTAATACATAACAGTAAAAAAATGCTTAAAAAGTTAATAAAAGTTGTTAATTATAAAAAATTAAAAAAATATTGGTTTGGAGGTTGCTTTACAATGAGGAAAATGCTCATAAACGATTAGGAATGGAAGCAAGGTCACAGCATGTGTGTGCATTAGTGCAGTGCCCTTGTTCTCTGTCTTTTCCTGGTGTGGATGCCTCCTTGCTTCCATTGGCCTCTTGCCCATGGGTTTTGGACCAAACACCATGCCTTCAGTTCAGTTAGAGTTCTGATGGAGAGAGATTTGAAGTTGATTTAGAAATTACAAACCACCTGTGGCCATCAAGACCATGTGGGAAGACATGGGAATGGATGATGGAGGAGGTGGTGACCCAATTCCTCTAGCACACATCATGAAGCAGTTTTGGAAAGGGTCATTCAGTAGTGTACCCACCATGAGGAAGACCCTCCTCCACTGACAGTGACACAAACAAAGAAACGGACAGATGAGATTCTTGTTTGGGTCCAGGAAGTCCTGAAAACTGACCAAGGGCCATATTTGAATTTATTTTGGTTGCAAACTACTCAGACATGATAGGTTTGCTGGATGTTACATGCAAGACTGTTGACAATATGGCTAAAGAGAAGATCCCGAGAAGACTTGCAAAATCTTCAACATCAAAAATGACTTTACTGAAGAGTAGGAAGGCCAGATATGCAAGGGGCACCAGTGGCGTGAAGAGAAATGAGTGGTTGCGCCTGACACTGTAACACTATAAGGACTGCAAGTAGTAGTTGCACTGTGCTGTTCATAATTGTTAACACTAGAGAAATAGTAGGACAATGCAGCTACAAGTCAGTTGTGTTTGCATAATAGTGCCTTCATTGCATGTGTAGTTGGAGTACAGATTCCAGACATGTGGCTGGGTGCTTTCTAGTATGAAAGTGAAAGTTTTTTTTTTCTTGTTGTTGTTAATTCTAAATAAAACTGAACTATGAGAGGTGAGGGGATTGTTCAGTGGTTAAAGGTGCTTGTTTACAAAGCCTGAAGGCCCAAATTGGAATCCCCAGTACCTATGTAAAGCTAGACACACAAAGTGGCACATGCGTGTGGAGTTTGGTTGCAAGGGCAAGAGACCCTGGTGTACCAATACCCCCCTCAAAAAAATCAATAAATAAAATATCTTAAAAACCTGAACTATGAGTTCTCTGTGACAAAAATAACAGCAACAACAAAAAACTTGTGTATTTATGATCTGTGTAAAAACTATACTTGAATAAAAAATACACAAAGGAAATATCTTTTGGTGGTGAGATGTTAGATGATTTATTTCTTAAAATGTTTATCCTCAATGTGAACATTACTTCCATATTTGATATATATATATATATATATATATATATATATATATATATATATATATATATATCACTTAATAAGTACTTAATACTGCTACAGTGGTATGCACTTGCATAAGTTGAAGGGAGCCAGTTTACTTCCTTGAAGAAGGACTCACAGCCTTCCTTACTTGATCTCCACATTGATGTTGCAGTCAACTTTGTGTTGCTGGGCAGAAAGCACCCAACCACGAGTAGTTTGTAGGAAGGACGGATTTATTTTGGCTTACTGCCTTGAGAGAAAGCTCCATGATGGCAGGGGACAATGATAGTATGAGCAGAGGATGGACATCACCTTCTGGCCAACATCAGGTGGACAATAGCAGCAGACAAGTGTATAAAACACTGGCAAGGGTAAGCTGCCTATAACACCCATAAACCTACTCCCAACAATACACTTCTGGGGACATAGTATTCAGAACACATGTTTATAGGGGACACCTGAATCAAACCACCACATGCATCCCTGGCCTGCATAAACTGATAACCATCCATAATGTAAAATGCAATGCATGGGTTGGAGAGATGGCTTAGTGGTTAAGCGCTTGCCTGTGAAGCCTAAGGACCCTGGTTCGAGGCTCGATTCCCCAGGACCCACGTTAGCCAGATGCACAAGGGGGTGCATGCATCTGGAGTTTGTTTGCAGTGGCTGGAGGCCCTGGCGTGCCCATTCTCTCTCTCTCCCTCTTTCTCTCTCTGTCACTCTCAAATAAATAAATAAAAATAAACAGAAAAATTTCAAAAAAAATTTAAAATGCAATGCATTCAGTCTAGCTTTGAAAGTCCCCATAGTTTTCCTTATCAATCTCAATGATGTTCAGACATTCCCATAGTCCAAGGTCTTTTAACTGAGCCATAATACAAAACAGACAAACAAACAATAACTCACAATGGCACAGAATTCACATTCACACTGCAAGAGATGGCACTGGGCATAGCAAAGACATATTCAACCAATACAAGATTTTAAATGGGGCAAACGTCAAACTCCATATCTCCAAGTCCACCAACTCTAACCACTGACAAGTCTGGAGTTCCAATTCCACCCTTCAAGCTGGGACATTCACAGTCCCAGAAAACTTCATCTGGTGCTGCCAGCTCTCCTTGGCAGCCATAGTCCTGGCATCTCCGTTGGTCTTCTCTGCAACCCACAGTTCATCCTCATGGCTCCATCAAGTCTCCACACAAGTAATCCAACAAGCTTGCTTCACACTGCGCCTGGCTATTTCCAAAACACAAAACTGTGTTGCAAATTCAATGACCCTCTCTTTTCTGCATTTGTTATACTCCATAGTACAAGGTGGCTATCAACTTGTTAATCCAGGGGGAATAAAGCAGACTTTGAAGAACAGGTCACTTCTTTAGCATTCAGGCCTTTCTTCTTCCTGTTGTCCCAGTGCAGGTCAGCTGGCCCAATCTCAGTGGTTGTAATATCAAACAATTGCAGCTGAATAGGCAACAGTTTCAGCCCAAAGATTTAATTTCTTTTTGTGCCATATCCCTCTGCTCATATCAGTCCATTTCTATGCAATGCAACCCTGTACAAGTTCTCCAGACATGGCCGTAAAAGCACACATTTAACACATATTGCCTTTAGCCCAGTCCAGACAAAGTTTTTCCCCCTCATAAGTCAAACCTCATAGTCCATAGTTCTCACTGAATTCAGTTCTTTCAACTCTGACCAGAATGATCCATCAAGTTGTACTTATAGCACTGCAAAGTATCTCTTAGGCCAAAGTTTTAAACCCTTTCACATTTCTCCCTCAAATCAGTCCTCAAAGGTCAAAAGCCACATAGTCAGTCTAGCAGCAATACCCAACTTTTTGGTACCAATTTTAACTGTTATAGTCAATTTCATGTTGCTGGCAGAAAACACCCAACCAAGATAACTTTGTGGAGAAAATGGTTTATTTTCCTTACAGACTCAAGGGGAAGCTCCATGATGGCAGGGGAAAATAATGGCATGAGCAATGGTGAGCATCACTCCAGGCCAACATTAGATGAACAAAAGCAGAAGGAAATTGTGCCAAACACTGCAAGAGGAATCTGGCTATAACATGCATAAGCCTGTCCCCAACAATACACATCCCCCAGGAGGCTCCAATTCCCAAATTGCCACCAGCTGGGGACTTAGCATTCCATACACATAAGTTTATGGGGGACACCTGAATCAAACCACCACACAGGATAAAGGTTATTTTCTTCTTTCCCCTTCTTCCTCCTACACCTGAAGGACAGGGCAACTCCACAGTTCTAACTCCTAGCAGATAGGGAACTGGGCAATGACAAGAGTTTACATGTACTTAGCATAACTTACTGTGTGTGCCAGGCATGAGCTGCTGCTTCTTCTTCTTTTTTTTTTTTTTAAACTTATTTAATTCTCACAACCCTGGGTATAGAAAATGCTACTGTAGTTTATTTGCATGGTGGCACATGCCTTCAATCCCAGCACTTGGGAGGCAGAGGTAGGTGGATTTCTGTGAGTTCAAGGCCACCCAGAGACTACATAGTGAATTTCAGGTTGGCCAGGGCTAGAGTAAGACCCTACCTTGAAAAACAAAAACAAAAACAACAAAACAAACAAATTGCCTGTTCCAGCTGGAGAAATGGCTTAGTGGTTAAGGCACTTGCCTGCAAAGCCAAAGGACCCAGGTCCAATTCACCAGGATCCCCATAAACCGTATGCACAAGGGGTGCACACATCTGGAGTTTGTTTGTAGCTGCTGGAGGCCCTGGCATGCCCTCTCTCTCTCTCTAAAGAAAGAATTAAAAAGCAACGACAACAAAGATTAAATGGCTGGGCATGGTGATACATGCCTTTAGTCCCACCACTTGGGTGGCCAAGGTAGGAGGACAAGGTAGGAGTTCGAGGACAGCTTGAGAAAACATAGTAAATTACAGGTTAGCTTGGGCTAGAGTGAGACCCTACCTCGAGAAACCAAAATGAATTAAAAAAAAATAAGTAAATAAAAGATAGCATTGACAATGCTCTTACAGATCAGACCATAAGCACTGTAATTTTCTTTGATCTATCAATTATTCCATTTTTTCATTCAGAGCTTATGTCTTCTTTTTACCACTTGGTGTCAGGGTTGTGCTGTTTAAATACATTAGATTAATTTGGAAATCTCATGGGAGTTACTTGTGATTGCAAAGCTTTTTGTTTCCATTTAAAGACTTTTTAGAATATAATTATGTTCACTGTGAAATCAATAAGGAGAGAAAATGTTCCTTTTGTCCTCTGATGGTTTTAGGCTAGACTGCATTTACTGTCAGACTATAAGATGGGTTTATTAGTATTTTTTTATTTTTAATTTTTTTCTTATTTATATTTATTTATTTTTGAGGTTGGGTCTTGCTCTAGCCGAGGCTGACCTGGAATTCACTATGTACTCTCAGGGTGGCCTCAAACTCTTGGCAATCCTCCTGCCTCTGCCTCATGAGTGCTGGGATTAAAGGCATACACCACCATACCTGGCTAACTTTTTTATTTATTATTGACAACTTCTATAATTGTAAATAATTTCCCATGGTAATCCTCTCCCTCCCTCCACTTTCCCCTTTGAAACTCCACTCTCCATCATATCCCCTCCTGCTCTCAATCAGCCTCTCTTTTATTTTCATGTCATGATCTTTTCCTCCTATTATGATGGCCTTGTGTAGGTAGTATCAGGCACTGTGAGGTCATGGATATCCAGGCCATTTTGTGTCTGGAGGAGCACATTGTAAGGAGTCCTACCCTTCCTTTGGCTCTTACATTCTTTCTGCCACCTCTTCCACAAAATTCCCTGAGTCAGGTTGGATGTGTTTTAAGTCTACTTCAGTGATGGGCTCTTAGGGGCCTCTGGATCTCTGCTTCAGTGGGTGTTGAGTGTTCTCAGGGTCTGTCTCCTTCACCCTGGCACTGATTGTCAAGCTTGCCATGGAAGCTACATTCTTGCTCATCTCCCCAATTCCTCTATGGTTTCAGATGGGGCTTGGCTGAAGTGTGAGGGGTAGTTTATCTCCTCAGGTCTCTGAACAAAAGCAGATTCTCCAACAGAGAATGAAGTCAGAACAGGTTAAATGGCATAAGCATTATTAATTTAGGAAGAATTTGATGGATGTAGTCCCTCTTTAAGCCCAAGATTAGTGGGAGTTTGACATTGGAGAGCATAATCTTTGTCTCCATAGGGTTCTGACCTGGTTCCCAGTTCCAGATATATATATATTTTTCCCCATTGAGCAGATCTCTTAGCCAGTCAGAAAGCTACTGGTTATCATGAAGGCTGTGTGCCACTATTGAACTTGTGTGTACCTCTCATCAGGGTGTTTGCTTCTGAGTATCTTAGATCCCTGGTTGCTCAGAGAGTTGTTGGCCACTTTTCCCCCAGTAGCTCATGTAGCGCTTTCCAGCACTAGATGGGTTAACTGCCTGGGGTCTGGTTCTCTTCCAGATTCTAGCAGGTCTCTCTGTGTTCCATGCCAGCAGCATATGGTGCCTTCAGCAGTAGGGTCTTACCATTTACCTCAGGCAGGCAATCAAGTGCTTTTACAAAAGCCTGTCTTGTTCTGGGGATGTTGCAGGCAGGTCTCTCCAATCAATAGCTTATTGTGGGTGGTAACCACATTCTGGTACTGGAATTTACAGACCAGAGCAAAAAAAAAAAAAAAAATTAGGCTTCATCCTACCCTCCCCAGGGACCTTCTTTTTAGGTGCTTTCTCAGGAAAGACTTCCTGAACAAAACCCCAGTAGCCCAGGAACTTAAACAATCACTCAACCAATGGGATCTCATGCAGCTAAAAAGGTTTGTACAGACAAATGTACCAATGCAGATCCAAAAAATTACCCACTGAATGGGAGAAAATTTTTGTTGGCTATACCACTGACAGAGGCCTAATATCTAGAATCTACAAAGAACTCGAGTAACTAAACAACAAAAATTCAAACAACCCACTCCAAAAATGGGGCAGAGAACTGAATAGGGAGTTCTTAATACAACTAGCTAACACACACTTAAGAAATGTTCAACGTCCCTAACCACCAGGAAAATGAAAATTAAAACAACTATAAGATTCCACGTTACTTCAGTAAAGAAGGCAATCATTAAAAAATCAAATGACAATCACTGGACATGGTGGCACATGCCTTTAATCCCAGCACTCAGGAGGCAGAGGTAGGAGGATTGCCATGAGTTCGAAGTCACCCTGAGACTCTGTAGTGAATTCCAAGTCAGCCTGGGCTCTAGTGAGACCCTACCTCAAAAAACAAAAAACAAACAAACAAAAAAATCAAATGACAATAAATGTGGGGAAACAGGAACCCTCATTCACTGTTGGTGGGATTGTAAGCTTATACAACCACTATGGAAATCAATATGGAGATTCCTGAAAAGGATGAATATAGTGCTGCCAACAGACCCAGTTATTCCCTTACTGTGCAATTATCCTAAATGTTCCATGCTTCACTACAGAGATATTTGCTCAACCATGTTTATAGCTGCTCAATTCATAATAGCTAAGAACTGGACTCAACCTAGGTGTTCATCATTGGATGAATGGATAATGAAATTGTGGTGCATACATGATAGAATTCTAATCAGCAGTAAGAAAAAAACAACACAATGAAATTTGTAGAAAAATGGACAGACTTGGAACAGATCATACTCAGCGAACTCATACAATCACAGAAAGACAATCACCAACCACATGGTTTCACTCATTTGGGGTTCCTAACATGGCATCAGCTCAAATTGCTGACATACCTGATAGGCAACTTGAGGCCAGGACAATAGGGAGGGAAGGGTTTGGGGGGAGGGAAAGAGAAGGGGGGAAACGAAGGGGGGAAACACAACTGAAACCAAAATGAACTAGTACCATAGAAATCGTTGTCCTTGAAAATAGACAAAAAAGTTGAACCCTCAACAAGACCATGGAGGGAGCACCTGAAAAGAAGTGTTTGTTTATTTTTTGTTGTTATTATCAAATATCTTACAGAAAAAATTAAGAGAAAGGATTTATTCTGCTCAGGGTTTCAGGGTTCTGTTCACAGTTGTTTGGCCCCATGTGCTTATGATATGGGAACTTTGAGGTTCTTCACTAATGCACCAATATGATATTCCAATGCATAGATGATTTTGGGGTGTTTCTGGATCTTTGTCTTATGAACTGGATGAATTAAATCCACAGACCAGAGGATAAGGTTCTGAAAGATTTTATTATAGCTTAGAGCTTTAGGAGGGAGAGCCTTAAAAGAAGGGGAGCTTAAGGGAATGAAGGAAGACATAGCTGTGGCCCAAGGAGGCCAGATGGGCTTTAAGAAATCTCAAACTTTAGGAAGCAAGACAGAGATCTTGCCCAGAGAGGCAAGAGGGGGTTTGAGAAGCCCACCTCAAGACCCAGGTTGGGTTTTTTTTTTTTTTTATAAACCCCATGTGTAGGCAGACACAGCAAATTTAGCTAGTCTAGTCCTGACATCAGGTGTCTAGGATCAGGATTTCTGGAAAAGGACAATCTTCTCAGAAATCTTAATTCTCTAGAAAGGGCCTTCTCAGAAGGGAGTGGAAGGACTCCCTAGGGGGGCAGAGTTAAGGAAGGGTCAGACTCTTCTAACATTTCTGACCTGTAGTAAAGTGTTAATGACTTAGATTTCTCCTACTGGCCCAGGGAAAAATCTCTCATTTAGTCAAGCAGAAAGCTATGCACTTTGGTGTCCTGTCACCTTTACACTGCCTAGCCAATTTCTATTTCCTATTCTACACTTGAGCAGAATCCCATGGTGGTGAGAACATGTGGCAGAGGAGAGCTGTTCACCTCATGGCCAACCATGAAGCAGAAAGTTGGAAAAGAAATGACCAGGGATAATATGGCTCTAAGGACCTGCCCTACAGAGCCCTACTTCCTCCAGTTTGGGCTGACCTCCTAGTTTCCAAGACCTTTCAAAGTAGCACCACTAGCTGGGGACCAAACATTTAAAAAATATGTGGTGGACAGTTTGGACATAAGAGCAGGGAAGATGAGATTGAATTACCTCTTTTGGAAATAGAAATTCTGTCTAGATATATTGTAGGCAAAGAATCATCTTGGTACCTGGGAAACAATATAGTCTTTAAAAAAAATTGTGGTAAGGGACTGGAGATATGGCTCAGTGGTTAAAGGCACTTGCTTGCTTATTTTACCACATTAAATCTTTTACATGAAGAATTAGAAAGTAGGTAGGACAAAGAAATTCCCCCCCCCCAAAAAATATTCAAGCAAACAACAACAGAAACTCCAGACACATGCTCCACTTTAAGCTGTTTCACTCTAGGATATGACTTTGGAAGTGGGTTTTGTTTTTGATAACTCAGTTTAGAAAGAATGTATGTGATTGTTTATGGTTCTGGCATATCTTGCTTACTTTTAATGGTCTTTTTAAAACAAATTATTTATTAGAGAGAGAGGGAGAATGGGCACACCAGGGCCTCCTGCCACTACAAATGAACTTCAGATGCATGCATCACTTTGTGTGTGTGGCTTTACATGAGCTGGGAAACCAAACCAGGGCCATCACATCAGGCTTTATAAGTAAGTGCCTTTAACCACTGAGCAATCTCTCCACTTCTAATGGTATTGCTTCTTTTGCTTATTTATGAATGTTTTTTGTGATTGGTGGCCTTGTTTGGAGAAGGTTTTTCTGTGGTCTTGGTATCTTATTCAAAAAATGGAGAAAGCACACACAAACAGTAAAACAGCAAGAAGTTTTATTCTGCTGGGCATGGTGGTGCATACCTTTAATCCTAGTATTCAGAGGTACAGGTAGGAGGATCATTGTGAGTTCGAGGATACCCTGAGACTACATAGTAAATGGGCTAGAGTAAGACCCTACCTTGAAAAATAAAATCAACAACAACAAAAAATTTTTCAAAAGTCAAGGGAAAGTACAGAAAAAAAGCACTATAAAGGGAGCAGCAGGCTATTTGAACTAGCTCACTCAAGAGCCTTGGGTTTCCTTTTTTGGGGTCCAGGAGGAGAAGGAGTTGGTTGCTAGGGGTGTGGTATGTGTGGTTTTCTGTTTAACAGGCTTGGGTTGTATAAATTTGTTCACTGTGTATATCCTTTCTCGTGACTCAACTGATTTTAATCATAAGTACACCCAAGCATGTGTAAATAAGGGATTTTTCCCTAATGGTTCACTCAGAGTACTGTGTATCTTGCTATATGCATACATCCAAAACCAGTTCAGGCTGGATTGGCTCATTTCTCTTAGTGTCAGGATGTGTTTGGTCCTAGGGAGGAGTGACCTGTTGTATTGTTTGGAGTGGGGCATTTGTGCAGCTTAAGTCAGGCAGAGCTCCAGGTTGCAAAGACACCTTAATGTTTGCCTGCCTCATCTGTCTACAGTTTAAAGGTTTTTCAGCCTGCCTGGCAAGATGGCACCATGCTTCTCACTGCTGCCAGCCCAGTCTGGATCGTAGCCAGTCTCCAGCATCTTGGAGTTCTAGTGCAGGTGCTGAGGAGTGTCCCAGTATTGAGGGTTGGGTGGCCTGTGGCTCTAGCTTATGCAACAGCATGATGACCTCATTTTAGAGAAGAGAAGAAATAGATGGGTGCAAACATCAGAAGTAATCTGTGGGGCTGGAGAGATGGCTCAGTAGTTAAGGCACTTACCTGTGAAGCCTAAGTGCCAGGTTAGAGTCCCCAGTACCCACATAAGCCAGATGCAGAAGGTGGTGCATGCGTCTGGAGTTCATTTGCAGTGGCTAGAGGCCGTGGTATGCCCATTTTCTCTCTTTGTCTCTCTCTCTCTCTCTCCCTCCCCCTCCCTCTTTAAGAAGAGGGAAAAAAAAGAAGTAATATGCAGTGTGCTGCATCTAAGGTTATAGGTGATCATAGTAGCTGCTCTGGAGCTGTGGTCATTTAGCTGAGAATGTGACATAAAATTTACATGTGAGCCAGGCGTGGTGGCACATGCCTTTAGTCCCAGCACTCAGGAGGCTGAGGTAGGAAGTTAGCTGTGAGTATGAGGCCAGCCTGAGACTACATAGTGAATTCCAGGTCAGCCTGGACTAGAGTGAGACCCTAGCTCGAAAACAAAAAACAAAAACAAAAACAAAAAAACAAAAAAAAACCAAAAAACAAACAAACAAACAAAAAAAAAACAAGCGACAGACAGACAGAAAGAGGCAGATATATAGAGAGAATGCATGCACCAGGGCCTCCAGCCACTGCAAACGAACTCCAGACGTGTGCGCCCCTTGAACCAGGGTCCTTAGGCTTCACAGGCAAGTGCTTAACCACTAAGCAATCTCTCCAGCCCCCAAAAAGTTTTTTTTTCAAAATTTTTTGTTTATTTTTATTTATTTATTTGAGAGCGACAGACACAGAGAGGTAAAGGCAGATAGATAGAGAGAGAATGGGCACGCCAGGGCTTCCAGCCACTGCAAACGAACTCCAGACGCGTGCGCCCCCTTGTGCATCTGGCTAACGTGGGTCCTGGAGAATCAAGCCTCGAACTGGGGTCCTTAGGCTTCATAGGCAAGCGCTTAACAGCTAAGCCATCTCTCCAGCCCCCAAAAAAGTTTTGACAAAGAGCGATAGAATGAGACTGAGAGAGAGAAAGAGGGAATTGTCGTGCCAGGGCTTCAGCCATTGCAATTGAACTCCAGATGCTTGCTTGCACCACCTAGTGGACATGTGTGACCTGGCACTTGCCTCACCTTTCTGCGTTAATGCTAATGTGGGATCTGGAGAGTAGAATATGGGTTGTTAAGCTTTCAGGCAAGTGCCTTAACTGCTAAGATAGCCCCACCAGTCCTGTTTTTAATTAAAAAATATTTTATTTTTATTTATTTGTCAGAGAAAGAGGGAGAGAGAGAAAATGGGCACATGCCAGGGCCTCCAGCCACTGCAAACGAACTCCAGACGCATGCGCCGCCTTATCTGGCTTATGTGGGGCCTGGAGGAGCAAACCTGGGTCCTCAGGCTTTGCAGGCATATGCCCGAACTACCAAGCCATCTCTCCAGCCCCCTGTTTTTAATTTTAGTTTTTTTTTTTTTTTTTTCAAAGTAGGGTCTCGTTCTCTAGCCAAGGCTGACCTGGAATTCACTATGTAGTCTCAGGGTGGCCTCAAACTCACAGCGATCTTCCCACCTCTGCCTCTGAGTGCTGGGATTTAAAGGCGTGTGCCACCACTCCTGGCTTTTTAAAAAAGTTATTATTTTTATTTACTTATTTGAGAGAGAGAGAGATCTAGAGGCAGAGAGGGAGGGAGGGAGGAAGAGAGGGGAAGACAGAGAGAGAGAGAGAGAGAGAGAGAGAGAGAGAGAGAGAGAGAGAATGAGTATGTCATGCCAGGGCATCCAGCCATTGCAAACAAACTCCAGACATATGTGCCACCTTGTGCATATGGCTTATGTGGATTCTGGGGAATTGAACCTGGGTCTTTTGGCTTTGCCAGCAAGTGCCTTAACCACTAAGCCATCTCTCTAGCCCTCATTTTAGTCTTTGTTTTTTTTTTAGTGACATCATCTGGGCGTGATGGCACACACTTTTTTTTTTTTTTTTTTTTTTTTTGCTTTTTCAAGGTAGGGTCTCACTCTAGCCCAGGCTGACCTGGAATTCACTATGGAGTCTCAGGGTGGCCTCGAACTCATGGCAATTCTCCTACCTCTGCCTCCCGAGTGCTGGGATTAAAGGCATGCACCACCACGCCCGGCTAATGGCACACACTTTTAATCCCAGCACTCGGGAGGCAGAGGTAGGAGGATTGCTGTGAGTTCAAGGCCACACTGAGACTACTGAGTGAATTCCAGATCAGCCTGCACTAGAGCAAGACCCTATCTCAAAAAGAAAAAAAAAAAAAAGACATCAAAATAGAAGGGTTCAGTGAGAAGAGGTGGGCAGGAGAACAAAAAGAAAGTACTTGGAGGAAATTATGATCAAAATATGTTGTGTATGGCAGGCATGGTGGCACACACCTTTAATCCCAGCACTTGGGAGGCAGAGGTGGGAAGATCGCTTTGAGTCTGAGGCCACCCTGAGACTACATAGTGAATTCCAGGTCAGCCTGGGCTACAGCAAGACCTTATGTTGAAAAACAATGTTATGTACATGTATGAAAATTGTTACTAGAAAAGGTTTTTATTATTGTATTTATTTATTTAAGAGAGGGAGGCAAATAGGGAGAGAATGGGCACACCAGGGCCTTCAGCCACTGCATATAAACTCCAGTTGCATGCACCACCTTGTGCATCTGGCTTATGTCGGTCCTGGGGAATTGAACCTCGGTCCTTTGGCTTTGCAGGCAAGCACCTTAATTGCTAAGCCATCTCTCCAGTCTTATTTATTTATTTGTGAGCAGAGAAATAGAGAATGGGCATGCCATAACTTCTTGCTGCAGCAAATGAACTCCAGATGCATTTACCACTTTGTACATCTGGTTTTATGTGGGAATCGAACCTGTGCCAACCCAGGCTGGCAAACTTTGCAAGCAAGCAAGCAATTATGTACTGGGATTAAAGTTACGTGCCACCACACCTGGTTGGGCTCCAAATTTTAACAGAATAATCTTCTGTGATTTATATTTACTTCATGTGTGCTGACTTCAATAGAAAGCCACAGTCGTCATTTACTAATGGGCTATCTATGGATCTTTATGGTAACGTTCCTTCATGTTTATGTGAAAATATCTCACTGTCACATTGATTAAATAAGTAACCAAGCACTGCTCCACAGGCTGTAGTCTTCCTTCCTTTCTGTGATTCAACTTTAATCAAGTGCCCAAATTTCTCCTCACATCTCTTGATTTTTGCCTTTCTAGATATTCACCCTAAATTAAAGGAAAACAAATAATAGTATCAAGGACTTTCTTATGCCATAAACTATACTTGAGAGTTTCCAGAGAGCCCCTTAAAAGTCAGGGATTTGAGCCAGGTGTGGTGGTGAACACCTGTTGTCCTAGCACTTGTGGAAGCAGGAGGATCAGGAGTTGAAGTCTAGCTTCAATTACACAGGAAGTTTGAGGCCAGCCTGATCTGTGTAAGGCTTTGTATAAACATAAATAACAGGGGCTGTGGAGATGGCTGAACAGGTTAAGACCTCTTGCTATGCAAGCGTCAGAACATGATTTGGATCCCCAGCACAAGTGTAAAAAGGTAGGCATGGTCATACAATCTTGCAACCCCACTGCTGAGGTGAGAAGAGACAGGGGTGTTGTGGGCTCCCTGGTCAGCTAGTCTAGCTGAAGCATGAGGAGTTCCAGGTTCAGTGAGAGATGCTGTCACAGGGAAATAATGTGGAAGAGGGGTAGAAGACACACCCTGCTTTCCTCTGACCTCCACACACAGGTACACACACACGTGTGCATACCACACATGCACACATACCACTACTGCCACTCTACACACAAACAAACAATAAAAGCATCATCTGTTACTAAAGCACCACCAAGTATTTCAACTCGGTCATTACTACTTGGCACTTTGTAGCCTGTAGCCATGCTGCCCTGGGATTGCCAACCTAGGAAAGGATCCTGCTCTGTTCTTTGAAAAGCTGATAAAGCTATCTCTCTCTCTCTCTCTCTTTTACTGACAATTTTCATACATGGACACAACGTATTGTTTTGTTTGCTTTGCGGTAGGGTCTCACTCTAGCCATGGCCTGACCTGGTACTCATTCTGTAATCCCAGGCTGGCCTTGAACTCACAGTGATCCTCCTACCTCTGCCTCCCAAGTGCTGGATTAAAGGTGTGCACCACTATTCCCTGCTGGACATAATGTACTTTGGCCACAATCCCCCCTTATTACTTTCTTGTGTTCCCCCCTCCCATTCCCTTCAATGAACTCCTTGTTCTTTCCCACTAGTCCTAGTCTCTCTGCTATTCTAATTTCTTTTTATTTTGCCTTTATCCATCCCACGTGAAGACATGTTGGTGGGATTTATGTTGTGCAGGTAGCCACTGTGATGTCAGTAATGCAAAAGCCACTTCGTGTCCAGAAGACAACACTCCAAAGTACTCCTCCCATCCTCTGGTTCTTACATTCTTTCCTTCACCTCTTTTGCACTGTTCCCTGAGCCTTGCAGAGTGGGATAGAGATATCTTATTTAGTGCTGAGCACTCACCTCTCACTTCTGAGCACTTTGAAGTAGCAGTTTATTAGCCCAATAGTGATTTTGAGGTACACCTGGTCTCATTCTAATTACAAAATATCAATTGTCATAGTAATACTTTGTACTTACAATAGCCCCTCTCCAACTTAGACAGAAAATCCCATAGATACCATTGGTTTTGTCACTGTGCAAAAGGCCTTGTCTTATTTAATGATATCTGGGTATATCATAAAAATGGTTTGCTGTATCACAGTGCCCATGGAGTTAGTGCATTTGCAAGATATGAATTGGATTCTGGTCAGCAGATCAGGATCAAAATGCTACACTGATCCCTGTTGCACAAAACTCCTAAGCTTTGGGCTGGAAAGATGCTCAGAGGTTAAGATACTTGCCTGCAAAGCCTAAGGACCAAGGTTCGATTCCCCAGTATCCATGGAAGGCCAGATGCACATGGTAGCACATAAATCTGGAGTTCATTTACAGTGGTTAAAGGCCCTTCCAAACCTGGACAAATGCAGCAGACCCTTTCATCATGAGCCATAATGCAGGTACATTTTCTTTGGGTTATGTTACATTTAGTTGTGTGTGAGAAAGATGAAAGAGGTTAATTAAAAAATGTAGAATCACTAACATTCCTTTGTATGTTGCAGTGTAGATGAATGTTACTGATTTGATTCTTTGTTCTTTTTTTAAAGTTTTTATTTATTTGCAAGTGGAGAGAGAGAGAGAGAGAGAGAGAGAGAGAGAGAGAGAGAATAAATGGGCATGCTAGGGCCTCTGGCTACTGCAAGCCACTTTGTGCATATGGCTTTACGTGGGTACTGGGGAATTGAACCCCTGTCATTAGGCTTTTCAGACAAGCATCTTAACTGCTGAGCCTTTCTTCTGGTCCCTCGCTTCTGTTCTTTAATGGAAAGGAAAATTATAGTATATAGTTTTTCATCTTTTAAAAAATTTTATTTAAGCCTGGTGTGGTGATACAGACCTTTAATTCCAGCACTTGAACTTGGGAGGCAGCCTAGGCTAGAACCAGACCCTACCTCAACCCCTCCCCCCATTTTTTTTTATTTGTGTGCAGGTGATGTGTGCATATATAGATGCACCAGGGTCTCTTGCTGTTGCAAACAAATTCCAGACACATGTGTCACTTTGTGTTCGGCTTTCCATGGGTGTTAGAAATTGAACCTGGGCTGGCAGACTATGGACTAAAGTTCCTGAAAAGTGCTGCATCTATTCAAACAGGGCTGAATGGACTGATAAAACTCCAGTGATCATAGAGAGATGGAATGTTGCAAGTCACAGCCAAATTACCTTGGGCTGCCTTTAGCCCCTTAGTAGCCACACTGCCCACCTCTGTCTCTGACCTAATATCCTGGTGACTATCAGGTGATCAGGTGAAACTTTTTTGGAATATAAGAATAGACGACCTGCTTTTTTCACCCAATGGCTAAGAATGTCTTCAGACAGCATCTGAGGCCTGTGGTGGAGATTCCCTGCTTTGCTGTAACCCACCTACCTGATGGTCAGCCAATGTATTCAAAAAGTGCCTTGATTTGTGCTTTTCTTTTGTTCTGTAACTATAAAACCTTCATGAAACTGGAAACACATCAGAACATGTAATTTTGAGTAACTCAATCTGTGTTTCTCGGTCATGGTCACTCATATTCGGCTCCAGACAAGCTATCTCGTGTCCTCTTTGAGCTGCGAGTTGTGTTTTGCCTTGACAGTCTCTACCACTGAAATACACTTTCAGCCTCTCATCTTTTTATTTTTATTTGTTAGGGGAGGAGAGAGAGAGAGAGAGAGAGAGAGAGAAAGAGAGAGAGAGAGAGAGAGAGAGAGGAAGAGAGAATGGGCACGCCAGGGCCTCCAGCCACTGCAAACGAACTCCAGATGCATGTGTCATAGTGTGTATCTGGCTTATATGGGTTCTGGGGAATCAAACCTGGGTTGTCAGGCTTGGCAGGCAAGTGCCTCAACTGGTAAGCCATTCCTCCAGCCCCCTCTCATATTTTTAAAATATTTTATTTAATTTATTTATTTATTTATTTAGAGACAGAAAAAGGGAGAGAGAGAGAGAGAGAGAGAGAGAGAGAGAGAATGGGTGCACCAGGGCCTCTAGCAACTGAAAACGAACTTCAGACACATGCGCCACCATGTACATCTGGCTTATATGGGACTTGCAGAATTGGACCGGGGTCCTTAGGCTTTTCAGGCATGCACCTTAATTGCTAAGCCATCTCTCCAGGCCCCTCTCATATTTTTTTAAAAAAATATTTTATTTACTTGAGAAAGAAAGAGGCAAATAGAGAAAGAATGGACACACCCGAACCTCTAGCCACGACCTCCAGACACATTTGCCACCCTGTGCATCTGGCTTATGTGGATACTGGGGAATTGAACCTGAGTCCTTTGGCTTTGCAGACAAGCCCTTAACTGCTGAACCATCTCACCAGCACCATCTCATCTTTTAAATAGTCTGTTATTTGGGCTGGAGAGATGACTCTGCAGTTAAGGGGCTTGTCTGCAAAGCCAAAGGACTCAGGTTCAGTTCCCCAGTAATCCAGATGCACAAGGTGGCAAATACAATTGGAGTTCGTTTGCAGTGGCTAGAGGTCCTGGCATGCCCATTCTCTCTTATCTGTCTCTTTCTCTGTCTCATAAATAAATATTTTAAAAGTATATTATTTATTTGTGGGTGTGTGTTGACATACCAGAATCTCCTGTTGCTGCAAACAAATCCTGTGTAGCTCTGTCTATCTTTCTGTGGGTGGCCTGGGAATTGAACCTGGGCTGGCAGAATTTGCAAGCAAGTGACTTTAAGCACTGAGCAATCTACCCATCCTCATCTTAATTATTTTTTATTGTTGTTTGTTTGTTTTTTTGGTTTTCGTTTTTCAAGGTAGGGTTTTGCTCTAGCCCAGGCTGACCTGGAGTTTACTATGTAGTCTCAGGGTAGCCACAAACTCACAGTGATCCTCCCACCTCTGCCTCCCAAGTGCTGGGATTAAAGGCATGTACCACCATGCCAGGCTCTTTTTTAAAAAAATATTTTACTTATTTATGAATTTGAAAAAGAGACAGATAGAGATAAATAAGGAGAGAGAGAGAGAAAGAGAGTAGGTATGGGCACGCTAGGATCTTCTACCACTGAAAATGAACTTTAGACCCATGTGCCACTTTGTGCATCTGGCTTTATATTGGGGAATTGAACCTCAGCTGACAGACTTTCAAGCAAGCACTTTTTAACAGCTGGACCATCTCTCCAGACTCAGTTTTTAAATTAAACCATTATTATTATTATTATTATTATTATTATTATTAAGGTAGGGTCTTGCTCTAGTCCAGTCTGACTGGAATTAGTCTCAGGCTGGCCTTGAACCTAAAGTGATCCTCCTACCTCAGCCTCCTGAGTGCTGGGATTAAAGGCATGCACCACCACATGTGGCTATTATTATTAAAATATTTTATTTATTTGTAAGCAGACAGATAGACACACACACACACACACAAAGAGAGAGAGAGAGAGAGAGAGAGAGAGAGAGAGAGAGAGAGAGGGAGAATGGGCATGCCACAGCCATTGCAAATGAATTCCAGATGCATATACCACTTTGTGCATCTGGCTTTACATGGGTACTGGGGAATCAAAACCAGGTCATCAGGCTTTGCAGGCAAGTGCCTTAACTGCTGAGCCATCTCTTCAGCCCCAAATTGAATTTCCAGCTCAGAAATTATAGAAAACAAAATAATGAGCTTTCTCCTAAACAAGCCAGCATTACATATATTGGCAAATTCTCTCAGTACTTTAAAAAATTAATTAATTAATTAATATTTTATTTTTTTAATTAACAAACTTCTATGATTGTAAACAATATCCCATGGTAATGCCCTCCCTCCACCACTTTCCCCTTTGAAACTCCATTCTCCATCATATCTGCTCCCTCTCTCAATCTTTTATTTTGATGTCATGATCTTTTCCTCCTATTATGATGGTCTTGTGTAGGTAGTGTCAGGCACTGTGAGGTCATGGATATCCAGGTCATTTTGTGTCTGGAGGAGTACATTGTAAGTAGTTCTACCCTTCCTTTGGCTCTTACATTCTCTCCGCAACCTCTTCCATGATGGACCCTGAGCCTTGGAAGATGTGATAGAGATATTTCAGTGCTGAGCACTCCTCTGTCACTTCTTCTGAGCACCATGGTGCCTTCTAAGTCATTCCAAGGTCACTGCCATCTGAAAAGAGAAGGTTCTCTAACCAAAAGTGAGAGTAGCATTAATATATGGGTACAAACATTAAGAGAAGTGCTTACTGGGCAGTTTGATGAGCATAGTATAGATATTTAGCTAGACAGCAGCAGATGTTACACCCCTAAGGCTCATGACTACCCCTGTTTTAAGTTTTCAGTATCAGGGATGTATTCCCTCCCATGGAGTGGGCCTCCAGACCAATTAGAGGGCAGTTGGTTTCCACCATGACAGATGTGCCACTATTGCACATGTTGGCTCATTTGGCCTGGCTGGCCAAATCTAAGGCTTGCAGTGTCCACTGTTGAGTATCTTCACTGGTGATTTCTCTCTCTCCCATTGAACTGCATGCAGAATAGTTCTGTAGCAGACAGCTTCAGGTTCACTGAGATGAACTTCCAGACCAGGCACAGTTATGGAAGAAGGGATATTTATTGAAGCCTACAGATCCAGGGGAAGTTCCATAAATGGCAGAAGAAGCTGGCCTGCCTTCACAGGTCCAAGCAGAGAGAGAGAAGTACCAGCCAAAAGCCAAAAGCCACACAGCACACTTCAGGAACTCCAGCTAGGCACACTTTGCATATCTTTAGATTGAAATCTGAAACCCACCACCACACCTAAAGATCCACCCAGTGACATTGTCTCCAGCCAGGTGGCTACAGAATGCAAACTACAAACAATAAAGAACTGAATATATTGGGGGCCATCTATTCAAACTACCACAGGCTTCTTCCAGCTTTCTGTCAGCTGGTCTTCATGGAGGATGTTCTCAGCTCAGTTCCAGCAGAGTTTCTCAGTGGCTTTGCAGCCCAAGTATGTGGAGTCTTCAGCAATAGGGTCTTACCATCTATTACTGGTGGAAAACCAAGGGCCTCGGCAATGGCCTGTAATGTTTTGGGGGCATCAGGGACCTCCCTGGCCAAAAGCTCATTGGAAGGTATCCCATCCCTGGCACTGAAAGTTTTCTAGCAACAATCTACGGCTCCTGTCACTCAGTACTTTTGATTACTTGTATATGTGTCTATTTGTTACCTTTTCCTTTGAACTGGTTTTTATGATGCCTTAGTCATTCCTGAGTAATTAATGAGGTCATTAAGATATTATTTAATTAACATGTATTTATTGTATAAGCAGAATCATGATTTTTCCTTTCATCCAAATGGACAATGGATCAGAAAATCCTTCTTTTGTTTTTCTTGGGAAAACCTCATTTGGGAGTGTGTGCTAGGTGCTGGTATAAGTTCACATCAAAGCATGACTTTAGTTGGAATCACCCGGCAATGCTGACGGAAGTGTCAACTATACTTGTAGTGACACACTGCAAGACGCGGTCCTGAGGCACTTTTTTTTTTTTTTTTCGAGGTATAGTCTCACTCTAGTCCAAGCTGACCTGGAATTCACTATGTAGTCTCAGGATGGCCTTGAACTCATGGTGATCCTCCTACCTCTGCTTCTCAAGTGCTGAGATTAAAGGTGTGCACCACCGTGCCTGGCTGGCACTTTAAAAATATTTTATTGATTTGAGCGAGAGAGAGAAAGGGCATTCCAAGGCCTTTAGCCACTGTAAACAAATTCCAGATACATGTGCCAACTTGCGCATGTGGCTTATGTGAGTCCTGGGGAATTGAACCTAGGTCCTTTGGCTTTGTAGGCAAGCGCCTTAACTGCTAAGCCATCTCTCCAGCACCCGCCAGGCACTTTTGAGACATAACAGAATCACACCAGTTTTGATTTAGGTTGTGGTATATTCAGGTGCCTGCTTAGGTCAGCATTAAAATGTGGCAGGGGTGGGGATTGAGTTGATTAGTGCCTGGCCAGCATGGACACATCATTCTAGACAAGCTTATGTACACATGTACATGTGATGACTAGCTATTATTCAGAAATGTGGCTAAGATGCAAATATATATGTATGTAGTTATGTGTATGTAAAGAATTGCTTACTTTTTTTAGTTAAAGAGGTAGTCCTTTCCAAAGGTAAATATTTCCTTGCAGAGGGGCTTAATGAAATATAAAAGCAGTATGAAACTCTGGGAGGAAGGAGGTAGGGCTACTGCTGCGTAGGCTGACATTAGCTACCCATTAAGCACAGTCCTGGAGTGGTGGAGTGGGGTGGGTATGTTCGGCACAGACCATCCTGTCATAACTCCTGCTGAGAGGTGCACAAAGGCATGACACACAGTTTGTTTCCATAGCTAAATGGTACTGATTTTACTTAGCATTCCAGAAATCAGAGTATAGTTGAACTGGAAAAATCAGCATATTAGGTATCTTGGGTCATTGGCATGGGCATAGCCTTATCTCATTGAATCAATGAGAACCATGTCCAGTATTTTTGCTCATCTACAGAAAAAGAAACTTTCCTTTTTGCTGGACAAGAAGGAATAAAAACAAAAGGCCACATGTGCTATTTTTCTTTTTCTTTCTTTTTTATTGTTTTTGAGGTAGGGTTTCACTGCAGCTCAGGAAGACTTGGAATTCACTAATGTAGTCTCAGGGTGGCCTTGAACTCATGGCGATCCTCCTACTTCTGCCTCCTAAGTGCTGGGATTAAAGGTGTACGCCATCATGCCAGGCTGCTATTTTTCTTTTTATGTTTTTATTTTGTTTGTTTTTGTTTTTTGTTTTATAAGGTAGGGTCTCACTCTAGTCTAGGCTGACCTGAAATTCACTATGTAGTCTCAGGTTGGTCTTGAACTCACAGCAATCCTCCTGCCTCTGACTCCCAAGTGCTGGGATTAAAGGTGTGTGCCACCACACCCGGCCTATTTTTTTTTTTTAAATATCTTTATTTGTTTGTAAGGAGAGAGAGAGAGAGAGAGAGCGTGAGCGAGCAAGCAAGCAAGCATGAGAATGCCAGGGTCTCTTGCCACTGTATACAAACTGCAAATACATGCACCACTTTGTGCATCTGGCTTTATGTGGGTTCTGGGGAATAGAACAAAGATTGTCAGGCTTTGTGCACAAGCACCTTTAACCTCTTTAGCCCTGTATATGCTATTTTCCATGCTACCATGTGGAGTATAACTCCATGAGGAAAGCTAACAGGAGGAAGGAGCTGAAAGAGGGAGGGAGGGAAGGTCATATTGATATTTAGGTGTGTGGAATGTAGTAGAGCTTCATGTCATGACAAGAATGCCCTCTTCCCCATATTCCCTCCCTTCAAGCCTGCAAGTCTTATAGCAGAAACAGACATGAAGACCAGAATCTTCCCAACTGAATGGGGTCTTGGGGCATAAGTAAGAAAAGAAGCAAAACTGTCTTTCCCAGTGGACAGAAGCCATTCTGTAGATGTGCACTTAGGGGAACAGAACTCCTTTGTCAGCAACAAACTTTCCAAGAGTCTGCTGAGCTGCAGAGTTTGTTTTTGTCCCCAGTAAACTTCACTTTCCTGCAGTTGTGGCATCAGACTATGTCTTTGTCACTTAGATTTTGTTTTTCATATCTTTCTTGTGAACTTGTTAGGGGATATGGAAGGATGCAAAAAATATATGTGTGTATGAGAGAGAGAATATAAAAATACATTAATTGCATGTACAAAAATGTTAAAACCATTATGTATAACTAATATATTCTAATAAAATCATTGAAATTCCTTTTGCTTTTCTTTTATGGTTTCTATTTTCTTTTTTGCTGAGGTTCTTTTATACTTTTGTCAATAGAAGGATTCTCTCTCATTTCAATGAGTACAGTTTTTTTTCTTTTTTGAGACAACTTTTCAAATAAGTTTATTTGAAGCAAAATGAACTATTGCCCAGAAACATTATGAAAGTTCCATCTCAAAAGGATCAAAAAAAAAAGGGGAATTAACTGGTATGAATTCTTGGCATTCAGGGCATCAAAATCACAGCCTGTGCAGTGTGATAACAAATTCTTGGATGAGAAAGTATGTAGACAGATGAATTCCTATGGCAGAATATTTACAGCACGATTTTCAATGAAGTGCTTCTTCCATAAACATTTGAAATGACTTGAACTGCAGAGATTAAAGTAACACTTCATATTGTACTTTTGTTATATGAGGGAGACAAGTGTTAAAAAACAAAACCAAAAATCAGGCGTGGTGGCGCACGCCTTTAATCCCAGCACTCAGGAGGCAGAGGTGAGTTTGAGGCCACCCTAAGACTACACAGTAAATTCCTGGTCAGCCTGGGCTCGAGTGAGACCCTGCCTTGAAAAACCAACCAACCAACCAAACAAAAAAACAAACAAAACCAAAACAACCAAACACTATGATATCATGATGTCCCAAAAGAAATTTTTTTTTTTTGGTTTTTTTTTTTTTTTTTTTTTTTCTGGTTTTTGGAGGTAGTGTCTCACTGTAGTTCAGGCTGACCTGAAATTCACTATGTAGTCTCAGGGTGGCCTCGAACTCACGGCGATCCTCCTACCTCTGCCTCCCAAGTGCTGGGATTAAAGGTGTGCGCCACCACACCCGGCCTAGAAAATTTTTTCCTAAGGGAAAATTTCATATGGTGTGATTCAAATTCAAGTAAGGAGAAAAGAATGTAGTTGTAATTCTAACCAGTAGTTTTCATTTTGAACATGCAAAGAATCCACTTAACAAGTTGGTCCCAGGATGGAGTATTACAGGAGAAACTTTTTGAGATCAACTGTGATGTGTTGGTTTGCCAGTGAGGCAAACAGCAGTTCACTTTCAGCCACTCAATATTTCAACCCTCTATGTAACAAACTTATAAAATTCCTTTAGTTCTACTTCTTTTTCTAAAGAAAAATATTAAAAATACTGCTGAATATACTCCACACTGAACAAACCAATTTGAAAAATCTTAGTACATATGTATTTTATAATACACTTACCATGAGTTTAGAAAAATTTGAATTCCCACCATTCTATTTCAACCAGATATAACCCAATGTGTACATTCCCCAGTCAGAGGATTTAGAGTCCATGCTTGAGCCAAAGCCTCCATTAAAACCACTGCCTGACCCTGTATTTGATGCTGATCTCCAACCAATAGTACCACCAGAATTACAACCACTATAATTGCTATTTCCAGAACCAAAAGCCTGGTTTGGTTCCCTCTGCATGTTACCCTGGCTTTAGTTATTACCAGGTGAACCTGACTGATTCTGCTGACTGGCTAATATGCCCAGCATACCCCAACTGCTCTGCAGTGCTGCCTGGGCTGCAGCCATCATGGCTGGATTAATGCTAAAAGCACCAAAGTTCATCCCTCCACCCATATTACCACCCTGATATTATTTCCCAAGCCAGCTTCACCCCCTTTACTGTTACCAAACCCACCTGGACCCCAAAGCCACCTGGATTACCTCAAATCTTCCACTTCTTTTGAAGAGCTAACCTGACTCCATTTTAACAGCAACAGCCATTTTGATACAATGAGTAGGTTAAGTTTCTGTTTCTCTAAGTTTCTATGTCTGAGCGGGGGCCACAAATTGTTCCCTGGTTATTGTTCCCAGGATTGTGTATTCATAACTTTCTGGGAAGTAGTTTAACTGTAATGGCTGGTCTGCTTCTGTCACTGCTTGCTTGCCTCTGAAAACTCCCTACCCTGTGATTTCTATGGTATTTCCCTAAAAAAAGAGCCCAAGAAGCTGACTTGGTGCTGCTCTCTATACCTCTGACTTAGGGAGGCAGCCGCTGGACCAGCTCTATTGTGCACAATTAAAAGCTTGCTTCAATTTGGCTGTAATTTGTGGTTGGTGGTCTTTATTCTCACAAATTCTGCGTTAACATAATGGAAGCCCCAGCGAGATAGAGACACTAACCCAAATTCAGAATTCAGACCCTTCTCTCTGAGCCTCCAGCACTGAAGCATTGTTCCCAGGGGGTGCACACCTTGAAGATGTTCCAAGGCCCCAGGACACATCTTCTGTTCCACTGACAGCTGAGGTGAATGGCCCCACAAAAGTGAAACCAGCAAGCACTGGTCTGGAGAGGCCAGTCATAGTTTCCCTTCTATGACATCTGGTATGGGTACTGGTGGGATCCCTTCTGGGGACAGAGAGGTGTCTGGTGAGGCATATTCACACTCCTGTCCAGGGCAGTTGCAAGTCATTGCACTGCCCACCTGGTTCAGGACAACTGTGGAGCCCACATTGTCCACTTGGTCCTGGTTCTAGTGTGTCTTGTGTTTCTGCGAGTTTTAGCGGCTGGCCTTAGGTGACTGGACTGATAGACAGAATGGGAAATAAGTCTAGCAAATCTGCCACTCACCTAGACAATGTGCTACAATTTTTGCCAAACTATAGCCCTCTGTAATAAAACAGGATTATGACTATACCATCACCAAAAGTCACCTCTGAACCGTCTGTGAGCTAGACTGGTAGTCTCTCAGAGTTGGATGGCCCTCTGAGGCCTCATTCAATCCCCAGGTGGCTTGACCATGGTCAACATTGTCCTTGGCAACCCTGGCCACCTGGACCAAATTGGATATATTTTACCCTGGGCAGAAGCAACTTCAGGTCCAACCCTCTGGATGAAGGTTTGTATGGTCCAGAATGGCCAGGGAAGTCAAGCTCTGGTTGTTACAAGGGGAAAACATCCAGAGCCATCAAAGAAACATCAGGAGCTCTCTAAGTCTCTCATCTTACAAGACTCCCAAGAGGATTCCCTTTTTCCCCCATGTTGCAGTCAGGTTTGCATTGCTGGTAGAAATCACCCAACCAAGAGCAGCTTGTGGGAAAAAGAGGTTTATTTTGGCTTACAGGCTCCAGGGGGAAGTTCCATGATGGCAGGGATGAGCACAGGGAGGACATCACCCTCTGGCCAACATCAGGTGGACAACAGGAAAGTGTGCCAAACACTAGCAAGGGGGAGCTGGCTATAACACCCATAAGTCCACCCAACAATACACTGCCTCCTGGAGGTGTTAACTCCTAAATCTCCATCAGCTGGGAACCTAGCATTCAGAACACCTAAGTTTATGGGGGACACCTGAATCAAACCACCACACCCCCGATGCCCCTTCCTACCCTTCATCACCTCAGTCTCAACCTCAACCTCTTCCCCAATCCCCTCACCCTACTACCCCTTCTGCTCCTAATTCCTCACCCCCTTCCTTACCCATTTCTTTTCCTCCTCACACCCAGCAGGAACTCCCCTATGGCATCTCTGAAAACTTCCCAGGAGAGGTGCTAGATTCTGTTCTCCCCTTGCGCCAAGTTCCCTCAATAATCATTATGTTCATGTTCCTTTCTCTACAACTGACCTGTACAAGTGGAAAAACCAGAATCCCCCTTTCAGTACAGACCCAAGTTCTCTGATATCCTTGATGGGCTCTATTTTCTTTAATCACCTTCCCACCTGGGATGACTGCCAACAACTCCTGAACACCCTTTTTACTACGGAAGAAAGGGACCAAATACTAACTAAAGCTGTAAAAGCAATACCTGGAATAGATACCCAATCCAGTGAGCAGAGAACTGAAACAATTGACAGCATCCTGCCCAGAAGGAGACCTAACTGGGACTACAGGACAGAGAAAGGTAAGAGGTCTCTCGGTGAGTACCAGAGGCTCTCCTAGAAGGATTGAAATGGGCAGCCCATAAGCACACCAACTTATCTAAGGTGACAGATGTAAAACAGGGGCCAGACGAATCACCTTCAGCATTCCTTGAGTGCCTCTTGGAGGCCTACCACTGGTGTACTCCTGTTGACCCGGAGGATCCAGCGAACCTCAAGGTGATTAACTTGGCTTTTGTAACCCAGTTGGTCCAAAACACATGTAAAAAGATTCGAGAACTAGATGGGTTTGCAGGGAAGAATAGATCAAAATTACTAGAAATTGCTCAAAAGGTGTTTGATAACAGAGACTGCAAAGAAGACCAGATGATAAAATAAATCAAATTACAGTAGCAGCATTACATGTCCCTTGGGCCTTCAATCCTGAACAAAGAATTATGTACCAGAACAAACATGAGCAGAAAATTAACTACCAGGGCAGATAGCCTCTACAGAAAGACCAATGTGCCTATTGCAAAGAACTAGGACATTGGAAACATGAATCTCCTCAGTGGAAGAGAACAGGTCCACTCTGACCAAAGCCAATTATGACTTTAGAAGAACAGTAGGGCCATGGCTCTTTCAAATTAGGCCCCTGAGAGCCATTGATATCTTTTTCAATTGGGAGCCAACCTGTAAGACTTTTGGTGGACATGGGTGCCTCCTGTTCAGTACTAAGGAAGCCCCTGGGGCCCCTCATCAATCAAACCGTGGAGGTAGAAGAGGTAACAGGGGAAAGGACCGCTGAATGAACTGTTGACCTGCAACATGAGAGTAACTCACTCGTACCTTGTCATCTCTGAATGTCCATTATCCCTTTTGGGAAGAGATCTTCTAAACAAACTTCAGGCAACTATTTCATTCTCAGGGAACATACTTGAATTCCAACTGGGAAATCCAGCCCAGATTTTAACAATTACCAGTCCCTTGAGTGAGGAATACCTCCTGCTCAAAAATCCTACCTAAATGCCTGAAGAGGAATTAAGAGAGCAACTCGTAAGGAAGTCCCAACTGTACGGGCAGAAGACAATCCCTCAGGCCTAGCCAGACATGTGCCACCAGCAGCAGTATTCTCAGGAGCTATACCTGTTCAAGTGAAGCAGTAGCTCCTCAGTCAGAAAGCTAAAAAAGGTATCAAACTTCACATCAGACACCTTCTCAAGACAGGCATACTTACTCCCTGCCAGTCAGCCTGGAGCACTTCTTTACTACCAGTTCAAAAATCTGGAATTTAAGATTATAGGCCAGTACAAAATTTAAGGAAAGTAAATAAAAGAGTGGAAACCATCCAGCCAACTGTTCCTAATCCTTATTCTCTGCTCAGCATGCTACTACCTGAATACCAAACCTACACTGTTCTAGACTTAAAGGATGCTTTCTTCTCTATTCCCTTATCAAAACTAAGTCAACCTATCTTTGGTTTTGAATGGATTGACCCTGAGTTGGGAATAGCAGGACAACTAACTTGGACCCAATGACTTCAGGGATTCAAGAACTTCCCACAATCTTTGACGTGGCTCTAAACCATGATTTGAGCCAATTTTGTAGTGAGTTCCCACATGTTACATTACTCCAATATGTAGATGACCTGTTGCTGGCTGCAGAAAACAAAGAGGATTGTTTGCAAGCAACCGGAGGACTTTTAAAGACCTTTCAATTGGGGTATCGAGTTTCTAAGAAGAAAGCCCAGGTATGTCAATCATAGGTCAACTATTTAGGCTATGAATTAAAAGAAGGACAAAGAATCCGGGTGTGGGGGCACACACTTTTAGTTCCAGCACTCAGGAGGCAGAGGTAGGAGGATCACCGTGAGTTCGAGTCCAGCCTGAGACTACATAGTGAATTCCAGGTCAGCCTGAACTAGAGTGAGACCCTACCTCGAAAAACCAAAAAGAAAAAAAAAAAAAAAAAAAAAAAAAAAAAAAAAAAAAAAAAAAAAAGAAAGAAAAAGAAGAAGAAGAAGAAGGGAAAAGACTATTATCCCAGATCCACATAGAGGCCATCATGAGAATCCCCATCCCAGCTCTAAAAAGGCAAGTGAGAGAATTCTTGGGGACAGTGGGGTATTGCTGCCTGTGGATTCCTGGGTTTGCAGAGATTGCTAAACCTTTGTATTCAGTCACAACAGGAGGGAATGCTCTCCTAGAATGGACTGAAGAACATGAGCAGGCCTTTAAGAATTTGAAGTAGGCCCTTACACAGGCCCCTGCCCTTACCCTCCAGGATACCTCTAAGTCTTTCCATCTCTATGTGCATGAGAAAAAAGGGCATTGCAAAAGGGGTTTTGACTCAGGCCCTAGGCCCTTGGACAAGGCTGATTGCCTATATTTCAAAGAGACTGGATCCAGTGGCATCTGGATAGCCTCCTTGTTTACTGGCCATTGCAGCTACTTGTAATAGAAGCAGATAAGCTTACTCTTGGACAGACTTTGGCCATAGTAGCCTCTTATGCTATGGAAACATTATTAAGGGATGCCACTAACTGCTGGATGTCAAATGCCATTTAACCCAACATCAGGCCCTTCTCTTAGACAAAGATAGATTGACTTTTGATAACTCTGCTGTCAGATGATGACCCCCATGGACCCATTCACGACTGCCTTGAGATGCTGGACGTCATTCAAGGAACTTGACCAGATCTGACAGATGGCCCCCACACGACCAGAGAGGCTGACCTCTACACCAATGGCAGTAGCTTCATCCAGGAAGGAATAAGGTATGCAGGGGCAGCAGTGGTCACAGAACAAGGAGAAGTCATTTGGGCACAAGCCCTACTCAAGGGCACTTCAGCCCAAAAGGCAGAAATAATTGCTCTGACCCAAGCACTAAGATGAGCCAGAGGAAAAGGTAAACATCTATACAGACAGCTGCTAGGGTTTTACCATGGCTCATGTCCATGGGTAGATATACAAACAAAGGGGCTTGTTAACTTCAGAAGTAAAGACTATTAAAAATAAGCAAGAGCCGGGCATGGTGGCACATGCCTTTAATCCCAGCACTCAGGAGGCAGAGGTAGGAGGATCACTGTGAGTTTGATGCCATCCTGAGACTACATAGTGAATTCCAGGTCCTCCTGAGCTAAAGTGAGACCTGACCTTGAAAAACCAAAAAAAAAAAAAAAAAAAAAAAAAAAAAAAAAAAAAAAAAGAAAACAAAGAAACCAAAACCAAAACAAACAAACTAACTAACAAACAAAAAACCCAGCCCCATCAGGTTGAATTCTCCACTTTTGCCCTTCATTTTGCCCTTCACTGAGATTGCTCATGCTCTGCCCCATCTTTTGCCTTGTTCTTGCCCTCATCACAGCTGCAATCCACCATTGCAGTAATCACAACCATATCCTCTGACTGGTCTCGCACTGAAAAGGCAATCCTTACCCTCCTATTATGGTTGTATTTCATTACCATTTTAATCATAAAATGCCACTCTTACTTCTATATACCTTACTCTTTCTAACATATTCTACCCATTTTTAACTCCCAGTTATAACCTCTGCTCACACCTTACCTGATATATGTGCTCCTGGTCTCAGCCTAAGCTTACCTGGGTGATACATAAGATCAAGGGTTATGTTTGACCTCCAAGCCCTCTGACAAGTTTATGTCCCAGTATCAGGACAACTGTGCATACCTAACTCAAGGCCCAGAGACATGGAATAACTAAAGCCAGCAACTCACTCTCCCGACTCCTAACGAAACTTGGTGGGCATGCATAGATGACCTCACTCAATGCCCATCTGTCACATGCATCAGGCATGAGAGTCGCCCTCTCCTCTGTATTCTCACCCATATTTTGCTCCAAATATCTGTTTATGACAGGGACGCTGGCCACTTACACTTAGCCATGCTTCATAATCATCTTCAGAGCAGACGAGCCCTCATACTGGTTCCACTCCTGGTGGGTGCTGGTCTCGCCGGGTCAGCAGCCATAGGTACCTCAGCACTAATTGTGCAGGACCAAGGGTTCAAACAACTCAACACACAGATCAAACAGGATCTGGGGTTCCTAGAAGACTCAGTCTCTGGTCTGAATCTCAGGTAGATTCACTAGCAGAGGTTGTTCTACAAAATAGAAGAGGCCTAGATTTACTCTCCATGAAACAAGGAGGACTTTGTGTGGCCTTGGGAGAAACATGCTGCTTTTGTGCTAACCAGCCAGGAGTAATTAGAGAAACCCTAGCTATGGTAAGAATCTCAAAACTAAATATTTGAATCAACAAGAAGGAGGTAACTGGTATCAATCTCTATTCAGTTAGTCCCCTTGGTTAACTACTCTTATCTCAGCTGCAGCAGACCCCTTATTACTTACTACTTGCCCTAACAATTGGACCATGCATCTTCTGGGGCATCACAAGTTTTATATACAGACAGACAGAAACTACTAAAATACTTATTCTTTGTAAACATTATCAACCAATACAGCCAATGGAAATAGAAACCCCCATCCAAGATTTAACAGGGATACATAAGAAAAGGGGGGGCGGGATGAAGAGCCAACCTGACTCCATTTTAACAGCAAGAGCCATTTTGATATAATATGTTAACTTTCTGTTTCTCTAAGTTTCTATGTCTGAGCTGTTCCCTGATTACTTTTCCCAGGATTGTGCATTCATAACATTCTGGGAAGTAGTTTAACTATAATGGCTGGTCTGCTTCTATTACCACGCTTGCTTGCCTCTGAAAACCCCCTACCCTGTGATTTCTATTGTTTTGTTCTATAAAAAGAGCTTGAGAAGTTGACTCTGGGCTGCTCTCTACCTGTCTTAGGGAGGCAGCCGCCTGACCAGCTCTACTGTGCACAATTAAAAGCTTGCTTCAATTTGCAATAATTTGTGGTTGGTGGTCTTTATTCTTGCGAATTCTGGGTTAACACTTTCCAACTGTTTATTGCTATTGTGCTTAGGTTCAGCATTGGATATATGCATGCTGATTCCTTTAGTGATCAAGTCCTTGCCACAGAGAGACTGCGCAACCTGATCATCTGCAAATGTGACAAAGGCAAAAGCTCTGAATGGCTTGGGAATGAAGACATCTACCATCTCTCCGTATTGACAGAAGAACTGCCGCAGCTCATCGGCAGTCATGTCCTCTGTACAATGCCCAACAAACAAATACTGTTCTGCTTCTCAAAGGCTCATCTGAACTTTGCTTAGAATTTTAGAAGTTTATAGTCACACCATTGCCCATCTTTCATGTGTCACTGTGACATTACTTCCGTAAAGTGAGCAAAACCAAACCCTTTTGAATGACCATTTTTAATATCCTTCTTAACCTGAACCATAAGAACTTCTCCAAAGGTGCTGAAATAGTCTTTAAGATCCTGTTCAGTTGTTTTCCATGGGAGACCCAACACTATTAGGTAAGATGTTTTCTGGAGTGCTCTTTTACTTCCACTGCTGATGAAGCATCTGTCTCATCCATTTTCCTTTTATTATTTTTGAGATAGTTGACAACATATGCCAGGTTTCCCCAGCCAGTGTCAGGAGTATGCATAATTCCTTCTACCAAATGGACACCTCTCATACACTGAGACACTGGATTACTATGCAGCAGCCCACATGCCCCTGGAGATGGCTATAACAGTGGACAGCAGCACTGTCCCACCATCTTCTGATGGTATTATTATTATTTTCTTGTATGAGAACTTATCTCAAAAAAAAAACAACCCCTTTTATTGTTAGCCTTGGTTTACTTCTGATGGTATTTCAATGGGCTTGCCATTCTTGTCTTCTGTTATCCGAATATATTCATACATCTCTTATTTCTCTGCTAGGCCACGCTCAGGAGTGAGATAAGGAAAACCGAAACAGTGAGGGATCCGGGATCAGCCTAGCTGCTGCTTCATTCCTACAAAAATCAGATTTGTTTTCCTTCTTATTTATTTATTTTATTTGCAAGCACAGAGAGAGAGAGAGAGAGAGAGAGAGAAGAGAGACAGACAGACAGAGAATGGGCATGCCAGGGCCTCTAGCCACTGCAATCAAGCTCCCGATGAATGTGCCCCTTGTGCATCTGGCTTACGTGGGTCCTGGGGAATTGAACCTGGGTCCTTTGGCTTCACAGGCAAATGTCTTAACCACTAAGCCATCTCTCCAGCCCCCAAATTTTTTATTTTTATTTATTTATTTGCAATCATGGAGTGAAAGAGATAGAGAGAAGAGAGAGAAAGAGAGAGCGAGAGAGAGGGAGTATGGGCATGCCAGGGCCTTTAGCCACTGCAAACAAACTCCAGACATATGTGCCCCTTGTGCATCTGGCTTATGTGGGTTCTGGGGAATTGAACCTGGGTCCTTTGGCTTTGCAGGCAAATGCCTCACCACTAAGCCATCTCTCCAGCCCTGTTTTCTCTCTTTTTTTAAAATAAACTTTTTATTGATAGCTTCCATAATTACAGACAATAAACCATGATAATTCCAACCCCACCCCTAGAGTACAACTTTAAAATCTAAGTCTACTGGGAATGTGGCTTAGTGGTAGAGCTTTTGCCTAGCAAGTGCCAGACCCCAGGTTTGATCACTATTCACAGGAAAAAAAATGAGTAAATAAAATCTATGCCAAGAGCCAGGCGTGGTGGCACACACCTTTAATCCCAGCACTCGGGAGGTGGAAGTAGGAGGATTGCTGTGAGTTCGAGGCCACCCTGAGACTACATAGTGAATTCCAGGTCAGCCTGGGCTACAGCAAGACCCTACCTCGAAAAACCAAAAAGAAAAAAAAAATCTATGCCTATTAATTTAATCATTTAGGTTATTGTGGAGTTGATCTTGGTTATCTTGGTTAATAGTCTTGCCTTGGGAGAATGGTCCCACTTTCTATTTTTTTTTTCCTTTGAGGTAGGGTTTCACTCTCGTCCAGGCTGACCTGGAATTCACTATGTAGTCTCAGGATGGCCTCGAACTCATGGTGATCCTCCTACCTCTGTCTCCCAAGTACTGGGATTACAGGTGTACACCATCATGCCCAGCTCCATTTTCTGTTTTTTTTTTTCCTTTCAAAATTTTCTTTATTATTAACAACTTCCATGATTATAAAGTATATCCCATGGTAATACCCTCCCCCCCCCACTTTCCCCTTTGAAACTCCATTCTCCATCATATCTCCTCCCCCTCTCAATCAGTCTCTCTTATTTTGATGTCATGATCTTTTCCTCCTATTATGATGGTCTTGTGTATGTAGTGTCAGGCACTGTGAGGTCATGGATATCCAGGCCATTTTGTGTCTGGGGGGAGCACTTTTTAAGGAGTCCTACCCTTCCTTTGGCTCTTACATTCTTTCCGCCACCTCTTCCTCAATAGACCCTGAGCCTTGGAAGGTATGATAGAGATATTGTAGTGCTGAGCACTCCGATCACTTCTTTCCAGCACCATGACACCTTCTGAGTCATCTCAAGGTCACTGCCACCTGAAAAGAGAAGATTCTCAACCAAAAGTGAGAGGAGCATTAATATAAGGGTATGAACATTAACCAAAGTGCTTACTGGGCAGTTTGATAAGCATAGTATATACATTTAGCTAGACAGCAGCAGACGTTACACCCCTAAGGCTCATGACTAGACCTGTTTTAAGTTTTCAGTATCAGGGATATATTCCCTCCCATGGAGTTGGCCTCCAGTCCAATTAGAGGGTGCTTGGTTTCCACCATGACAGATGTGCCACTATTGCACATGTTGGCTCATTTGGCCTGGCTGGCCAAATCTAAGGCATGCAGTGTCCACTGTTGAGTATCTTCACTGGTGTTTTCTCTTTCTCCCATTGAACTGCATGAAGAATGGCTTCTTCCAGCTTTCTGTCAGCCATTTTCTGGTTTTTTTTTTTTTTTTTAATACATTAAGCAATTTCAGATCATGCCTTGAATGCTGTTGGATGTTGTACACTTAAGAGTCTATTGGGTTGGAGAGATAGCTCAGCAGTTAAGGTGTTTGCCCTGGAGTGCCCATTCTCTCTCCCCCTTTCTCTCTGCCTCTTTCTCTCTCAAGTCAATAAAAATAAAATATTTTTTAAAAAGAGTCTAGTTACATTGTACTTCTCCAAAGACTGGTTAATTTAGCTTTGTGTGTGTGTGTGTGTGTGTGTGTGTGTGTGTGTGTGTGTATGCATCTGCATATGTCCATGTGGCACCCCATGTGCTCACCTGGGGCAGTGTGTGCTTACCTGTGGTGGCTGCAGTGGAATGTGGGGCATCCTGCTCCATTGCTTTTTGCCTGCTCTTTTTTATTTCTTTTTTTAAAAATATTTTTTAATTTTTGTTTATAATTATTTATTTATTTGAGAGTGACAGAGAGAGAAAGAGGGAGAGAGAGAGAGGGGGAGAGAGAGAGAGAGAGAGAATGGGCACACCAGGGCTTCCAGTCACTGCAAATGAACTGCAGATGCATGTGCCACCTTGTGCATTTGGCTTACATGGGTATTGGGGAATCAAGCCTTGAACCGGGGTCCTTAGATTTTATAGGCAAGCACTTAACTGCTAAGCCATCTCTCTGGCCCCTGCCTGCTCTTTTTTGAGGCAGGGTTCTTACTGATCCCAGAGCTTGCCCCACAGAGTATTCCCCTATAGAACTGGAGTCACAGATGGGCATTGTCACACCCAGCTGAATATGTGGGTCCTGGGATATTACCGTAGATTTTGTTCTCACAATACAATACTTGCTATTGTCTTTTTTTAAACATATTTTTATTCATTTATTTATTTGAGAGCTAGATAGAGAGACAGAGGCAGATAGAGAGAAAGAATGGGCATGCCAGGGTCTCCAGCCACAGCAAATGAACTCCAGATGCATGTGCCATCTTGTGCCTCTGGCTTATGTGGGTCCTGGGGAATCAAACCTGGGTTCTTTGGCTTCTCAGGAAAATGCCATAACCACTAAGCCTTCTCTCCAGCCCTTGATTTTTTAAAAAAATTTTTAGCTGGGTGTGGTGGCACATGCCCTTAATCCCAGCACTTGGGAGGCGGAGGTAGGAGGATCACCGTGAGTTCAAGGCCACCCTGAGACTCCATAGCCCAGGTCAGCCTCAGCCTGAGCTAGAGCGAGACCCTACCTTGAAAAACTGAAAAAAAAACATATATATATATATATATATATATGTATATATATATATATATATTTGTTGATGTGTGGTGTGTGTATGTGTGTGCAAGCTGGAGTCTCTTGCCACTGCAAATGAATGCCCATTCAACTTTATTTAGGTGGATGAGGAACTGAACTCAGGCCTACAGTCTTTGGAAACAAGTGTCTTTAACCACTGAGCAATCTTCCCAGCCCCTGTACTTGCTCTTTTCTAATAGAAGACATGTATCATAAGGAAGTTAGGCACATTTCCCACCACCCCCAACACTGGGAATTGAACTCAGTCCCTTGGACATGATAGACAATCATTGAAGTACACCTCCAGCCTCAAGATGTGGCAACTTGAAATGTGAGAGGAAGAAAGGAGTATTTCTTCAGTGACTGAAGAAAGCTTTCGATGAGCTTCTCTGGGTGTTCACAGACTATGAACCATGAGTAGTGGGAGTTTTTATGAATGAGAGACCACTTGAGTTATGTCTTGATAGAGATGATAATTTCTCTAAATGTCTCTGAAAGCAGGATAGACCTATTGTTGGCGTGCTTGGTAAGGAGGATAATGGGAAGCTGTTTGGAGAGCCCGATATCAAACAGCCTATGAAAAGGAGATCTTGGGGCTAGAGAGATGGCTTAGTGTCGTTAAGGCACTTGCCTGTGAAGCATAAGGACCCAGGTTCTATTCCCCGGTACCCAAATAAGCCAGATGCACAAGGTGGCGCATGCATCTGGAATTTGTTTGCAGTAGCTGGAGGCCTTGGCACACCCATTCATTCTCTCTCTCTGCCTCTCTCTCAATTAAATAAATACAACATTTTTTAAAAAAGAAAGAAAAGAAAAGGAGATCTTAAAGTTTGAACTGGGCATAGCAGAACACACTTGTAACCCAGCTCTCAGAAGAGTGAGGCAGGATTGTGAGTTCAAGGCCAGCCTGGACTACAGAGGAGACTTTATCTTGTATGAAATTGTCATAAATAAAAGACTGTTTCAAAACAAAACAAATAACAACAGTAATGAAGGAAACACCAAATGAAGAAATTTTGAGCAAGACTCAGAATTGCAAAGCTATCATTTGGGAAGATTGTTGTGACAAGCCTGTGGGAGGAGAGACAGGCAGCAAGGAGTGTTTCTCCAGTGCCATACACAATAGCCATTCTCCTCTCTGCCAGTTGTCCAGTGATTCTGGGAAACACGTACATGACAAAAATGCAACAAGAATGACAAACATTTCATCAATGTATACTTGACTCCTACTAGAAGGAAACAGAAACTGTCTTTCTTGCTTTTCTCTGAATCTTCTGTCCCACCAAATAAAGAGCATGCCTGGGTGGAAGGCAATGCCTCTCACAGTTAAAGCAGCATTTTCAGATAGGCTAAGTGTATGATGAGACGATGTAAACTGGAAGAAAAAAAATATTTTAAATTTTTGCTTGTAAGTTAACCAAGGAAAGATTTGAAATCAGTTTTCTGTTGTGGACCTGAAAAACAGAAATAATTTTTAATACTTTTCATCTCTGAACTCTAGCACAATACAATGCCAAGAAGCTTGTGGAAGGCAGTGGCAGTGGCTGTGGTAAGAGTGTCTATCCATTATTGACTTACATTATTCCTTTGATCTGTTAATGGCGGTGGTTCATTACTGACTCAGATAAATCTGAACTGTGTGAATGCTGCTCTGTTTTGGGTTTGAAAATTAGTAACAGAAATTTGGATGAGATTATTTGATTTTTGGAACTAGAATTATGACATAGCTAAAAGGAAAAGAACAAATGGAATATGTGCATTTATCAATTCTTAAAGCAGTCACCTTAAAATTACAATTTCTTGTCAGATTTATTAGGTCATGATTATGCTATGAAGAATCCATTGCTTATTAATCAATCAACTACATGGAACTAGATAGAAAAAGATGAGAAATACTTTAACAATACATAGATTTAGGCCCAGAATCAAAAGTGTGTTCAGCCTTTCTTCAGTGCCAGGCACTGTCTTCAGTGCTTGGCTCACCAGTTACAGCAACCGTATATGCAGTTAATATCCTCATTGCACAAATGAGGAAATTCAGTCTCTGCACTATGAAGGAAATTGCTGAAGGCTTTCTAGCAGGTAAAACTGGTGCTCAACCTAGATGGGTTTGAATATAACTCTGATCTTAGAGCAGGGCGTGGTAGGGCACACCTGCAATCCCAGCACTGGGCTCAGTGGACCAAGTGCTTGCTGGGTAATCCTGAGTTTGGATCTCCAGAGCCTATGGAGAAGCCAGAGGCTGTGGTATGTCATTAAGACATTCCCAGACACAGTGTACTTTTCTCTCATTCTGAGTTGTCTTTACTGAATACCTGTATAGAGTGTTTTTGGAAGCAGGATTTAAAACTCATGATATCAGCCAGGTGTGGCGGTGCATGCCTTTAATCCCACCACTTGGGAGGCAGAGGTAGGAGGATTGCTGTGAGTTCAAGGCCACCCTGAGACTACAAAATGAATTCCAGGTTAGCCTGGGTTAGAGCGAGACCCTACCTTGAAAAAACAAAATAAACAACAGTAACAAAAACTCATGGTATCAGCCTGGTGTGATGGCTCAAGCCTATAATCCTAGCACTCAGGAATCTGAGGCAGTAGGATGGCTGCAAGTTCCATTCCAGTCTGGGATACTAGACTGGAGCGAGAGCCTGTCATAAAACATCATGTGTCATAATATTTAAAAAGGTCCCTTGGTAAAAAAAAAAAAAAAAAAATAGGGCAGAGCATGGTGGTGCATGCCTTTAATCCTAGCACTTGGGAGGCAGAGGTAGGAGGATTGCTGAGAGTTCGAGGCCACCCTGAGACTATATAGCGAGTTCCAGGTCAGCCTGGACTAGTGTGAGACCCTACCTCAAAAAACAAAAGACAAAAAAAAAACAAATAAAAATAAAAATAAAAATGGATTAAAGCTTTTGCCTGTAAAGCCAAAGGACCCAGATTTGATTCCCCAGGACCCACATTAGCCAGATGCACAAGGGGCACAAGTGTCTGGAGTTCGTTTGCAGTGGCTGGAGGACCTGGCATGCCCATTCTCCCTCTCCCTCTTTCTCTGTCAAATAAATAAGCAAATAAAAATAAAATACTTAAAAAGGCTTGTCAGGAGTTGGGCTTGGTGGTGTACTCCTTTAATCCCAGCACTTGGGAGGCAGAGGTAAGAGGATCACATAGAGTTCGAGGCCACCCTGAGACTACATAGTGAACTCCAGGTCAGCTTGGGATAGAGTGAGACCCTACCTCTAAAACAAACAAACAAACAAAAGGCTTGTCATATTAACCTGTTTAAATTTTCCTCCCTCCCCCCCCCCCGCCCTTAGGCTGACCTACAATTAACTATATAGTTTGAGGTTGGCTTCGAACTCACAGCAATCCTCTTATGTCTGCTAGGATTAAAGGCATGCAGCACCATGCCTGGCTACAGCTGCCTTTTATCTAAATTTTCCTTTTTTACAGCTTGTGTAACTGTGGCTCAGAGCAGCTAAATTACTGCCTAATCAGTTAGTTTATGGTAGGTCAAATGCATGATGAGGCTTGGGAAAATGGCTCAGCAGGTAAAGGCTCTTGCTTGTAAAATCTGCTGATCTAGATTCAATTCTCAGGCCATGCACATAAACCACTAATAGAAAAGTGACAAGTGCATCTGGGTGTTTGTTTACAGAGACAAAGGCCCTGGTGTGCAAATATGCACACACACAAATAAATAAAAACAGATTTAAACAAAACAAAATAAAATGTGTGAGAATTAAGTGTGAGGTTTCCAGTGAAAACATTGTAGAAATAAATTGTGTATGTTTATTGTTAAAGATCTTTTTCCTACTAAATTTTATCTCATTTATTTTTGCTTATTCATTTATTTAATGAGAGAGAGAGAGAGAGAGAGAGAGAGAGAGAGAGAGAGATTGAGGGCATGCATGCCAGGGCCTTCAGCTGCTGTGAACTCCAGATATGTGCACCCCCTTGTGCACATGTTCGACATTGCACACTTGCATTACTGTGTGTCTGGCTTACGTGGGACCTGGAGATTGGAACATGAGTTCTTAGGCTTCATAGGCAAGTGCCTTAACTGCTAAGCCATCTCTCCAGCCCTGTTTTTGCTTTTTTGAATATGGAAATATAACCTGTCATGCATATTTACAATGAATATACCTATGATTCACTATAAGAACTTCTTATTTGTTAAGCTTGAATAGGACACAGATATTTAAAAAATTAAAAAAAAATTATTTTAGAGAAAGAAATAGAGGGAGAGAGAGAGAGAATTGGCATGCCAGAGCCTCAGCTACTGCAATCACTCCAGCACTTGCATCACCTAGTGGGCATGTGCAACCTTGCATTTTTCCTCACTTTTGTGCGTCTGGTTAATATGGGATTTGGAGAGTTGAACATGCGTCCTTAGGTTTCGCAGGCAAGTGCCTTAACCACTAAGGCATCTTTCCAGCCCTCAAAAATTATTTTTCAACTTTTTTGTTTTGAAGGTGGGGTCTCATTCTAGACCAGGCGAACTTGGCACTGAATTTGTAGTTCCAGCTTGGCCTGAAACTCACAGCAATCCTTCTATCTCTGCCTCCTAAGTGCTGGGATTAAAGGTGTATGCCACCACACCCCTTTTTCTTTTTAAGTTTTTTTTTTCTCCATTTTTATTAATATTTTCCATGATAACAAAAAAAATCCCATGGTATTACCCTCCCCCCTTTCCCCTTTGAAATTCCATTCTCCATCATATCCCCTCCCCATCTCAATCTTTCTACTTACATATATACAATACCAACCTAATAAAAGCCCTCCTCCCTTTCTTTCTCTTCCCTTTATATCTCCTTTTTTAACTTACTGGCCTCTGCTACTGAGATTTTTCCTTCTCACACAGAAGCCCAATCATCTCTAGCTAAGATCCACATATGAGGGAGAACATGTGGCGCTTGGCTTTCTGGGCCTGGGTTACCTCACTTAGTATAATTCTTTCCAGATCCATCCACTTTTCTGCAAATTTCATAACTTCATTTCTCTTTACTGCTGAGTAAAACTCCATTGTATAAATGTGCCATATCTTCATTATCCACTCATCAGTTGCTTTTTAACTTTTGATTAACAACTTCTATACATACAGACAATATTCCATGATCATTGCCCCTTCCCACCCCCTTGCTTTCCTCCTTCCTGAATCTCTTCTTTCCAGCTAGTCTTTTTTCTATTTTGATGTCACCATGTTTTTCCTCCTATTATGTAGGTCTTGTGTAGGAAGCCTCATTGTGACTGTGAGTCCATGGTATCTGTGGTTTTTTGTGGAACACAGAAATTTGCATTTTTTTTTTTTTTTGAAGTAGGATCTCACTCTAGCCCAGGCTGACCTGGAATTCACTATGTAGTCTCAGGCTGGCATCGAACTCACAGTGATTCTCCTACCTCAGCCTCCTGAATGCTGGAATTAAAGGCCACCAGGCCTGGTGAAATTTGCATCTTAAACAAAATAGCCAGGTGATTTCTGACAATGATCCACATTTTGAGTAGTACTGTGAGTAGCCCTAAAGTGGCTGGGATCAGGGTGGCTTATCCCCTTGAGGATGTAAATTGGGCATCAAGTTGGAATGGATTGGGTTGTCACTTTGAATGTGTGTGGGGGCTCCTGATGGGCTGATGAATTAGATAAAGTAAGGTAGAATCTGTAGGAAAATGATCTACCAAAAGGTTCCTAAAAGAGGAAGAACCAACAAGTAAAATGGAAGGCTGCCCCTGACTGCTGTCTTGATGAGTCCGGTTAGGTTCAGACTGAAATTGCCTTTGGGTTTTACTAGGTCAGGTCCATAATCTCCCTCCTTCTTCCCCCATCCTGGGATCGAATTTACAACCTCAAGCTTGCTGGCCTAACACAGAGCTGTATCTCCTAGGTACTAGAATTAGGGTTGACCTGACTCTAGCAGGATTTACTACATCTTAAATAATTATATCTGCTCTCCTACGCTCTGTTCAGCTGTATCAAGTTGAAGTCTGTCTCCAGCTGCTCCAGTCTTCCCTCACTCTTGGGTTTTCTGAAAACCTCTCTCCATCTGCTGCCATGAGCCCTCAGGAGCAGCTTGCTGCCCAGCTCCTCTTGGCCCCAGGCATTTAGACTGTGTAAAGTCCCATCAGCTCTTCCAGTCATGCAAGACAGAAACCAATGCCTTTGATGACTTCCCTCTTTCCTCTACCTGGAAGAATTTGGGAGTTTGGTTTGCTCCTACTCTTTCTACACTGAGGCAGGGGAAGGGACCTTGGGCAGCGACTACATGCCAACTCAAACTTCTCTTGTTCTCAGTAGCCTGGGGCATGGCCTGCCAGTGCTGTGATCCAGGCAAGATGAAACCCAGTCCTTTGGGAGACCCAGAGGTGTCTGTACACTGGTGTTGCTGTGTCTTCTCTTCCCTCCCCAGAGCTCCCACCCAATCAACCTGCACTGACTGGAGCTGGAGGCTAGGGCCAGAAGGAAAGTCCACGGATACTCCTCTAGGCATCCAGGAGGCTGGCTTTCTGTTCCACTGGGAGGCAGGAGACCCCTAACTGGCCTCTCAAACTTTCACAGGGGAACTGGTCAGTGCATTTCTGTTGAACCATCATGTCTGCAAAAGTAAGGAGGGCCTGTGAAATCACACTGCTGTCCTTGCTTTTATCATCCCCCCCCCCCCAGGAGAATTGATTCTTATTTTACTTCTCAAATGTATTAAAAGAATGCTTAAGGGAATTTCTGAGGTCACTCAGATTAACAGAGCAGATTCTAACCCTGGTCTCTATCAAGCTTTTTTTCAAGCCATCATCACCACGACCATCATTTACAGGACTATGTTAGAGAAAAGGTCATGGTTATAAGATCATTTTCTTAAATAATGATTCAAACCCAATTAAATTTTTTCTAACTCTCCTTCATGGCTTATTGGTTGAATTTACCAGTTACCTAAATTACTGGAGTTACTGGCTCATCTTTTCAACTACCCACTTTGGAGCTGTGACATAAATAAAAGCAATGACTTTAATGTTATTTATAGATATGAGGACAAAGTTAATTTAAACATGCTAGTACCTTACATTATCACTAAATGTTTTTGTTTTGAAAACTACAGCTAGAAAATACAAAAAAAAAATATTCACCACCTGTGATTGTGAGAAGAGCTAGGTCTTTTGCTACAGTCTGTTTGTGTCTCTTTACTTAATGTAAAGCTATTTCTATTTTGGTTCCATGTTATATCTATGGAATAAAATAAGACAGATTGTCCCTCATTTGGTTGAAATATTTTAATATAGCAGCATCATCACACTGTCAGCATTACACTGAGGGATCACAGGGAATGTTAGAATAATGCCAGATCTTTGAGCACATGTACAAACACACACACGATGCTTAGACTTTATTCAAATAAAATAAACTATAAATGCTAAATCTTAATATTCTTAAAATAGTTTTCAGAGGACTTTAAGAGAAACCTTTTATCAACAACCTTAGTATGTATACACAATATACCATGATCATAACCTCCTCACAACACCCTCCCTTCTCCTTCTCTCTTATATTCCTTCCACTGAGTCCCTCCTTTCTAACTAGTCTTTCTTCTACTTTGATGTCATCATTTATTCCCTCCTATTTTTCAGCCACTCTGAGGTCATGAGTACCATGGCCACTTTGTGTCTGGGAGACAGTATTGCAAAGCATTCCTCCCCTTCCTTTCGCTCTTCTGTTCTTTCCACCACCTCTTCTACCATGGTCCCCGAGCCTTGGAAGGTGTGATAGAGATGTTTCATTTAGTGCTGAATACACCATTGGCTATTTATTCTCAGCACTATGGTAAGTTCTGAGTCTCTCCAGTGGTCACTGCCATCCTAAAAGAGAAGCTTCTCTAACCAAAAGTAAGAGTAAGGGCTAGAGAGATTGCTTAGTGGTTAAGGCGCATGTCTGCGAAGCCTAAGGACCCAGGTTCAATTCTCCAGGTCCCATGTAAGCCAGATGCACATGGTGCACATGCGTCTGGAGTTTGTTTGCAGTGACTAGAGGCCCTAGTGTGCCCATTCTCTCTCTCGCTCCCCCTCTCTCTAATAAATAAAGAAAAATAAAATCTTTTTTAAAAAAAGTAAGAGTAACATTACTATATGGGCAAGAAACATAAGTATTTAGAAGACAGTTTGGTGGGCATAATATTTCCATTTAGCCAGATAACAGTAGTAGTCTGTTCCCCCCTATACCCCAGGGATTATGTCCTCCTGTGGTGGGTTGATTCAGGTGTCCCCCATAAAGTTAGACATAGTAGGTTCTCAGCTGGTGGCAATTTGGGAATTGTAGTCTCGTAGAGTCAATGTGTTATTGGGGGTGGGCTTATGGGTGTTATAGCCAGTTTCCCCTTGCCAGTGTTTGGCACACTCTCCTCTTGCTGTTGTCCACCTGAAGTTGGCCAGGAAGTGATGTCCACTTCTGCTCATGTCATTGTTTTCCCCTGCCATCATGGAGCTTCCCCTCGAGTCTGTAAGCCAAAATAACATTTTTTTCCCTACAAGCTGCTCTTGGTCAGTGTTTTCTGTCATCAGTGTGAACCTGACTGCAACACTTCCCAAACCATAAGTTTTTGATTAGGTTTTCAGTACCAGGCAGGAATTATTTCACGTGGGTGATTTATTGTTGGCAAACAGTATCTAATTTTAATTCTCCGTTTGCATTGTCCAGCTGCAAATGTAAAGGTGTCAATGTCATATCAGACACATGCATAGAGCAGTAGAACCACCTGGTGGCGCTCATACACCAGTTACCAAATGTAAAAGGAGTATGTGTTCAGGTTCTTACTGTTATGATGGTGGTATAAGAATAGATTTTATTAATTTTGTTGGAAAAGTACTTAATTTCAAGAACTTTAGTATGTGGATGAACCACAAATATAAGACCACAAATAGATTATTAAAATACATCTAAGCTGGGCGTGGTGCACATGCCTTTAGTCCCAGCACTCAGAAGGCAGAGAGGTAGGAGGATCGCCTTGAGTTTGAGGCCAGCCTGAGAATACATAGTGAATTATAGGTCAGCCTGGGCTAGAGTGAGACCCTACCTTGAAGAACCAAAAAAGGTAAAATAAATAAATAAATAAGTAAATAAATAAAAACATACATCTAAATCAAAATAAAGTTTTATCACCTGTCCTTTTTTTGTTTTGCGGTAAGGGTGGATGGTGGGGACAAACAGAGACAGGTACAGGAAGGGAGGAAGGGAGAGAGAGAGAGAGAGAGAGAGAGGAAGAGACAGGCATAAGATTTTGGAATTATCTTATTGCTCAGATACATATAACAATCAATCATGCCTAATAAAACTTCGGTTCAAATAATGGTTGGGACTTTTCCTGTGAAAAGAGGATCATGCATCTCCCCTGAAGGTCTCTCTGGGGAGGGTCTTCTCCCCAGAGGCTGGCCCACTTTGCATGACTGTTCCAAAATATGGGAATTGGGGGTGACCTGGGGGCTTGTGTTTGTAATCTGAGTGCACAAAGGCAGAGGCAGGAGGGTCACTGCAAGTTCAGGCCAGCCTAGTCTACCTGGTGAGGTCCATGTCTCAGGGCAGCATAATGAGACCAGGACTCAAAACAAAAACAAACAACCCAATAATAATAGAATTCATAATATATGTAAACTCATGAACATGAAAATATGCTACTTTTCAAAAGGAAATCACATTCTTGTTATTTTTATTCCCAAAATTATTTTTGTTTGTTTGTTGGCTTTTTTATAAGCTTTTTTTTTAATTGACAGCTTCCATACTGACAGAAATAAATAATGATAATTCCCTTCCCACCTCATTTTCCCCTTCACAAATCCACACTCCATCATATCCCTTCCCTCTATCCATTAGTCTGTGTCTTATTTTGATGTCATCATCTTTTCTACCTTTACCTCCTGAGTGCTGAGATTAAAGGTGTGTACCACCACGTCTGGTTTAGTTGGGAGATTTTTTAAAAATAACTGTTTGGATCTCCATACTTGCTACAGGTCTAATTAAATGGTTTATCACTCATCTTGATTTAATTTTGGTAGGTCATATAAATCCAGGAAATAATTTCTTTCAGATTTTCAAACTTAGAGGAGTATATATTCTTAAAGTATATCCTTATGATTTTCTGAATTTCTTTGGTATCTGTTGTAATGGTGCCTTTTTAATTGCTAATTTTATTAATTTGTGTCTCTTCTCTCTTTCTTTTAATCAGGTTTGCTAAGGGTTTAGCAATCTTGTTTATTTTTTCAAAGAACCAACTCCTTGTTTCATTGATTCTTTGATTTTTTTGTTTCTATTTCATTAATTTATGCCCTAATCTTTATTATTTCTTCCAGCCAACTTATTTTTGGTTTGCCTGTTCTTCCTTTTCCAAGGCCTTAAGGTGAAGCATTAAGTTGTTTACTTGTGAACTTTCTAATTTCTTAATACAGGCACTTAAAGCTATAAATTTCCCTCTTAGGACTGCCTTCATTGTGTCCCAAAGATTTTGGTATATTTTGTTTTCATTATTTGATTATATGAATTTTTTGATTTCATTTTTGATTTCCTCAATGACCCATTTATTATTCAGTAGTGCCCTGTTTAGTCTCCATGAATTTTTTTATGTGCTGTAGTTTTTTTTTTTTTGTTACTGATTTGTCATTTAATGCCATTGTGATCAGATAGAGTGCAAAGAATTATTTAAATCTACCTGTATTTGTTAAGATTTGCTTTGTGTCCTAATATATGGTCTATATTAGAGAATGTTCCATGTGCTGCTGAGAGAAGTGTATATTCTGCAGCATTAGAATGGAATATTCTGTGTATATCTGTTAGGTTCATTTGTTCAATGGCATCATTTAATCCAGATGTCTCTCTGTTTAGTTTTTGCTATGATGACCTGTCAATTGGTGAGAGTGGGGTATTCAAGTCACCAACTACAGTTGTGTTTGGTGTTATCTTTGACTTTAAGTCTAATAGTATTTGCTTGATGAAATTGGGAGCCCATATGTTAGGTGCATATATGTTTAGGATTGTAATGTCCTCCTGTTGTAGTGTTGCTTTAATCAATATAAAGCGACCTTCTTTATCTTTCCTTAGTAATGTTGAATTGAAGTCTATTCTGTCAGATATTAGGATTGCAACACCTGCTTGTTTTTCAGGTCCATTTGTTTGAAATACCAATTTTCATCCTTTCACCCTAAGATAGTGTTTGTCTTTTATGGAGGATGAGTTGCTTAGAGGCAACAAACAGAAGAATCCTGCCTTTAAAAAAAAAATTGATTTTTGAGCCTGGTGTGCTGGTGCACCCCTTTAATCCTAGCACTTGGGAGGCAGAGGTAGGAGGATCACCATGAGTTTGAGGCCACCCTGAGGCTACACAGTGAATTCCAGGTCAGCCTGAGCTAGAATGAGACCCTACTTTGGAAAAACAAAAAATTATTTATTTATTTACTTGAGAAAGAGAGAGAGAGAGAGAGAGGCAGATAGAGGGAGTGGGAGATTGAGCATGCCAGGACCTTCAGCCACTGCAAAGGAACTCCAGATGCATGCACCCCCTTATTCATGTGGCTTACATGGTCCTGGGGAATTGATCCTGGTTCCTCTGGTTTTGCAGGCAAGCCCCTTAAGTGCTATGCCATCTCTCCAACCCGGATCTGGTCTTTTAATCCAATCTGCAAACCTGTGTCTTTTAGTTGGGGCATTGATGCCATTGATATTAAGAATTATTGTTGAAAGGTATGTATTTATTCTGGCCATTCTTCTTGTTTTATAGTGACCTGACATGTAAAGAGAGATTAGCACTTCCAGTGCAGGCCTATGTGCCTGCTTTTTTGTCACTTAGCCCTGTTAACTTTTGGGATGGCTTCCAATCTCACCAATGCTGAATGCCCACCTTGATCCCTCGGTGCTGTGCTGTGGATCTGGTGTTCTGATCAGCTGTGCTAGATGCTCTATGACCCGGGCTGAATGAATTTTCAGGAGGTTCATGGCCCTGGTGGTTGGGGGATGGGAGAGTGCAGGAAGCCTGGAATTGTATTGGAGCTGCTCAGCAGGTCCTGTTTCTATTCTTCAGCAGCTCCTCAACTGGCTCCTGATCTCATCTTCCCCTTCCCCTTTCTTTCTTTCTTTCTTTTTTTTGGAAGGGTCTCTAGCTCAGGCTGATCTACAATTGACTATGTAGTGTAGTTTCAGGGTGGCCTCAAACTCATGGCGATCCTCCTACCTCTGCCTCCCGAGTGCTGGGATTAAAGGCACGCACCACCATGCCCTGCACCCCTTCAGGTTCCTTGACTTTGTGAGGAGGCTGATGAGAGTGGAAAATCCCCTCACTTGGTTTCTGCTCTTGCAGCACCCTTGCTGGCTGAGTGTGTTGGGGGCTGCTGGTGCCTCTGCAGGATTCTTGCGGTTTCTTCCTTTCTGGAAGATCTTGGTCTCTCCTGTTTCTCTGCTGTTGTTGGTAATAACTTATACACCTTCACTTTTCAGAAGAAGTGTGTAATTTGCTGTGTTTTTGCTTATTTCTCTCTCTAAGCTTGTTTGGCGTGGCTGCTATGCTGCCATCTTACCTGGAAGACCCAAACTTAAAAATCTTTTTTCTAAAAATCTTTTTATTTTTATTTATTTACTAGAGAGAGAGAGAGAGAGAGAGAGAGAGAGAATGGGCATGCCAGGGCCTCCCACCACTGCAAACGAACTCCAAATGTGTACGCCCCTTTGTGCATCTGGCTTACATGGGTCCTGGGGATTCGAACCTGGGTCCTTTGGCTTTCCAGGCAAGTGCCTTAACCACTAAGCAATATCTTCAGCCCTTAGAAATCTTTTTAATTTATTGGCAAGTAGAGATGGTGAGGGAGAGAGATTGAAAGAATGGGTGTGCCAGGGCCTCTAGCCACTGCAGATGAACTCTAGATGCATGCACCACTTTGTGCATCTGGCTTTACATGGGTACTGGAGAATTGAACTTGGGTCATTACGTATTGCAGGCAAGTGCCTTAACTGCTGAGCCATCTCTCCAGCCCCAAATTTAATGTTTTATATATACTTATAAGATAGCTTCAAGTAACTAGTTAGAAAGAATACCTGGCTGGCACATCCTAGCACTCAGGAGGTGGAAGTAGGAGAACATTATAAGTTGAAGACCCTCCTGGACCACAGAGTTACAGGTCAGCCTGGACTAGAGTGAAACTCTGTCTCAAAAAATGGGCAGCCGGGTGTGGTGGCACATGCCTTTAATCCCAGTACTTGGGAGGCAGAGGTAGGTGGATCACCGTGAGTTCAAGGCCACCCTGAGACTACATAGTGAGTTCCAGGTCAGCCTGGACTAGAGTGAGACCCTACCTTGGAAAACCAAAAAAAAAAAAAAAAAAAAAAAAAAAAAAAAAAGAGGCAGTGGGAGCAGGTGGCTTGGCTGTCTGAGGCTTTGCTTGCAAAGCCTGATGTCCCAGGTTTGATTCTTTAATATCCTTCTAAACCCAGCCACACAAAATTAAAACAGAAACTGTGGATGCAAAGTAAGTCATTATTTTGGCCTGGAGAGAAATGGTGCATGCATCTGGAGTTCATTTGCAGTGGCAAGAAACACTGTTGCACCTTTGTTTTCCTTCTCTTTCTCTCTCTTTCTTTTCCTCTCCCTCTCTTTGCTTGCAAACAAATCACTCAAAATAATTTTTTTTAAAGGAGCCGGTTGTGGTGGTATAGATCTTTAATCCCAGCAGAGTGGGAGGATTGAGGTGAGTTGGAGGCAAACCTGGGCCTACAGAGTGAGTTCCAGAGCAAGACCCTACCTTGAAAAAAGAAAAAAAAAAAAAAAGAAAGAAAAAGAAAAGGACAGATGGAATACAGTAGAAGGGGGATGGGGAAAAGGATGGTGGAGGGGATTATGATAAAAATATATTATGTACAAGTATGAAAAATTTTAATAAAAATTTTAAAAAGATAGCTTATTCATATATTGAAAAATTACAATTTCTATAGGTAAGTAAAACTTTTTAGATTTATGCTAAGTCAATAATATCACAGAAAGTAAGATAGTTTTAATTTTTAAACTTCTTTGTTCATTTTTAAAGATTTTTTATATTTTATTTTTACTTATATATTTATTACACACACACACAGAGAAGCTTTACCTGAGTTCTGGAAAATTGAAGCTGGGTCCTTAGACTTCACAGGCAAGTGCATTAACCGCTAAGCCATCTCTCCAGTTCTAATTTTTAAACTTTTTAATGACAATTTTCATACTTGTACATAATGTATTTTTAAATTTATTTGTTTATTTATTTGAGAGAGAGAGAGATACAGAAATAGGAAGGGAGAGAGAGAGACAGAGAGAGAGAGAGAGAGAGAGAGAGAGAGAGAGAATGGGCATGCCAGGGCCTCCAGCCCCTGCAAAGGAACTCCAGATGCATGCGCCCCCTTGTGCATCTGGCTTGCGTGGTCCTGGGGAGTTGAACCTGTGTCCTTTGGCTTTTCAGGCAAGTGCCTTAACCACTAAGCCATCTCTCTAGCCCCATAATGTGTTTTTACCATAATCCCATCCCATTACTTTTTATTGCTCCCTCCCCATCCCTCTTCCACTAAACCTTCTTTTCAACTAGTCCCTCTCCTATTTTGATGACTTTTGGAAAAAACAAAATCAAAATTATACCATCAGTACCACCATTATTTATATTTTAGTTTTATATCTTTATTATGGGAAATGCTAAATACATACAACAGAAGAAGGAATAAGGATTCCTTGTTTTCAGCACTCAGCTTCATTGATCATCAACATTTTGTATTATTATTTCTAAAATATTTTCATTTATCTATTTATTTATTTATTTATTTATGAGAGGGAGAGAGAGAGAGAGAGAGAGTGAGAGAACATGCCAGGGTCTATAATCATTGCAAACCAACTCCAGACTCATGGACCACCTTGCACATCTGGCTTTACATGGTACTAGAAAATTGAACAAGGGTCCTTTAGGCTTTGCAGGCAAGTACCTTAACCACTGAGAAATCTCTCTAACTCATTTTGTATTATTATTTTATCTGTAATTAATAACCTTTACTTTTCCAAAGAATTTGAAGTATTTTTAATTTAATTTAATTTTTAACTTTTTTGTTGTTTTTTCGAGGTAGGGACTTGCTCTAGCTCAGGCTGACCTTGAATTCACTATGTAGTCTTAGGCTGGCCTTGAACGCACAGTGACCCTCCTGCCTCTGCCTCCATGCCCTGCTATTTAGTTGAACTTTAACTATGTTTCTGTATCTCTTGTATGGGGCACTGGACTATTCTGGTGACCAAGGTCCTTTTTTGTGCACATGTATGTGGAATCTATACACTATTTTAAGTTAAATGTGTTTCCAATGCAGTTATTTCTACTTAGAAGTTACATAAATGCTCTACCACACTCTTGTCCTGTCTACGCATCTGTCTGAATAGAGACCATATGACTGACTTATAGCAGCTAAGCCATGTCTGCTGTAAGACTTCAGGCTGTGTGATGCACACAGCTTTGCTTATTCTGGCTTTCATACTTTTTCAGACTTTATATGATGTAATGACCTTACAGAAATCTTCCAGTGGTGAGGGTAGGAACTGACTCATTACATTTCTGTGGAGGCTTTTCATCTTCTAGAGGCCTGTCCCTGTTGACATCAGCTCCAGCTGAAGCAGGCATGACCACATGGTTCCTTCACCCAGATAGCCAGAGCTCAAGATCCCTTCCCCACTGCTCAGTTCAGCTGAAGGGGGAGAGAGGGCCGGATGCAATTGCCTAGGCAGAAGGGAAGTGATATTGCATATCCTTTTAGGAATGTGATGTTTAGATTACATCTAAAGGTGGGGAAGAGTAAGCACACAGCTTTTCTTTTTCTTCAAATTTTTATTAACAACTTCCATGATTATAAAAAATATCCCATGGTAATACCTTCCCTCCCCACTTCCCCTTTGAAACTCCATTCTCCATCATATCCCCTCCCCATCTCAATCAGTCTCTCTTTTATTTTGATGTCATGATCTTTTCCTCCTCTTATGATGGTCTTGGGTAGGTAGTGTCAGGCACTGTGAGGTCATGGATATCCAGGCCATTTTGTGTCTGGGGGAAGCACGTTGTAAGGAGTCCTACCCTTCCTTTGGCTCTTACATTCCTTCCACCACCTCTTCTGCATTAGACCCTGAGCCTTGGAAGGTGTGATAGAGATATTATAGTACTGAGCACTCTGGTCACTTCTTTCCAGCACCATGGTACCTTCTGAGTTGTCCCAAGGTCATTGCCATCTGAAAAGTGAGAGTAGCATTAATATAAGGGTATGAACATTAAGAGAAGTGCTTACTGGGCAGTTTGATAAGCATACTATATACATTTAGCCAGACAGCAGCAGATGTTACACCCCTAGAGCTCATGACTACCCCTGTTTTAAGTTTTCAGTATCAGGGATGTATTCCCTCCCATGGAGCGGGCCTCCAGTCCAATTAGAGGACAGTTAGTTTCTACCATGACAGACGTGCCACTATTGCACCTGTTGGCTCATTTGGCCTGGCTAGCCAAATATAAGGCTTGCAGTGTCCACTGTTGAGTATCTTCACTGATGATTTCTCTTTCTCCCATTGAACTGCATGCAGAATGGCTTCTTCCAGCTTTCTGTCAGCTGGTCTACATGGAGGAGGTTATCATCTCAGTTCCAGAAGAATTTCTCAGTGGCTTTGTAGTCCAAGTATGTGGAGTCTTCAGCAGTAGGGTTTTACCATCTATTCCTGGTGGGAAACCAAGGGCCTTGGCAATGGCCTATAATGTTTTGGGGTCATCAGGGACCTCCCTGGCCAACAACTCACTGGAAGGTATCCCATCCCATAAGCACACAGCTTTTTTTTTTCCTCTAACATTATGAAATATTTCCATGTGTGTGTGTTCCACATCTATATATTGCGGTAGTTTGATTCAGGTGTCTCCCATAAACTTTGGTGTTCTGAATGCTAGATTCCCAGCTGATGGAGATTTGGGAACTAATGCCTCCTGGAGGCAGTATATTGCTGAGAGCCAGTTTATGGGTGTTATAGCCAGTGGCCCCTTGCCAGTGTTTGACACACTCTCCTGTTGCTGTTGTCCACCTGATGTTGGCCAGGAGGTGATATCCATCTTTTGCTCCTGCTTTCCCCTGGCATCATGGAGCTTTCCCCTGAGTGTGTAAGCCAAAATAAATGTTTTTTTCCCCCACATGCTGCTCCTGCTCACATGTTTTCTGCCAGCAATGTGAACCTGATTACAACATATATCATCACTATTTTAATCTGAAATTTTGTCCATATGTGACAATTTTGCAGGATTTTCCATGCCAGACTAGTAATTTAAAATATAAAACACCATACATATTAAATTATTCATACAGTAAGGATAAAAGCTTTTGCTATCCTTTCTATATGATTTACTTTATGTAGAGTTAATAATCTTAGGGGATGGAGAGATGGCTTAGTGGCTTAGGCACTTGCCTGCAAAGCCTAAGGACCCAGGTTTAATTACCCAGGACCCATGTAAGCCAGATGCACGTGGTGGTACATGTGTCTGGAGTTTGTTTGCAGTGACTAGAGGCCCTGGTACACCCATTCTCTCTCTATATATATACCTCTTCTTTTCTTTTCTTATCTTTTCTTTTCTCTTCTTTTATGGTGGCACACACCTTTATTTTTATTTATTTATTTGACAGAGAAAGAGGGAGAGAGACAGAAAGAGAGAGAGAGAATGGGCACAGCAGGGCCTGTAGCCACTGCAAATGAACTCCAGACGCATGGGGAATCGAACCTGGGTCCTTTGATTTTGCAGGCAAGTGCCTTAACCGCTAAGCCATCCCTATAGCCTTACTTCTCTTTCTTTTTCTTTTCTTTCTTTTTTTTTTTTTTCTGAGGTAGGGTCTCACTCCAGCCCAGGCTGATCTGGAATTCACTACATTGTCTCAGGGTGGCCTCGAACTCATGGTGATACTCCTTCCTCTGCCTTTCGAGTGCTGCTCTCTCTCTCCCTTTTTTAAAAACATATTTTATTTATTTATTTGAGAGAGAGAAAGGCAGAGAGAGAGAGAGAGAGAGAGAGAGAGAGAAAGGGCACACCAGGGCCTCCAGCCACTGCAAACCAACTCCAGATGCATGCGCCCCTTGTACATTTGGCTTACGTGGGTCCTGCAGAGTTGAACAGGGATCCTTTGGCTTTGCAGGCAAATTCCTTAACTGCTAAGCCATCTCTCCAGCCCCTCTCTCTTTTAAATAAATAAATAACGGCTGGAGAGAAGGCTTAGGAGTTAAGGAATTTGCCTGTTAAGCCAAAGGACCCAGGTTTGATTCCCCAAGACCCACACAGGCCAGATGCACAAGACAGTGTATGGGTCTGAAGTTTGTTTGCCGCAGCTGAAGGCCTTGGAATGCCTATTCTCTGTTTTACTATCTGCCTCTTTCTCTCTCTCTCAAATAAATAAATAAAATAAAAAATTAATAATAGAATATTAAAAAAATAGCTTTGCAAAGGTAACTTTGGCTCATCAGGTATCTACATTTTATTGTTGCCTGATTCCTGAAATTCTAAAGCTAAAATTTGGAGCCCATGCTCTTAGTTCTTCAGATACAACAATTCTTGAGCCCTTTAAAGCTCTTGTGTTATTTCACCTCCATATATGCTCACCTGTTATCCTGTTCTCTACACAAGACATGACAGGCGGGTGCAGAGACCAGTCCTGTTATAGATGCAGACTATCTTCAGCAGGCTTGCTCAACAGAATTAGCTCCTGTCAGGATTTAACTCATTTAAATAAATTTATGTTAGCAAAGGGTCTAAACATGCCTCCTTTTCTCTCTCTCTCTCTCTCTTTTGCTGGATAACTCTTTTTTAAGGAAGTGAGGTTTATGTTGTTGCTATATTTTTTAAATGGCCACATGCAAAAAAAGAAAACAAACCTTTAAGGTTGAGAGCTAGGTAAGTCAGAAAAAGCACATAAAAGCAGGCAATATGGGCATGGGTGGGGAGTCCAAATTCTGAGTAGGCAAAAGGACCCTGTGGAGGTACAAGCAGCCAGTGCAGCAGCCACACCAGGGTCAAGGGGCCATACACTACAGGCAGTCCAGACCCTTTTCACTTTATACTCAAATGTAACTTTAAAATGTTCCATCACTGAGAAGTGATGGAGGAATACCCAGCACTGAAGCATCTCTATCACACCCTCCAAGGCTCAGAATCTGTTGCAGAAGAGGAGGCGGAAAGAATCTAAGAGCCAAAGGAAGGGTACAACTCCTTACAATGCAACTGTTCAGACAGAAATTGGCCTTGGTTGGGTGTGGTGGCACACGCCATTAGTCCCAGCACTTGGAAGGCAGAGGTAGGAGGATCACCATGAGTCCAAGGCCACCCTGAGACTACATAGTGAATTCCAGGTCAGCTGGGCTAGAGTGAGATGCTACCTTGAAAAATCAAAAAAAAAAAAAAAAAAAAAAAAAAAAGAAATTGGCCTCAATATTCATGACCTTGCAGTGCCTAACAATACCTTCACAAGACCCTCATTATTGGAGAAAAAGACGATGACATCAAAATAAAAGAGAGAGCCTTCTGGCCAAGATGGCAACTGCCTAACTGTGCCACACATCCCTGGGAAAGAAAGGCAAGACATTAAGGGTTCACTGGGTCTTTTAGGGGAAATAAATCTCCAATAGATTGCCAGTGGGTGGGCACAGAGAGGAAAAAACAGGGAATTGCTGATTCCCTCGCGTGTGGGTAGCCCATATCTCCCCCCAAGCAGCTGCCGTACTCACAGTCCCAGCTTCAGGAAACTCCCACACTTACTGTAGGAAAAGGGTCCCAGGCCAAAATAGTTCCACTTGCCTACTGCACAGGGGCGATTGCCCTGCTACCCCTGCCCACTAGTGACCTTGGCCAGGCTACGCCTGCTGGCCCATTGGAATTCAGGCTCCTTTGATTAGTTTGCCCACCAAATGGCACCACTGTGATGATCCCTGCTTGTGGAGGCTTAGCGTGTTCCGCCCACTTGCTCACTTACTGCTCCTGCTGCCACACATTCACATGCCAGCCCAGGCCCATTTCAACTCCCCACGTGAGCTCAGACTGTGTCTGTCGCATCCACCAGCTCAGGTGCCATCCCCTCCCTGTCTGCCACACCGGCTGACCACCATTGTCCTGTTGCAGGGGAGCACAGACTGCTTCTGGGTCCCAGTGTTCTGCCACGCCAGAGTTTGGGCTGCATCAGTGCTTGGTGCCTCAGTGTCCCTCCTAACATGAGTGCAGGCAGCTTTGGTGCATTACCACGTGAGAGCTCATAGAACCTTGGCAAGTGAGAGCCAAAACCCAGGCTGGTTGGCAACTGCCTCAGGCTGCTTCAGATTCCCATTGTGCTTGAGCCCAGGCTGATCCACCCACCTACGTGCCCATACACTGTCGTGGGCAGACCACAGCACAAAAGAAATAACATGAAAAATCAAATGCAAGAAAATCCAGTTAGATCACCCAGTCCGACAATGAACATCTCTAATCAAAACATAGAAGAGTCATTAGGATCAGAACACCAAAATGAAGCTATGAGCAATGCAACCCTGACCAAGCTACTGGTAGAACTTGCAGAAAACCAACAAAGGACCGATAATCGTGTGGATGCTGCCATCATTAGACTAGACCTAATAGATAAGAAAATGGAAGGAGTTCAAAGACAGTTAAGAGATATGAGGGAGAGTGAAAAAAAAGAGGACCTCAAAAATCAGCTGGCGATGCTAAATGAAGACATAAATGCAAGGATGAATTCCAAGAAGCATCAAGAAAATCAGAAAATGATGTGAAAAGGGAGCTTGACGGAGGGATGGAAATTATACATAGAAAAGTAGTAGAAAATGCAAACTTAATTGAACAAGTCCAAAACTCTCTAGAAGCTCTCAAGAATAGAGTCAGCCATGTGGAGGATAGAAACTCTGATCTGGAAGACAAGATGGAGGAAACAGTTCGAGAGTTCAAAAATTCCAGTAAGTTTAAAAGTTTCTGTGAAGAGAACATGAGGGGATTGTGGGACACACTTAAATGTCCTAATATCAGGATCATTGGAATACCAGAAGGAGAAGAAATTCAGACCAAAGGCATGGAGAACTTATTTAACAAAATAATTGAAGAAAACTTCCCCAGTCTCTTAAAAGAAAGGCCCATCAAGATACAAGAAGCCAACAGAACTGCAAACAGACTGGACCAAAGGAGAACTCTCCAAGACATATTGTCATTAAGACTCTAAACATTGACACCAAAGAGAAAATCCCAAAAGCAGCTAGAGAAAAACAGCACACAAATTTTAAGGTAACCCCATCAGAATTACTCCAGACATCTCAATGGAAACCCTGAAAGCTAGAAGGACCTGGAATGAAACACTGCAAAGTCTAAGAACCTATGGCTTCCAACCCAAACTACTCTACCCAGCAAAAGTATCCCTTATAATAGATGGTGAAAGGAAAACTTTCCATGACAAAACTGAGCTTTACAATTATATGAACACAAAACCAAACCTACAGAGAGTATTTCAGGAAATTCACCACAGAGAAGAAACAAATAATCAAACTCAGATGCCTACAAGAAGCAGATCACAATAACCAAATTCAGAGTAGGCACAAAAAACTTCAAAGTCCATGAAAACACCAACCCACATATACCATCACAATATGGCAGGGATCAAATCAAATCTCACAGTCATTACCGTAAATATTAATGGCCTTAATTCACCAATCAAGAGACACAAGCTGACAGGATGGATAAAAAAATTAGACCCCTCAATCTGTTGTCCTCAAGAAACCCACCTCACCATTAAAGACAGACATCTCCTCAGGGTGAAAGGGTGGAAAACAATATTCCAAGCAAATGGGAATAAGAAACAACCAGGCGTAGCTATATTGATATCAGATAAAAATAGACTTCAAACCAAAAATAATCAAAAAAGGCAAAGAAGGCCACTTCCTACTTTTCAAGGTAATGATACCTCAAGAGGATATTACAATCATAAATCTGTATGCACCAAACACAGGGGCACCACAGTTCATAAACCAAAACCTACTCAACAATAAAACAGAAATAAGCACCCACACCATCATAGTTGGGGACTTCAATACACCATTACCAGTAATAGACAGATCATCCAAACAGAAACTCAACAGGGAAGTAAGAGAGCTCAACAAAACCAGAAACCACTTAGACCTAACAGACATTTACAGAACTTTCCATCCCAAATCCACAGACTACACATTCTTCTCAGCAGCCCATGGAACATTCTCTAAAATAGACCATATGCTGGGTCACAAAGCCTGCCTCCACATTTTTAGGAAGATTGACATAATTCCCTGCATGATATCAGATCACAATGCTATATTGCTAGAAAGTAACAACAAAAGACCCACCAAGAATCCCAATGGCACCTGGAAACTGAACAGCACACTTTAAAACAATAAATGGATAGTGGATGAAATAAAAAATGAAATTGCAAAATTTCTAGAATTGAATGACAATGAGAACACATTGTACCAAAACTTATGGGACACAATGAAGGTGGTCCTCAGGGGAAAATTCATAGCACTCAATGCCTTCATAAAAAAGACAGAGAGATCCCAAATCAATAACCTAACCATCCACCTAAAGGCCCTGGAAAAGCAAGAAAAATCCAACCCAAAGAGCTCCAGAAGGAAAGAAATAATTAATATCAGAGCAGAAATTAATGAATTGGAAACTAAGAAAACAATTAAGGCAATTGACAAAACAAAGACCTGGTTCTTTGAAAAAAATAAATAAGATTGACAAACCCCTGGCCAATTTGATCAAGCAAAAAGAAGAGATGCTTCAAATTAACAAAATTCAAAATGAAAAAGGAGAGATCACAACAGACATAAGTGAAATTGGGAGAATCATCAGGACTTATTTCAAAAACCTCTACTCCACAAAACTGGATTATGTGGAGGAGATGGATAGATTCCTGGACGCATACCATTTATCAATGCTAAACTCAGAGCAGATTAAGCTCCCCGATAAACCTATCATACTCACTGAGATTGAAAAAGTAATAAAAAAAAAAACCTCCCCCAAAAGAAGAGTCCAGGACCAGATGGCTTCTCAGCTGAATTCTATCAAACCTTCATGGAAGAACTCAAACCAATCTTCCTCAAAGTGCGCCACACAATTGGAGAACAGGGAAAGCTACCCAACTCCTTTTGTGAAGCTAGTATCATTCTAATTCCAAAACCAGGCAGAGATGCCACAAGAAAAGAAAACTACCAGCCTATTTCCCTGATGAACTTAGATGGAAAGATCCTGAACAAAATCCTCGCAAACCGAATCCAACAACACATCAAAAGCATTATCCACCTTGACCAAGTCGGATTCATCCCAGGAACACAGGGGTGGTTCAACATATGGAAATCTGTCAATGTAATACACCACATAAACAAGGTTAAACACAAAAACCACATGATCATTTCGATAGATGCAGAAAAGACCTTGACAAAATACAACATCACTTCATGATCAAAACATTAGAGAGAATTGGCATGGTTGTTTCATATCTTAACATAAAACATAATAAAGGCAATATACAAAGCTTCTAAGGCCCAAATAATACTTAATGGAGAGAGACTGGAGGAATTCCCATTAAGATCAGGAACAACACAGGGTTGTCCACTCTCACCTCTGCTCTTCAGTATAGTACTGGAAGTCCTAGCTCAAGCAATAAGACAGGAGAAGGAAATAAAAGGGATACAATTTGGAAAGGAAGAAGTTAAGTTAGCTCTATTTGTTGATGACATGATTATATATGTAAGACACCTGAGAGCCTCCATCCCCAAACTCCTGAAGGTGATCAACTCCTACAACAAAGTAGCAGGATACAAAATCAATGCACAAAAATCAGTAGCCTTTCTATATGCAAATGACAAAGATACAGAGAAAGAAATAAGGGACATGGTCCCATTTTCAATAGCAACAAAAAAATAAAATACCTTGGAATAACGTTAACCAAGGAAGTGAAAGATCTATACAATGAAAACACTCAAAAAAGAAATTGAGGAGGACTTGAGAAAATAGAAAGACCTCCCATGCTCCTGGATAGGCAGAATTAACATTGTGAAGATGGCAATCTTACCAAAGGTGATATACAGATTTAATGCAATTCCAATTAAAATCCCTACAGTGTTCTTCACAGAGATAGAAAAAATGATCTCAAATTTGATATGGAAAGGCAGAAGGCCTTGCATATCCAAACATATCCTTAGCAAAAGAAACACCTCTGGAGGCATCACCATTCCTGATCTAAAGCTATATTACAAAGTCATAGTAATAAAAACACCATGGTACTGGCATAAAAACAGTAGTATAGAGCAATGGAATATTCTTGAGGACCTGGACTTTGGGTCAAGCAAGTATAGCTACTCGATATTTGACAAAGGCCCTAACAATATAGGCTGGAAAAAAGACAGCATCTTCAAGAAATGGTGCTGGACAAACTGGATAATCATATGCAGGAAACTGAAATTTTATCGACACATTTCACCATGCACTACACTCAAGTCCAAATGGATCAAAGACCTCAATATAAGACCAGAAACTCGACTACTACTGGAAGAAAATATAGGAAGTACTTTCCATGACATAGGAATGGAAAAAGACTTCTTGAACAAAACCCCACTAGCTCACGATATTATACAGTCACTCAACCAATGGGATCACATGAAGCTGAAGAGTTTCTTTACAGACATGCATGCAATAAGCAAAACCAATAGATTACCCACAGAACGGGAGAAAATCCTTGCTGGATATCCAACTGACAGAGGCCTAACCTCTACAATCTACAAAGAACTCAAAAATCTAAACATTAAAAAGTCAAACACCCCACTCAAAAAATGGGGCAAAGAGCTGAACAGACAGTTCACAGAGGAAGAAATACAAATGGCAAACACACACTTAAGAAAATGTTCATCATCCCTAATCATCAGAGAAATGCAATTTAAAACAACAATGAGATTCCACTTTACCCCAATAAAGATAACAAACATCAAAAAATCAAATAAAAATAAATACTGGCGAGGATGTGGAGAAGTAGGAACACTCATCCACTGTTGGTGGGAATGTAAGATGGTACAACCACTTTGGAAAGCAATATGGAGACTCCTGAAAAAGCTGACTATAGAGATACCTATAGACCCAGTTATTCCCTTACTGGGCATCTACCCTAAAACCTTCAAACCACAGTCTAGAGAGATTTGCCCAACCATGTTTGTAGTGGCTCAATTCGTAATAGCTAAGAGCTGGAATCAACCCAGATGTCCATCACTAGAAGAGTGGATAACTAAGATGTGGTATATCTACACAATGGAATTCTATACAGCAGTAGGAAAAAATGACACAATGAAATTTGAGGAAACATGGTTGAACCTGGAACAGATCATTCTCAGTGAACTTACCCAATCACAGAAAAAAAATCGCCACAGAGTCTCACTCATCTACAGCACCTAACCTGAATCTACCCAAGATGCCTTACATACCCAGCAAGCATCTTGTGGACTAGACAATAGGATGGGTGGGGAGGGAGGGGAGGGCAACGGAAAGGGTGGGAAACACAAATCTAGACCCAAATGGCAATGGTACCATAAAATTCTACATCCTAAAAGGCAGAACAAATGGCTGAACCTTCACCAGGCCCTTAGAGAGAACACCTGAGCCACAAGACACTGAAGAGGGTATGATGAAGACTGACCTTAATCTTCTACAGCTTCTCTCTCTCCCTCCCTCCCTCCGTCTCTCTCTCTCTCTCTTCTCTCTAACTCTTTTATATTAGTTATCTTTTTCTTCCTTTTGTTATTGGGCACTGACCTGTAACTCCCAGTACCAACATGTGGCTATCATCCACAATGAGCTTTTGATCAGAGAGACCTACAAGGTTTCCTAAAAGAAAGACAGATTTCTGTCAGAGTACTTGATGACCCACCAAAGGTTAGTGGTAAGACCCTACTGCTGAGGACACCTTATGTGGTTGACACGTAAAATGGAATGGCATGGCTGGAAGCTGGAAGACAGTCAGTCCTCAGACAATCAGCGCATCTAATGCCAGAAGGTGCTACATAGGCGACTGGGGGCAAATGACCAATATCTGTCCAAGCAACTCATGGTCTAACCTACTTAGCAGCAAATAACCTGTTGTGATGCTCACACAAGTGCAATAGTGGCACAGAGCCACGGTGGGAAACCAACTGCTCTTGATTCGGCTAACTGATCCCCTCAGTGGTACGGGACCCATAGCTGGAGCTGGGAAACAAGTCAGAAACATATCCAAACATAAGCTCTCTCTCCAGTAGCAAGCTACCACCAATTGTGGGCTATAAGAGGGCCTACACCTATTAAATTCTCTATAAAAAAGTAAGGGTTGTAGCCAGGCATGGTGGCGCACGCCTTTAATCCCAGCACTTGGGAGGCAGAGTTAGGAGGATTGTCGTGAATTCGAGGCCACCCTGAGACTACATAGTTAATTCCAGGTCAGCCTGGGCCAGAGTGAGACCCTACCTCGAAAAACCAAAAAAAAAAAAAAAAAAAAAAAAAAGGATTATCTCATTTGTCTGGTGTTAATTTACTCTCTGTTGGAGAATCTGCTTCTCTTTTTCAGATAGATGTAGGTCCTAAGGAGAGAACCACCCCATCATACCTCAAAAGGGCCCCGGCTGAAACTAAGAAAAATTGGCAAAACAAGCAAGGGTGCTGTTTTCTTGGTGAACCAAGTACCAGTGCAAGGGTGAAGGAGATCAACACAGAGAAAAATCAACTCCTACCAAATCAGAGATCCAGAGACCCACAGGCCCCCAACACCTCATCACTGAAGCAGAATGTCAGAGCCACATGTTGGGTCATGATATGCAAAGACATTTATCCTACCCATAACTGTGGGCTAACTCCAGAATGCATGACCCATATACCTCAACAAGGAGGGGCTAAGGGGAGGGGTAGGTAATGGATGAGCCTAATAATGGTACCAAATTGACTGTATTCGCTGAGTACAAAACTAATTAATAAAAAAATAAAAGATTAAAAAAAATAAATAAAAGAGAGCCAGGCGTGTTGGTGCATGCCTTAATCCCAGCACTCAGGAGGCAGAGGTAGGAGGATCACCATGAGTAAGAGGACTCCCTGAGACTACATAGTGAATTCCAGGTCAGCCTGGGCTAGTAGAGTGAAACCCTACCTGGAAAAACCCAAAAAAGAAAAAATAAAATAAAATAAAGAGACACTAATGGAGAGCGGGAGGGGATATGATGGAGAGTGGAGTTGTGACGGGAAAATTGGGGGAGGGGAGGGAATTATCATGGTTTATTGTTTGTAAGTATAGAAATTGTCAAAAAAATTATACATAAAAAAGAATGATCCAAGAACCAGGCGTGGTGGCACATACCTTTAATCTCAGCAGTTGGGAGGCAGAGGTAGGAGGATTGCTGTGAGTTCGAGGCTAGCCTGAGACTACATAGTTAATTCCAGATCAGCTTGGACTAGAGTGAAACCTTACCTTGGAAAAAACAAAACAAACAAACAAAAAAAACAGCTCCAGCACCAATTCAATGGTGCAAGCACAGGCATGGTTCAGCCTGAGGGTGCATGGGTATACTTCCTTTCCAAGCACACACATGCCTGCTACCCAGCAGCCTCCATGTACTCTCTGGCAGGAAGCACATAGTGTTAGGTGTTGTCTGCACATTGTCCTCCCCTCTTTGACAACCCATACAGGGCCATTCTGGGAATCAAATAGGAGGTACCACCTGAGACCCCGGTCTGAAGACCAACAGGCAGACTTTTGACCTTCACCTCAGTGACATTTACATATAAATAGGTATAAATAAAGCCATCAGGCACAATAAAGTCCAGGAGAACAAGGCTGCATAGCAGACCTAGTGAGGGAAGTAGAGTAGATAGCTGTGCATGGCTCTGACTCTAATCCATCCACTCTAGTGGAATGCAGAACATGATAGTGTGGAGCAGGGTCCCATACAGAGCTGAAGGAAAATCCAAACACATGTACACTGTTGCCTCAGGGGTATAGAAAACATCATTACAAACAACAAAAAAAATCCAAATTTAAACCTTAACCCAGTTGTAATTGTTTAAGTTGTAAATGTTTCTAATACAGCAGCAAAGGATGTCTGTACAAAAAATATACTTAAAAAATAGGTTGAAAAATCGGTCGTGGTGGTGCCCGCCTTTAATCCCAGCAGTTGGGAGGTAAAGGTAGGAGGAATGCCGTGAGTTTGAGGTCACCTTGAGACTAGTGATTCCAGGTCAGCCTGAGCTAGAGTAAGACCCTACCTTGAAAAATCAACAACAACAACAAAACGAAAAAATTTTGAAAGATCTAAAGTATAAAAAGTATAAAAAGTAATCTTAAGTGAAAATATTGCCTAAACCATAGAAAACTTAATTTTAGAAAGGTCGTCTATCTACTTTCAAAAGGATTGGACTCAGCTGTGGCTTGCCATCCCCACCTGACACCAGCCTGACACAACAGGGAAAATGTGCTCAGGGCTGTGAATGTCCTCTGGCCTGGACCAAAGAAGCCTTCGGTGAGCTCCAGTTCCTGGTGGCTGCTTCTGTTCTGCCCTTCCCAGAGAGTGGGACAGGCCTAGCTGTAGGGCTCTGTTCCTGGCTGTGTGTGGTGAGAACTCCATTCATGACACACTTGTGGGTGTCTGTGGGCACAGTACAAGTGAGACGTTCTCTAGGGTGCATGACCTAGTCCTTGTCAGGGGCCTCCTCCCAGGTCTCCACCAGATGACAACACATGGTCCGGATCCGCTAGGTCAGACTTGCAGGTGGAGCTGAGAAGTGGGGTGGCCCCAACAAAGCCCTCCAGCCCATTGTAGATGCCCGGCTTGGTGCCACTTATCCTTCCTGTCAGCACCATGTCCAGGTCGCAGTCGGAATTGTCCACATCTGAGAAAAGCTCCTCTACAGAGCTGGGATTTTTGTTCTCCAGCGTCTCAAAGATCTGGTCCAATGACTTCTGAAAGCTTCCTCTGTTTTCCTGAAGGCTGTCCATTTCCCAAGGGCTGCTCGGAGGGTTCCTTGGCCCTTGTGCTGAGTTGGCTGTGGGAAGTTGAGAAGCTGGGCCTGGTGAGAGGCCTTCTTCAACTCAGGAGCAGGGTGTTCCCGGTCTGGGCCCCTCTTGGTGAGACACAGGATCTCCATAGACACTAGCTGGTTACGAGGTGTGGGTTCTGCATTCTGAGGCACCAACCCATTCCACACACCATCCCAGCTCATCACCTCCTGGATCTGCCCGACTGCGTTGGCGATGGGGACAGAGCAGCAGAGGGCGGGCTCCATAAGCCTGTGACACAGCTGGAGCTTGACCAAGGACATGTCCAGAAGTGGCTGCTGCTGCACACTATAGGAAGGGACAGTGCCAAAGATCTCCCCACCTTCCTCATGATCACATTTCCTCTTCAGACCTTGTGCAAACATCGTGTCCTGTGCCGCAAAGTCAGCACCCACAAGGCCATGGCGGAGCTCCGTTTAAGCCCACGCGGGGCGGAGCTTCAATGGCCAGTACTCCCCACGGCCTCCTTTTCTCTTTTCAGGCTAAAAATAAAAAAATCTGCTGAATAAAGCATGTGGCCAGATGTATTTTATTTAATCCAAAGTATCTAGGCTAGTATGGGTCAATTTTATACAGTTTCCCATAAAACCACCATTACCATCTACTGAAAGTTGCTTCAGTAGAAATTTCTACATCTAGTAGTAAGTCCACTTGTTTTGGGCAGTGCAAAAACTTCTGGAAGATTGGTGGCTACTAATTCTTTTTCTTAAAAAAAGTTTTATTTTATTTTATTTATTTGTGGGAGGGAGAGAGAGAGAGAGAACGGGCACACATGTGCCACCTTGTGCATCTGGCTTATGTGGGTACTGGGAAATTGAACTTATGTCCTTAGGATTTGCAGGCAAGTGCTCTAACTCCCAAGCCATTTCTTGAGTCTTGTTTATTTATTTAAAAGAGAGACTGTGTGCTCGCTTTGGCAGCACATATACTAAAATTGGAATGATACAGAGAAGATTAGCATGACCCCTGCGCAAGGATGACACGTAAAAGAGAGACTGAGGGAGAGAATAGACTCACAATGGCCTCTTGCAGCTGCAAAAGAACTCCAGGCAGATATGTGAACCCATCTGGCTGGCTTTTCAGTCACGTGCTTTTAACCACTGAGCCATCTCTCCAGCCCATTACTTCTTATTCTGGCTTAGCAGTTAAGGCATTTGCCTGAAAAACCAAAGGACCCAGGTTCAATTCCCCAGGACCCACGTTAGCCCGATGCACAAGGTGGCGCATGCGCCTGGAATTCGTTTGCAGTGGCTGGAGGCCCTTCTCTCCCCCTCTTTCTCTCTGTCAAATAAATAAATTAAAAAAAATATTTTTTTTTTTTAAAAAGAAAGAAAACAAAGCCAGGCGTGGTGACACATGCCTTTAATCCCAGCACTCAGGAGGCAGAGGTAGGAGGAACACCGTGAGTTCAAGGCCACCCTGACTATATGCACTATAAAGGTAGATAACATGGGTTGGAGTGTGCTGACTATATAGTGAATTCCAGGTCAGCCTGAACTAGAGTGAGACTCTGCCTTCAAAAACAAACACAAACAAACAAACAAAAAAATCCAAAGTTTTGGTTCTCACTTGGTAATAAGCCTGGGAGTGGTGTTATTGGCTCATATGGTATTTCTATTTTAGCTTTAAATTTATTTTTGTTTATTTTTATTTATTTATTTGAGAGCAACAGACAGAGGGAGAAAGAGGCAGAGAGAGAGAGAGAGACAGAGAGAGAATGGGCGCACCAGGGCCTCCAGCCACTGTAAACGAACTCCAGACGTGTGTGCCCCCTTGTGCATCTGGCTAACATGGGTCCTGGGGAATTAATCCTCGAACTGGGGTCCTTAGGCTTCACAGGCAAGTGCTTAACTGCTAAGCCATCTCTCCAGCCCTATTTTAGCTTTTTTGAGAAATCTTTGCACTGTTTTCCATAGTGGCTATACCAGTTTATACTTCAACCCCTCACTCTTGCCAGCATTTGTTGTTGTTTTCTTGATAAAAGCGATTCTGACAGGATGAGATGGAATCTCAAAATATTTTTTAAAATATTTATTTATTTACTATAGATTTGGGGGGGGGGAGAGAGAGAGAGAGAGAGAGAGAGAGAGAGATAGACAGAGAGAGAATGTGCATGCCAGGGCCTCTAGCCACTGTAAGTGAACTCCAGATGCATGTGCCATTCTGTGCATATGGCTTTACCTGGGTACTGGGGAATTGAACCCAAGTCCTTAGGCTTTGCAGACAAGTGCTTTAACTGCTGAGCCATCTCTCCAACCCATGTTGTGCCATGCCTACACAGAGCTGGAAGAAGAGCACTGAGGCCCAGAGATGTAGACACTGTAGCTGAGACTTTAGCAAAGCACAAGGAAAATGGAAGGGCAGGAGCATGTCTTTTATCTAGAGAATTGTTCATTCAGGTTTTAATAAAATATAGCTGCTGGTTGAGTATACCTAATTCAACTACCTGAAATCTAAATTGATCTAAAATCCAAAACTTTTTGAGTACTAAAAGTGAAACATTCCACATTTGACACAGACCTGAAACTCTGACATCCAGTATTTCAGAAAAGAGTTACTCAATCTGTATTAAAGTGAAAAACTAAATTTACCTCATATTAGAAGGCATTGGTACCGAATACTATCCCTTCATGACATGTTTCTTGTCCCAAATTAGTCAGTGTAAGGCTACCCTCTTATAACAAGGAGACCCTAAAATGAGTGCTTTTAAAGACCAGATAAGTTGCTTTCCACTGCTGTTTTCCACCTGCTGTGGCAGAGGTGATGTCTAACCTCTGCTCATGCCATCTTTTCCCCTGCTACCATGAAACTTCCCCTGGAGACTATAAGATAAAAAAAAAAATACTTTTCGCTGGGAGTGGTGGCACACGCCTTTAATCCCAGCACTGGGGAGGCAGAGGTAGGAGGATCGCCTTGAGTTTGAGGTCACCCTGAGACTACATAATGAATTCCAGGTCAGCCTGAGCTAGAGTGAGACCCTACCTCAAAATAAACAAAACAAAACAAAACAAAAGCTAGATAACAAATATTCTTAGGAGTGACAAGTGGTCAGGTGTGAGGTGTTTCATCCCAGCAATGAGAAGGTCACTACCATTGGTATTGAGAAGTGGCTTTGTTGCTGCTAGAAACCTGACTGTGTGGCTTTTGACCTTTTGGAACTGATTTGCAGGAAGAATGGGGAAGAATTAAAAACCTTGGCCTAAAAGATGTCTTGCAGTACTGTAAGCAGAGTTTCATGGCCCATTCTCCTCAGAGGAGAAAGACCTAAATACAGAGAGAACTGTGGACTATGTTAGGTTTGGCTTATGAGGGGAAGAAAGGGCTTTGTCTGGACTGGGTTAGAGGCAGCTTGTGTGACAAAAATTGCTTTGACAGTGCAGGCAAGTATGACAGATCTGCTCCACATGGTGTTTCAGGGACTCAGGTTCCTTGTGTCTTATTGCCACATGATCTCTCAGGGAAACAACTTTGTTTACACAGTCTCAATGGAATTTCCCATATCTGCGTTTCAGTCAGTGGGAAGGAGAAAAGAGCAGGGAGGAATGTGTGCCCATTATCCTAGGCCCAGATCTAGAGTGGCACATGACACTTGTTTTCAGGTGGACAGAACTTAGTCACAAAGCCATAGCTAATTGCAAAGGAGTTTGGGAAATCCTAGCTAGTGTAACTACATCAAGTATAACTATAACTGAATTACTGTAAGAACAGGGAGGATGAATGGGCTTGTGGAAACTGGCGCTCTGCATCTCTCTGTAGAACATTGTCTATTGTAGGTTTGCTTAAGCTCCCGATAAATCTCATTACAGACAAAGGGCAGGATATGAAACTGTCAGCTTGTCTGGCACTTTAAAAATATTTTATTCATTCATTTATTTAGTTGAGAGAGAGATATATATATCCAGAGAGGCAGTTATATACAAAGAATGGGAGCACCAAGACCTCTAGCCACTGCAAATGAATTCCAGATGCATTTACCACCTGGTGTATTCAGCTTCATATGGATACTGGGGAATCGAACCTGAGTCCTTTGGCTTTGTAGGCAAGTGCCTTAACTGATGAGCCATCTCTCCTGCCCATGTCTGGTACTTTTTGCTGAAATCAACTCCTAGAGCTAATTATATACTAATGGAGGTATCTTGTATTTTATACCATCTTTCTTCCCTATCCAACCACATTCTTGCCAAGGAGTCTAACTGATCTAGTGGTCTTTTATATTTGTATACTGTAATGTTTTCATTTGTCAGTAAAATGTATTCTTGAGGGTTGCATAATTTTCCCCCTCATCCATCTCCTACTGAATAACTTCACTTGATTTAGAGAAAAAAAATGAGAAAATGAAATGAGAATGAAGGGGGATTTTCAAGGTACAGTCTTGCTCTAACCCAGGCTGACCTGGAAGTCACTCTATAGTCTCAGGCTGGCCCTAAACTCACAAGGCTCCTTCTACCTTTGCTGGGATTAAAGGCATGTGCTACCATACCCAGCTGACTTTTCTTTTTAAAGGACAGAAATTATTATATATCAAATTTCTACTTAGAGCTGTGCATGCTCATTCAAGTATCACAAATCCAATATGCAAGCCCTAATGTTTCAGAATGGCATGAGCTTTTCCAATACTGAGGGGGGAAAATTGAGAGGTCCCTCAAGCTTGTGATGTTTCACAAGGACATTTTAATGGATTCATATTTGTATACATTCCATTTAGTGCCAGACAACAAATTTTAGTGGCAACAAAATGTATACTGTTACTTAAGTTGGTTTTGGATAAGCCTAACAAGAAAATGTTCTGTAAATCAATATGTAGATTTTTGAACATAAGTACTTGCACGCATGTGCATACACACACACACGCTGAATAATTAGGGTCCTGAAATGACCACCAAGAAGCAGCCAGGTGGTGTTTGTCTGGAAGGACTTATAGTGCTCTCATGATTAATAAACCGAGGGCAAACATCCAAAGCTGTTTTGAAATGCTAGGAATGAATCTTGGAGAACAACTGTGCTTCAAAAAGCAGCAGAGTCTAAGCCGGGCGTGGTGGCGCACGCCTTTAATCCCAGCACTCGGGAGGCAGAGGTAGGAGGATCGCCGGGAGTTCAAGGCCACCCTGAGACTACATAGTGAATTCCAGGTCAGCCTAGACTAGTGAGACACTACCTCAAAAAAAAAAAAAAAAAAAAAAAAAAAAAAAAAAAAAAAAAAAAAAAGCAGCAGAGTCTGTAAGCAGGATTCCTAGCAGGGGTAGAGCTTATGTTCCCAGTACATGATTTACAAAGTAGTAGCAGGTTGAATTCAACAAACTAGAAGAATGGCTACTAACTCATTCATTTAAGCTATTCCCTCCAACTATATGTCTTTGACTTTCCAAGATAGTTTCTCAGGAATTGTTGAACAACTAGATATTCCAAAACTTCAGCTCCCACTGCATGTAAGTTAGATGGGACTTAGCAAAAAGAAGCTATGTGGAAACATAGGTGGTTCTAGAAAGCATTTCTAGACACTTGATCCCAGTGGAAGTAAGGCTAAGAATCCACACAAGAGCCATGCCAGGTGGTCATGCCTGGAATCCCAGCATGGGAGGATCCCTGCAAATCCAAGTTTATCCTGGGGTGCATAGTGAGTTCCAGGCCCATCTAGGCTACAGAGTGAGACTCCATTTCAGAAACAACAGGAGAAACAAGAGCATGTTTAGGAATCTTAACATCAGCAGTGATCACTTCTTTCATGGTTCACGGAACATGACTGAGGATGGACAGCCTTCTATAAGTTACAGTTATTTTACTATTCAAGTATTAAACTATGTATTCATTTCTACCTCTTTCCTTAAATTGGTTTTCATTCAGATTCTTTCTAGACTAGCCTAGAACTTTAAGTGGGCCTCCTACCAACATATCCAGCAACCAACTTTCTGAACCTGAGACTTAGAGGTCTAAGAACAAGAAAAAGTCCATGGACTTTCAACACGGGACAGTAAGGTTGGAGACAAGGGCTAGTGGAATGGACTTGCTTCTTTGACACTAATATTCTCTGTCAAAGGGAAAGTCTGGTGTGGGGGTTTGATTCAGGTGCTCCCCATAATCTTAGGTGTTCTGGATTCCATGTCCCCAGATGATGGCATTTTGGGAATTAATCCCTCTTGGAGGCAGAGTATTGTTGGGGTTAAGCCTATGGGTATTGTAACCAGCTTCCTCTTGCCAGTGTTTGAAACAATCTCCTGTTGCTGTTGTCCCTCTGATGTTGATCAGGAGGTGTTATCCACTCCTCTGCTCATGCCATTGTTTTCCCCTGCCATCATGGAGCTTCGCCCTGAGTCTGCAAGCCAAAATAAACTTTTTCCCACCACAAGTTGCTCTTGGTCAGTTGTTTTATGCCAGCAATGTGAACTTGCCTGCAACAACTGGATAACTTGTTTTTCCCATAGGGCTTTGGCCTGAACAGAGAAGGTGCTAAATGGTTGTGGCGGGAAGCTGATCCATTTTGTATCAGAAAGATACTGACCTTTAGACTATCTCAAACCAACCTGGCAGCTAAGTGAACTTGGGTTTGCAATTTGAACAAGAAGACCTCCCAAAGTTTAGCTCTCTGGAGTCTCTTCTATCCCACAGAGCAGAAATTAGGGTCCTGGAGTTCTTCAAACTTCTGGAAGAAGAACTTTCAAGAAAGCTGAGACTAGTGGACTTGCCTGCATCCCCACTGGACACTTTGAGTTTTCCCTGTTGTCCACTGTGTGCTAAGGAGCCTCCTCTTGCTCTCCCAACCTTCTTGACAAGTTGATCAGTTACAACAGCAGCCCAGGAAGTGAGCCTGCAGTGAAGGCCACACCTGAGTGGAGGAAGGAGGTAGGCTGTGGGCCACATGTTAGGACATAGGAAATGTCACAGACATGGGGAGTTCCACAGCTCTACTGAGAACTGACCTAAGGCTCCATCAGCCCAGGACTGCTTTATGGGTTTTCAGCAAGGTAGGGATGGGATCAAGGATGATTCCAGAGGAGCTGAATTATGACAACAGCAGCTCAAGCAACAAAGAAGGAGTCTGAACATCAACCTCACCTGGGAGACTTGAATGGTGCCCTGGCCACATAGGAACCACAGCTTTCCCCACACACCTGCACACCATTGTGGAGAGCAGAACTACACAGGCTGCATCTGGGCTATGTGTATGCATATGGTGGAGGCTGCCCAATTGCAGGGAACTGCTTCTCTTTTCATTTCTCCCTTCTTTCCTTCCTTCCTTCCTCCCTCTTTCCCTTCCCTTCCCTTCCCTTCCTTTCCCTTCCCTTCCCTTCCCTTCCCTTCCATTCCCCCCTTTCTTTCTTTGGAGTAAGCTCCCTTAATATTTATTTATTTTGAGTTAGGGTCTCACTCTAACCTAGGCTGACCTGGAACTCACTCTGTAGTTCCAGGTTGGTCTTAACTTTCAGTGATCCTCCTACCCCTGCCTCCCAAGTACAGGGATTAAAGGCATGTTCCACCACACCAGCTTTCTTTCTTTTTTAAAATTAGCATACAAAGATATGTGCCTCATTATGACATTTTCATAATACTTTGTTTTAATTCACCCCTCCCACACTCCCCTCATTCCTCTGAACCCCAGCCAACAGTTCTCCTTCTGTTCTTATTTCCCTTTCTGACCCCCAAGATATTTTCTTTCCCTCCTCCCACCCTTTCCCTCTCCAGTAATCTGACCTTCTACTTACATCCCTTCTCTTCCCTCCTTCATTGTCTCTTTCTACCTTACTGACCTCTACTACTGACTTTTACTCCAAAATATAAATTTAAACATTTGTATATAGGATCCACATACAGCATTTGACTTTCTGGGCCTGAGTTACCTCACTTAGTATAATCTTTTTTTTTTTTTTTTTGAGATGCATCCATTTCCCTGCAAATTTTATAATTTCATTTTTCTTTACTACTGAATAAAACTCTGTTGTGCAAATTTACCACAACTTCATTATCTATTTATCAGTTGAAGGGCACCTAGGCTAGTTCCATTTCCTAGCTATTGTGAATAGAGCAGTAGTAAACTTGGATGAACAAATATCTCTAATGAGTAGAGTCCATAGGATATATGCCAAGGAGTGGTACAGCTGGTTCATATGGTAAATCTAATTTTAGCTGTTTCAGGAACCTCCACACTGATTTCCACAATGGCTGTACCAGCTTACATTTCCACCAGCAATGTAGAAAGTTTCTCTTTTTCCATGCCCTTGCCAGCTCTTATTATTTGTGTTCATGAGGATAGCCATTCTGACAGGAATGAGATGGAATCTCAAGGTAGTTAGGCTAAGGATATCAAACATGTTCTTAGATGTTTACTGGCCATCTGTATTTCCCTTTTTTATAATTTTAAATTTTATTTATGAGAGAGAGAGAGAGAGAGAGAGACTGGGCATGCCACGGCCTCTAGCCACTGCAAACAAACTCCAGACACATGTGCCCCCTTGCGCATCTGGCTTTTGTGGGTACTGGGGAATAGAACCTGGGTCCTTAGGCTTCGCAGGCAAGCACCTTAACTGCTAAGCAATCTTTCTAGCCTGGCCATCTGTATTTCTTTTGAGAACTCTCTATTCAGTTCTATAGCCCATTCTTTTTTAAAGATTTATTTTATTTATTTATTTATTTGAGAGAGAGGGAGGGAGGGAGAGAGAGAGAGAGAGTGAGAATAGGTGTGCCAGGACCTCTAGCCAATGCAAATGAACTCCAGATGCATGTACCACCATGTGTCTATAGCCCATTTTTTCCAATTTTATTTATTTATTTTTCTTTTTATACATTTTTATTGACAACTTCCATAATTATAGACAATAACCCATGGTAATTCCCACCCTCTCCCCACTTTCCCTTTTGCAAATCCACTCACCATATACCCCTTCACCCTCTCAATGAGTCTCTCTTTTATTTTGATATCATCACCTTTTCCTCCTATTAACGATGGTTTTGTGTAGATAGTGTCAGACACTGTGAGGTAATGGATATTCAGACCATTGGTGTCTGAGGGGCACATTGTAAGGAGTCCTCCCCTTCCTTTGGCTCTTACATTCTTTCCACCACCTCTTCTGCAATGGACCCTATGCCTTGGAAGGTGTGATAGAGATGTTTCAGTGCTGAGCACTCCTCTGTCACTTTTGCTCAGCACCATGGTGCCTTCTGAGTCATTCCAAGGTCACTGCCATTTGAAAAGAGAAGCTTCTCTAACCAAAATTAAGAGTAACATTAATATATGGGTATGAACATTAAGAGAAGTACTTACCAGGCAATTTGATGAGCATAATATATACATTTAGCCAGACACCCACAGATGTTAAACCCCTAGGGCTCATGACTACTCCTGTCATAGGTTTTCAGTATCAGGCATGTATTCCCTCCCATGGAGTGGGCCTCCAGTTGAATTAGAGAGTGGTTGGTTTCCCCCATTACAGACATACCACTATTGTACCTGTTGGCACATTTGGCCTGGCTGGACAAATTTAAGGCTTTCAGTGTCCACTGTTGAGTATCTCCACTGGTGATTTCTCTCCCATCGAACTGCACGCAGCATGCCTTTTCCAGCTTTCTGTCAGCTAGTCTACATGGAGAAGGTTTTCAGCTCAGCTCCAGCAGGATTTCTCAGTGACCTTGCAGCCCAAGTATATGGAGTCTTCAGCAATAGGGTCTTAACATCTATTCCTGGTGGGAAACCAAGGGCCTCAGCAATTGTCTATAATGTTTTAGGGGCATCAGTGACATCCCTGGCCAACAACTCACTGGAAGGTATCCCATCCCTGGCACTGAAAATTTTCCAGTAACAATCTAGGGCTTCTGAGTGTTCCATTGTCCAAAAAGGTAGGTTTCCAAATGGCTTATTCATACCCTCTTAGATTTTGATTAGTTCTCCCACACCATTTTTTGTTTTTGAGGCAGGGTCTCGCTGTAGCTCAGGCTGACCTGGAATTCATAATGTCATCTCAGGGTGGCCTCGAACTCATGGCAATCCTACCTCTGCCTCCCAAGTGCTAGGATTAAAGGCATGCACCACCATGCCCAGCTCTCCCACCTTTTCTTTACTCAATCTCTTCCCCTGACCTCACTTAGGCCATAAATTCCTATTAAATTGGCCCCGTCCTCCCTTTCTATTCCCTTCATATTCTCTTTCTAGCTTGCTGTCCTCTGCTACTGAGTTTTATTCCAACTCACATAGAAGTCCAATTATTTGTAGTTAGGATCCTCATATAAGAGAGAACATGTGATGTTTGGCTTTCTGGGATTATCCTTTCCAGATCCATCCATTTTCCTGCAATTTTCATAATTTTGCTTTTCTTTACCACTGAGTAGAACTCCATTTTATACATGTGCCACATTACACTATCCACTCAGCAGTTGAGGGACATCTAGGTTCCTTCCATTCCCTAGCTATTGTGACTAGAGCAGCCATAAACATGGTTGAGCAAGTATCTCTAAGGTAGTTAGATGAGTCCTTAGGATATATGCATAGGAAAGCTATAGGTGGGTCATATGGTAAATCAATTTTTAGCTATCTCAGGAACCTCCACACTGATTTCCACAATGGCTGGACCAGATTGCATTCCCACCAACAGTGTAGAATGGATCCTCTTTTTCTGCATCCTCACCAGCATTTATGGTCATTTGTTTTCATGACAGTAGCTGTTCTGACAGGAGTGAGACTTCCGTAAAGTAGTTTTAATTCGTATTTCCCTGATGGCTAGGGATGTAGAACATTTTTTTAGATGTTTAGATGCCATCTGTATTTCTTCTTTTGAAACTCTCTATTTAGTTCCTTAGACCATTTTTAATTAGGTTATGTGATTTCTTATTATTTAGTTTTCTGAGTTCTTTGTATATTCTGGATATTAATTCTCTGTCAGATGTATAGCTGGCAAAGATTTTCTCCCATTCTGTAGGTTGCCTCTTTGCTCTATTCACAGTGTCATTTTCTGTACAAAGGCTTTGTAATTTCATGAGGTCCCTGTAGTTGATCAGTGGTTTTATTTCCTGAGCAACTGCAGTTATATTCAGAAAGTCTTTGCCAACATGAATATAATGAAGGGTTTCCCCTACTTTTTCCTCAACAGCGTCAGAGTTTCAGTCTGATATTAAGGTCTTTGATCCATTTGAACTTAATTCTTGTGCATGGAGAGAGGTAAGGATCTATTTTCATCCTTCTACAGATACATATCCAGTTTTTCCAGTACAATTTGCTGAAGAGGCTGTCAGTTTCCCAATAGTTTTTGTTTTGGTATTTTTTGTCAAAGATAAAGTGACTATAGCTACCTGTACTTACATCTGGATCCTGTATTCTGTTCTACTGATTGACGTCTGTTTTTGTGCCAGTACCATGCTGTTTTTATTAAAGCTCTGTACTATAGGTTTAAATCAGGTGTGGTGATATCATCACCCTCCTTCTTGTTGATCAAAATTTTTTTAGATATTTGAGGTTTTTTATGTTTCCAAATGAAATTTGGAATTGTGTTTTCTATTTCCATGAAGAATGTCATTGGAATTTTGATGGGGATTGTGTTACATGTATAGATTGCTTTTGGTAAGATTGATATTTTCACAATATTGATTCTTCCAATCCAAGAACAAGGGATGTCTTTGCATTTCCTAGTGTTTTCTGAAATTTCCGCCTTGAGTGTTTTAAAGTTTTCATTGTAGAGGTCCTTCACTTCCTTGGTTAGGTTTATTCCCAGGTACTTCATTTATTTATTTTATTATTATTATTTTTAAGCACTTGTGAATGGGATTGATTATTGGATTTCATCCTCTACATGTTTGTTGTTAGTATATAGGAAGACTACTGAATTCTGTGTGTTTATTTTGTATACTGCTACATTGCTAAAAGTGTTTATCAGCTCTAAGAGTTTGCTGGTAGAGTCTTTATGGTCCTCTATGTATAGAATCATATCATCTGCAAATAATGATAATTTGATCTTTTCTGCAGTTTGTGTGAAAAGATTGCTGTTATGCCCCTATCCTGAGAAGTCATACAAGATTGCTTTGCATAGAAATGAACTGGAGTGAGCAGGGAGATATGGCACAGAAAGAAACATCTTTGGGTGAACTGCTGCCCATTCAGCTGCAATTGAGAGATTACCACCTTTGAGATTGGGCTAGCTGAACTGTCTGTGGCAAAAGGAAGAATGTAGACTCGTTTGGAGGGGTCTGAGTGCTCAAGGAGTGTCCTGTTCTTCAAAGTCTGCTTTATTCCCCCATGGATTAACAAATTGGCACTGTACCTGGAATTGTGGAGTATAAGAAATGCAGGGAAGAGAGGGTCATTGAGTTTGCAACACAGTCTTGTGTTTTGACCATGGCCAGTGTGTAGCAGTTTTGCTGAATGCCTGCACTGAGACCTGATGGGGCTGTGAGGATGAACCGTGGATTGCAGTGGATACCTAGTGGAGATGCTGGGACCATGAGATGGCTGCTAAGGAGAGCTGCTATCCCCAGATGAAGTTTTCCAGGACTGTGTGAAGCCTAGCTGGAGGGGTGGAATTGGAACTCCAGAGATTTGTTGCTGGTTAGAATTACTGGACTTGGAGACTTGTCATTGAGTAGAATTGTTGGACTTGAAGCTACAGAGTTTGATGTTTGCCCTGTTTAAATCTTGTATTGGTTAAATACTTCTTTGCTATGCCCAATGCCATCTTTTGCAGTGTGAGTGTTTATTACATGACATTATGTTTTCTTTTTTTTTTGTGGGGGATTTTTTTGGCATTATGGCTCAGTTAAAAGATCTTCGATTATGGGGATGTTCGAACATCATTGGGATTGATAAAAACTATGGGGACTTTCAAAGTTTGACTGAATGTATTGTATTTTACATCATGCATGGTTATCAGTTTATGGGGGCTGGGGCAGAACATGGTGGATTGATTCAGGTGTCCCCCATAAACCTAGCTGTTCTGAATGCTAGGTTCTCAGCTGATGGAGATTTCGAAATTAATACCTCCTGGAGGTAGTGTATTGTTGGAGGCAGGCTTATGGGTGCTATAGCCAGTTTCCCCTTGCCAGTGTTTGGCACACTCTCCTGTTGCTATTGTCCACCTTATGTTGGCCAGGGGGTGATGTCCCCTCTCTGCCCATGCCATCATTTTTCCTGCCACCATGGAACTCCCCCCTCAAGCCTGTAAGACAAAATAAACCTCTTTTCCCACAAGCTGGTCTTGGTTGGGAGATTTTTACCAGCAATGTGAACCTGACTGCAACATCATATAAATCAAAGAAATCATCCATTTCTTTCAGATTTTCAAACTTAGTGGAGCATATGTTCTTATGGTGTGTCTCTATGTTTTTTCTCTGGTATCTGTTGTAATGGTGCCCTTTTCATCTCAAATTTTATTAATTTGTGTATCTTCTGTCTTTCTTTTTGTCAGATTTGCTAAGGGTTTATCAATCTTGTTTATCCTTTTAAAGAAACAAATGTTTGTTTTATTGATTCTTTGGAATTTTTTCTTTTTTTGTTTCTATTTAATTAATTCCTGCCACAGTGAGACCCTACCTTGAAAAAACAAAACAAAACAAAACAAAAAAAGAAAAAAGAAAAAAAAAACATCTTGGACTATTATGGGGATGTTTTAACATCATTGGAATTGATAAAAACTATGGGGACTTTTAAAGTTGGATGAATATACTGCATTTTACATCATGTATGGTTATCAGTTTATGGGGGCCAGGGACAGAATATGCTGGATTGATTCAGGTATTCCCCATAAACTTAGGTGTTCTGAATGCTAGGTCCCCAGCTCATGGAGATTTGGGAATTAATGCCCCCTGGAGGCAGTGTATTGCTGGGGGCATTATAGGTATTATAGCCAGTTTCCTCATGCCAGTGTTTGGCACACTCTCCTGTTGCTATTGTCCACCTGATGCTGGCCAGGGCATGATGTCCACCCTCTGCTCATGCCATCATTTTCCCTGCTATCATGGAGCTTCCCCCTCAAGCCTGTAAGCCAAAAACCTCTTTTTTTTTTTTTTCCCACAAGCTGCTCTTGGTCAGATGATTTCTGCCAGCAATGCAAACCAGACTGAAACACTCTCCATCTGAAGAAAGAAGCTTCTCTAAGCAAAAATGACAGTAGCATTAATATAAGGGTATGAATGTTAAGAAAAGTGCTTATAGGGCAGTTTGGTGAGTATAATATATGCATTTAGCCAGACAACAGCAGGTGTTATACTCCTAGGCATCATGACCTTCCCCACCATAGGCTTTTTTTTGTTTTGAGGTAGGGTCTCACTCTAGTTCAGGCTGACCTGGAATTCACTGTGTAGTCTCAGGGTGGCCTCAAACTCTCAGCGGTGATCTTCCTACCTTTGCCTCCCAAGTGCTGGGATTAAAGGCATGTGCCACCACACCCGGCTACCACAGGCTTTTTATTGGATTTTCAGTAGTAGGCATGTATTACCCATGGAGTGGGCCTCTAGTCCAATTATAGAGCAGTTAGATTCCCCCATAACAGACATGCCACTATTGCATCCATTGGCTCATTTGGCCTTGATGGCCATACTGAAGGCTTGCAGTGTCCACTGTTGTTTATCACCACTCATGACTTCTCTTTCCCATAGGTCTGAATGCAGCATAGCTTTTTCCATCTTTCATTCAGCTGGTCTATAGGGAGGAGATTTCTAGCTCAGCTGCAGGTTGATTTCACAGTGACCTTGCAACTCAAGCATGTGGAGTCTTTAGGAATAGGGTCTTACCATTTATTTCTTGTGGGAAACCAAGAGCCTTGGAAATGGCCTATAATGTTTTTGAGGCATCAGGGACCTCCCTGGCCAACAACTCGCTGGAGGGTATATTATCCTTGGCACTGAAATTTTTCCAGTAACAATCTATGGCTTATGGATGCACCATTATCTAAAAAAGTCAGATTCTGTATGGCTTATTCATAACGTCTTAAATTTTGATAACCCTTCCCCCAACCTTCCTTTACTTAATCTCTTCCCCTGACCTCACTTAGGCCATTCCACCCCCAATAATCTGTTCATCTACTTAAATATATACAATACTATCCACTTAAATCCTCCCCTCTTGTCCCTTCCTTATAGCCCCTTTCTAGCTTACTGGCCTCTGCTACTGATTTTCATTCCACCCAAAGGCCACCCTGAGACTGCATAGTGAATTCCAGGTCAGCCTGAGCTACAGCAAAACACTAAAACACCCAAAAAACCAAAGAGGGTGGGGGTTAGCTGTCAAGGCACTTACCTGCAAAGCCAAAGGACCCAGGTTTCATTCCCCTTGACCCACATAAGCCATATGCACATACATCTGGAGTTTGTTTGCAGTGGCTAGAGGCCCTGATACACCCATTCTCTCCCTCTCCCTCTCTCTCATAAATAAATAAAATATTTTTTAAAAGATTTGCTTTGTGTCCTAATACATGGTCTATTTTAGAGAGTGCTCCATGTGCTGCTGAAAAGAATGTGTGTTCTGCAGCATTTGGATGGAATGTTCTGTAGATATTTGTTATGTCCATGATACCATTTTAATCCAGATGTTTCTCTATTTATTTTCTGCCAGGATGACCTGTCAATTGATGAGTAGGGCATTGAAGTCACCAACTACAGTTGTGCTTAGTGTTACCTGTGACCTTAAGTCTAATATTGTTTGTTTGATGAAATTGGGAGCACTCATGTTAGATGCATATATGTTTAGAATTGTAATGTCTTCCTGTTGAATTGTCCATTTAATCCATATAAAGAAAGTAACCTTCTCTATCTTTCCTAACTTATGTTAGTTTGAAGTCTATCCCGTCAGATATTAGGATAGCAAGACCTGTTTGTTTTCTAGGCCCATTTGTTTGAAGTACCATTTTTCATCCTTTCACCCTAAGATAGTGCTTGTCTTTTATTGAGAGGTGAGCTTCTTAGCGGCAACATACAGAAGGATCCTGCCTTTTAATCCGATCTGTAAGCCTGTGTCTTTTAGTTGGGGCATTGAGGTCATTGATATTAAGAGTTATTATTGAAAGGTGTGAATTTATTTTTGCCATTCTTCTTGTTTTATAGTACTTCCTATTTTTCTTTACTCTCTTGTATTAACTATTCTTTGAGTATATATATTTTTCTGTTTCCTCATGTGTGTGCTTTCCTTTCTCTTCAGCATGAAGGATTACTTCAAGTATCTTCTGGAGAGCTGGTTTAGTGGTAATTTCTTTAAAGCCTGTTTTTGTTGCAGAATGTCCTTATTTATTTATCAATTTGGATAGATAACTTTGCTGAATAAAGTAATCTTGGTTGGCAGTTGTTATCTTTCAGAACTTGGACTACATCATTCCAAGCCCTTCTGGCTTTTAAAGCTTGTGTTATTTGTTGTTATTCTGATGGGCTTGCCTTTATGGGTGACTTGATGTTTCTTTCTAACTGCTTTCTATATATGTTCTTTGGTTCGTGTGTTTAGTAGTGTAATTATAATATGGTGAGGAGAGGTTTTTCCTGGTATTGTATGTTTGGTGTTCTAAAGGCTTCCCATATCTATATTTACATCTCTTTCCATATTTGGGGGAATTTTATTCCTCTGATTTTGTTGAAAATGCTTACTATGCCTTTGGAATAAAATTCTTCTCCTACTATACTGTGAATTCTTTTTTTTTTTTGAGGTAGGATTTCATTGTGGCCCAAGTAGAACTGGAACTCACGCTGTAGACTCAGGATGGCATTGAACTCATAGTGATCCTTCTACCTCAGCCTTCCTAGTGCTGGGATTAAAGACCTGTGCAACCATGCCTGGCTTACCCTGTTTTTTTTTTTTTTTTTTTTCAAGGTAGGGTCTCACTCTAGCCTAAGCTGACCAGGAATTCACTATGTAGTCTCTGGCTGGCCTCAAACTCATGGCAATCCTCCTACCTCTGCTTCCCAAGTGCTGAGATTAAAGGCATGTACCACCACACCTGGATGAATGCTTGTTTGATCTCTTCACAGTGACCAAAATGTCTTGGAATTCCTATTCATACTATCCTGTTAGTTTGTCTTTCTCTTTATTGGCCTGTATTGGATCTGCCACCATGTCTTATAGCTTATATATTCTGTCTTCTCCTTGGTTCACTCTATTGGTGAGATTTTACAGAGCTTTTTCATTTGACTTACTATGCTTTTCATTTCTAGTATTTATGATTGTTTTTTCTTCAGTAATTCTATTTCCTTACTCATGTCTTGTATTAACCTCATTGTTTCATTAATTAGGTTTTATGTATTCTCCTTCAGGAGTTTGTTTTTTTCTTTGATTCCTTTGATTTCTTTGAACATAGCTATACTCATTCTTTTGAAATCTTTGGCATTTCATCTAAAACAGTCTCACTGGAGGTCATTTTGGATGGATTTACAATTTTTGGTGGAATTATATTTTCTTGATTTTTTTGTGTTTCTTGTATTGAATTTTGCATCTTAATTAAATAGATGCTTGGGTTTTCTGTGGTGTGAGCCAATTCTGTGTGGTTGCATGGTTGCCAGAAGCTCTGGGTCTCTCCTGCTTCTCTGCTGTTGTTGATAATTCCTTATAGACCTTCACTTTTTGGTGGGCTTTCTGCTTATTTCTCTCCCTAGGCTGTTTTGGCATGGCTACTATGTTGCAGTGTAAACAGAAGTGTTAATATTTGATTTATTTATTTGAGAGAGAGAGAGAGGCAGATAGAGAGAGAAAGAGCTGCTGCTCCAGGACCTCTAGCCACTGCAAAAAAACTCCAGACACATGTGCCACCTTGTGCATCTAGCTTTACATGTTTACTGGGGAATTGAACCTGGATCCTTTGGCTTTGTAGGTAAATGCCTTAACCACTAAGGAATTTCTCTATCCCTCTTCTGCATTTTTACCTCTTAGGGGCTTCTTCTTCTTCCTTTAATGTTCAGCTAGGTTTCTAAAAGAATGGTTGTGCTCTTTTCACTGAATTTCTAGATGTTTTGTGGTGAAATGATTTGCCAGGTTTTTGGGCCATGTTCCTGGCTTTTTGGAATCAGAAGTTGTACTGAAATCATGTGTTCATTAGGCTAATTTTTGTTTTTCTGCTCCAAGAGGCAGTGTGTGCCAAAAGGTCAGGAGCTTTGTCTGCTGAAGCTGTGTGCCTCACAGAGTGCCTGGGACAAAACTGGCTGTTACGTTCTAGTGAAGGAATGAATCCTGATAACATTCTCATGGAACTAAAGGCATAAATCTGCTCTCAGATCCAGAGAACAGTGTCTCTGTTTTACTTAGCTTTGTTTTCCCACAAAATTCAGGTACAGAGCAAATACTTCTAATAATATTTGGTGGATATTATATTAATATTAAAAAGGAATTATGGTACATTGTGTATATTTACAGAAGTTGTCAATAAATTTTTTTAAAGGAATTACAGACACCCCTAGCACCTTTAGCTAGGTATGGTGACACATACCTATAATCCTAGCACAGAGGCAGAAGGATCACTACAAGTTCAAGGTCAGCCTGGGTTATATAGCAACTTCCAGGCTATCCTGGGGAAAGTAGTAAAGCTTTGACGAAGAAAAATTAAAACCTGGGGCTGGAAAGATGGCTCAGTGGTAAAAGGTGCTTACTTGCAAAGCTAAATGGCCTGGGTTCAATTTCCCAGTCCACATAAAGCCAGATGCCCAAAGTGGTGCATGTGTCTGGAGTATGTTTGCAGTGGCAAAAAGCCCTGGTAGGCCCATTTTCTCCCTCCTTTTCTCTCTCTTTCCCTCTTTCCTCTCTTTGATGTCAAATAAACACAAACAAACAAACAAAACAATAACAATAACAAAAAAAACCCAAAACTAGGGGCTGAGGAGTTGTCTCAGCAGTTTAAGGGCCTTGCTTGCAAGGCTTGCCAGCCAATGTCTGCCTCCCCAGAACCCATGTAAAGCCAGGTGCACAACGTGGTGCATGTGTCTGGAGTTTGTTTGCAGTGGCAAGAGGACGAAGTGCACCCATACACACAAATCTCTCTCTGCTTGAAAAGAAATTAATAAAAACATTCAAGCACAATTAAAAATCAAATCACTAGCCAATCTGATAACACCACCACCACCAAAACCAGTAACAATTCCTTCAGAGTCACCAGCATCCTTAAATATATTTAAGAATATTAAGATGGATATTAACAATATTACTTTAAAAAATTCCCTGATCCTAAAGCTAAAAGTAATTTTTTAAATATTTGTATTACTTACCTTTTAATTTTAGTTATTTATTTTGGTGGTGCTGAGACTCAAAACCCAGGGCTTAATCCATGAGAGGTGAGACCTCTCCTACTGAGCCCCAGCCTCATTTGTCCATTTCTTAGAGCTCCTTCTGTTCTGTGCTTTTGTTACATATCTGCCTCGGTACTGCCTAGCTCCTGGCGGTGATTGTTTCAGTCCCCCAGGGCCAGGTGCACCAAGCTCAGCACTCTTGGTGTTTTAGGCAGGACATTTCCTTCAGGGGCTATTTCCTGTGCCCTGTAGAATATCTATTGGCCTCCTTGGCCTCCACACTGGATATGGGTCCAACCTTTAGTTGTGACAGCTGATAATGCTTCCAGATATTGATAAATGTCTCTGGGGTGGGCATGGCAGTTTCTCTCAGCTGAGAAGCATTGCATTATGGTCTTGCACCAAATTAAGGTTCCATGTTTATGACATAAGTTGTGAAGCAGATTTTAACTGCATCACACAAAAGCAAATGTACAATTCACATGTTCTTGAGGAAACCAGTCTCATGTTGGGCCATTTTTCTGTCAGCAGGTCTGAGCTGAGTCTGAGCTGAGCTATGCCCCTGTCACCACTCACTGCCACTCCCTCCTCAAAGCTGTTCTGTCATTCTCATCTACTTATTTATAGTTTAAAAACATCTGGAGGTTATAGTGTTAGCATATAGATAAAGCCCATTGCTTCTATAATGTGTATATTCATTTCTTTCTTTATTTCTTTTGGGTTTTTGAGGTAGGGTCTCATTGTAGCCCAGGCTGACCTGGAATTCACTTGGTAGTCTCAGGGTGGCCTCGAACTCATGGCTATCCTCCTACCTCTGCCTACCAGGTGCTGGGAGTAAAGGCATGTACCAACATGCTCAGCTTGTAAATATTCATTTTCTGACAAATGTTGTATGGGTCAATTTGCAGTTGAATACACCTGTTTTACAGATGACAAAATCTCCAAACACACATAGACACAGAAGATTAGCATAGAATTTGTTGGCATAAACAGAAACTTTTGGCCTTAGAACTATAACATTTTTCCTCCTTTAGCAAAGCTATAGCTAATTAAGTCAGCAATTTTTGAAAAGAAACATTCCTGCTTTCTTATGTTCACATAGTTGACAATGTTTTCAACAGTTTAGAATTATGGATTAAAAATCTAAGCAATAAAGTATGCTTTGCAAAAAAAGATGTTTATGTTAAAACAAAGCTTATAATAAAAAACACATTGTAGGTATTGAAGATAATTTTAGGTAATGGAAATTGATTGGATTGAGCCCAGCAGCACTGCTTTCTCGGTGCGCTCATGTTCACTCCCCAAGCTTATGACACCCACTCCCCAACACCTGTGGTAGAGGGCACACAGTGGAGTGTGAAGATTGAACTTCATCACATCCACTTCATAATTGAGATTTGTACCACATAGCATATTCCCAGAATGGTATCCTGTTCCAGCTCTAGCAAAGAAAAGAACAAAAAATTTTCTCTGTCCCAGCTCTTGCAAAGAAAAGAACAAAAAAATTTCTCTGTTCTCTTGAGGTCAACAGCAAAAGAATAGCTAGAATCTTTCCTTAGGAAAACTGTAAAGATGAAAGCATCTCCTGTTTGCACTATGCAGAATTTCCACATAGAACCCAAACATAACCTATGGCTCAGAGGGAACAAGAAAATCACAGCCACAAATGCACAGGTGTAGAGATGTGAAGAGTTAAGGCACCGTGAGTACTTTAAACATTCAGGAGAACCCATATACTGTGCCTGGCAATCAAAGTCAGTCAGTTTTGAAAGATCTTCAGATGATCTTTCTTTTTCCCATGAGCCAATATAAAAAGGGATTAAGCACAGCCTGCAATGTCAGCACTTGGGAAGCAGAGGCAAGAGGATCACTTGAGTTCAAGGCTAGCTTTTTGTATATCGGGTTACATACCAAGACTCTGTCTCCTTAAGAAAAAAAGAGGATAAATTAATGAAATTGAATGACAGATACACACTAGAAAAAAATTCAATAGCATCCATTGGTTTAATTCTTACATGATTCTAAGCAAACTCAGTGGGCTCCTGCATATTATATTTAGGGCTGGAGAGATGGCTTAGTGTTTAAGGCACTTGCCTGTGAAGCCTAAGGACCTAGGTTCAATTCCCCAGTTCCCACACAAGCCAGATGCACAAAGTGGCATGTGCATTTGGAGTTCTTTTACAGTGGCTAGAGGCCCTGGACTGCCCATTCTCTCTATCTACCTCTGTCTGTCCCCCTTCCAATAAATAAATAAAATAAAATAATAAAAAAGGAAAGGAGATTTATACAGAGGCTGAGTCTGTATTGTTATTGTTTCTAAATTATTGAATCCATCTCTTTGCACACATGCATGTATATATGGGAGTGCCAGGGTCTGTTGCCACTGCAAATAAACATCAGACACTTGCATCACTTTCTTTAAAACATTTTATTTATTTATTTATTTTTTTTTTGGTTTTTCGAGGTAGGGTCTCACTCTAGCCCAGGCTGACCTGGAATTCATTATGGAGTCTCAGAGTGGCCTCGAACTCACGGCGATCTTCCTACCTCTGCCTCCCGAGTGCTGGGATTAAAGGCGTGCACCACCACGCCTGGCTTCTTTAAAACATTTTATTGACAACCTCTGTACATATAGACAATATGCCATGGTCATAATCCCCTCCTACAACCCTTCCTTTCCCCTTCCCAAATCCACCAAATTCCCTCTTTTTTTTTCCAAACTAGTTTCTCTTCCATTTTGATGTCATCATTTCCCCTTCCTATTATGAAGGTAGCATCAACCACTCATGTGGTCATGAGTGTCACAGTCACATTGTGTTTGGAAGACAGTATAAAAAAGCATTTCATTCCTTCCTCTAGCTCTTACATTCTTTCTATCACCTCTTCTGCCATGATCTCTGAGCCTTCGAAGGTGTGATAAAGATGTCTTACTGTTGAGCATACCACTATCACTCAGCAGTTTCCCAGCTAGGGCTTATGACCACCCCAGTCACAGGTTTTTGATTAGGTTTTCTGTACCAGGCATGAATTCCCTCCCATGGAGTGTGCCTCAAGTCCAATTACAGAGCAGTTGTTTCCCCCCATAACAGACGTCACCACTGTATTAGTTGACACATTCACTTGGCCTGGCTGGCCAGGCTTAAAGCTTTAAGGGTCCACTGCTGGATATGACCATTGATGACTTTTCTCCACCAACAGACTGCATAGGTCTTTCCATCAACTTGACAGCTAGTCAAGAGAAAGGAGGCTTCCAGCTCAGCTACAGCTTGATTTTTCAGTGACCTGCAGCCCAGCATTTGGTGTCTTCTGCAATAGGGTCTTGCCGCCGAGTTCTGGTGGGCAACCAAGATTCTTAGGATAGCCTGTATAATTTGAGGGCATTAGGGACCTCCCTAACCAAAATATTACTGAAAGGCATCTCACCAGTGGCACTAAATTTGTCTTGTAATAACCTATGGCTTCTGGGCACAGCATGATTCACCACCGCAGGGCACTTCTGCCCAAACTGTCTCTTAACATATATATTATTTAGCTAGTGAAGATGTAGATTTCATTTGGCTTATTCATAGCCTCTTTATTTTGATTAACCCTCCTCCCATCTTCTCCTTTCCTCCCCTGATCCCACTTAGAGCATTCACCCCAGTATTTTGCCCCTCTACTTACATATATACTATGCTCTCCCCTTGATGATAGCCATTCTGACAGGAGCGAGATAGAACTCAAAGTTGTTTTAATTTGCATTTCCCTGATGGATAATGTTGCAGTCAGGTTTGTATTGCTGGTAGAAATCACCTGACCAAGAGTAGCTTGTGGGAAAAAAGATTTATTTTGGTTTACAGGATTAAGGGGAAGCTCCACAATGGCAGGGGAAAACGATGGCATGAGCAGAGGGTGGACATCACCCCCATAAGGTGGACAATAGCAACAGGAGAGTGTGCCAAACACTGCCAAGGGGAAACTGGCTATAACACCCATAAGCCTGCCCCCAACAATACACTACCTCCTGGAGGTGTTAATTCCCAAATCTCCATCAGCTGGGAACCTAGCATTCAGAACACCTAAGTTTATGGGGAACACCTGAATCAATCCACCACATTCTTCCCCTGGCTCCCATAAACTGATACCCATACATGATGTAAAATGTAGTGCATTCATCCAACTTTAAAAGTCCCCATAGTTTTTATCAATTCCAATGATATTCAAACATCCCCATAATAGTCCAAGATCTTTTAACTGAACCATAATATCAAAAAATCACCCCCCAAAACCCATAATGGCACAGAATAAACACACTGCAAAAGATGGCATTGGGAATAGCAAAGAAATATTCAAGCAATACATGATTTAAACAGGGCAAACACCAAACTCTGTAGCTCCAAGTCCAACAACTCTAGCCACTGACAATTCTCCAAGTCTGATAATTCTAAACAGCAACAAGTCTCTGGTATCCCAATTCTGCCCCTCCCATCTAGGCTACTCACAGTCCTGGAAAACTTCATCGGGGCCGGCAGCTTTCCTTGGCAGCCATCTTGTGGTCACAACATCTCCACTGGGTCTCCACTGCTATCCACGGTTCACTCTCATGACCCCATGGGGTCTCTATGCAGGCAACCAGCAAACCTGCTTTACACTGCCCATGGCCATTTCCAAAACACAAGACCATGTTGTAAATTCAATGACCCTCTCTTTCCTGCGTTTCTTATACTGCACAATACCAGATAGGGTGCCAATTTGTTAATCCAGGGGGGAATAAAACAGACTTTGAAGAACAGGACACTCCTTGAGCACTCAGGCCCCTTCAAAAGAGTCTACATTCTTCTTGTTGTCCCAGTGCAGGTCAGCTAGTCTAATCTCAAAGGTTGTAATTTCTCAATTGCAACTGAATAGGCAGCAGTTCACCAAAAGATTTTTCTTTCTGTGCCATATCCTTCTGCTCACACCAGTTCATTTCTACCCAAAGCAACCCTGCACAAATTCTCAGGACAGGGGCATGACAGCAAATCTCTCACACAAACTGCTTGTAGCCCAGACCAGGCAAAGCTCTTTCTCACTCTCACAAGCCAACCCTCACAGTTCATAGTTCTCACTGCATGTAGGTCTTTCAATTCTGACAAGAATAGTCCATCAAGATGTATTTACAGCACTGCAAAATGTCTCTTAGGCCATGGTTTCAAATCCTTCCATATTCCTCTTGAAAATCAGCTCCAAAAGGCCAAAGACACAGAGTCAGGTGTCTAGCAGCAAATGACACCACTACTCAGTACCAACTTTACTGTTGTAGTCAGGTTCACACTGCTGGCAGAAATTACCTGACCAAGAGTAGCTTGTGGGAAAAAAGTTTTATTTTGGCTTATGGACTTGAGGGGAAGCTCCATAATGGCAGGGGAAATGATGGCATGAGCAGAGGGTGGACATCACATCCTCTCAAACATAAGGTGGACAACAGGAACAGGAGAGTGTGCCAAACACTGGCAAGGGGAAACTGGCTATAATACCTATAAGCCTGCCCCAACAATACACTGTCATTAGGAGGTGTTAATTCCCAAATCTTCATCAGCTAGGAACCTAGCATTCAGAACACCTAAGTTTATGAAGGACACCTGAATCAAACCACCACAGACAAGTATGTAGAACATGTTTTCACATGTTTATTGGCCATTTGTATTCAGTTTTACAGCTTACTGGGTTGTTTGATTTCTCATTATTTAGGATTTTTTTTTTTTTTTGGTTTTCAAAGGTAGGGTTTTGCTCTAGCCTAGGCTAATGTGGAATTCACTATGTAGTCTCAAGATGGCCTTGAACTCACAGTGATCCTCCTACTTCTGCCTCCCAAGTGTTGGGATTAAAGGCATGTGCCACCATGCCCAGCTTATTATTTAGCTTTTTGAGGTCTTTGCATATTAGGTTTTAATTCTTTGTCAGATGTATAGCTGGCAAAGATTTTCTCCTATTCTGTAGGATTTTTGCTCTATTTGGTGTCCTTTGCTGTTTAATTTCACATGGTCTCAGTGGTTGATTAATTGTCTTACTTCCTGAGTAGCTGGGTTTCTGTTTGGAAAGTCTTTGTCTATGCCTATATGTTGAAGTGTTTCCCTTATTTTTGCCTCTAGCAGTATTAAGTCTGATGTTAAAGTCTTTGATCCATTTGGAGTAGATTCTTGTACCTGGAGAGAGATAGGTATCTTGTTTATTTTCTCTATATATAGATGTCCAGCTTTCCCAATAACATTTGTTAAAGAGGCTGTCTTTTCTCCAGTGAATATTTTGCATTTTTGTCAAATATCAGATTCCTGTTGCTGCCTAGCTTTACATCTGGGTCCTCTATTCTGTTCATTGATCTGCATACCTTTTTTTTGTGTCAGTACTATGCTGGTCTTTTTTTTTTTTTTTTTTTGAGGTAAGGTCTTGCTCTAGCCCAGACTGACTTGGAATTCACTATGCAGTCTCAGACTGGCCTCAAACTCACAGCGATCCTCTTAGTTCAGCCTCCTGAGTGATGGGGTTAAAGGCATGCACCACCACCCCTGGTCATGCTGTTTTTGTTACTATGGCTCTATAATATATCTTAAAATCAGGTATGGTAATATCACGAAGGAGAGAGAGAGAGAGAGAGAGAGAGAGAGAGGCAGTAAAAGATTCAGGTCAGTCTTCATCGTACCCTCTCCAGGGCCTTGTGACTCAGGTGTTCCCTCTAAGGGCCTCGTGAAGGTTCAACCATTTGGTCTGTCTTTTAGGATGTAGAATTTTATGGTACCGTTGCTGTTTGGGTTCAGATTTGTGTTCCCCACCCTCTCCCTTGTTCTCCCCTCCCTCCCCACCCACCCTGTTGTCCGGTCCTCGAGATGCTTGCTAGGTATGTTGGCATCTTGGGTAGATTCAGGTTAGGTGCTGTAGATCAGTGAGATTATGCGGCGATTATCTTTCTGTGATTGGGTGAGTTCACTGAGAATGATCTGTTCCAGGTTCAACCATTTTTATTCAAATGTCATTGTTTTTTTTTTTTTTTTTTTTTTTTTTTTTTTTTACTGCTGTGTAGAATTACATCATGTAGATATACCACATCTTACTTATCCATTCATGCAGTGATGGACATCTGGGTTGATTCCAGCTCTTAGCTATTACGAATTGAGCAGCTATAAACATGGTTGAGCAAATCTCTCTGATCTGAGGCTTGGAGGTTTTAGGGTACATGACCAGCAAGGGAATGACTGGGTCTGTTGGTAACTCTATAGTCAGCTTTTGGAGGAGTCTCCATATTGCTTTCCAAAGTGGTTGTACAAGCTTACATTCCCACCAACAGTGGATGAGGGTTTCTATTTCTCCACATCCTCGCCAGCATTTATTTTCATTTGATTTTTTAATGTTTGCTATCCTTACTGGGGTAAGCTGGAATCTCATAGTTGTTTTAATTTGCATTTCCCTGGTGATTAGGGATGATGAACATTTTCTTAAGTGTGTGTTTGCCATTTGTATTTCTTCCTCTGTGAACTGCCTGTCCAGTTTTTTTCCCCATTTGTGAATGGGTTGTTTGACTTTTTATTGTTTAGGCTCTTGAGTTCTTTGTAGATACTAGAGATTAGACCTCTGTCAGTTGGATATTTAGCAAATATTTTCTCCCATTCTGAGGGTAATCTATTGGCTTTGCTTATTGTATGTGTGTCTGTGAAGAAACTCTTCAGCTTGATATGATCCCATTGGTTGAATAATTGTTTAAGATTCTATGCTACTGTGGTTTTGTTTAGGAAGTCTTTTTCCACTCCTGTATCCTGGAAAGGTCTTCCTATATTTTCTTCCAGTAGTAGCTGAGTTTCCAGTCTTATATTAAGGTCTTTGATCCATTTGGACTTGAGTGCTGTGCATGGTGAGATGTGTGGATCAAGTTTCAATTTCCTGCATATGGTTATCCAGTTTGTCCAGCACCATTTCTTGAAGATGCTATCTTTTTTCCAGCGTATATTTTTAGGGCTTTTGTCAAATATCAAGTAGCTATAGTTGTTTGACCCAAAGTCCGGGTCCTCAAGTCTATTCCATTGGTCTATACTCCTGTTTTTATGCCAGTACCATGCTGTTTTTATTACTATGGCTTTGTAATATAGCTTTAGATCAGGTATGGTGATGCCTCCAGAGGTGTTTCTTTTGCTGAGGATATGTTTGGATATGCTAGGCCTTCTGCCTTTCCATATCAAATTTGAGATCATTTTTTTCTATCTCTGTGAAGAACACTGTTGGGGTTTTAATTGGAATTGCATTAAATCTGTATATCACCTTTGGTAGGATTGCCATCTTCACAATGTTAATTCTGCCTATCCAAGAGCATGGGAGGTCTTCCATTTTCTCAAGTCCTCCTCAACTTCTTTTTGAGTGCTTTTATGTTTTCATTGTATAGATCTTTCACTTCCTTGGTTAACGTTATTTCAAGGTATTTTTGTTGTTGTTGCTATTGAAAATGGGACAATGTCACTTATTTCTTTCTTTGTATTTGTCATTTGCATATAGAAAGGCTACTGATTTTTGAGCACAGCTATTTTGCTAAAGGAGCTAATCACCTTCAAGAGTTTTGGGATTGAGTTTCTTGGGTCTCTTACATATAGAATGATGTGTCTGCAAATAGAGCTAACTTAACTTCTTCCGTTCTAAATTGTATCCCTTTTATTTCCTTCTCCTGTATTATTGCTTGAGCTAGGACTTCCAGTACTATATTGAAGAGCAGAGGTGAGAGTGGACACCCCTGTCTTGTTCCTGATCTCAATGGGAATTCCTCCAGCTTTAGGAGCTTTGTATACAGCCTATATTATGTTAAGATATGAATGGACCATGCCAATTCTCACCAACATTTTGACCATGAAGTGATATTGTATTTTGTCAAAGGCCTTTTCTGCATCTATTGAAATGCTCATTTGGTTTTTATGTTTAACCTTGTTTATGTGGTGTATTACATTGACAGATTTCCGTATGTTGAACCACCCCTGTGTTCCTGGGATGAATCCCACTTGGTCAAGGTGCATAATGCTTTTGATGTGTTGTTAGATTTGGTTTGTGAGAATTTTGTTCAGGATCTTTGTGTCTAAGTTCATCAGGGAAATAGGCTGGTAGTTTTCTTTTCTTGTGGCATCTCTGCCTGGTTTTGGAATTAGGGTGATAGTAGCTTCATAGAAGGAGTTGGGGAGCTTTCATGTTGTTCAATTGCGTGGTACAGTATGAGAAAGATTGGCTGGACTTCTTCCACGAAGGTTTGATAGAATACAGCTGAGAAGCCTTCTGGTCCTATACTCTTCTTTTTGGGGAGGTTTTTTAAATTACTTTTTCCATCTCTATGGGTGAGATAGGTTTGTTTAGGAGATTAATCTGCTCCGAGTTTAGCTTTGATAGATGGTATGCATCAAGGAATTTATCCATCTCCTCCACATTATCCAGTTTTGTGGAGTAGAGGTTTTTGAAATAAGTACTGATGATTCTCCCAATTTCACTTATGTCTGTTGTGATCTCTTCTTTTTCATTTCTAATTTTGTTAATTTGAAGCATGTCTTTTTTTTTTTTCCTGATCAAATTGGCCAGGAATTTGTCAATCTTATTTATTTTTTCAAAGAACCAGGTCTTTGTTTTGTCAGTTTTCATAGTTTCCAATTCATTAATTTCTGCTCTGATCTTAATTATTTCTTTCAATCTGGAGCTTTCTTGGTTGGATTAGTTTGCTTTTCCTATGCCTTTAGGTGGTTGGTTAGGTTATTGACTTGGGATCTCTCTGTCTTTGTTATGAAGGCATTTAGTGCTATGGAATTTCCCCTGAGGACAGCCTTCCTTGTGTCTCATAAGTTTTGGTATGATGTGTTCTCATCATCATTCATTTCTTGAAATTTTGCAATTTTATTTTTCATTTCCTCCACTACCCATTTATTGTTTAAAAGTGTGTTGTTCATTTTCCAGGAGCCAATGGAATTCTTGGTGGGTCTTTTGTTGTTACTTTCTAGCAATATAGCATTGTGATCTGATATCATGCAGGGAATTATGTCAGTCTTCTTAAGTATATAGAGGCAGGCTTTGTGACCCAGTATATGATCTATTTTAGAGAATGTTCCATGGGCTGCTGAGAAGAATGTGTAGTCTGTGGATTTGGAATGGAATGTTCTGTTGATGTCTGTTAGGTCTAAGTGTTCTATGGTTTTGTTGATCTCTTTCTTACTTCCCTGCTGAGTTTCTGTTTGGATGATCTATTACTGATAATGGTGTATTGAAGTCCCCAACTATGATGGTGTTGGTGGTTATTTCTGTTTTGTTGTCAAGTAGGTTTTGTTTCATGAACTGTGGTGTCCTTGTGTTTGGTGCATAAGATTTATGATTGCAATATCCTCTAGATGGATCATTCCCTTGATAAATAGGAAGTGATAAGATAAGTAGGCCTTCTTTGTGTTTTAAAATTATTTTTGGATAGAAGTCTATTTTATCCAATATTAGTATAGCTATGCCTGCTTGTTACTTATTTCCATTTTTGTCAAATTTATTAAATACTTGAATGTTCTTTTCTAATTGTTTTAAGCCTTGGCTTTCTTTTTATTTGTTTATTTTTTTATTATTTTTAATTATTTTTCTTTTTTTAATTTATTTTTTTGTTAACAACTTAGATGATTGTAAACAATATCCCATGGTAATGCCCTCCCTCCCCACACTTTCCCCTTTGAAACTCCATTCTATATCATATTCCCCTTCCCCTCTCAATCAGTCTCTTTTATTTTGATATCATTATCTTTTCCTCCTATATGATGGTATTGTGTAGGTAGTGTCAGGCACTGTGAGGTCATGGATGTGCAGGTCATTTTGTGTCTGGAGGAGCACATTGTAAGGAGACCTACCCTTCCTTTGTCTCTCACATTCTTTCTGCCACCTCTTCCACAATGGACCCTGTGCCTTGGAAGGTGTGATAGAGATATTGCAGTGCTGAGCACTGCTCTGTCACTTCTTCCCAGCACAATGATGCCTTCTGAGTCATCCCAAGGTCACTGCCATCTGAAAAGAGAAGGTTCTGTAACCAAAAGTGAGAGTAGCATTAATATATGGGTATGAACATTAACAGACATGCTTACTGGGCAGTTTGATGAGCATAGTGTATACATTTAGCCAGACACTAGCAGATGTCACACCCCTAGGGCTCATAACTACCCTTGTTGTAGGTTTTCAGTATCAGGGATGTATTCCCTCCCATAGAGTTGTCCTCCAGTCCAACTGGAGGGTAGTTGGTTTCCACCATGAGAGACAAGCCACTATTGTACCCGTTGGGTCATTTGGCCTGGCTGGCCAAACGTAAGGCTTGCAGCATCCCCTGTGGAGTATCTTTGCTGGTGATTTCTCTCTCTCCCATTGAACTGTACTCAGAATGGCTTCTTCCAGCTCTGTGTCAGCTGGTCTACATGGAGGAGGTTATCATTACAGTTCCAGCAGGATTTTGCAGTGGCCTTGTAGCCCAAGTATGTGGAGTCTTCAGCAATAGTGTCTTACCATCTATTCCTTATGGGAAACCAAGAGCCTCGGCAATGGCCTGTAATGTTTTGGGGGCATCAGTGACCTCCCTCGCCAACAACTCACTGGAAGGTATCTCATCCCTGGCACTGAAAATTTTCTATCAACAATATATGGCTCTGGAGTGTTCCATTGTCTAAAAAAGTAGGTTTCTGTATGATTTATTTTTATTAGATTTTGATTAGCCCTACCTCCTTTCCTTTATTCAATCTCTTTCCCTGACCTTACTTAGGTTGTTTCACCCCCATTTATCTATTTTTCTACTTACATATATACAATACTATGCTATTAAGTACCCCCTTCCCTTCGTTCATAATCCCTTTATATCTCTTTTCTTGCTTACTGGCCTTTGCTACTGAGTTTTATTCTTACTCACACAGAAGTCCAGTCATCTGTAGCAGGATCCACATATGATAGAGAACATGTGACATTTGGCTTTCTGGGCCTGGTTACCTCACTTAGTATAATCCTTTCCAGATCCACCCATTTTCCTGCAAAATTCATACTTCATTTTTCTTTACCGCTGAGTAGAACTCCATTGTATAAATGTGCCCTATCTTCACTATCCACTCCTCAGTTGAGGAACATCTAGGTTGGTTCCATTTCCCAGTTATTGTGAATTGAGCGGCAATAAACATGGTTGAGCATGTATCTCTAAGTTAATGAGATAAGTCCTTAGGACATATGCCTAGGAGTGCTATAGCTGAGTCATATGGTAGATCTATTTTTAGCTGACTTAGGCATGTCCACACTGATTTCCACAATGGCTGGACTAGATTGCATTCCCAAAAACAGTGTAGAAGGGTTCCTCTTTTTATGTATCCTTGCCAACATTTATGGTCATTTGTTTTCATGATGGTAGCCAATATGACAGATGTGAGATGGAATCTCAACATAGTTTTAATCTGCATTTTCCTCATGACTAGGGATGTAGAACATTTTTTTAGATGCTTATATGCCATCTGTTTTTCTTCTTTTGATAATTCTCTATTTAGTTCCATAGCCCATTTTTTAACTGGTTTGTTTGATTTCTTATTATTTAGTTCTTTGAGTTCTTTGTATATCCTAGATATTAATCCTCTATCAGATATATAGCTGGCAAAGATTTTTTTCCCCATTCTGTAGGTTGCCTCTTTGCTTTATTCACAGTGCCCTTTGCAGTACAAAATCTTCGTAATTTCATGAGGTCCCAGCGGTTAATCTGTGGTTTTATTGCCTGAGCTATTGGGGTTATATTCAGAAAGTCTTTGCCAATACCAATATGTTGAAGGGATTCCCCTACTTTTTCCTCTAGCAGTTTCAGTGTTTCATGTCTGATGTTAAGGTCTTTAATCAATTTGCACTTAATTATTGTACATGGAGAGAAAGAAGGATCTATTTTCATTCTTCTACAAATACATACCCAGTTTTCCCAGCACCATTTGCTGAAGAGGCTGTCTTTTCTCCAATGAGTACTTTTGACACTTTTGTAGAATATTAGGTGGCTATAGGTATCTGGACTTCCTTCTGGGTTCTCTATTCTGTTCCACTGATCTACATACATATCTACTTTTGTGCCAGTACCATGCTGTTTTTGTTACTATGGCTCTGTAGTATAGGATAAAATCAGGTATGGTGATACCACCAGCCTTAGTTTTGTTGCTCAAAATTGTTATAGATATTTAATATTTTTTGTGCTTCCAAATGAATTTTTGGATTGTTTTGTCTATTTCTGTGAAGAATGCCATTGGAGTTTTGATGGAGAATGCATTAAATGTGTAGATTGCTTTTGGTAAGCTTGTCATTTTGACAATATTGATTCTTCCGATCCAAAAACAAGGGTTGTTTTTCCATTTCCTAGTGTCTTCCACAATTTCTTGCTTGAGTGTTCTAAAGTTTTCATTGTAGAGATCCTTCATGCCCTTAGTTAGGTTTATTCCAAGGTACTTTATTCATTTATTTTTTGATGCACTTGTGAATGGGAGTGATTCTCTGATTTCATCCTCTGTGTGTTTGTTGTTAGCATATAGGAAGTCTACTGATTTCTGTGTGTTTATTTTGTACCCTGCTACATGGCTATAGGTGTTTATCATCTCTAACAATTTGCTGGTAGAGCTTTTAGGGTCCTTTATGTATAGAATCATGCCATCTGCAAATAATGATAACTTGATCTCTTCCTGTCCAATTTGTATTCCTTTTATGTGTGTCTCCTGCCTTACTTCTGTGGCTAAGACTTCCAGTACTATGCTAAATAAAAGTGGGGACAGTGGACACCTTGTCTTGTTCCTGATTTTAGTGGAAAAGCTTTCAGCTTTTCCCCATTTAGTAATATGTTGGCTGCAGGCTTGTCATAAATAGCCTTTGTCATATTGAGATATGTTCCTTCTATTCCAAGTCTCTGTTGGACTTTTTATCATGAAGGATTTTGGATTTTGTCAAATGCTTTCTCTGCATCTAATGAGATGATCATATGATTTTGTCCTTCACTCCATTTATATAATGTATTACATTTATTGATTTACGTATGTTGAACCATCCCTGCATCTCTGGAATAAAGCCTACTTGGTTGGGGTGAATGATCTTTCTCATATAATCTTGTATTCTTTTTGTCAATATTTTGTTGAGAATTTTTGCATTTATGTTCATGAGGGAGATTGCTCTGTAATTTTCTTTTTTTGTTCTATCTTTGCCTGGTTTTGGTGTCAGGGTGATTCTGGTTTCCTAGAAGGAATTTGGTAGGATCCCTTCTTTTTCTATTTTATGGACAATGTTTTAGAAGCATTGGTGTTAATTCTTCCCTGAAGGACTGGTAAAATTCACCCATGAATCCATATGGGCCTGGACTTTTTTTAGTTGGGAGATTTTTGATAACTGCTTGGATCTCCATTCTTGTTATAAGTCTATTTAAGTGGTTAATCTCATCTTGATTTAATTTATGTAGGTCATATACATCAAGGAGATCATCCATTTCTTTCATATTTTCGTACTTAGTGGAGTATATGTTCTTATAGTATGTCTCTATCATTATTTGAATTTCCCTGGTATCTGTTGTGATGCTACCATTTTCACCTCTAATTCTATCAATTTGTGTCTCTTCTCTCTTTCTTTTGGTCGGATTTGCTAAGGGTTTATCAATCTTGTTTATCCTTTCAAAGAACCAACTCTTTGTTTCAAGGATTCTTTGGATTGATTTTTTTGGTTTCTATTTGATTAATTTCTTCCCTAATCTTTATTATTTCTTCCTGTCTATTGATTTTCAGTTTTCCTTGTTCTTCTTTTTCCAAGACTTTAAGGTCAAGCATTAGGTCATTTACTTGAGACCTTTGTAATTTCTTAGTATAGGCACTTAAAACTATAAATTTCCCTCTTAGGACTACCTTCATTGTGTCCCACAGGTTTTGGTATGTTGTGTTCTCATTATCATTTGACTGTATGAATTTTTTGATTTCCTTCTTGATTTCTTCATGGACCCATTCATAATTAACATATTGTTTTGTTTAGTTACCATGATTTTGTGTATGTTCTATAGCTTTTCTTGCTATTGATTTGTAGTTGATTCCATTGTGGACAGATAGAATGCAAGGATTCATTTCAATTTTCCTGTATTTGTTAAGATTTGCTTTGTGTCCTAACATATGGTCTATTTTAGTGAATGTTCTATGTGCTGCTGAAAAGAATGTGTATTCTGCAGCATTTGGATGAAATGTCCAGTATATATCTGTTGGGTCCATTTGTTCTATGACCTCATTTAATCCAGATGCCTCTCTGTTTGTTTTTTGCCAAGATGACCTGTCAATTGACGAGAGTGGGGATTTGAAGTCACCCACTACAACTGTGTTTGGTGTTATCTGTGACCTTAGTTCTAATAGCATTTGTTTGATGAAGTTGGAAGCCCCCATGTTAGGTGCATTTATGGTTAGGAATGTAATGTCCTCCTGTTGGAGTGTGGCTTTAATCAATATAAAGTGGCCTTCCTTATCTTTCCTAACTGATGTTGGACTGAAGTCTATCTTGTCAGATATTAGGATAGCTCCCCATGCTTGCTTTCTAGGGCTATTTTCTTTCTTTTTTTTTTTTAATTTTTTGTTGTTTATTTTTATTTATTTATTTGAGAGTGACAGACAGAGACAGACAGACAGACAGAGAGAGAAAGAGTCAGAGAGAGGGAAAGTGAGAGAGAATGGGCACTCCAGGGCCTCCAGCCACTGCAAACGAACTCCAGATGCATGTGCCACCTTGTGCATCTGGCTTACATGGGTCCTGGGGAACCGAGCCTTGAACCGGGGTCCTCAGTTTTCACAGGCAAGTGCTTAACCACTAAGCCATCTCTCCAGCCCTAGGGCTATTTTCTTGAATCACCATTTTCCATCCTTTCACCCTAAGATAGGGTCCATCCATTGTAGAAAGGCGAGTTTCTTGGAGGGAGCAAATTGAAGGATCCTGCTTTTTAACCCAGTCTGCAAACCTATGTCTTTTGTTTGGGGCATTGAGGCTGTTGATATTAAGAGTTATTATTGAAGGGTGTGTATTTATTTTTGCCATTTTTTTTTGTTTTGTAGTTCTTCCGGTTTTACTTTTGCTCTCTTGTATTAACTAGTATTTGAGTATGGTTTGTTTTTTCCAAGTTCCTTATATGTGTGTTTTTCTTTCTCTTCAGCACAGAGGATTCTTTCAAGTATTTTCTGTAGAACTGGTTTTGTTTCATATAATCCTTTAGCCTTCTTTTGTTGTGGAATGTCCTTTTTTCTTTGTCTACTTGAATGGATAGGTTTGCAGAATAAGTAACCATGGTTGACAGTTGTTATTTTTTAGAACTTGGAATATATCATTCCAAGCCCTTCTTACTTTTAAAGTTTGTGTTGATTTATCTGCTGTGATCCTGATGGGCTTGCCTTTGTATATGACTTGATTTTTTTCTCTAACTGCTTTCAATATATTTTCTTTGGTTTGTTTGTTTGGTAATTTAATTGTAATATGGCAAGGAAAGATTCTTTTCAGGTTTGTCTGGTTGGTGTTCTAAAGGATTCCTGTATCTGTATTGGCATCTCTTTCCCAATTTGGGGGAAATTTTCTTCTATGATTTTGTTGAAAATGCCTACTATGCCTTTGGAGTGAAATTCTTCTCCTTCTACTATACCCTGAATTCTTACATTTGATCTTTTCATAGTTTCCTGAGTATCTTGAAATTCCCATGCATACTGTCCTATTAGTTCGTCTTTCTCTTTGTGGGACCATATTAGATCTGCCACCTGGTCTTCTAGTTTAGATATTCTGTGTTATCCTTCACCCATTCTACTGGTGAGATTTTCTACAGGGTTTTTTTATTTCATTGACTGTGTTCTTAATTGCTAGTAATTCTGACTTGATTTTCTTTATTATTTCTTTCCTTATTTATATCTTGTATTGACCTCTTTATTTAATTAAATTGGTCTCCTGTGTCTTCTTTGATTCCTTTGATTTCCTCTTTCATTCTTTGATTTCCTCTTTGACTTCTTTTAGCATATTTATAATCATTCTTTTGAAATCTTCCTCAGGCATTTCCTCTAACTCATTCTCACTGGAGGTCATTTCTGATGCATTAATACTTTTTAGTGGATTTATATTGTCTTGATATCTAATGTTTCTTTTGTTATAATATGCATATTTTTGCATCTTGGATTCATTTAATGTTTAGATTTTCTAATTAGCTGCAGCATTATTAGATGTATTAATCAATCTGTTGTTATATCTCTCAGGGTAGGAGCTTAAGGTGCTAGGTGTGGCTCTTAAGACTCTCAGAGTATCTACAAAAGTGACTCTTGATGTTGGGTTTGCCTGCTGTGAGATCATTCAAGTAGGCTGAGTGGAAGAAAATACAGGCAGATTCTAAAATTTAAATAAACAGTACACACATTCAATGAAAAATAGCACAGATTATTTATACCAGAGTAGGTATTATGACAACCAGATCCTCTAACAAAGTCACAGTACTTTAGGAAGTGTGTTGCCCCACACCCTTAATCCTGCCAACTAGGAGACTAAGATTTCTGGTCTATTGAGGGTTCTAAGTCAGCTTGTGACCAAGTGAGACCCTTCACTAATGAACAACAGAAGAGGAAACAAAGCCACTATATATCAGGAAGCAACACATGACAAGCCCAACATGTAGCTTACTTAAGAATGGCAAATCCAACCATTCATCAGATTTAACATATAATTTATCTTGATATGGAAGGTGCAATTAGCACTTCTGTTTCAAGCCTATATACCAGGCTTATTTGGCGGGTACTGCCTGGTGTAATCCCAGTTACCTTTTGGGATGCTTTTGGTCTCAGTTATGCTGCACTCCTACTTGGGTCCATCTTTGGTGTGCTGTGGGTTCAAGTATGCTGGCTGGGTCGCTGGATCGCTGCTCTGATCTCTGGTTCTGGGTGCTGTGAGCTCCCTTCCTCAGGTCTCTGATGCTTGCTGGCACTTGTGCTGGTGGTGGAGGAGGGGAGGCTGTGGATAGTGACTCTAGTTTTCCTGCTGGTCCACGTGATCCTTTACCTCATGATCTGCTCCTCCATTGGTAGCTACTGTTCTCACTTCACGTTTCTTGAGTTTGCGAGGAGCTCTGATGTGCATGGCAAATCCCCTCACCTGGCTTTTTCTGTGGGTCAAGCTGAGCCTTGCAGCTGTGGGACCTGCTGTGGTCACTGCTGGAGCTTCAGGCCTGGTGCCACTGCTGCTGGAACTGCTTCTGTCAGCCCATGTGGGCTCTAGATGCTCTGGATCTCTCCTATGTCACTGCTGCCATTGGCAATTTCTTATACACCTCACTTTTTAGTATTTTGCTGTTTTTTGGGGGGGCCTTTTCTCCTCTTGGCTGCTTTGGCATGGTTCCTACACCACCATCTTAACTGAAAGTCTTCTTCTCACATTTTTATTTTATTTGTTTTCAGATACCATCTCATGTAGCCCATAGTGATCTGAAACTTGCTATTATACCTGAGAATGACCTTGAACTTCTCATCTTCCTGCCTCTAGTTCCTGACCACCAGTTTTTTGTTTTTTTTAATGTTCAGTGATGAGAATCATGCTCACGGCTTTGTTCATGCTGGGCAAGGATTTTATTGCTAACTGAGCTACTTCAATTTCTATTTTTTCAAACAGCATTTATTTCTAGCTTTGTAATTCATATTTAAACATTTTCTCAAGCAGAGAAACAGAAAAAGAGAGACACAGACATACACACACACACACACACACACACACACACACACACACACAGAGAGAGAGAGAGAGAGAGAGAGAGAGAGAGAGAGAGATAGGTAGATAGATAATGAGTGCACCAGGGCCTCTTGCCACTGCAAACTAACTCCAGCAACATGCATTACTTTGTGCATTTGGCTTTAAATGGGTGTTGGGGAACTGAATCCAGGATAAGTCTTTGCAAGCCAGTGCCTTTGGTGAACCATCTGCCCAGTCCCTATTGTTCAATCTCATTTGCTAGTAGTGCATATTAATATTATAATCTACGTTTTTTATATTTTCCCATGACATCAATGAAATTTCATGTGCCTTCTGTATGGGTCAGCAAATAGCACCCTGGAGGAGCCAGCAAGAAAACTCTGACCACCAGAAAATCTGCTTGTCCCACTACCTTGACCCCAAGCAACCGGCTTACCTGTGACCCCAACGACTACTTAGAGAAGCAGTTTGCTTCCACCACTTCCCCCGTCCTCTTTCCCTCATTTCACCAATATGACCCTACCCCCACCCTAAGGCCAATGAAAGTCCCAGCCAAATGCACCACAGTGCTGCTGGAACCTGAGGCATCCCTCTCAGACCAATAATGTCTGCTCTTGCCAGAGAAATTTCTATCCCCTTCTTTCTTCCAAACTTGCCATAATATTTTCCCTTATACCTTCCATGTAAGGATTTAGTTGAACCCTTCCCCCCCAAAAACTGAGTATTTTGTAATGGATATAAACCAGTTGTGGTGGCACATGCCATTAATCCCAGTGCAAGTGAGGCCAAGGAAGTTCACTATGAGTTTGAGGCCAGCTTGAGACTACATAGTGATTTACAGGTCAACCTGGATGAGAACAAGACCCTACCTAAAAAAAAAAAAAAAAAAAAAAAAAAAAAAAAGGTTGGGCTGAGGAGATGGCTTAGTGTTTAAGCCAAAGGATCTGGGTTCAATTCCCCAGTACCCATGTAAACCCAGATGCAATGATGCATGTATCTGGAATGGCCCACACCATTCTCTCTCTCTCTCTTTCTCTCTGCTTATAAATAAGTTAAAAATATAAAGTTTAATTGGAATGGATATATATATATATATATATATATATATATATATATATATATATTGTATATAATGTGAAGTATATGTATTTGTTGTTTGGGGACAGATTCTCATGTTGTCCAGACTGGCCGTGAACTTCTGATCTCCTGCTTCCACCTCCTGTTTATGGGGATTAAAGGCAAGTGCCATCACACTTAGCTCTGATAGTCATAATGATGTATACCTAGCTCTGATAGTCATAATAGTATACACCTAGTTCTGATACTCATAATGGTATTATAATTAGAACATTTACTGAGTGTTTACTTATGTGCCATAGAGCAAAAAATGTGTGTATTTTATTACAGGAAACAAAGTCACCAAGAAAGCAGAAAGCATGGCATCATGATTCCAGACACATTCCCAGCTTCGATAGCAAGGAGCTGATGGCCAATTGTGTTTCATGATAGCCATAGCCACCTCTTTTCTTTCTTCTCTTCCTCCTCTTTTACCACCACCACCACCACCACTTCTTCTTTAACTTAACATTTTGTTTGATGGGTTTAGCCATGTCATCACATGTAGCTGTAGCATCTTCAGTTTCCATATTCTATAGTGTACAATTGCATGACTATCCCAAACTTTCCATTTAATTACAAACAGCATTCTGGTGGATGGTCTCAAGTTCCTTTATTAATATTATAAATGAAGCTCATAACAGAACAAGTGATTTGTTTTTTTATTTTTTTAAATTTTTTTTCTTTATTAGTCAGTTTTGTATTCAGCAAATACAGTCAGTTTGGTACCATTCTTAGGCTCATCCGTGACCTACCCACTCCCCTTGGCCCCTCCTTGTTGAGGTATACGGGTCATGCATTGTGGAGTTAGCCCACAGTTATGGGTAAGATAAATGTCTCTGCATACCATGACCCAAAATGTGGCTCTGACATTCTTTCCGCCCCCTCTTCCGCAAAATTTCCCTGAGCCATGTTGGGTTCATTTTTGGTCTGCTTCAGTGATGAGGTGTTGGGGGCCTCTCAGGCTCTGGCTCTCTGATTTGGTAGGAGTTGATTTTTCTCTCTGCTGATCTCCTTCCCCCTTGTGCTGGTATCCGGTTCATCAGGAAAACAGCCCCCTTGCTTGTTTCTCCAATTTTTCTTACTTTCAGCCGGGGCCCTTTTGAGGTATGATGGGGTGGCTCTCTCCTTAGGATCTACATCTATCTGAAAAAGAGAAGCAGATTCTCCAATGGAGAGTAAGTGAGCACCAGGACAAATGAGATAACCCTTACTTTTTTTTTTATAGAGAATTTAATAGGTGTAGGCCCTCTTGTAGCCCACAGTTGATGGTAGCTTGATATTGGTGAGTGGGCTTATGTTTGGATATGGTTCTGACTTGTTTTCCAGCTCCAGCTATGGGTCCCATACCAGTGAGGGGATCAGTTAGCCAAACTGAGAGCAGTTGGTTCCCCACCATGGCTGTGTGCCACCACTGCACTTGTGTGGGCATCACAACAAGTTATTTGCTGCTAAGTAGGTTAGACCATGCGTTGCTTCGACAGATATTGGTCATTTTCCCCCAGTCGCCCATGTAACACCTCTGGCACTAGACGCGCTGACTGTCTGGGGACTGTCTCTCTTCCAACTTCCAGCCATGCCATTCTAATTTTCATGTCAATCACATAAGGTGTCTTCAGCAGTAGGGTCTTACCACTAGCCTTTGGTGGGTCATCAAATACTCTGACAGAAATCTGTCTGTCTTTTAGGAAACCTTGTAGGTCTCTCTGATCAAAAGCTCATTGTGGATGATAGCCCCATGCTGGATCTGGGAGTTACAGGTCAGTGCCCACTAAGAAAATGAGGAAAAAGATAACTAATATACAAGAGTTAGAGATAAGAGAGAGAGAGAGAGAGGGAGAGGGGAAGTGAGGGAGGGAAGATGTAGAAGATTAAGGTTAGTCTTGATCTTACCCTCTCCAGTGTCTTGTGGTTCAGGTGTTCCCTGTAAGGGCCTGGTGAAGGATCAGCCATTTGGTCTGTCTTTTAGTAAGTAAAAGATTATGGTACCATTGCTGTTTGGGTCTAGATTTGTAGAACAAGTGATTTAATAAGTTCATACATATAACAAATTATGGAGTTTGAGTTCAAACTACCGTTGTCTGACTTCAGAATCAGATGTTTTAATGACTGTGTGTGTGTGTGTGTGAATGCACACACACAGGATTACAGGCATGCATAATTGTTTATGTGGGTGCTGGGGAATAGAAATAAGAAGGAATCAGGCCCCCTAAAACCCTCATTCCTGCATGGCAAGTGCTCTACTTACAGAGCCATCATCCCAGCCCATGGCTGTACTTTTTTATTTATTTATTTATTAGTTTTGTACTCAGCGAATACAGTCAATTTGGTACCATTGTTGGGCTCATCCATGATCTACCCCTCCCCTTGGCCCCTCCTTGTTGAGGTATGTGGGTCATGCATTCTGGAGTTAGCCCACAGTTATGGGTAGGATAAATGTCCCTGCATATCATGACCCAACATGTGGCTTTGACATTCTTTCCGGCCCCTCTTCCGCAAAATTTCCCTGAACCATGTTGGGTTCGTTTTTGGTCTGCTTCAGTGATGAGGTGTTTGGGACCTCTGGGTCTCTGGATATCTGATTTGGTGGGAGTTGATTTTTCTCTGTGTTGATCTCCTTCACCCTTGTGCTGGTATCTGGTTCATCAGGAAAACAGCACCCTTGCTTGTTTCACCAATTGTTCTTAGTTTCATCTGGGGCCCTTTGGAGGTATGATGGGGTGGCTCTCTCCTTAGGATCTACATCTACCTGAAAAAGAGAAGCAGATTCTCCAAAGGAGAGTAAGTTAGCACCCGACAAATGAGATAACCCTTACTATTTTATAGAGAACTTAATATGTGTAGGCCCTCTTATAGCCCACGATTGGTGGTAGCTTGATAATGGAGAGCGGGCTTATGTTTGGATATGGTTCTGACTTGTTTCCCAGCTCCAGCTATGGGTCCCGTACCACTGAGGGGATCAGTTAGCCGAATCAAGAGCAGTTGGTTTCCCACCATGGCTGTATGCCACTATTGCACTTGTGTGAGCATCACAACAGGTTATTTGCTGCTAGGTAGGTTAGATCATGAGTTGCTTGGACAGATATTGGTCATTTGCCCCCAGTCGCCCATGTAGCACCTTCTGGCACTAGACGCGCTGACTGTCTGGGGACTGACTGTCTTCCAGCTTCCAGCCATGCCATTCCATTTTATGTGTCAACCACATAATGTACTGTTTTTTAAAAAAAATATTTTTATTTTTTATAATTAACAACTTCCATGACTGTAAAAAATATCCTATGGTAATTACCTCCCTCCCCCACTTTCCCCCTTGAAACTCCACTCTCCATCATATGCCCTCCCCCTCTCAATCAGTCTCTCTGTTATTTTGATGTCCTTATCTTTTCCTGCTATTATGATGGTCTTGTGTAGGTAGTGTCAGGTGCTGTAAGGTCATGGATACCCAGGCCATTTTGTGTCTGGAGGAGCATGTTGTAAGGAGTCCTACCCTTCCTTTGGCTATTAATTCTTTCTGCCACCTCTTCCATAATGGGCCTTGAGCCTTGGAAGGTGTGATAGAGATATTGCAGTGCTGAGCACTCCTATGTCACTTTTTCTCAGCACCGTGATGCCTTGTGAGTCATCCCAAAGTAACTGCCATCTGCAAAAAGAAAGTTCTCTAATGAAAAAGTGAGAGTAGCATTAATATATGGGTATGAACATTAACAGAAGTGCTTAGTGGGCAGTTTGATGAGCATAGTATATACATTTAGCCAGACACCAACAGGTGTTACATCCCTAGGGCTCATGACTACCCCTGTTGTAGGTTTTCAGTATCAGGGATATATTTCCTCCCATGGAGCAGGCTTCCAGTCAAATTAGAGGGCAGTTGGTTTTTCCCCATAACAGATGTGCCACTATTACACCTGTTGGCTCATTTGGCCCGGTTGGCCAAGTATAAGACTTCCAGTGTCCACTGGTCAGTATCTTCACTGGTGATTTCTCTCTCTCCCATTGAGGTGCATGCAGTGTGGCTTTTTCCAGCTTTCTGTCAGCTGGTCTACATGGAGGAAGTTTTCAGCTCAGTTCCAGCAAGATTTCTCAGTGATGTTGCAGCCCAAGTATGTGGAGTTTCAGTAATAAGGTCTTACCTTCTATTTCTGGTGGGAAACCAAGGGCCTCGGCAATGGCCTGTAATATTTTGGGGACACCAAGGACCTCCCTGGCCAACAACTCACTGGAAGGTATCCCATCCCTGGCACTGAAAACTTTCTAGCAGCAATCTACAGCTCTTGAGTGTTCCATTGTCCAAAAAAGTAGGTTTCCATATGATTTATTTATATCCTCTTAGATTTTGATTAGCCCTCCCTCCGTCTTTCCTTTATTCAATCTCTTCCCCTGACCTCCCTTAGGCCTTTAACCCCCATTAATCCATTTTTCTACTTACATATATACAATACTTTCCTGTTAACTCCCCCCCCCCCCGCCATCCTTTTATTCCCTTTATATCTCCTTTCTAGCTTACTGGCCTCTGCTACTGATTTTTCTTCCTACTCACACATACGTCCAATTATTTGTAGCTAGGATCCACATATGAGAGAGAACATGTGGTATTTGGCTTTCTGGGCCTGGGTTACCTCACTTAGTATAATCCTTTCCAGATCCATCCATTTTCCTGCAAATTTCATGATTTCGTTTTTCTTTACTGCTGAGTAGAACTCCATTGTGTAAATGTACCACATCTTCACTATACACTCATCAGTTGAGGGACATCAGGCTCGTTCCATTTCCTAGCTATTGTGAATAGAGCAGCAATAAACATGGTTGAGCAAGTATCTGTAAGGTAATGAGATGAGTCCTTAGGATATATGCCTAGGAGTGCTACAGCTGGGTCATATCATAGTTCTATTTTTAGCTGTCTCAGGAACTTCCACACTGATTTCAATAATGGCTGGACTAGATTGCATTCCCACAAACAGTGTACAAGTGTTCCTCTTTTTCCACATCCTCACTGGCATTTATGGTCATTTGTTTTCATAATGGTAGCCAATCTGACAGGAGTGAGATGGAATCTCAATGTAGTTTTAATCTGCATTTCCCTCATGTCTAGGGATGTAGAACAATTTTTTAGATGTTTATATGTCAGCTGTATGGATGGTCTCAAGTTCCCTTTATTAATATTATAAATGAAGCTCATAACAGAACAAGTGATTTGTTTTTTTATTTTTTTTAAAATTTTTTTTTCTTTATTAGTCAGTTTTGTATTCAGCAAATACAGTCAGTTTGGTACCATTCTTAGGCTCATCCGTGACCTACCCACTCCCCTTGGCCCCTCCTTGTTGAGGTATACGGGTCATGCATTGTGGAGTTAGCCCACAGTTATGGGTAAGATAAATGTCTCTGCATACCATGACCCAAAATGTGGCTCTGACATTCTTTCCGCCCCCTCTTCCGCAAAATTTCCCTGAGCCATGTTGGGTTCATTTTTGGTCTGCTTCAGTGATGAGGTGTTGGGGGCCTCTCAGGCTCTGGCTCTCTGATTTGGTAGGAGTTGATTTTTCTCTCTGCTGATCTCCTTCCCCCTTGTGCTGGTATCCGGTTCATCAGGAAAACAGCCCCCTTGCTTGTTTCTCCAATTTTTCTTACTTTCAGCCGGGGCCCTTTTGAGGTATGATGGGGTGGCTCTCTCCTTAGGATCTACATCTATCTGAAAAAGAGAAGCAGATTCTCCAATGGAGAGTAAGTGAGCACCAGGACAAATGAGATAACCCTTACTTTTTTTTTTATAGAGAATTTAATAGGTGTAGGCCCTCTTGTAGCCCACAGTTGATGGTAGCTTGATATTGGTGAGTGGGCTTATGTTTGGATATGGTTCTGACTTGTTTTCCAGCTCCAGCTATGGGTCCCATACCAGTGAGGGGATCAGTTAGCCAAACTGAGAGCAGTTGGTTCCCCACCATGGCTGTGTGCCACCACTGCACTTGTGTGGGCATCACAACAAGTTATTTGCTGCTAAGTAGGTTAGACCATGCGTTGCTTCGACAGATATTGGTCATTTTCCCCCAGTCGCCCATGTAGCACCTTCTGGCACTAGACGCGCTGACTGTCTGGGGACTGTCTCTCTTCCAACTTCCAGCCATGCCATTCTAATTTTCATGTCAATCACATAAGGTGTCTTCAGCAGTAGGGTCTTACCACTAGCCTTTGGTGGGTCATCAAATACTCTGACAGAAATCTGTCTGTCTTTTAGGAAACCTTGTAGGTCTCTCTGATCAAAAGCTCATTGTGGATGATAGCCCCATGCTGGATCTGGGAGTTACAGGTCAGTGCCCACTAAGAAAATGAGGAAAAAGATAACTAATATACAAGAGTTAGAGATAAGAGAGAGAGAGAGAGAGGGAGAGGGGAAGTGAGGGAGGGAAGATGTAGAAGATTAAGGTTAGTCTTGATCTTACCCTCTCCAGTGTCTTGTGGTTCAGGTGTTGCCTGTAAGGGCCTGGTGAAGGATCAGCCATTTGGTCTGTCTTTTAGTAAGTAAAAGATTATGGTACCATTGCTGTTTGGGTCTAGATTTGTAGAACAAGTGATTTAATAAGTTCATACATATAACAAATTATGGAGTTTGAGTTCAAACTACCGTTGTCTGACTTCAGAATCAGATGTTTTAATGACTGTGTGTGTGTGTGTGTGAATGCACACACACAGGATTACAGGCATGCATAATTGTTTATGTGGGTGCTGGGGAATAGAAATAAGAAGGAATCAGGCCCCCTAAAACCCTCATTCCTGCATGGCAAGTGCTCTACTTACAGAGCCATCATCCCAGCCCATGGCTGTACTTTTTTATTTATTTATTTATTAGTTTTGTACTCAGCGAATACAGTCAATTTGGTACCATTGTTGGGCTCATCCATGATCTACCCCTCCCCTTGGCCCCTCCTTGTTGAGGTATGTGGGTCATGCATTCTGGAGTTAGCCCACAGTTATGGGTAGGATAAATGTCCCTGCATATCATGACCCAACATGTGGCTTTGACATTCTTTCCGGCCCCTCTTCCGCAAAATTTCCCTGAACCATGTTGGGTTCGTTTTTGGTCTGCTTCAGTGATGAGGTGTTTGGGACCTCTGGGTCTCTGGATATCTGATTTGGTGGGAGTTGATTTTTCTCTGTGTTGATCTCCTTCACCCTTGTGCTGGTATCTGGTTCATCAGGAAAACAGCACCCTTGCTTGTTTCACCAATTGTTCTTAGTTTCATCTGGGGCCCTTTGGAGGTATGATGGGGTGGCTCTCTCCTTAGGATCTACATCTACCTGAAAAAGAGAAGCAGATTCTCCAAAGGAGAGTAAGTTAGCACCCGACAAATGAGATAACCCTTACTATTTTATAGAGAACTTAATATGTGTAGGCCCTCTTATAGCCCACGATTGGTGGTAGCTTGATAATGGAGAGCGGGCTTATGTTTGGATATGGTTCTGACTTGTTTCCCAGCTCCAGCTATGGGTCCCGTACCACTGAGGGGATCAGTTAGCCGAATCAAGAGCAGTTGGTTTCCCACCATGGCTGTATGCCACTATTGCACTTGTGTGAGCATCACAACAGGTTATTTGCTGCTAGGTAGGTTAGATCATGAGTTGCTTGGACAGATATTGGTCATTTGCCCCCAGTCGCCCATGTAGCACCTTCTGGCACTAGACGCGCTGACTGTCTGGGGACTGACTGTCTTCCAGCTTCCAGCCATGCCATTCCATTTTATGTGTCAACCACATAATGTACTGTTTTTTAAAAAAATATTTTTATTTTTTATAATTAACAACTTCCATGACTGTAAAAAATATCCTATGGTAATTACCTCCCTCCCCCACTTTCCCCCTTGAAACTCCACTCTCCATCATATGCCCTCCCCCTCTCAATCAGTCTCTCTGTTATTTTGATGTCCTTATCTTTTCCTGCTATTATGATGGTCTTGTGTAGGTAGTGTCAGGTGCTGTAAGGTCATGGATACCCAGGCCATTTTGTGTCTGGAGGAGCGTGTTGTAAGGAGTCCTACCCTTCCTTTGGCTATTAATTCTTTCTGCCACCTCTTCCATAATGGGCCCTGAGCCTTGGAAGGTGTGATAGAGATATTGCAGTGCTGAGCACTCCTATGTCACTTTTTCTCAGCACCGTGATGCCTTGTGAGTCATCCCAAAGTAACTGCCATCTGTAAAAAGAAAGTTCTCTAATGAAAAAGTGAGAGTAGCATTAATATATGGGTATGAACATTAACAGAAGTGCTTAGTGGGCAGTTTGATGAGCATAGTATATACATTTAGCCAGACACCAACAGGTGTTACATCCCTAGGGCTCATGACTACCCCTGTTGTAGGTTTTCAGTATCAGGGATATATTTCCTCCCATGTAGCAGGCTTCCAGTCAAATTAGAGGGCAGTTGGTTTTTCCCCATAACAGATGTGCCACTATTACACCTGTTGGCTCATTTGGCCCGGTTGGCCAAGTATAAGACTTCCAGTGTCCACTGGTCAGTATCTTCACTGGTGATTTCTCTCTCTCCCATTGAGGTGCATGCAATGTGGCTTTTTCCAGCTTTCTGTCAGCTGGTCTACATGGAGGAAGTTTTCAGTTCAGTTCCAGCAAGATTTCTCAGTGATGTTGCAGCCCAAGTATGTGGAGTTTCAGTAATAAGGTCTTACCTTCTATTTCTGGTGGGAAACCAAGGGCCTCGGCAATGGCCTGTAATATTTTGGGGACACCAAGGACCTCCCTGGCCAACAACTCACTGGAAGGTATCCCATCCCTGGCACTGAAAACTTTCTAGCAGCAATCTACAGCTCTTGAGTGTTCCATTGTCCAAAAAAGTAGGTTTCCATATGATTTATTTATATCCTCTTAGATTTTGATTAGCCCTCCCTCCGTCTTTCCTTTATTCAATCTCTTCCCCTGACCTCCCTTAGGCCTTTAACCCCCATTAATCCATTTTTCTACTTACATATATACAATACTTTCCTGTTAACTCCCCCCCCCCCCCGCCATCCTTTTATTCCCTTTATATCTCCTTTCTAGCTTACTGGCCTCTGCTACTGATTTTTCTTCCTACTCACACATACGTCCAATTATTTGTAGCTAGGATCCACATATGAGAGAGAACATGTGGTATTTGGCTTTCTGGGCCTGGGTTACCTCACTTAGTATAATCCTTTCCAGATCCATCCATTTTCCTGCAAATTTCATGATTTCGTTTTTCTTTACTGCTGAGTAGAACTCCATTGTGTAAATGTACCACATCTTCACTATACACTCATCAGTTGAGGGACATCAGGCTCGTTCCATTTCCTAGCTATTGTGAATAGAGCAGCAATAAACATGGTTGAGCAAGTATCTGTAAGGTAATGAGATGAGTCCTTAGGATATATGCCTAGGAGTGCTACAGCTGGGTCATATCATAGTTCTATTTTTAGCTGTCTCAGGAACTTCCACACTGATTTCAATAATGGCTGGACTAGATTGCATTCCCACAAACAGTGTACAAGTGTTCCTCTTTTTCCACATCCTCACTGGCATTTATGGTCATTTGTTTTCATAATGGTAGCCAATCTGACAGGAGTGAGATGGAATCTCAATGTAGTTTTAATCTGCATTTCCCTCATGTCTAGGGATGTAGAACAATTTTTTAGATGTTTATATGTCAGCTGTATTTCTTCTTTTGAGAACTCTCTATTTAGTTCCATGGCCCATTTTTAAATTAGATTGTTTGATTTCTTATTATTTAGTTTTTTGAGTTCTGTTATATCATGGATATTAATTCTCTGTCAGATGTATAGCTAGCAAAGATTTTTTTCCCATTCTGTAGGTTGCCTCTTTGCTCTATTGACAGTGTCCTTTGCTGTACAAATTTTTTTTGTAATTTCATGAGGTCCCAGCATTTAATCTGTGGTTTTATTGCCTGAGCAATTGGGGTTATATTCAGAAAGTTTTTGCCAAGACCAATATGTTGAAGGGATTCCCCTACTTTTTCCTCTAGCAGTTTCAGACTTTCAGGTCTGATATTAAGGTCTTTGATCCATTTGGACTTAATTCTTGTACATGGAGAAAAAGCATCCTTCTACAGATATATATCCAGTTTTCCGAGCACCATTTGCTGAAGAGGCTGTCTTTTCTCTAATGAGTATTTTTGGCATTTTTGTCAAATATAAGGTGGATATAGCTACCCAGGCTTACATCTGAGTCCTCTATTCTGTTCCTTGATGTAAATGTCTGTTTTTGTGTCAGTCATGCTGTTTTTGTTACTATAGCTCTGTAGTATAGGTTAAAATCAGGTATGGTGATACCACCAGCCTTAGTTTTGTTGCTCAAAATTGTTTTAGATATTTGAGATATTTTGTGCTTCCAAATGAATTTTTGGATTATTTTGTCTATTTCTGTGAAGAATGTCATTGGAATTTTGATCGAGATTGCATTAAACGTGTAGATTGCTGTTGGTAAGCTTGTCATTTTGACAATATTGATTCTTCCGATCCAAAAACAAGGGATGTTTTTCCATTTCCTAGTGTCTTCCATAATTTCTTGCTTGAGTGTTCTAAAGTTTTCATTGTAGAGATCCTTCATGTCTTTAGTTAGGTTTATTCCAAGGTATTTTATTTATTTATTTATTTATTTTTCTTTTCTTTTTTTCTTTATTAGTGAGTTTTGTATTCAGCAAATACAGTCAGTTTGGTACCATTATTAGGCTCATCCGTGACCCTCCACCTCCCCTTGGCCCCTCCTTGTTGAGGTATATGGGTCATTGTGGATTTAGCCCACAGTTATGGGTAAGATAAATGTCTCTGCATATCAGGACTCAACATGTGGCTCTGACATTCTTTCCGCCCCCTCTTCCACAAAATATTTATTTATTTTTTGATGAAATTGTGAATGGGAATGATTCTCTGATTTCATCCTCTGTGTGTTTGTTGTTAGCATATAGGAAGTCTACTGATTTCTGTGTGTTTATTTTGTATCCTGTTACATGGCTACAGGTGTTTATCAGCTCTAACAATTTGCTGGTAGAATCTTTAGGGTCCTTTCTGTAGAGAATCATGCCATCTGCAAATAATCATAACCTGACCTCTTCCTTTCCAATTTGTATCCCTTTTATGTGTGTCTCTTGCCTTATTGCTATGGCTAAGACTTCCAGTACTATATTAAATAAAAGTGTGGATAGTGGAAACCCTTGTCTTGTTCCTGATTTTAGTGGTAAAGCTTCAAGTTTTTCTCCATTTAGTAATATGTTGGCTGTAGGCTTGTCATAGATAGCCTTTACTTTATTGAGATATGATCCTTCACTTCCCAGTCTCTGTAGGACTTTCATCATGAAGTGATGTTGGATTTTGTCAAATGCTTTTTCTGCATCTAAGGAGATGATCATGTGATTTTTGTCCTTCAGACCATTTATATAATGTATTATATTTATTGATTTACATATGTTGAACCATCCCTGCATCTCTGGGATAAAGCCTAATTGGTCAGGATGAATGATCTTTCTCATATATTCTTGTATTCTGTTTGCCAACATTTTGTTGAGAATTTTTGCATCTATGTTCATGAGGGAGATTGGCCTGTAATTTTTTTTTTTTGTTCTATCTTTGGCTGGTTTTGGTATCAGGGTGATGCTGGCTTTGTAGAAGGAGTTTGATAGGATTACTTTACTTTCTAGATTTTGGAAAAGTTTAAGAAGCATTGGGGCTAGTTCTTCCATGAAGGTCTGGTAAAATTCATTGTGAATCCATCTGGGCCTTGACCTTTTTTAGTTGGGAGATTTTTGATAACTGCTTGATTCTCCATTCTTGTTATAAGTCTATTTAAGTGGTTAATCTTATCTTGATTTAATTTATGTAGGTCATATAAATCAAGGAAATCATCCATTTCTTTTAGATTTTCAAACTTAGTAGAGTATATGTTCTTATAGTATGTCCCTATGATTTTTTTGAATTTCTTTGGTATCTGTTGTGATGTAGCCTTTTTCATCTCTAATTTTATTAATTTGTGTCTCTTCTCCCTTTCTTTTGGTCAGATTTGCTAAGGGTTTATCAATCTTGTTTATCCTTTTAAAGAACCACCTCTTTATTTCATTGATTCTTTGGATTTTTAAAATTATTTCTTCCCATCTACTGATTTTTTTTTTTTTTTTTTTTTTTTTTTGGTTTTTCGAGGTAGGGTCTCACTCTAGCCCAGGCTGACCTGGAATTCACTATGGAGTCTCAGGGTGGCCTCGAACTCACGGCAATCCACCTACCTCTGCCTCCCGAGTGCTGGGATTAAAGGCGTGCGCCACCACGCCCGGCTCCATCTACTGATTTTTGATTTGCCTGCTTCTTATTTTTTCCAAGGCTGTAAGGTGAAGCATTAAGTTGTTTACTTGAGACCTTTCTAATTTCTTAATATAGGTACTTAAAGCTATAAATTTCCCTCTTAGGACTGCCTTCATTGTGTCCCAAAGGTTTTCAAATGTTGTGTTCTCATTATCATTTGACTCTATGAATTTTTTTAATTTCCTTCTTGATTTCTTCATTGACCCATTCGTCATGTAGTAGTGCATTGTTTAGCTTCCATGATTTTGTGTATGCTCTATAGCTTTTCTTGCTATTGATTTGTAGTTTGATTCCATTGTGCAAGGATTCATTTCAATTTTCCTGTATTTGTTCAGATATGCTTTGGGTCCTAATATATGGTCTATTTTAGTGAATGTTCCTATGTGCTGTTGAAAAGAATGTGTATTCTGCATCATTTGGATGAAATGTCCAGTATATATCTGTTGGGTCCATTTGTTCTATGACCTCATTTAATCCAGATGCCTCTCTGTTTGTTTTTTGCCAAGATGACCTGTCAATTGACGAGAGTGGGGAGTTGAAGTCACCCACTGCAACTGTGTTTGGTGTTACCTGTGACCTTAGTTCTAATAGCATTTGTTTGATGAAGGTGGAAGCCCCCATGTTAGGTGCATTTTTGTTTAGGATTGTATTGTCCTCCTGTTGGAGTGTGCCTTTAATCAATATAAAGTGACCTTTCTTATCTTTCCTAAGTAATGTTGGATTGAATTCTACCTTGTCAGATATTAGGATAGCAACCCCTGCTTGCTTTCTAGGCCCATTTGCTTGAAACACCTTTTTCCAACTTTTCCCCTAAGGTAGTGTCCATCCTTTGTAGAAAGTTGAGTTTCTTGGGGCCAACAAATTGAAAGATCCTCCTTCTTAACCCAGTTTGCAAACCTATGTCTTTTGGTTGTGGCATTGAGGCTATTGATATTAAGAGTTATTATTGAAGGGTGTGTATTTATTTTTGCCATTTTTTTTTTTTTTTTGTAGTTCTTCTGGTTTTACCTTTGTTCTCTTGTATTGACTAGTATTTGAGTATGGTGTTTTTTTTTTCTGGGTTTCTTATATCTGTGCTTTTGTTTCTCTTCAGTATAGAGGATCCTTTCTATTTTCTGTAGAGCTGGTTTTGTCATCAAATATTCCCTTAGCCTACTTTTGTTGTGGAATGTCCTTATTTCTCCATCTATTTGAATAGATAGCTTTGCAGGATAAAGTGAACTTTGTTGACAATTGGTATGCTTCAGAACTTTGAATACATCCTCCAAGCCCTTCTGGCCTTTAAAGTTTGTGTTGATTTATCTGCTGTGATCATGATGGGCTTGCCTTTGTATATGACTTGATTTTTCTCTCTAACTGCTTTCAATATATTTTCTTTGGTTTGTTTGTTTGGTAATTTAATTATAATATGGCAAGGAAAGGTTCTTTTCAGATTTGTCTGGTTGGTGTTCTAAAGGATTCCTGTATCTTCACTGACACCACTTTCCCAATTTTGGGGAAGTTTTTTTTTTTCTATGATTTTGTTGAAAACACCTACTATACCTTTGGAATGAAATTCTTCTCCTTCTACTATACCCTGAATTCTTACATTTGATCTTTTCATAGTTTCCTGAATATCTTGAAATTCCCATGCATACTTTCCTATTAGTTTGTCTTTCTCTTTGTTGGACCATATTAGATCTGCCACCTGGTCTTCTAGTTTAGATATTCTGTCCTCTCCTTTACCCATTTTACTGGTGAGGTTTTCTACAGAGTTTTTTATTTCACTGACTGTGTTCTTAATTGCTAGTAATTCTGACTGGGTTTTCTTTATTATTTCTATTCCTTATTTATGTCTTGTAATGACCTCCTTTTTTCATTAATTTGTTTTTCTGTGTCTTCTTTCATTTCTTTGATTTCCTCTTTGATTTCTTTGATCATATTTATAATCAGTGTTTTGAAATCTTTCTCAGGCATTTCTTCTTTCTCATTCTCACTGGAGGTAACTTTTGCTGCTTTAATACTTTTTGGTGGATTATATTGTCTTGATTTTTTGTGTTTATTTTGTTATAATGTATATATTTTTGCATCTTTGGATTAATTTAATGTTTAGATTTTCTAATTAGCTGTAGTATTGTTAGATGTATTAATCAATCTGATGTTATGTATCTTTAGGGTAGGAGCTCAGGGTGCTAGGCATGGCTCTTAATATTCTCAGAGTATCTACAAAAGTGACCCTAGATGTTTGGTTTGCCTGCTATGAGAATATTCAAGTAGGCTGAGTCAGGCAAACAACAGGCAGATTTTAAAATTACTTAAATGATGTACAGATTCAATGAAAAACAGCATGGAGTATTTATGCAGGAGTAGGTAATATGACAACCAGATCCTTTAGCAAAGTTACAGTTCCTTAAGGTGTATGTCCCCCCACCCCCTTAATCCTGTCAAGTAGGAGGCTAAGATTTCTGGTCTGTTGAGGGTTCCAAGTCAGCTTGTGGCCATGTGAGACCCTCCCCTGGTGTAATCCCAGTTATCTTTTTGGATGATTTTAGTCTCAATTATGCTGTGCTCTTGCTTGGGTCCCTCTTTGTTGTGCTGTGGGTTCAGGTAGGTTGGCTGGGTCGCTGGATTGCTGCTCTGATCACCTGTCACATACTGTGTATTTGAGCTCCCTTCCCCAGGTCTCTGGTGCTTGCTGGTGCTCTCACAGTCAGTGGGGGAGAGGAGGCTGTGGATGGTGGCTGATATGTTCTCATTGGTCCTTGTAATCATCTTCCTAATGAGCTGCTCCTCTGTTCTTCCCTGCCATCCTCCCTTTACATTTCTTGAGTTTGTGAGGAGCTCTGGAGTGAGTAGAAAATCCCCTCACCTGGCTTTTCTATGGCTCAGATTGAGCCTTATGGCTGGAGCCACACGGACCTGGTGCCACCATTGCTGGAGCTGCTTCTGCCTGCTTCTGTGGGCTCTAGATTGTCTGGGTCTCTCCTTCTTCTCTGCTGCTGTTGGTAATTTCTTATACACCTCACTTTTTAGTAGAAGAGTGTATTTTTCTGTTATTTATTTATTTATTTTTTTTGGCATTTTCTCCCCTAGCCTTCTTTGGCGTGGTTCCTACACTGCCATCTTAACCAGAAGTCTCTCACACCCAGTCTTTTTTAAAAGAAAAATTTTTATTGATAACTTCTATAAATATAAACAATATGTCAAGATTGCAACTCTCTCCCACCACCTTCCCATTCTCCTCATCCCCTCCACTGAATCTCTTCTTTCTACTGTGAGGCTGTGAATATCAAGGCCACTTTGTGTCTGCAAGACAGTATTATAAGCACTCCTTCTTTTCCTTTGGCTCTTACATTCTTTCTGATACCTCTTTTAGAGCTTTAGAGCCTTAGAGGGGGTGATAGAGATGTCTCAGTGCTGAACACTCCAGTGTCATTTCTTAGCATTTTGGTGAGTTTTGAGTCATCACAGTATTCCCTACCATCTGAAAAGAGCAGCTTCTCTAACCAAAAGTGAGAGAAGTATTAATATCTGAGCATAAATATAAGTAATTAGAGGGCAGTTTGGTGGGAATAATGTCTAGTTAGCCAGACAAGAGTAATGGTTTTCCCCTAGGGCTTAAGAGCTCCCCAGCCACAGGCTTTTGATAAGGTTGTCAGTACCAGGCATGAATTCCCTCCTGTGGAGTGGGCCTTAAGTCCAGTCAGAGTTTGTTTCCCCTGTAACAGACATGACACCATTGCACTAGTTGCCACATTTAGCCTGGCTGGCCAGCCATAGAGCTTTTAGGTTCCACTGCTAGTTATAACCATTGATAGTTTTTCTTCCCCACCACCAGCATCTCTCTTTCCAGCAACCTGACAGCTAGTAAAATAGCTGAGGCTTTCAGCTCAGCCCCAGCTTGATTTCTCAGTGACTGCAGCCCAAGCATGTGGAGTCTTCAGCAATCAGGTCTTACCATCTAGGTCTGGTTGTCAGCCTTTGCAATAGCCTCTAATATTTTGGGGCAGCAGGGGCCCCCAACTTTTTGCTTTTAAAGGTCACTCTAGCTTTTTAAATAAGCAAGGTGGCAAAATTTGGCTTTTGAAAGGGATGGAGAGATAATCTGTTGACACACATTTGCCTTTTCCTCTACTGATAGCAATAATCTATTTATAAAAAATATTTCCTCATGACTCACCCTTGAAGTTGGGGAATTTAGCTTTCATTTACCCAAGATTCTTAGAATGCTCATACTGTGGGAAAGGATGCAGTGGGGCTGTTATATATTAACAATATGTGTTGAAAATCAGTGCCTTGTTGACTGCATATTCAAATTTCTCATAGTTCTAATGGTGCTGCTTCCTTTGTGGATTATGTAGGAAACTCTTCAGTATGAATAATTATTCCCAGGGGGAAAGCCTTCAGAATCAACCCAGTTTGCAATGTGTGTGTGAGACAGAAAGAGAGAGAGAGAGAGAGAGAGAGAGAGAGAGAGAGAGAGTCTGAATCTGACTGGTGTTGTATACTGAACTGAGTCAGTTGTACACATGTGCCTGGTATAATTCAGGGACATAAATTGAAGGTAGCAACAATATCTCTATAAAGTATTCTGTAGACTCTGTCTTGTCACCATATTGCTGAAAAATAAACTAGTATCAATAATGAACAGCTAGTCTAAAGGTTAAAAGAAACAATGGCTAGAGACTCAGTTCCCATAACACAAAACAAAACAAAATTGAAAACTAATAATCTAGGTATTTACAGAAGAAATAACTCCATCATTCTTTTGTCAGAATTATTTTGACACATGAAGGCATGGCAGGTTATTTCCTCTCAACTATGCTATTGTCTGCTGAATTTGGATTGGAGACATCCATAAAGAGAATCTTTTTAGAGATAAAATGCCACATCCCCAGAGTTCTCTTTGGTGGTTTTCAACTTGGAACTGTTGCATCATGGTATGGATGTGGAGTGTATGTATGTTTCAGAGAATAATATCCTTTTTTTTTTTTTGTCTTAGTGTTTTTGAAAAATGTTCTCCTGGAAGTCCTGACTCACACAAGTTCCACCTGCACCAGAACCCACTTACAGGGACGGTTAATAGGTTATACATCTAAAATATCCATCTAGGAGAGAGAGAGTTTATTTCACATGGAAGCATAATAGAAGTCTCTCAAGATTGACTCAGATCCTGACTGAGTCTCAACAAACGTAACTGTATGTGTGTTTAAAGTATAGAAATTAGGGCTGGGTACATGACTTAGTGGTTAAATGCTCTTGCTTAAAGTAAAGAAATTAAGGGGAACGGTGTATGTTGGCAGTGTGCTGGCTGGGGTGGGAAGAGCTGGGATGTTGTCTGATGGATTGAGTTGTATCAGTTTACTCTAAACATGAAATTGCTTTTAACATAAGGACACATACATACCACACAGACATACATACACGTGCCTACACATACATTCCAATTTAGCATCAAGCTTTCCCAGAGGGGCATTAGGGTTACTCAGCATGGATGGCATATATTGCAGGTATACAGCTATTAAAATTTTATATCATGTCTTTCCTTATCTCTCTGGTCCCTCTTCAGTTTGCATGTCAAAAAGAGGGAATACTGGACTTCCAGTTAAAATGGTGGCATGGGATCCATGTCAAAGCAGCCTAGGGGAGAAAAAGCCAAAAAGCCCCCCCCCAAAAAAAAACACAGCAAAGTATACTCTTCTATGAAAAAGTGAGGTATATAAGAAATTATCAACTGCAGCAGAGAAGTAGGAGAGATTCAGAACATCTAGAGTACACAGAAGCAGGCAGAAGCGGCTCCAGCAGCAGTGGCACCAGGTCTGTGTGGCCACAGCTGCACTGCTCAGCCTGAGTGGCAGGAAGAGTCAGGGGAGGGGATTCTCCATGTACATCGGCCTCCTCACAAACTCAAGAAACATGAAGGGAGGATGGCAGAAACCAATGGAGCAGCTCATGAAGAAGAGGATCGTGAGGAGCAGTGGGAGAACTTCAGCCACTATCCACAAAGTCCCCTTCCCCACTGCCAGCGCAAGCGCCAGCAAGCACCAGAGACCTGGGGAAGGAAGCTCGCCTATATAGTACCTGGCACAGGCAATCAGAACAGCTAAAAATTGATCTACCAGATGACCCAGCTATACCACTCCTAGGCTTATATCCTAAGGACTCCTCTCACTACCTTAGAGATAATTGCACAACCATGTTTATTGTCGCTCTATTCACAATAGCTAGGAAATGGAACCAGCCTAGATGTCCCTCAACTGATGAGTGGATTACGAAGATGTGGCACATTTACACAATGGAGTTCTACTCAGCAGTAAAGAAAAATGAAGTTATGAAATTTGCAGGAAAATGGATGGATCTGGAAAGTATTATACTAAGTGAGGTAACCCAGGACCAGAAAGCCAAATGTTACATGTTCTCTCTCATATGTGGATCCTAGCTACAAATGATTGGACTTCTATGTGAATAGAATAAAACTCAGTAGCAGAGGCCAGTAAGCTATTATAAAGGAGATATAAAGGGAATAGAAAGGGGCGGGGAGACTGACACTACCTACACAAGACAATCATAATAAGAGGGAAAGATCACGACATCAAAATAGAAGAGAGATATAAGAGAAATATGATGGACAGTGGAGTTTCAAAAGGGAAAGTGGGGGGAGGGAGAGAATTACTGGGAGATATTGTGTACAATTATGGAAGTTGTCAATAAATTTTTTTTAAAGTGCTTACAAAAAGAGGGAATATTTATTAATTCATGATTTCTATTTTACCTTTACTTCTTGACATTTTTTATACATGTAAATAATTTATTTTGATCATAACCTCCTCCCATTATTTTCTTTTGTCCTCCTTCCCCATGCCCTTTCCTCTGAACCCTTTATTCTTTCCAACTACTTATTCCTTCTTCTATTTTGATGGTTTTTTTCTAACCCTTCTCCATCATTGATAGTGACATGCTGATGGGCCCAGTATTATGCAGGTCTTTTTCCAGTAACAACAGTCACTGTGAGGTCATGAGTACAATGTGCACTCTGTACCCAAAAGCCATTTCAAAGGACTCCTTCCCATCTTTTGACTCTTACATTCTTACTGCCACCTGAGCCTTGGAGGGCATGATAGAGATGTCTAGATGTCATCTAGTCCTTCTCAGCACTTTGCCTGCTTTATTCTTATTTTAGGTTTTGGTTTTTCAAGGTAGGGTCTCGCTCTAGCCCAGGCTGACCTGGAATTCACTATGTAGTCTCAGGCTGGCCTCAAATTTACAGCACTTCTCCTACCTCGGCCTCCTAAGTGCTGGGAATAAAGGCATGTGCCACCACACCTATTTTTATTTATTTTTGAAACACATTTATTTTCTTGAGTGAAAGGTACAGAAAGAAAGAAGCAGACACAGAGTGAGTACGGGTATGCCAGGGCCTCTTGCCACCACAAATGAACTCCAGATGCATGCACTACTTTGTGCATCTGGCTTTACATGGGTGTTGAAGAATCAAAACTGGACTGTCAGACTTTGCAAGCAAGCACCTTTAACCACTGAGCCATTTCTCCAGCCCTGACTTATATTTTTTGAGATTAGGTCTCAGGTAGTACAAACTGTCCTCAAAATATAGCTAAGACTTTTGATTTTTCTGCTTTTATCTTCCAAATGCTGAGATTATAGGTATGCACCACCACATCTGACTGTCTATCTATTTATCTATTTATCTATCTATCCATCTATCTATCAATCATTTTTGAGACAGGATGTCACTGTGTAGTTGAGACTGGTCTTGAACTTGAGAGGCTCCATTCTTAGCTCTCAGAATGCTGAATTGCAGGCATGTGCCTCTGTACCTGGCTTTAGAAGAAGGCTGTCTTTAAAATGATAAACTAAAAATAGGAACAGGGTCAACACTTATCATAATATTGGTGAGATTTTTATCTGGGCAATGTTATAGAAAGGATTGGTCATAGCCCATGACTGTTAATTTCACACGTGGTTAATAACCACATTTCTGAGAATTCTGAAAAACACATTTTTATGTCTTAATGTTGGCAGATTGACACTGTTTTATGATATAAAATGAAGCAAAAAAAATATCTTGAGACTTTAAGTTCATGGTGGAAGTGATCCCTCAGTGGTTTTGGAGACCAAAGGGTTAACAGTGAGTCCAGCTTGACACCACCAGAGGCTGTGAAGTCATGGTGTTCCTGGAATGCGTGAATGAGGATCCTCCTTTCAAAATCCTAATGCCATACACATTCCTTTATGGTAACTGTTTGAAAATCATAACTGGTCAAGTCTTTTATGACTGGGTAAGTGGTCAAGCTGTAGATGTAACATACCCCAATGTCAAAAGCTGCTTGGAAATGACCCCTTCCTGTGAATACTCCCAACAGATGTTGTCCATTTTAAAAGGCATTTAAAAGAGGATTCAGAGCACTTAGCTGCGAGAGCTTAATTGAGAAGAATATTGCAATGGTACATTGCTCTGCCCAAGACAACTGCAGGTCTGTTTCGCTTCAGATCTGAAGGCTCAGGTCCCACACCACCGCCTGCTTGCAGTTGCGGGGTGAGCAGGGCGTCGGTGCTGATAACCAGCTGCCCAGGGCGGCGGGCGGGCTCAGCTGTCACGCCGGGCCGCCGAGGGCGCTGAGCACACCGGTTAAATATAGCAGCGCACGGCGCAGGGGCCGCGGAGAAATCCAATCTCCGAGCCCAACGACACCTAGCAACAGTTGAAAAACTTTCAAACAGAAGTCTGGGTGGGAGATAGCGAACTTCCAGCTCTGCCGCCCGCCCGGGAACCGCGGGAAGAGGCTGCGCAGCGTCCCAGCTTCCTGGATGACTTCAGCTCCGGGCTGGACCAGCGGAGTGGGCAGCGCTCCCCGGCTCCCGGCTCCCTGCTCCCGGCTCCCGGCTCCCTGCTCCCGGCTCCCGGCTCCCGGCCCCCCGCTCCCGGCTCCCGGCTCGCCTTCGCCCGCCCGCCCGCCCGGGGCCGAGGGAGCAGCCCCGGGCTTCCGCCGACGGGAAGCCGGTCCTCCGAGGACGTCACCTTGGGCTGAGCGCGCTGCGGGCAGGTAAGAGCAGCCTCGAGGGCTGTTGGCTGTCCTAAGAAACGGGCTTCAGAGAGAACACAGCGCGCTCCCGTCCCGCTGATCCGTCTCCTTTGAGTCTCCCTGTTCCAGGGCGTGATAAAGCGCTTAAGATTTATCATCACTGGGACAAAAACAGAAACTTCGTCTCTTTCTGCGTGTTATACCTATAATTTCTTTTTAAACAAAAAGAATTTTGCCCTGGCTTAAAAGACACCAAAACAGCCCTTGCCAAGTTACCACTTCCCTGCAGGTAACAGAAATGTGACCAGGGCTCCTTTCACAATTACGATAGCTAAGCCATGGAAGAGACATTTCCCAGGAGCAAAGTAGCTTTCATTTATTGAAACTAGCTAAGCAGCCTGTGTGGAAAGAGGAAAGTCCCATGTGTGCTTGCTGGGCTCGGCCCTGCTGCTCTGCCGCTCCTTTTGCCCGATTCTCTGATTACTCTGGGACACCTTGTGCTGGTTCTGACCTCGTTACCCTACAGTCACCCCAATGCTTCTGACTTGCCCGAAGTATGCCTGGTGCTGATTCACTGCTTTTGCAGTTGTTGACTATTCAAAAGAGCGTTGTATATATTTTAAAATAAAGTGACTTTGTTTTTATGCAGAGATAATAGATTTTTCTTTTAAAAATCATTTATTTATTTGCGTGTGTGCACCAGGGCCTCTTGCCACTGCATCAAATGCCTGTCAGGCTTTATGTGAGTGGTTGGGGAATTGAACTTCGGCCCACAGGCTTTGAAAGCAAGCACCTTTAACTGCTAAGCCATCTCCCTAGGCCCTAGATTCTGCTTTAAAAAGCCTAAACTGAATTTCTTAGGGGAAAAATCCCTTTCTTAAGTTGCATGTGTGTGTGTGTGTGTGAATGTGTTTACAGTAGTGTGAAGGAAGTGTTTATTTGTTCTGATGGTATACTCTGTCCCTTTTGTGTGTTGCTGTGCAATTTTATGAGAATTGCCTAGAGTGGACAGTTTTCACGTTAAGTTCAACAGGTTATGGCTCTGTGTTGGTGATGTAGTTAGAATTGATACCTGGTGGTCTATAGTTGGGCTGAATTTACATAAGAGAATCATTCCTTAAAATGAACATAAAGTTGATGAATATTTTAATGTAAGAATAATAGCAAAGAAAATATTGAACCACATTAATTTTTTTTATTTGCACACACAAACTTCTTTCTATCTCTGTCTGTGTGTGTGTGTGTATGTACACAGGTATGGGCATAACAGTGCCTCTTGCCACTGCAGATGAACAGTAGATGACTATGCCACTTTTTTGTGTCTGGTTTGTGTGGGTGGCTTGGCAATTGAATCTTGGTCAGCAGCCTTTGCAAACAAGCACCTTTAACTGCTGAGCCATCTTTCCAGCTCTTTTTTAAAAAACATTTTTATTTTTATTTATTTATTTACTTGACAGAGAAAGAGGGAGAGAGAGTGAGAGAATGGGCCCACAGGGCTTCCAGCCTCTGCAAACGAATTCCAGATTGTGCACCCCTTTGTTCGTCTGGTTAATGTAGGTCCTGGGGAATCAAACCTGGGTCCTTTGGGTTTGCAGGCAAATGCTTTAACTGCTAAGCCATCCCTCCATCCCCTTTCCAGCTCTTGAAGCACAATATTTTTTCAAATTTTGTGAAACTTTTCCTTTTTGGGTTCTTCTAATTTATTTATTTATGAGAGAGAGAGAGAGAAAGAGAGAGAGAGACAGACAGACAGACACAGAGAGAGAGAGAGAGAGACAGACAGAGAGACAGAGACTATGGGCACAAAAGGACCTCTTGTCATTGCAAACAAACTCCAGACACATGTGCCACTTTGTGTGTCTGGCTTTACATGGGTACTAGAGAATAAAGCCCTGGGCCATTAGGCTTTACAAGTAAGGTAGGGTAACACTCTAGCCTAGGCTGTCCTGGAACTCTCTGTATTCCCATGCTGGCCTCGAACTCACAGTGATACAGTGATCTTCTTACCTCTGCCTCTTACCTGGCCCTGAAGCACATCTACACTTTTAGCCAAAGGGCTGAGAAGTGATCGAAACACCTTTTAGAACACATTTTATGAATGCTGGGTGTGGTGGCTCTCAGGAGACTGTAGCAGGAGGATTGCTCTGACTTTCAGGCCAGCCTGAGCTACAAAGTGATATTTGTTTCCATAAATAAATATATGCTATTTTGTCACTGTCAAGAAAGAATTTACCGAGCTGGGTGTGGTGGCACATGCCTTTAATGCCAACACTAAGGAGGCAGAGGTAGAAGGATCACTGTGAGTTTGAGGCCAGCCTGAGACTAGAATAAGTTTCAGGTCAGCCTGGACTATAGTGAGACTGTACCTCAAAAAAACAAAAACAAGAACAAGAAAAAACAAAAATAAAAAACAGAACAACAAAAGAAAAGAATTTACCTACAACTACTTTTGACCAAATTGGTTTTTGACAGATGAAACTGTATTGCCTTTTTGGTAAATGTTCCAATTTTAAGCAAAGGAACACACAAAAAAAAAAAAAGAACGTAAAAACAAACAAAACAGTTACACTTATAGTATATATGTATGTTCAGAAAAATGAAATCAAATATAAAATGCAGTAAGTACTATGTCTCATAATTCTGATTACTTGGTTTGTTTACATAGTAAAAAAGCTAATAATATATAATGAATATGTACAAATAATAGTAAATATTTGTGCTAGTAATATTGGGACAGAATATGTAATATCTTTGTCTTGAGTTTTAAAAGTTGTAACTAGATGCTTTATGTTTTCCTTGTTTTCATCCTAGGAAGGGCCACATTGCTGGCTTAACGGCACGTGGGAGGCATGTCATTTTCTTTGGAGTCAATAGGACAGTTTTGAAATAACGGCACAGTGCTGGCCATGTCTACAGGATGTTTGAATATCATTAACTGTCTTTATGGTTGTAAATTTCCTTCTGAGGACCAGGAAGTACTAAGGTTAAACACAAGGCTTCTTACATTGTTTGCACAGTACCACACTTCATGAATATACAGATCTATTCTCCAGTGCACTCAAATGCATGTTTCTGTGTGTTTTGGATCCCTTCCCCTTCCCCATAGGTGCTGTTAGACTGTCACCAGCTCTCTTTACCCTTTGTCTGAGCCTACTGCTGCTCCCCTCCCAGCTTCATTGCCATCACCTCATCTCTCTGATCATCATGGACAAACTTCCTAAAGTAGTGCTGTGTGTCTGTCTACCCTTCACTTAGCTACTGGGACTCCCAGTTACTGCCAAACACCCAGGCAGGGTACTTTGAAAACATCCATCATCTGATACCTCTTTACTTTTCCACTCCCACTACTAAGGAACAAGGTCCCTTGACTTCAGGTCTTTCAAACACATGCTTCACCTTAAGGCTTTGCCCTTGCTTGCCTGGGCCACACTCTCTGTTCCTGTAGACACCATGTCTGTTCTTGAAGACCCAGGCCAGTTAGCTTCCACCTTCACACCCCTCCTTAGTTTAGACACTTTGGTGCTTTGTTAGGGTTAGGTTCCTTCATGGTAGGCTTGGCCTCATTAAATCCTTGACAATTTTATGAAGTCTTTCAGGTTCACGGCATTATTCTAAGCATCACTTACCTGTGCAGTGGCTCAGCTTCCATTCTGTTCTGTTCTGTTTTATTCACTTTGTGAATCTAGATTTCTAATGATGAGTGTGGGAGAAACTGTGGGTAAATATAAGTCCAAGAAAATCAACCAGAAGTATGGTTTATAGTGTTTTACATCAAATGTTTCTCAAGGAAAGTCTTCATAATTTTAACATTAAAAGAAAAAATTAAAAGCAGTTGTAACAACTGATTGTGGAATTGATGCACACTTAACAGAAGATATTGAAAGATACCTCTCTATTTACCCTCTTCCTGTGTATGAACCTAGACTTCTAAACTACTGAATACTATAACTCATATACTTTCACCATCTTTTAGGGTTAGATTTGCTTCATTGTCACCTTTGATACAATTCACTTAAATCCTTTGATTTACGGATCATGGATTAGAATCTGGCCTTTAACACTAACACATTTAAATATATTATGGCTGGGTGTGGTGGCACATGCTTTTAATCCTGGCATTCCAGAGGCAGAGGTAGGAGGATCACAGAGAGTTCAAGACCATGAGACTACATAGTGAATTCCAAGTCAGCCTGGGCTAGAGTGAGACCATATCTTAAAAAATAAAATAAAATAAAATAAAATAAAATAAAATAAAATAAAATAAATATATAAAATGTTTATTTTATGTTCTTTTTTGAGATATTTTAAAAAAGAGAGACCTTTTTTCAGCACTGCCTTCATTTGCCCATGAAAACTTCAGCCTTGCTTGTGTGAGTTCAAGCATGCATCATGCCTTTGAAACTATTTTTTCTCTATCCACTAAAAGAAAAACATTTTCTTTACATTCTAGGACTGCAAAAGAGGTTAAATGTACTCTTCTAATTGTGCATTCAGGGCTGGAGAGATGGCTTAGTGGTTAAGGTGCTTGCCTATAAAGCCTAAGGACCAAGGTTCGATTCTCCAGGACCTACATAAGCCAGATGCACATGGTGGTGCATGTGTCTGGAGTTCATTTGCCCTGGCTAGTGACCCTGGCATGCCCATTCTCTTTCTCTCTCAAAACTAATAAATAGATAAATAATATTTAAATGTGAATTCAGCAAGAGTCACTATGGTATTTTGTCACTGAAATTTGTGAATCATTTAATATATTCATTAAGCATTGATTTCCATAGTTTTTACTTTTTTGCATATGCTGTGCATATTTGTGTGTTTGTTTGGATATGGGGCATATGTGTAGACATGAATATATGTGCACATGTGAATGAAGGCTACAGATCAACATCAGATGCCTTAGTCCATACTTTTCCACCTTACTTTGTGTGTGTGTGTGTGTAATCACACATGTATATATGTGTATGATATGTGAATATACTATGATGTATGTGTACCTTGCCACATGTGTGGAGGTCAAAGATAACCTCATAGTGTCAGTCCTTGCCTTCTACCTTGTTTGAGACAGGATTGATCTTGTTCTTGTGAATGCCAGACTAGTGGGTCTGCAAGTTTCAGGATTCTCCCATTAATTCCTTCCATTGGTGTTGGAGCATGGGGATTACAGATGCATGTGCCACTGGGTCCGGCATTATGTGACTTCTAGGGATCTGAACTCTAGACATCAGGATTGTGCAGAAAGTGCTTTTAACCACGGAGCCATCACCCTCACCTTCTACCCTACTTTTTGAGACAGGTTCTCTCACTGAACCTGGAACTCACCTATTTGTCTAGAATAGCTAGCCAGCAATGCCCAGGGATCCCATGTTTCTGCCTCCCCAGCACTGGGGTTATAGGTGCGTGCCACTGTGCCTGGCATTTTATGTAGGTGTTAAGGATTCAAAATCAGGTTGTCATGATTCTGTAGGAAAGACTTTATCTACTGAGCCATCTCCCCAGCTTTACCTACTCTTTAAAAGTGAAATTTTGGAGTTTATACATTCTAAGTAGTACAAATTGTGTTTTTCTTTCTAGGCAGATATTTCTTCCAAAAAAAATTAGGGCTCTCACGTTTAGAGTATTATAGAACTCGCTGCACATTTTCACTCATCCTCGGTCTAATCTTATGTCTATCAACATGTATGCTTGAGAAGGCGGCAGCAGGGTTAAGGACAGCAAGCTTAGAATGAAATCTACTTTAATAAAAATGTTTAAGAGAAAAATCATTGGTAACAGCTTAGAACAATGACATAAAATCAGCAATATAAATATTTTTCATATTTTTTAAGTTCTATAGCAACAAGATGAAAGATAAGTTAATAAAAGTACAATTTGGTTTCCTTAAGTCTGAGTTGAAGATGTAACAATAAGGTCTTGGAAGAGGAGTCAGGAAAGGCTGTGACCCAGGATGTGGTTGCAGTGTGCTCTGACCTAGGGTGAACTACTCTCATGCCCCATTTTACCAGTAAAATGAGGGCAATAATGCTTTTTCCTCATAGAATGCTTTTGAAGATTAAATGACTTGATGAAAGATGTATTTGCATGTTAGATTTTTCTAATAAATTTAGCCTATTATTCACTATTATTACTGCCACAATTTGTGTACTTGCCTATTTTAATCTCCACTACACACACACCTCTCAGATGGCTGTGGACTGAGTTCATTAGCAAGGTAGAAGGTTCTGTTCTTTAAGTTTGCATCCTGGTTTGGATGTGCTTTGCTTGCAGCTGGGTGCTCGAAGCAGACCAGGTTTGGATGGCACTAGTGATTCCATGTAGTATTCATCCTTCAGACCCTCCCTGTCTCTCAACAGGCTGGTGTCACAGTGCAGGGCTAAACAGCTTAAGAATTTGCCTATAGCATAGGCTGTTCTCTGCTTTCTATGTTTGCACAATTATCCTCGGTACTCAGTGTCTTTGGTGTAGCAGCTACAGTGAATAGTGTATAACAGTGAGACTTCCACAGAAGGATATGGTATTTATTTATCATTCTTTAATCTTTCTTCACGTGCTGTTTTTTTAAAAATAATAAAGAGACCAAAAAAAGTTATTTCATGTTAGTATCAACCTTAACAAACAGAAATGAATTCTTTCTATCCAGTGTTCTTAATCCTATTCCTTTTTAAACATGATAATAAAAGCATATTCTGAGACACAAGGAAGGCCTTCTAAAGGTGTGTGCATGTGTGCTATACATTATGTGGATCTAATTTAATAAAAATATATGCACTACCCTTATTAGGAGGTAGTTTCTTAGTAGCTGTAGCAATCCTCATGTATGGTAACTATTGTTTAGATCTACTAATTTTATTTTATTTTTCTCAGTAAAAGATGAAGCCAACTTTTTGTGAATTGTCATTTTCTAGTAGCATAAAGGGAGGAAGGGAAGGAAAGAGGGAAGGAAGGAAGAAGGAGGGAAAGGAGAGAGAGGCTGAGAAAGAAAAGAACTTGGCCTTGTCAAGTGCATAGCAGATGTTTTAGGAACAACATATATAGCTTTAGGAAAGTGTATTAAATTATGTTCTTTTTCCTTAAATTGTCAGTCTTGCCCATAGGCAGAGCACAGCTTTCTCTGTGGTAGTCACTGAGGCAGGTTCATTTCAAAGGCCAGGCAGCTAAAGTGGCAGAGCTTAGAGTCAGAACAGTAAACCATGAATTGAGCAGTTTGTGCTGACTTTTGACCAGTCCATTGCAGAATGTTAGAAGGTCTGGTCAGGTCAGATGTATCCAGCATCCCAGGTCTGTCCCAGAGATGCAGCTGCAGCAACTCTGAGAACCACAAGTAGGTTGGTGCTGCTTCTCCTTTTTGGGAAGTGGTGTCAGCATGCTTAATACTGGGTGATTTATATGCTTTTGAGGCCAGTGAAAGACAAACTGAAAAGAATGTTTAAAGTTAATAGAGAATGTATCTTGTGATCTGACTTTAACTGAACTCTTAGGGTTTAAGGATTTTTCTGGTTTGAGTTTCATGCTCAAATGTTACTTCTTTCACTCAAACATAGGTGAAAATGATTGCTACTTCATGGCCAATGACCTTATATGTCTGCACTGGAAAATGGTCTGCTTTCTTGTTTTCTTTCTTCCTCTCTCTCTCCCTCCCTTCCTTCTTTCCTTCCTTCCCTTTTTGTCATCATTGTAATGTCAACTCTCCCAAGGTACGTTATGTCAAAGAATGTCTCTGTTCAGTTCTGTAAGAAAAGCCATGAAATAGATATAGCAGAGTTGATCAAATGCATTAAAAGTTGTTTCTTTTCTTTTCTTTTTTTGGTAAAGACTTAAGGCTAGGGGATGATTTGATTGAAAACAGTAAACTACTGACATCACCAAGACAATCAAGTTATTGCCAACTTGTCTTGTTTATCTGAAAGATCTTTGTTAAAATAAGCCCCCCCCAACCCCCAGACACACATGAGTCATAGGGAATACAGTAATGGGGGCAAATTAACTTTCTTCTCCTTTAATATGCTTATGTCTGAAGTAACTCACTTTATAGGGTTCTTCTGCGACTGAAGCTCTACAGCACAACAGGAAAGGAAGCAGCATTGCTGAGTTCATAATGCTATTTCAGTGGGGCAGTCTGAGTACACGAGGAAATGACACCCAGGCCTGCATTTGGAGCCTTGCAGTTACTGTGACGACAATGCACACTAAATGAAAACAAAGATGGTCTGTTCACCAGGGAGAGCCGGGAAGACCTCTGCCAGCTCAAGAGTTTTTCTAATTATTCTGTATATCTTGCAATGTGACACTGGAGCTATGCAAGGTTCTTTGTGTCTCATTAACTGCTTAGTAGGTAACACATGCTCCAAGAGCAGCCTGGTAGTCAGGTCAGAGAGTGGCCTTACATATAAGCTTGACTTTTGCATGCTGTCTTTTCAGGTATCACCTTCTGGTCTGGCTACCATAAAGCCAAGCACTTTGGCCTATTGCTTGTTTTACTCCTTAAGTAAGGCAGCTGCATTTATAGAGTTTGCTCCCAAGGAGCACCTCAACTATGGACGAGACAGCCCAACTTTCAATGCTCTGTTCTTTCTGTAGCTCATTGCCTGACACACCAGATATACCTGCCAATGACTGGCAAACCTGAGCACCAAGTCTTGTAGGATGATTCTGTCTTAGTCAAGTTCTCATTGCTTGGACAAAATATCTGACAAAAATTAGTTTAAAGGAGGAAGGATTGATTTCAGCTTACAGTTCCAGGTTCTAGTCCTAAGGGTGGGGAAGGCGTGGTGGCTGGAGCTTGAGGCAGCTGGTCAGGTGCTGTCCACAGTAAGGAAGCAGAGAGAGATGAATACTGCTACTCAACCCTCTCTGTCCTGTTTGTACAGTCCAGGACAGCCTCCTTCAAAGTTAAGGTGGGTGTTCCTGCCTCAATTAACCTAATCAAGATAATCCCTCCCTGGCAATTCTAAGTCCTATCAAGTTGACAAGCAATATAAACCACAGATATGATGTATAACATGTTTATAATAGCTGTATTACTGCAGTGAGGATAATTATATGTAGTGTGTTTACTAAATTTAAATGATGATAATGAAAGTTAACATATACCCAAGATTGCCATATGCCAGATACTGTACCAAACACTCCACATGAATGATTTTTTTTTTCTCATAACAACTCTCTGAGGCATTTTAATTTTTTTTTAGTGCAATTGTTTGAACTTTGGGCCTCGTGCATGCTAGATAAATGACCTGCTATTCTTATCACTATTTTCTGGATTAGGAAAATGAAGTGTTGATAGGAAACAATTTTTCTAGGGGTAGACATAAAATTCACACTCCAGCAGTGTGACCTTATTTACCTCCATTTTCAACCATCTGTTTGAAATGCAGGAACCACCTAGGTGATTGAGACTCTGCAGGGGTCTGCTGCCTCTGGGATTGTCAAGGCTTCACCAAGAACAAGAGCAAAGGGACATAGGCACTCTTTTTCAGGGTCCCCAAAGTGCAGCCAGAGGCTTCAGTGGCCAATAAAGTTTGGCATACCAGGAAGAGGTAGGCCTGGGACCCAGGCTGGTCTTCAGTTACTGATGGGGCAATAGGGCTCCTGATTTCTGTATTGCTGAGGTGGTTTACTGGATGAGGAGCCAAGTAACATTTCAATTTATGATCTATTAATGTCAGTCTGTTGCTCCTATTGAAAACATGACCCCATTTTAAATTATAGTACTTAAAGTGCTAGGCAGATTATAACATTCAGTTATAAGTAGATTCAAGGAAAAGTTCTACAAAATATGTCCCCAAGCTGCTGGTAGCAAGATTACTTCAAGAAGCTGTGGTATGTGTGTAGTAAGGGTTTGTCAATCTGGTGGCAAGATATTCCATCCAAACCAAACCAAACCAAACCAAACCAAATCAAACCAAAGAAATCAGAATAAAATAGAACAAAGAGCTTGCTATAACCTAAGGAAAATTACCTGACACTTTTTAGATTTTATTGTTTTTTGAGACAATTTTTCATGATGTCGACCAAGGTGGCCTGCCTCAGCCTCCTAAGTGCTGGGATTACAGGTGTGCACCACATGCCCAGCTACTTTTCAGCCAGAGACTTTTCAGCCAGTAGCTTGCTACTGTAAAACAGTGTTAAGACATTTTACAAAAAATAAATGTGTATGTTTGTCTATGTGAGTGTGTGAGTGCAGGTGCCTGCATGCCACGGCACACATGAGGTCAGAGCACAACTTCTGAGTGGGTCATCCCCTGCTCACTGCTGTTGAGGCAGGGTTTCTCGCTCTGTATTCTTGCTCTACTGTTTCTTGTCTGGTTTACCATGAGTTTCCACGAATTCTCCTGTCTGTCTCTTATCTTGCCATCAGCACCAGTGTGTTGGGATTATAGAAGGCCACCATGGCTTTTGGCTTTTTTTTTTCTTCACTGTAAATTTATTGTAAGACCATTTACAAATATCTTGCTGTCTTTAGTAATTCAAACAATGGACTAAATTTCTTCTGACAAAGACAGCCATCAGTTAAGCACAAAATCTGCTTGCTGAATTTTCCTTCTTTACCTCTTGTTTGAGGATGATACTTGATTTTCATTAATCCAGAGCAGCAGCACCAGAGATAATTTTAATCAACTCTTTCGTGATAACAGCTTGGCGGGTGCGGTTTAACGTCAAAGTCAATCTGTCAATCATTTCGGAGGCGTTCTTGCTGGCGCTGTCCGTAGCTGTCATCCTGGCACTCTGCTCACTGGTGGTGGATTCCTTCAGGGTGTAGTAGATGATGCTGGCCACATTGTATTCTTGGTAATTTTGTAGCATATCAGCATCAATATCATCATAGACACTCAGGCTCTCAGAACTTGCAATGGTATTGAAAGAAAAGATGGGCTTTTCTTCAGTCTTGTAGGAGATAACAGACCTGAATCAATTAGAGATGACGGCACCTTCATCAAACTCATATCCAGAATTTAGTAATTCAAGGGCGATGACTGATGCATCTCCAAAAGTAGGGGGTTTTCTTCCAACATCTTTGAATGACATCAGAAACTGGTCAGAATGAGTACTATGAAGTATGCCCCTGATTTTATCACCGACTCCAACAAGCATAACTTCTTTCCCGGCTGCGGTAAGAGTGGCCACTTCGTTTTTTATCTGCTTAGTAATGGAGGAATGGATGGCGCCACAGAGCCCTCGATCTGAGGACACGCCAATGAGGAGGTGTTTCTTCTTGTCTTCAGGCCCCTTAATATCAGCCTTTTCATACAGAGCCAGTGCTCCTGTCCCGTACACTCGGGCTGGTTTCAGCTCCCGCTCAGCCCGGGTGTACTTTGCCGCTGCTACCATTTTCATAGACTTAGTATTTTCTGGATGTTTCTGATTGACTTCAGACACCTGGTAATATCTTTCAGAGTTGCCATGTTTCAAACTTGGATCCTGGCTGAAGGTCAGGCTGGCTTTAGGCTTTTTTATGTATCATTTTTTTAATTGACAACTTCTATACTTACAAACAATAAACCATGATAACTCTCTCCCCTGCCCCACTTTCCCCTTCACAACCCCACTCTCCATCATATCCCCTCCCTCTCTCCATTAGTCTCTCTTTTATTTTGATGTCATCTTTTCCTCAAATTGTGAAGGTATTGCTAGGCACTGTGAGGATGTGGTTGCTGGATACTCCTCCATCACTTCTTCTCAGCACTATGTTGCCTTTTGGGTCATCCCAGAGGTCACCGCCATCTGAAAAGAGACACTTCTCTAACCAGAAGGGAGAGTAGCATTAATATATGAGTATGAATATTAAGTGTAGTGCTTTCAGGACAGTTTGGTGAGCATGATATATGCATTTAGCCAGAGCAGACCAGGCTTTATATCCCTAAGGCTCATGACCTCCCCTGTCAGGCTTTTGAGTAGGTTTCCAGTATGAGGCATGTATTCCTGCCTATAGAGCAGGCCTCCAGTCCAATTAGAGAGCAGTTGTTTTCCCCCAGTACATACATGCCACTATTTCACCTGTTCAGAAATTTGGCCTCTCTGGCCAAACTTGAGGCTTCCACTGTCCACTGCTTTCACCGCAGATGGCTTCTGTCTCTCATAGAGCTGTATGCAGTGCAGTGTTTTTCAGCTTGCAGTCAGCTGGTCTACAGGGAGGAGGTTTTCAGCTCAGCCCCAGCTTGAGTTCTCAATGGCCTTGCCATCCAGCCATGTGGGGTCTTCAGCAACAGGGTCTTATCATCTGTGTCTGGTGGGAAACCAAGAGTCTTGGCAATAGCCTGTAATGTTTTGGAGGCAAAAGGGACCTACCTGGCCAACAACTCAATGGAAGGTATCTTATTCCTGGCAATGAAAATTTTCTAGTAACAATCTATAGCTGGAAAAGAGCAATAAGTGAGTGAGGAGAGGAAAGGATTTAAGGTGATTCAACAATCTATAGCTTCTGGATGTGCCATTATCCAAAAAAGTAGGCTTTCATGTGTCTTATTCAGAATATCTTGAATTTTCATTGACTCCTGCCCCACCCTTCTTTTACTCAATCTCTTCCGCTGGCCTCACTAAAGCCATTCCACTCCCTGTAATCTGTTCTTCTACTTATATATATACAATACCATCACCTTAAATCCTTTCCTCTCCTCACTCCTTTATAGCTCTTTTTTAGCTTACTGGCCTTTGCTACTGATTTTTTGTTTCAGTTCACACACAAGTCTATACATTTGTAGCTAGGATCCACATATGGGAGAGAACATGTGACATTTGGGTTTCTGGGCCTGGGTTATCTCACTTAGTAGAATCCTTTCCAGATCCATCCATTTCCCTTCAAATTTCATAATTTCATTTTCCTTTACCACTGAATAGAACTCCATTGTGTAAATGTACCATATCTTTATTATCCACTCTTCTGTTGAGGGACATCTAGACTGGTTCCATTTCCTAGCTTTTGTGAATAGAGCAGCAGTAAACATGGTTGTGTAAGTATCTCTAAGATGTTGAGAAGAGTCCTTAGGATATTTGCCAAGGAGTGCTTTAGCTGGGTCATATGGTAAATAATATTTTTACCTGTCTTAGGAAATTCCACATTGATTTACACAATGGCTGTACCAGACTACATTCCCACCAACAGTGTAGAAGGGTTCCCTTTTTGTGGCATCCTTGCCAACATTTATTGTCTGTTGTTTCCTTGAAGATAGCCATTCTGACAGTAGTAAGATGGAATCTCAAAGTAGTTTTAATTTGCATTTCCCTGATGGCTAAGGATGTAGAACACTTTTTTAGATGTTTATATGCTGTGGTGGTTTGAATAGAATAGATGGCCCCCAATATATTCAGTTGTTTGTTTGTAGTTTGCATCTGCAGCCACCTGGCTGGAGTCAGTGCCATTGTGTGGATCTTAAGGTGTGGTGGTGGGTTTCAGATTTCAATCTAAAGATATGCAAAGTGTGCCTAGCAGGAGTTCCTGAAGTGTGCTGTGCTGTGCTGTGGCTTTGGCTTTTAGGCTTGTACTTCTCTCTCTCTCTGCTTGGGTCTGTGAAAGCAGGCCAGTTTATTCTGCTTTTATGGAACTGCCCCTGGATCTGTAAGCTTCAATAAATCCCTTCCTCCATAACTGTGCTTGGTCTGGAAGTTCATCTCAGCGAACCTGAAGCTGTCTGCTACAGAACTTGGTACCGAGGAGTGGGCTGAGATGAACCTGACCATGTGGATGTTGATCTTTTGGAACCTTTGTTTTGGAGGAATAGGCCTGGACTTGGAGCTTGTAACTGAAGATGTCTTCTGGAGTGGTAAGCCAAGTTTTATGGACTATTCTGATGAGAATTTGAGAATGCTAAGTGCAGACAGCATTGAACTTAGAGGCTTGGCCTATGAGCTTTCCAAGGGGAAGGAAAGACTGCAGAGGACTTTGTTGGAACTGGGCTACTGGCATAAGGGCTGTCTGTGTCCTGCTGCCCAGGCCCAGAGAGTTTAATCAAGGTTAAATTTGTAATGGACTGATGTGCTTGGCTAGAGATATTGGGCTGAAAGATTTAAGATTTTAAGCTGGAAAACCTCAAGCAAGTTAAATTTACTGGCACAGAGACTGGTTTTAGGTTATTGAATCTGCTATTGTCAAACACATTAAGCAATCTTAAAGGAAGATGGTCCAATTGCTTTACCATGGAAAGGATGCCTGAGGAAAGACTATCATAGAAATGCAAACACTTTTGGAAAGAGTTGACTGGAGAAGGAACCTGCTTTTCAAGGCTATGATTTGTTTCGTCCCTGAATTAAGAATGTGGCTGTGTCCTGCACACCTGGTATTGGTTTCAGAAGCATGAAAAATGCATGGAGTGGCTGTGAATTGCACATGCTTCCAGGAGCTGCTGCTGAGATGCAGCATGAGGTAGGGCCTTGTGCCCTGATAGGCTAAAAGGGCCTTTGGAAAATGTGAGGAGTGGTCATGAATTGCACATGGTCCAGGAGCTGCTGCTGAGATGCGGCATGAGGCAGGGCATGATGCCCTGATAGGCTGAAAGAACATTTGGAAGATGGACTGTGGTTTGCATGAAGACTTGAAGATGTTTTGTGTATACCAGGACTGTGCAAGGGCTACCATAGAGCGCATTGTTGGCCTGGGATGGAAGTGTTCCCCGGCTACTCTGCCCAGCTGGAGGGGCGGAATTGGAAAGTCTGGAGACTGTTAGTCTCTGGATATATTGAACTTCAACTGCAGAAGTTTGATGTTTGTTTGATGATGGTTGAGTTTGCATTGTTTTAGTCTCTCCTTGCTATGCATTATACCAGTTGAAAATGTTTACTCTGTGCCTTTATATGTTAAAAATATTTAACTTGTTTGATTTTACAGGTCTTCATATCTTAAATTGGTCAAGACTGTGGGGACCTTTGAAATTGAACTGAGTACAATTTACAATGTGTGATGGTTATAAATCTATTGGGGGCCAGGGGTGGAATGTGGTGGTTTGAATAGAATAGATGGCCCCCAATATATTCAGTTGTTTGTTTGTAGTTTGCATCTGCAGCCACCTGGCTGGAGTCAGTGCCATTGTGTGGATCTTAAGGTGTGGTGGTGGGTTTCAGATTTCAATCTAAAGATATGCAAAGTGTGCCTAGCAGGAGTTCCTGAAGTGTGCTGTGTGGCTTTTGACCTTTAGGCTTGTACTTCTCTCTGCTTGGACCTGTGAAGGCAGGCCAGCTTCTTCTGCCATTTATGGAACTTCCCCTGGATCTGTAAGCGTCAATAAATATCCCTTCCTCCATAACTGTGTCTGGTCTGAAAGTTCACCTCAGCGAACCTGAAGCTGTCTGCTACAGAGAGATTCCTTGATTTCATCCTCCACATGTTTGCTGTTAGTATATAGGAAAGCTACTGATTTCTGTGTATTTATTTTGTATCCTACTCCATTGCTATAAGTGTTTATCAGCTCTAACAGTTTGCTGGTATAGTCTTCAGGGTCCTTTATGTATAGAATCATATCATCTGCAAATAAGGATAGCTTGATCTCTTCCTTTCCAATTTGTAACCCTTTTATGAGTGTCTCTTACCTTACTGCTATAGCTAAGACTTCCAGTACTATATTAAATAAAAGTGGGGACAGTGGACACCCTTGTCTTGTTCCTGAATTTAGTTGAAAAGCTACAAGTTTTCCCCATTTTGTATTATGTTGGCTGTAGGTTTGTCATAAATAGCCTTTATTATGTTGAGATATGTCCTTCTATTCCTAGTTTCTGTAGGACTTTTACCATGTAGGGTGATGCTACTAGCTTCATAGAAGGAGTTTGGTAAAAAAAAAAAAAAAAAAAAGAGTTCCTTTTTTTTTTTTTTTTTTTTTTTTTTTTCCCCAATGGTTGAGTCTTGCTCTTAGAGCCCAGGCTGACCTGGAATTCATTACGTAGTCTCAGACTGGCCTCAAACTCATGGCAATCTTCCTACCTCTCCCTCACAAGTGCTGGGATTAGAAGTGTATTTTTCCCTGTTTCCTTATATGTGTGCTTTCCTTTCTCTTCAGCATGAAGGATCCCTTCAAGCATTTTCTGTACAGTTGGCTTAGTTGTCATATATTCCTTTTGCCTGTTTTTGTTGTGGAATGTCCTTATTTCTCTATCAATTTTGATGGATATCTTTGCTGGGTAAAGTATTGTTGGTTGACAGTTGTTTTGTTTCAGAACTTGGAATACATCATTCCAAGTCCTTCTGGCTTTTAAAGTTTCTGTTGAGTAATCTGCTGTTATCCTGATGGGCTTGCCTTTATAAGTGACTTGCTTTTTCTCTCTAACTGCTTTCAATATATTTTCTTTGGTTTGTGTGTTTTGTAGTTTAATTATAGTATGGTGAGGAGAGGTTCTTTCCAGGTTTTGCCTTTTGTGTTCTAATGGCTTTCTGTATCTGCGCTGGCATCTCTTTCCCAATTTGGAAGAAATTTTCTTCTATAATTTTGTTGAAAATACCTACTATGCTTTTGGAGTGAAAGTCTTATGTATTCTTATATACCATGAATTCTTATATTTGATCTTTTTATAGTGTGCCAAATATGTTGAAATTCCCATTCATGCCTTCCTATTAGCTTGTCTTTCTTTTTGTTGGACTGTATTAGATCTGCCACCCGGTCTTCTAGTTTAGATATTCTGTTCTGTCCTTCATCCTTATTATTGGTGAGATTTTCTGCAGAGTTTTTTATTTGCCCCACACCCTTAAGCCTGTCAACTGGGAGGCTGAGATTTCTGATCTGAAGAGGGTTCCAAGGTCAGCTTGTGACCAAGCAAGACCCTGCCCCAATGAACGACAGAAGATGAGACAAAGGCACTATAAATCAGGAAGCAACAAATGATAATCCCAAAATATAGTTTATTTAAGAATGGCAAATCTGACCATCCATCAGATTTAACACATAATTTACCCTGATATGGAAGGTGCAATTAGCACTTCTGATGCAAGCCTGTATACCAGGCTTTTTTGGTGGGTACTGACCTGGTGTAAGCCCTGTTACCTTTTAGGATGGCTTTGGTCTCAGCTATGCTGCATGCCCACTTGGCTTGCTCTTTTTTTGCGCTGTGAATGTAGGCAGGCTGGCCAGGTTGGTGGGTTGCTCTGATAGCCTGTGCTGGGTGCTGTGTAGGCGAGTTCCTTTCCCCAGGTCTCCAGTGCTTGCTGGTGCTTGTGCTGGCAGCCGGGGCGGGGACATGGTGGTGATGGAGGAGAGGCTGTGAATGGTGCCTGAAGTTCTCCCATTGGTCCCCACAATCCTCTTTCCCATGAGGCACTCAGCTGGTCCCTGCTGTCTTCCCCTTCAGGTTTAGTGAGTTTGTGAGAATACTGGTGTGAGTGGCAAATCCTCTCACCTGGCTTTTCCTTCTGCTCAGGAGGAGCCTGGTGACTGTGACCACATGGACCTGGTGTTGCCAATGCTGGAGCTGCTTCTGACTGCTTCTTTGGTCTTTAGGCACTCTGGATCTCTCCTAGTTCTCTGCTATGGTTGATAATTTCTTATACACCCTCACTTTTTAGTAGAAGAATGTATTTTGCTGATTTCTTTTTCAAGGTAGGGTCTCACTGTAGCTCAGGCGGACCTGGAATTCACTATGTAGTCTCAGGATGGCCTCAAAGTCATGGCAACCCTTCTACCTCTGCCTCCTAAATTCTGGGATTAAAGACATGAGCCACCATGCCACCATGCCACTCCCCCTTTTTTTATTTGCTTTTTCTCCCCTAGGCTGCTTTGGCATGATTCCTATGCCACCATCTTAACCAGAAGTCATTTTTGGCTTTTTCCATGGGCTTTGATTATCAAACTTAGTTACTCCAGCTTGAACAGTGAGTGCTTTAACCACTGAACAATCTCTCTAGTCTGTGTTAAGACATTTTATAGGACATTTTGTTTCATTCTTTTAAAAAACTTATTTATTTAAGAGAGGGGGAGAGAGAGAGAAAGAATGGATGCTCCAGGGCCTTCTAGCCACTGAAAATGAATTCCAGATGCATGCACCACTTTGTGCTTCTGGCTTTATGTGGGTACTGGGGAATCGAACCCGAATCCTTTTAGATTTGCAGGTAAGTACCTTACTTCTGAGACATTTCTCCAGCCCTTATTTTTTTCTCTCTCTGTTTTTTTGAGACAGGGTCTCCTGTGGCCCAGGCTGGCCTTGAACTCAGTATGTAGCTAAGAATGATTTGGAAATTCTGATTCCCTTGTGTGCAGGAATGACAAGCTCTTACATGGAATAGACCAGCCCATCTCCTCACTGCCTCCTCCAATCCACCAACACACACACACACACACACACACACACACACACACACACACACACACACAGCTTCCTGAAGGGCTCTTTTGGTGCTGGAAATCAAACAGAGGGCTTCAGGTTTGTAGGCAGGCACTGTACCAATTGACCATGTTTTTTATTTATTTTTTTCTTTTTCTTTATCTTTTTTTTCTTTTTTTGAGTTTGTGGGGGTTTTACTCTAACTTCTTGCTGACCTGGAACTCACTCTGTATCCCAGGCTGGCCTTTAATTCACACTATTTTCAGACCTCAGGCTCCCAACCTCCTTAGTGCTGGGATTGAAAATATGAGCCACCATGCTTGGCTTCTTTTGTGTTTTTAATCCAGAACTTGCTGTCATGATGTTAAATGTTTGAATATTTGGAAATAATTGAACTTTTGAGCTTTTATTTGCCTTTTGGCTTTAACTTCCAGATTGTCTGAAGTAAAAGAACAGTTTTAATAATATTTTGATGGAGTAGGTAATGCTTTGCCTTTTCTTATGCCAGTAGCCATAAATACTTCATTTTTTTTCTAATGAATCAAATAGTTTCCCAAACATGAATGTTTCATGTGGGATGAAGATATAGAACAGAGCAAAATCTCTACTTTCTGAGAAATTCTTTGAGTTGAAAACAGTATCTTCAGCCCTAATGCTAGAACACCCTAGTCCCTTCCCCCAGTGCTCACACATGGTTACATTACTAGTCAATGGACAGGACTTGTACTATGTTCAGGGGCTGAACATTTTCCTGAAGTGTGGGTACTATTTGCTTTACGGTACAGACCTGTGTTGTCCAGGCAATGGCAAAGCATGTCATCAGGCCCTCTGCTTTGCTGGCATGGTAATTATAAATAAACAGATTAATCCCTTTGCCCCTTCTTGTCTTTTTTTTGGGGGGGGGGTTTCAAGGTAGGGTCTCACTCTAGCTCAGGCTGACCTGAAATTCACTTTGTAGTCTCAGGGTGGCCTCGAACTCACAGTGATCCTCCTACCTCTGCCTCCCTAGTGCTGGGATTAAAGGCATGCGTCACCATGCCTGGCTTCTTTCTTGTCTTTATGCAGAGGTTATGGTCGTGTCAGAGGAGGAAAAATAACTAGTGTTCTATCTTTTGGAGACAAAGGGACTTGGCTGGCTGACTTCTGGAAGAAATATTTTCCCCCTCATACAATTATTCTAAATTTTTCAAAACCAAGTGATAATTTCCACATTAGTCTTCAGTGAACGCCTCTTAAATTGAAGACATTAACAATTTATCACATTCATTCAAGAGTTATCTGAGACTTCTGTAAGACTTCCTAGTTCTCTTGGCACTTCTGTGTCTGGTCTGACTGCAAAGAGGGATGGGGGTTCCGAGTCTTACACTGAGTAATTATGGGGCTTTGGTCCAGAAGGGTACTGAAGAATACTGAAGCCTATGGGCTCGCCTCATGTGGGACCATCAGATCATCATGGCGTGGTGTTCCTTTCTCAATACTTATGTATTTTTCATGTGCATACAATGTGTGCATCTATGTGGATGCACGTGTGTGGGGAGGTGCAGATGCATGTGGAGGCTGGAGGTTGACATCAGATGTCTTTCTCAATCATGTTATACTTTATTTATTTTAGTTATTTATTTTTGTTTATTTTTACTTATTTATTTGAGAGCGACAGAGAGAGAGGGAGGGAGAGAGAGAGAAAGAGATTGAGAGAGGGAGAGAATGGGTGTGCCAGGGTCTCCAGCCACTGCAAATGAACTCCAGATGCATGGGCCCCTTGTACATCTGGCTAACATGGGTCCTGGGGAATTGAGCCTCAAACTGGGGTCCTTAAGCTTCACAAGCAAGTGCTTAACCACTCAGCCATCTCTCCAGCCCACACTTTATTTTTTGAAGTAGGATCTCACTGAACCTGGAGCTCACAAATTTGGCTGGACTAACTACCCAGTACACCCCAGGGATTTCTCATCTCTGCCTCCTCAGTGGTGGGATTACAGGCATGTGCCACCAAACCCAGCATTTATGTGTTATGTGGGTGCTTGGGATCCAAACTCAGGTCCACATGCTTACCCAGCAAGCACTTTACCTACTGGACTAATCCTAATCCCTCATCAGGAAGTTCTTAAGTAATACTCCTATAGTAGGTTAACTTTTGGTTACCATGACAAAATACCTGACAGAAGCAACTTAAGAGAGAAGTTTATCCTGACTCACAGAGGGAGAATTCCATGCTGGTGAGGAAGGCCAGGTAGCCGGAGAGGCTTGGTTTGTGACCATAGGAGTTGTTGAGTTGCAGATGAGGAAGTGGAGCACTGGGTCCTGAGCCTGAGGCAGATGTCACCTCAAGGCCTCCCCAGAAGTGACCCACTTATGCTAACTCGGCCAGAGCCACAATGGTTTCACCACTCCCAGAACAGCAGGGCCAAGTACTCAAAGACTTGAGCCTGTGAAAGACGTCGTCCATCTAGCCATAACAGCAACTATGCAGCTAAGCTTCGTGAGGTGCCTTAAAAATGTGAATGCCTACAGTCTACCTCCACAGGCTCTGATTCAAGTTGGCTTGAGAAGGTTCCCAATACTGGCCTACATAGGACTTCCATGAAGTTATAAGTTACACCCAGGGTTAAGGACCAGCTAGCTAACACCATCTCAAAGGGAATAACCCAGCAGAAATTTCTAAGTCCCTGGGTTCCCTGGAGGTGGAACTGGGTTCAGAGTGGAGCTTGCTCAATCAATGCTGGTGGTGGGCACTTTGATATCCTCTGGTGGCTGTTCAAGTGAGCTGAGCCCCTGGCTTTATTTTTAAGGTCTTTACAAAGGATCTGAAACTGCTTCCTGGGTTGGTTTCTATACCTGTACCTCAGTTCCCTATAAGAATTACAGGTGGAACTAGAGGTGAAATAGGACCAGGACTTAAGTCCCTGGCATCGTAGTCTCTTTCTTTCCCCTTCATTCCCTAACTCCCTCCCTTCCTTCCTTTCTTTTTAACATTTAGAAAGACTTTGTCAGATGAATGGAAGGAAAGAGGGGGAAGTACAGAGAGCTTCCACTGTGAGGGAGGCAGAAGAGGGTAAAGCTTATGTGGGAGTAGGGGTATCCTCTTCCCCCACCTCAGCCCAGCCTGGGCTGAGACAAGTGGGGCTTACCCAAGCAAGGACCTGGAAGTTTAGGAGAAGTGAACAGCCCCCACCCCCAAAAAGAGTTCTATTATTCTTCTATCACATAATTCTAATAATTCTAGTAAACATTATAAGAAGTTAATGAGTATCTTCTATGTATTAAGTCTAACTCTGATTTTACAAATAAGGAGGCTGAGAGAATTGCTCCCCCACCCTGGCCAGCAAGCAGCAGGCCGGTCTGGGGGAGTCCAGGCACTTGGACTCCTCGGTGTGCATACGTTCATAATGACTTGACTATTCTGGAACTCACTCTGTAAGTTGTTGTAAGTAAGGTGTTGAATGGCAGCTGTTCCCCTGCTTCAGCAATGGGGGTCTGGTGGCAGCAACTGGCGGTGTGTCTTTAATTCCCACTTCCAGGTTTTAGGTTTTTCTGCATAGCTAGAGATTGCGTCCCTGCCTTCTCTCTTCCCCAGTCAGTGGGGGCTGGCCAGAGAAGCCTCCCTCCTGACAAGGCTATTTTAAGGTGCTACACTTCCCCCAATGACTCTGTTTCTTATGCCCTGCCTTTTCTCTCCCTTGTGGACTGGCAGAATAGTTCATGCCTCTCTTTCCAGCATGTGTTTGTTCTCATTTCTTTCCCAGACATTCTAACCATAAACCCAGATCTACTGTTAAGACCTTGACTCTGTCCTTTGCCCTGTGACTGGCTGGGCTTCCCACTTTGCCTGGCATTCCTCTGCCTATGATTTCATATCACACCCCAGTCTCTCATGCACTATCCACAACTACAGGAAGGGATTAGCCAGCTCCCTGCCACAGCAGCAGGGGCACTGTAGCTAGCTGCTGTGTCCGGTGAGGCTCACAGTCAGTGGATCAGCATATTCTGAAGAACTTTGCAAGTCTACATTTTTAGGTAGCATGTATGCAATTAATTTTTGTTTGTCTATAAGTTCAAAATTCTACAGAACAAGCTTTTTCATATTTAGGGATAAATTTATATGCATTTTCTGGTTAAATGAACATTTCTTAAGATAAAAACTAGTGATGACAAGCACTGTATAAAGTTCTCTAAACTTATAATTATTTTCTAAGAAACAATTCCATGTAAATTTAAATATTAATATGATAAATTTAGTTGACTTGGGACTGTTTTAGAATTGTCTTACACAAAACAAGTGTTCAATAGGTGTTTGCTAAATTCAATCTATTAAATGACATGAAATTGAGAAAAGAAGTGGTTCTTATCAGTCTTGATTTTGAACCAAAAATCTTTCTTTTCCTGCTAACATGGCAATGATAATTGGTGACTACATGGAATTATTTCTCTTGCTTCTCAATTTTTCTAAACCTCAATGGTCATATTATTGTTTTCCTAAGGTATAAATTAAAATCATCCAGGCATTACATTTTTTTTTCGAGGTAGGGTTTCACCTTAGCTCTGGCTGACCTGGAACATACTCTGTAGTCTCAGGATGGCCTTGAACTCACAGCAATCCTCCTACCTCTGCCTCCTGAGTGCCAGGATTAAAGCTGTGTACCACCAGGCCTGGCCAGCCTGCCTTTTGAATAGCCTGTGTGTTCCTAAGTGTGTAGGAACTGGGCTGTCGCTCTGATGATTGTGGTGTAAATGCATTTCCATTAACAAGCTGGACACTTACTTTAAGCACAGTAGCTTAAGACACTACTGACACAGGCTTAATGACAATTCTCTGCTCTACATCTTTTTTGTTTTGTTTTGTTTGTTTGTTTGATTGGTTTTTCGAGGTAGGGTTTATGGAACTTACTATGTAGTCTCAGGGTGATCTCAAACTCACTGAGATCCTCCTACTTCTGCCTCCCAAGTGCTGCAACTAAAGGCGTGAGTCAACTATGCATGGTTTGCTTACATTTTTTTTAAATACATTTTATTTATTTATTTGAGAATGAGGAAGAGGGGAGAGAGAGAGAGAGAGAGAGAATGGGCATACCAGGGTCTCCAGCCACTGCAAATAAACTCCAGATGCATGCGCCCCCTTGTGCACCTGGCTTACATGGGTCCTGGAGAGTTGAACTGGGATCCTTTGGTTTTGTAGGCAAACACCTTAACTGCTAAGCCATCTCTTCAGCCCTCACATTTTTTTATTCAAGCTCATGAACAAAACCACAGCCAGGCTTTCACTGTAGTTCATTAACTAGAGATGCTCTGATCCCCAGAAAATTTATTTTGGAATTAGGACTTCTCCACTCCACTCCAAGTGGTAAAGCAACAGCTGCCATTTAATCAATGCTTCTGCTGACAGTCCAGCTGATGAAGACCACCTACTCCCGCCCCCACCCCTGTCCCCAGCAGCGCCAGTCCTGGCTGCACATGGTAAGGGAGGACTGAGAATTCTCAGTCCTATTCTTGCCCTATTTCACCAGAGCTCACTTTCTCACATCACTTCCTCCAGATTTTAATGATGCTGTTATTTACATCACCATCCACATCTTCCAGGGAATAAAGTCCCAGTGGAACACATGTGTTCCTGGTGATGTATTATGATGGAATCTTACCAAAATGAGCACGTGAAAGGCTGAGCTCAAGCAGAAGAGTCGACAAGGAACGGGTGGAGCCAGAGGAAAGTGGCTTGTGCTTTCTGAGAAAGTGAAGAATTTTTTTTGAAGAGGGACAGATTAGAGAAAACAAACATGCAAAAAGCAGAGCTCGCTCTTATTTTCTCCTTATAGTATTAATTAATTAGGAGCGTACAATCCTACAGATGTATGCTGGATTATGTGATTATCTCAGTGTTTGTTTCCAGGCACCTTCCTAGGAATCAGATTTTCCCAGTGCCATCACAGTTACTGTGTGAAACATGAATGGGTTCGGGCTGTGTGGAAACAATGATTCTGGAGTCTACTCCATCTGCTCACGCTGAGGAATGTGTTTCAGCTCAGTCAGGCAAGCCCACTGTAGCTAGAAAGGGGACTAGCCTGGTTCTGAACTGGGAGCAGGACAGGTAGAGCAGAATCCACAGACATTAGATGGCAAACAGTGGTATCATGTAGCAGCTGGTAGCTGAGGGTCTGACATGTGTTGATGGATGGAATGCAGCTGAGTTCTGACATGATATGAGCATGGTATCAGCAGGGGCAGAAAGCAGAGCTGGAAGGTGGGGTCCAGGGACAGAACAGCTACAGAGGAGAAGCAAGCCTAGGCATTGTGAGATGCCACAATCCTAGTATGATATTAGAAGAACTAAGATGATGCCAGACATAAGTATGGAGCTTAAATTCTTTGTGTCTTTCTTCACCTGGAGAATGCATTATTCCCTTATTTAGTAATGTTTTCTTTTTTGTTTGTTTGTTTAGGTAGGGTCTCACCCTAGCCCAGTCTGACCTGGAATTCACTATGTAGACTCAGGGTAGAACTCATAATAATCCTCGTATCACTGCCTCCCAAGTGCTGGGATTAAAGGTGTGTGCCACCACGCCTGGCCTAGTAATGTCTTTTGAGACTCCTATGTTAGGCAGCAAGCTAGGAATTGTTTATACAATGTTAATATTATATTGTCTATACTACTTAACAGGGGTTACAGGTGAAAACAAAACGGCAACTTCCATACTACATGACTAGTGAATAAATGTTATTATAGGATCCCAGAAGCAAGATGAATCACCAGTTTTAGCCAGTGTTTGGTCCAGAGATCATATATGTGGTGAAGTGATTCTTGCTGTGGGGAGGTGGGACTGTAGAGGCAGAAAATGACAAACAAGATTCAGAGGGTAAAACAGAAAGTAGTCTGACTGAATGTTCCTAAATCTGAAGAGCTACAACCAGCCCATGTGGCTCTGCAAATGGGGTACCCATAAGTTGCATTCTTTCCCTTACAAGATTGATGGAATGTCTTCAGGAATATTGTGACTGTTGTGACGAAGCTCCGCTGTACACACATATGAGCTCATCATACTGACATCTTCCTTAAAAATAACTTTTAAATTTCTATTTATTTATTTGAGAGAGACAGAGAGAGAGATAGAGGCAGATAGAGAGAATGGGTGCACCAGGGCCTCCAGCTGCTGCACAGAAACTCTAGATGCATGCACCATCTTGTACACCTGGCTTACATGGGTCCTACGGAATCGAATCTGGGTCCTTTGGCTTTGCAGGCAAGCACCTGAACCACTGAGCCATCTCTCAGGCCCCACACTGAAATCTTTAGTGGCCTTGGTAAGCCTGGCAAATGTGTATCTTGTGGACTGGAAAATTATTTTACTTATTGATTTACTTTATTTTATTTTTTTAAAATTATTTATTTGAGTGAGGGAAAGAGGCAGGGGGGGAGAGAAATAAAGAAAGAAAGAAAGAGAGGAGAGAGGGAATGGGTGTGCCAGGGCTTCTAGCCATTGCAAATGAACTCCAGATGCATGTGCCACCTTGTGCATCTGGCTTACGTGGGTACTAGGGAATCGAACCAAGGTCCTTTGGCTTTGCAGGCAAGCACCTTAACTGCTAAGCCACCTCTCCAGCCCCAATTTACTTTATTTTTACAACATTTTATTGACAACTTCTATAAGTAGAGGCAATAAATTATGATAATTCCCTCCCACCACCCCTATTATCCCCCTCCCAAGTCCACCCTCCATTGAATCCCTTCTTCCTTCCAATTAATTTCTGTTCTATGTTGATCTCATCATCTTTTCTTCCTGTTATGATGGTCTTGTGTAGGTAGTGTCAGGCACTGCAAGGTCATGAATATCAAGGTCATGAATATCAAGGCCATTTTGTGTCTGGAAGAGTGTATTGTAAGCAGTTCTACCCTTCCTTTGGCTCTTACATTCTTTCTGCCACCTCTTCAGCAGTGGACCCTGAGCCTTGGAAAGAGTGATAGAGATATGTCACTTAGTGCCAAACATTCCACTGTCACATATTCTCAGCACTATGGTGACTCTTGACACACCTCAGTAGTTATCACCATCTGAAAAGAGCTTTTCTAACCAAAACTGAGAGTTGCACCAATATATGGGCATAAACAAACAAACATAAAAAGTGCTTATATGGCAGTTTAGTTGGCATAATATATGCATTTAGCCAGACAACAGCAAGCATTGCTCCCCTAGGGCTCATGGCCCCCTCCACCATAGGCTTTTGACAAGGTTTTCAGTACCAGGCATGTATTTCCCTCCCCTGGAGTGGGCCTCCGATCTAATCAGAGAACAGTTGTTTTCCCCCATAACAGACATGCCACTATTGCACCAGTTGCTACATTTAACCTGGCTGGCCCATCTCAAGGCTTATAGGGTCCGCTGCTGTTTAACACTGTAGATGAGTTCTCTCTTTCAAAGGGCTGCATGCAGCAAAACTCTTTTCAGTGTTCTGACAGCTCATCAACAGGGAGGAGGTTGTAGAGTGGAAAATTCTTGACCAATACAACTCATACTTCTGTGACCACCATCACTATGTCTACAGAGGGGTTTTGAATCTTCCTATAAAGGTATTTGCTTTTGGACTTTTACAGGTGTGTGCACTCTGAGAGTGTTTACATATATTCCACATTCTAAGTGCTTAACTGGTGCCAAGGCCATAAACCCGTGTAATAGCCAGGCAAGTTTTGAGATACAAGTTGGCCACATTGCCTTTCCACATATTAAAATAAATTTTGTAACCACACAAATTCAAACATTCCAGCAGTGGTATTATAATCAGTTCACAGCAGATTTGGAGATCAAAGAAAAACAGTAGAGTATGAAAATAGTAGTTATCTATAAGAATTTAGTGTTAGGAAGCAGAAACATTAAATCCTGCAGTGAAATGATTATTTAATCAATATGGTTGAAAGAACTGAAAAAGTGGAATTATATTCCTATGTCACATCCATACACATAGTAAAGGGACCAGAAACTTAAGTGAAATGTAAATAAAGTACTCAAATATGTATATAGAAATAGATAGAAAGATGGAAAAGATTTTCTTAATAAACATTTTAAAGAAAAAACCCAGCAAAACAAAATAGTCAAATATGTTGAAACTTTATACACAGAAAAATAAAAATAAGCAGCAACAACAAAACAAATTAAAAACCATCCAAACAGAATGTAATGGCAGCACTTGAGAGATAGAGACAGAAGAATCAGGAGTTCAAGGCCAGGTTTAGCTTCAGAATGAGTTCAAGTTCAGCCTGGGCTACATGAGACTCTGTCTCAAACAAAACAAAACAAAGCACCAAGTAAGTAACAACATTCATGAACAAAGTTAAAATTTAATCCAATTTAGGCTGGAGATATGATTGAGCAGTTAAGGTGCTTGCCTACAAAGCCCAAGGACTGGGATTTGACTCCCCAATATCCACATAAAACCAGATGCACAAAAGTAGCACAAGCATCTGGAGTTGGTTTGCAGTGGCTGGAGGCCCTGGCTCACCCATTCTGTCTATCTCCCATCTGTCGCTCTCTCCCTTTCCTTGCAAATAAATAAATAAATTATTTTTTTAAATTTAAATTCAATTTAAAATGAAATAGCCAAAACCAAATATCTTTAAAAGAAGAAAATCTTTTCTTTTTCCCTCATCTTTCAGGGAAAAGACAATGAGGGGAATTTCTTGTGTGTGTTCCTATGTATGTAGGTATGTGTATATGTGTGTGTAGATACACGTGCATATGTGTGAGTGCAGTGCATGCATATGCATGTGAATGTGTGCATATGTGCATGCATGCATGCATGTGTATGTGTGTTTGTGTGTGTAAGGCCAGAGATTGACACTGAGTGTCTTCTGCAATTGTTCTCCACTTTATTTATTGAGAGAGGGTCTCTCACTGAATCCAAAGCTCACAAATTTGTATAGACTAGCTAGTCATCAAGCCCCAGGGATCCTGCTATCTCTGCCTCCCCAGCACTGGGATTAAAAGCATGTGCTGCCCCATTACCTTTCATGTGGGTGCTGGGGATCTGGACCCAAGCCCTTATACTTGCAAGACAAGCACTTTAGTGATTAAGCCTTCTCCGCAACCCCTAAGGAGTACTTCTTGTTGTTGTTATTGTTGTTTTAAAAGTAGGGTCTCACTGTAGCCCAGGCTGACTTAGACCTCACTCTGTAGTCCCAAGCTGGCTTTGAACTCATGGCATTCCTCCTAGCTCTCCCTCTTGAGTGCTGGGAACAAAGGCATGTACCACCACACCAGACTTAAGGAACACATTTTTTTCTTTTTTTGAGGTAGGGTCTCATTCTAGCCCAGGCTGACCTGGAATTCATTGTGTAGTCTCAGGTTGGCCTCGAACTCACAACAATCCCCCCACTTCTCCTTCTTCAGTGCTGGCACTAAAGGTGTGCAAAGCCATGCCTGAGAAGGAACACTTAAATAAAGGAAACACACAATAGAAAAATAAACAAATACAGGCTAAGGAGATGGCTCAGTAGGTAAGATACTCCCCACACAAGCAGTGTCAGCATGAACCCGCCATCCCAGTGCTGAGGAGATAGACAGGAAGAGTCCTAGAGCTTGCTGGCTAACTAGTCCAGTAAAATCAGTGAGCTCTAGGTCCACTGAGAGACTCTGTCTCAAAAACAAGGTGGAGAGCAAGTGGTGAGAAAGACAGATGGTGTTGACCTCTGGGCTACACACACACACATACACACACACACACACACACACGTGACATATGAACACATATATGACATACATATGAACCTGTACATATGTGCAAAAAAAGTGGACAAATGACATGAATAATATGCAATAAGTGTTTTTGCACTTGCACTAAGGCTACTTACCCTTGTTGGTAGTTAAAGTTCAAATTAAAAGAGAATGGTATTATTTCAATAAGCACATTAACAAAGGACTCAGAACAACTCCAACACTCAGTATAGGAAGGGCAGGAGGGGATGAGTCCTATATATGGCTAATGGGAAATTCAACTGGAACAAGTTTCCTGAAAAGCAATTTAACCATATGTGGTAAAATTCTTATAATCAGAAGAAAAAGAATTGCACTTTCATTTTGGAAAATAGAAAATTCCACACACATGCAATTCTTTTGAGAGTCCATTGTTTTCTTTTCCTTCTATTATTCTAAATCTTGCCTCCCGATTTCTAAAAGTTCGGCATACCTAGAGTCTATTACTTTTTTCTTTTTCTTTAAAGCCAACAGACTTCTTCCTCAGTTGCTTGGCACGACTTCCTAGGAGGGAGCTTGCTGCACTAGAGTGGTTGAAACAAGTCTGTGCAGCTTGTCTGAAATCAGAGCTTTCAATTGTGGCATTGTTGCAGTCAGGTTTGCACTGCTGGCAGAAAACACCTGCCCAAGAGCAGCTTGTGGGGAACAAAGGGTTTATTTTGGCTTACAGGCTCAAGGGGAAGCTCTACAATGGCAGGGAAAGTGATGACATGAGCAGAGGGTGGGCATCACCTCCTGGCCAACATCAGATGGACGACAGCAACAGGAGAGTGTGCAAGAGGAAGCTGGTTATAACACTCATAAGCCTGCCCCCAATAATACCTGGCCTCCAGGAGGCTTTAATTCCCAAATTGTCATCAGCTGGGGACCTAACATTCAGAACACCCGAGTTTATGGGGAACACCTTAATCAGAGCACCACAGGCATCTTATTTCCTGAGTAATGTTACCATAAAAGTATAAGTTAGTAGCCCACAGGGACACATTTATGAGTGAGTCACCAGCATGAGGGACCAGGGGAGAGGGTAGGATGGGACACATGACTATGGGAGTTCTTCATTTTGATCATTACCTAGTAGAAAATTGCTGAAACGCATCAGGGTTAAACTGAAAATCTATCTGCTCAGTTCATGAATTATTCTGAAAACATTTGGTTTAATATATTTGTAGATACTGATAAAAGTAAAAAATGCTAGTCTAACCCTTTTTATGATACATGACAAAGCTGAGGCTTGGAACATGTCATTTTCCCAAAGTCATAGTTTGTAACTCTGATGCAGGAATTCAAGGGTCAACCATAGCTTCCTTGTGTTGTGTACCTTTGTAGGGTCCAGAATGCTACTGGTCTGGGCTTATTTCTCATCGATGTCTGTTGTGTGAGGTTTTCTCTCTCCTCATGCTTCCAGCACCTCTGGGTACCTGCCATCTGTCCTGCCTCTTATTCCAGCGATGGGAAAGCCCTGGGTAAAGAGTGGTATGTGAGGTGGATGAATCCTACAGGAAGGCAAATGAATGATTCCCAGTCAACCGGATGGGTGTTTTGTGGGCAAGAGGGAGCTGTGTTGGGAGTGGCAGCTCACTCCTGTGAGAGAATATGTGCTCACATTCTCCTGAAGTCCTGCTGGGGTAGGGGGGCAGCCTTGCCTGCAGGGTTATCCAGAGTGAGGAGGGTAGTAAGCATTTGAAGACCGGCAGGCAGTGAACTCATCTTGCTGCCCTGTCCTGCCAGATGTGGAGATTGGCTGCTTTGTCTTCCAAGCACTTCTTCACACAGCTTGTTTTATTCTTCTCTTTCCTGTTGAGCCCAAGTGCCACACGTGCTTCTGTTAGTTACTATGGAAGTCTGAATACTGGCAACAATTGGGCTTTCTTCCCTCTTTCTTTTTGGTAATTTAAGAACAGTGGTCCCCTTGTCCATGGCTTTGCTTTCTGGGATTTCAGGCACTTCAGTATTTCAGAGACAGTGATGTGAAAATGTTAGCTAGAAAGTTTCAGAAAGAAGTTTTAAATTTGTGCTGTTCTGAGGAGGGTGATAAAGGTCTTGTCCTGCCGCCCAGCTCTGTCCTGCCTGCAAAGTGCATCATACAGTTGCCCAGGGTGTGCAGACTGTGCACCCTTCCTGGTAGCTTGTCACTCACTGCTGCCCCTGTCATCAGATCCACTGTTGAGTACTGCAGTGCTTGTGTTTAGCCATTATTTTACCAAATGACAGCCCCAGAGGGCAGGCGTGATGTTGCTCATACACAGGTAGCTAAGACCAGCCACAAAGACCTGAAATGAGCCAGGCGTGGTGGCACACTCCTTTAATCCCAGCATTTAGGAAGCAGAGGTAGGAGGATCACTGTGAGTTTGAGGCCAGCCTGAGGCTACATAGTAAATTCCAGGTCGGCCCATCTCAGAAAACAACAAAACAAAACAAAACAAAACAAAAAGACCTTAAAGGAAAAAGTAAAGAGAGATGAAGTTCATATCATTTTTACATATTACATAATCATTCTATTTTATAGTAGTTATTATTATTAGTATCTAATTTGTAAATTAAACTATCATAGATACGTATAAGAAAACCGCTATCTTTTGGGTTTGATATAATCAGAAGTCTCAGGCATCTAATGTGGGAGTTGTAACCTGTCCCCCCCTTTGATACGGGGTCACTCTAATTTAACCTATGATGCATTATTGAGTTCATCACACTGCCCTTTCTCTTTAAGTGGCTCATCTGTGATACTCTCATGTCTTTGTTTTGTATTATTTCCTGCCTTCTCCCATATACTTGAGAATTGTTTTCCTTTCTACCCTATCCCTCTGGGCTCAGGTACAAGATTTTTCTTAAGTGTTTGTACGTATGTGTATGAATGCAGGCACATACAGGCTAAGGCACACATACAGAGGTCAGAGGACAAACTCTAGAGTTGGTCCTTGCCTTCCACCTTGTTTTTGAGGCAGACTCTCATTCTTTGCAGTTGTGCTCATCAGCTCAACTGGCCTGAGAGCCAGCATTCTCCTGTCTCTGCCTTATTTCTTGCTGTAGACACACTGGGATCACAGATGCTTGTGCTATGTGGATGACTGAGTTCTGGGGACCAGAACATGGGTTGTCAGGCTTGTGCAGTGAATGCAATCTCCCCAGCCCCTTCTTTTCATTTTGGAGATAGGGCCTCATGTAGACCACAGTGACCTTGTACTTGCTATGTAGCCAAGGATGACCTTGAACTTCCAATCCTCTGTCATCATGGGAAGTAGTAATAAGTAGATTATTTGGCTTAATTTAAAACATTTAATCACTGGGCATGGTGGTACATACCTTTAATCCCAGTACGTGGGAGGCAGAGGTAGGAGGATCACCTTGAGTTTGAGGCCACACTGAGACTACATGGTTAATTCCAGGTCAGCCTGAGCTAAAGTGAGACCCTACCTCAAAAATCCAAAATAAATAAACAAAAAATAAAATAAATAAATAAAAAATTAATTAATCACACTTAATATGACTACAACTTTTTGTTATAACAAAAAATTTAAAACATGCACATTTGGAAATAGGGAACCACTAGCCCAGCCAGGTGGAATTTGAGTTGCTCTCAATACCTCTGCATAATGACAATCTCTGTAGACATTACATTTGAGAGAAGAAATAACTATTTAATAGAGCAACATGTTAAACAAAATCAACGTACTGTGGAAAATGTTCTTAAAATTTTATTGAAAAAAATTACTACAGAAGTTATTTTAAAACAGTTTAATAAATAAGTTCACATGGTCAAATATATAAGTAACATTCCATTTAAACTCATAATGAGACATTCTCCTAGAGATCATATTGCCAAACTTGTATATATGTATGGATGTGCCTTTTATAAATAAAAATGTATCATGTAGATTTTGGTCAGTATTATTATACATTGTCCCAAAGAAAGCCATCTCTGTGTTTTTATTTATTTATTTATTTGAGAGAGAGAGAGAGAGAAAGAGAATGGGCACACCAGGGCCTCTAGCTCCTGCAAACAAGCTCCAGATACATGTGCCACCTTGTGCATCTGGCTTACGTGGGTCCTGGGGAATCAAACCTGGGTCCTTTGGCTTTGCAGTCAAGCGCCTTAACCACTAAGCAATTTCTCCAGACCCCCATCTCTGTATTTTAAATGAAACATCTCTTGGCTAGCATATTCATGAATGTTTTTCCCAAGAATGTGTGTGTGTGTGTGTGTGTGTTTAAATTAAAAATCACAAATTCGGGTTGGAGAGATGATTTAGTGCTTAAGGCACTTGCCTGTGAAGCCTAAAGATCCAGGTTTGATTCCCTAGAACCCACATAAGCCAAATGCACATGGTAGCCTATGCAACTGGAGTTCCTTTGTAGTGGCTAGAGGCCCTGCTGCACCCATTCTCTCGCTCTCAAATAAATAAGTAAAAATTAAAAAAATATTAAAAAAATAACAAGTTCATGGAAAAGTTGGAACTAGTGGAACTATACTTTTTTTTTCAAGGTAGGGTCTTACTCTAGCCCAGCGCTAACTCATTCTGTAGTCCCAGGCTGGCCTCAAACTCACAGTGATCCTCCTACCTCTGCCTCCCCAGTGCTGGGATTAAACACATAGACCATCACACCCAGCAGAAATATGCTTTAATAAAAATATTTTATTTATGTATTTTCAGAGAGAGAGAGAGAGAGAGAGAGAGAGAGGAGTGAGAACAAAGGAGAGAGAGAATGAATATATGCGCACTACGACCTCTTGCCACTGCAAACACACTCCAGGTACATGCACCACTTTGTGTATCTGGCTTTAGGTGGGTACTGGGGAATCAACTCTGGACTGTCAGGTTTTGCAATCAAGTACCCTTAACTGCAGAGCCATCTCTCCAGCCCCAAATAGACTTTCCTGAACCACTGGAGAATAAGCTTCTGATTATGTGGCTCATCATTTCTTCCATGTGGATTACTTACAAACATCGTGTGGTAGTTTGAATGTATGGCTGCATGGACTCCGGTATTTTATTAAAATTGAATTTGTAACTTCAGCCCCTAGCAGGCAGATTGCTACTAAAAGGGGCCATGTCAGTGGGGGGCAGATCCTGGAGTTCAATCCTAAGGTGTGTCATTTGGGTGGATCTGATTCTAGCCCAAATGTGTGGAGAGAACAGTTTGAGTTCTGGGGGTTTGCTACTTGCAGCTTGTTGGTGTTTTCTTACTGCAGTGTTTCTCTCTGCTTGGAGCCATGAAAGTAGGCAGCTCCTTCCACCATTGATGCAACTTTCTCTGGATCTGTAAGCCTGAAATAAACCCCTTCCTCCCATAAACTGTGTCTGTTTGGATGTTCATCTCAGCAGTGAGGAGCTGACTCCAACACACAGATATTCTTCTTTTTTACTAAACACAAGCACCAAGATTGACAAAGAGCGACCCATCTCACAGTCTGGCCCTCACTGTTTTCCAGTTGCCCTTGCAGTGTCTTCTACATCCGATTGATCTCTGTCAGAATCCCACCCTGTGCTTAGTTGAATCTCTTTAGTTTATTGTTCTCTGAGACATTGCCTTAGTCCTTCTTTGGCAATTTTAAAGATTACAGATTATCTGTTTTGTAGGATGTGCTTCATTGGGTTCATTGGGTTCTGTCTAATGTGTGCGTATGACTAGATTTTGGTTATGCATCTTTGGTAAAATGCTTGCCCTTATTTTATTGTCAATGCCCAAAAGTCTTCTTTGCTACTAAAAATGTAACTTGGTTGGCATAAGAATACCATGTGCTCAATTTGGACGTCTGTAAAATGCTATCCTTTACATCTGACATCTGACTTTTTTTTAACCTGAGGCCTGTTGTGAGGCATAAATCATAGAAGAAAGTTTCTCTGCTGACTTCCATGATGGTCTAGCTGGGGTTTCATAACCTCACACAACTGACACTTTTGGGCTGCATAGTCCTGTGCTGTAGGGACTGCCCTGGGCCCTGTAGGATTTCTATAAACATCCATGACATACATCTACTAGCTATAAGTAGAACTCTACCCCAAGCTATCACAACCAAAAATGTCCCTAGAGTCTGCCAGATGTCCTTTGAGAGGTAAAATTACTCCTGGTTGAGAGCTGTGTGCAGTTCATTTATTTTGTTGGCTTGAACCCTATTGGTCTTCGGATTCTCATTAGACAGAAAGAGAACAGTTTAGGCAATCTGTCTCCTTGTACTTTCAGTTCCATTACATTTACCAATGGCATCTTTTCCAGACTAAATATCCCCAGTTTGTTTCTAGTGATCTCACTCAGGACAAGAAGTTTGCTTGGCTTAAATTTCAGTGTTCATTTTCTCAGCAAGTGTCACCAGAAAGAATATAGAAAAGGTTTCCTTTGGGTCCCTTTATATGTTGTTTACTGTTTAGTTTATTGAAAAAAAAAAGGCAAGCAAAACCAGACAGCTTCCACTTTTCTCCACAATAGACTTTTTTTTGCATGTGTGATGTGTGCCCATAATTGTATGTATGTGCACATGTGCTATGCAGGCACACATGCAAGTATGTACACCTGTGGAGGTTTGAGGTCAATATAAGATGTCTTATGCAATGGTTCTGTACCTTATTTATTTATTTTTTTGAGACAGTCTCTCAACTGAAAGTGTGGTGCTTACCAACTTGGCTAAACTAGTGTGGTGGTTTGATTCAGGTGTCTCCCATAAACTTAGGTGTTCTGGATGCTAGGTTCCCCAGGTGATAGCAATTGGAAATTAAACCCTCCTGGAGGTGGTGTATTTTGGGGGGTGGGCTTATGGGTGTTATAGCCAGTTTCCCCATGCCAGTGTTTGGCACACTGTCCTGTTTCTATGGTTCACCTTATGTTGGCCAGGGGGTGATGTCCACCCTCTGCTATGTCATTGTTTTTCCTGCCATCATGGAGTTTCTCCCTTGAGTCTGTAAGCCAAAATAAACCTCTTTTTCCCCCACAAGCTGCTCTTGGTTGGGTGATTTCTACCAGCAATGCAAACCAGATGGTAACAACTGGTGATCCAGCAAGGCCCAGAGATCCTTTTGTTTCTGTCTCCCCAGAACTGAAGTTACAGACACACGCTGCCATACTTGGCTTTTAAAGGGATACTGGAGATTTGGACTCAGGTCCTCACGCTTTCAGGACAAGCTCTTTACCATTTGAGTCATTTCCCCAGCTCTCTCCCTCCCCACAGCAGACTTTTCTGTTCCTTGTTCTACCCGCTTCTCTAGAATGAACATGTTTGCTCTCTACAACTTGGCAAATAATGATTCTCCATTTATGTTTGAGTCTGTACATTTTGTACACTCACATCTTTCTCCTTGTTGTGTTTATTCTCATTGAATTGAAGAGTTTTGTAGAAAGAGAGATGTACCTCTTCTGTGTTCCCTACAAGCCTGAAATATGAGCAAAGTAAACACAGTGGACACTCGGTGAGCCTTGGATTTAATTAAGCTTGCTGTGCTGTGAGTGAGGACTGAGTATTTGATGGAAGAAAGGAGAGAGAGAGAGAGAGAGAGATTTTCTTTTTTAAAAATATTTATTTTCTGTGTATGGATGCTCCTGCCAGGGCACGTGTAGGGCAGTCAGAGGACAATTTCCAGGTGTTTATGCTTCACCTTCTTTGAGACAAAGTCTCTTGCTATGGCAAATGAACTGCTAGGATGCAAAGACTTATCCAAATGACTGGCCTGAGAGTTTAGGGTTATCCTGGCTTCACCTCCATTGGGCTTTACCACATTGGTCTCACAGATGCATAAGCCAGTTTGTATCCTACTTCAGATGGGTGCTGGGAAATTGAACCCAGGCTGGCAGGCATGCAAGCAAGCTCCTTTAGCTGTTGAGCCATGTCCCCAGCCCCAAAACTCTCATTAATTAGTGATTTGCCCTAATATGTTCTTGAAGGACATGTCAGCAGTGCCATTCTGAGAGGTAAATAGTGAATGCAAGGGGCTTGGGTCTCTTGGACAGGGCTGTCCCTAGAAAGACTGACCTTCCACTTACCCCATCTGATGGCAAACTCAGAGAAACATACCAGGGTTCTCACCAACTACCTGTACACAAACAACTACTAAAGCTGGGTATGGTGGCTCATGCCTGAAATGCCAGCACATGGAGGCTGAGGCAGGAGGATTGCCATGAGTTGAGGCCAGCCTGGGTTACCTAGAGAGACATTGTCTCAAAAACAAAAGAAACAAAAATTGGGATAGAGATATGGCTCAGAGGTTAATGCACTTGCCTGTAAAGCCTAATGGCCCAGGTTCAATTTCCAGTACCCACGTAAAGCCAGATGAGCAAAGTGGCCCATGCATTTGGAGCTCATTTGCAGCCATTGGAGGGCCTGGTACACCCATTCTCTCTCTCTGTCTCACTTTATCTCTCTGCTTACAAATACATAAATAAAATTTTAAAAACCTGAAAAATACTAATCAAGACTTCAAAATATAGAGATCAGAAGATAGAGCCTATTTCCAAATTCCATCTCTAGGCTGTAGTTTTCATTTTTGTTCTCTACGGTTATGTCAGTATGTTCCTACATTTCTAGTTAAAGTATGTACTTCCAAGGGAAGGAAATACCTGCAAGAGGGTATAAAACATCTTTAAAAGTAGCCGGTGGCAACATCTTTGACACATGTGAGGCTGAGGCCCAGGGCTGGAGTCTTTGCAAGAGCTGGGAGCCCTGCTCTGCACAGCTGTCCCTGAGCTACGGGAGTCCTAGATTCTTACCTCAGGTAAGGGAAGGACAGTGAATCCCTGTGTTCCCTGAGAGCACCCACTGTTATCACATTCACATCAGGAGGACTCTGGAGTGATTAAAAAGTTTTCAGGGGGTGCTGGAGAGATGGTTCAGCAGTAAGAAGTACTTGTCTGTAAAGTCTGACATCCTAGGTTCGATTCTCCAGTACCCTTGTAAAGCCAGATATACAAAGCGGTGCATATCTCTGGAGTTCATTTGTAGTGGCAAGAGGCCCTAGAGTGCCCATGCATGCATTCATTCATTCATTCTTTCTCTCTGCTTGCAAGTAAATAAATAAAAATATTTTTAAAACATTCTTCCAGAAAACTTGCAAGAAGGCCTGGGAAACATGTGATTCTAGTCCTGCCTGTCTCAGGTGTGACTGGGCACTGGCTTCCAAGGGAGGTGTTATTATTTCCTTTGAATGTAGTGTAATGAACTCAGTGCTTCTGTTTTGGGTTTTTTTTAATATATTTTTATTTATGTGCACACACACCAGGACCTCTTCTGTAAATAAACTCCAGCGTACATGTCACTCTTTTTAAAAGATCTGTTTTTAAAAATGTATTTTTTATTTTCTATTTATTTGAGAGAGAGAGAGAGAGAGAGAGAGAGAGAGAGAGCGCACCAGGACCACCAGATGCTGCAAACGAACTCCAGATACATGCGCCACCTTTTGCATCTGGCTTACGTGGGTCCTGGGTAATCAAATCTGGGTCCTTTGGTTTTGCAGATAAGTGCCTTAACTACTAACTCCAGCTCTTTTATTTTTAAAAAGATCTTTTAAAAATATTTTATTTTTAAAAAGATCTTTTAAAAATATTTTATTTTTTTATTTATTTGAGAGAGAAAGAGGAAGAGGGAGAGAGAGAGACAGAGAGAGAGAGAGAGAGAGGTGTCACTTGTTTTTTGCATCTGGCTTTACATGGGTACTGGGGAATCAAACCCAGGCTGGCGGGCTTTTCAAACAAGTGCCTTTAATTGCTGAGCCATCTCCCAGCCCTTTCATTTTAATTTTAAAGATCAACTTAATTTTAACTTAGTTTTCTATTGCATATGAATTTCTGTTTCTTAAATGAGTTTGAAAGTAGCCAGAACTGAGCTCACATCCAGACTTAAGTGTATAAGGAAGCCTGTTCTGTCCCTAAGCTTTCCCCCCACCCTGGTATAGACCTTAATTAGTAACATAGGAAAATGTTGAAATAACTGATGGGAAAAGAAAAGTAAAAATATGCCTCAGAGACACTGAGATGTGGAAATACATGTTTTTTTTTTTCATCTTCATGGTCTTGAGATGGGATTTTTGAAAGAAGTAAAATTTATGATACACTGTATATTATGTCTTTGTGACCAATATATGTGTTGTGGATATAAGTTGATGCTTTTAGTTCTTTAAATATTTCTTCTTAAATAAAGCCACTCATTCCATTAACCATAGTTAATGTTTTCCCACTGGTTTGAACATGTCACAGCTAATGACCACTATAGAGTAATGGGGAATGCAAAAGAAAAATGAGCACACTCATGAATTATTCTCTGTTCTCACTGTAGACAAGTTAATTTTTCTTAAATAATCAGGGTCTGTCTTAATCATAGGCCATTTGTGGTTATCAAGAATAGATGTTTGTATGTGTGGCTTTTAGAGTCTTATGTTTCACACTAAGACAAATTTAATTAGGTCCTAAGAGTCTTTCAAAAAACATTTAATGTGTAAATTAAAATTTTGAAAAATTAGAAATTCTTAGATGATAAGTTTGTTCTCATAGTGAATAGTTAACTAAGACTTGAGGAAGGCTATTTTGTTTTAACATCCAAATACATTTATATGAAGAAAATACATCTTGTTTGCAGAGTAATCATATCTGAAATTCAAGAACACTTATGTCACAGCAGGCGGGGTGGGTGATTCAAATTTCACCGAAAACAGCAACAAAAATAAAGTTCCACCCAAGATGAACTGTCATCTTTCAAACCCAAGGGCAGAGGATTATGGGCCCAGTGTGTCCCTGCAGTATATTTGGATTCTATAGTACTATGAATGTATGGAAGAAACAACTTGGATTTTATAGAGAGTGTTAGTTCATTGGTCTTACTGGTTTAAAGCCACTTGTGTATCCTAGGGTATCCTACTCTTCACTGTCATTGTGACGAGGTTAGAAAACACCTAAGGAGTTAGAGAAGTACCTGCATAGGTGTATCTGTGGTAACATTTCCAGAGATAAATCATGGAGGCTCTGACCTAATCAGTACATTGATAGCTTGATGGGCTTGTAATAAGATGGTGGGTAATGGGATGTTCTGCCTAAACTCACTCTCAGGCAAGCACTGTTAAGTGCTGAGCCATTTCCCCAGCCCCCAAGAGCCCTGTCAAACTGTGAACCAAAACAGAGCTTTCTGCCTTTAAGTTGCTTGTCGGGCATTTAGTCATGGCGATGAGAAAAGTAGCTAGGGCTGCAAGATGGCTTGGCAGTTAAACATGCTTGAGAGACCTGTGGGCTCATCTTCAGTTCCTAAGCCATCCTTGTAAGCCATCCACAAGTAAAAGTAGCACAAACATCTGGCATTCATTCGCAGTGGCAAGAGACCCTGGTGCACCCATATACATGCACACAAGTGCAAATAAATAACTACATTAAAAGATATTTCATTTGTTAATTTGAGAGAGAGAGAGAGAGAGAGAGAGAGAAGCAGATGGAGAGAGAAGGGTGTGCTAGAACCTTTAGACACTGCAAATGACCTCCAGACACATATTCCACCTTGTGCATCTGGCTTTATGTGGGTACTGGGGAATCAAACCTGGATCTTTAGGCTTTGCAGACAAGTGCCTTATGCTGAGCCATCTTTCCAGCCTAAAATTCATTTTTTTGAAGAAAAAAGTAGTAGAAGAATATCTTAATGGGGGTGGGAAGGCCTAAGTAAGGTCAAGAGAAGAAATTTGGTAAAGATGGGGGAGGGTTAATCAAAATTTAAGAGGGTATGAATAAGTCATATGGAAACCTACTTTGTTGGACAATGGCACACCCAGAAGCCATAGAGTGTTGCTAAAAAATTTTCAGAGCCAAGGATAGGATACCTTCCAGTGAGTTGTTGACCAGGGAGGTCCCTGATGCCCCCCAAAACATTACAGGCCATTGCCAAGGCCCTTGGTTTCCCACTAAGAATAGATGGTAAGACCCTATTGCTGTAGACTCCACATGCTTGGGCTGCAAGGTCACTGAAAAATCCTGCTGGAGCTGAGCTGAAAATCTCCTCCTGTAGACTAGCTGACAGCAAGCTGAAAAAACCTATGCTGCATCTAGCTCCATGGGAGAGAGACAGAAGTTATCAGTGGAAATAAACAACAGTGGACACTGCAAGCCTTAAGTTTGGCCAGCCAGGCCAAATGAGCCAATGGGTGCAATAGTGGCATGTCTGTTATGGGGGAAATCAACTGTTCTCTACTTGGACTGGAATCCTACTTTATGGGAGGGAATGCATGCCCGATACTGAAAACCTATGATGGGGAAAGTCACAAGCCCTAGGAGTCTAATGCCTGCTGATGTCTGACTAAATACACTATGCTCACCAAACTTCCCACTAAACACTTCTCTTAATGTTCATACTCATATATTAATGCTATTCTTACTTTGGTTAGAGAAGCTTCTCTTTTCAGATGGCAGTGACCCCTGGGATGGCTCAAAAGGCATCATTGTGCTGAGAGGATGTGACAGAGGAGTGTTCAGCACTGAACATCTCTATCACATCTTCCAAGACTCAGGGTCCATTGTGGAAGAGGTGGTGGAAAGAATGTAAGAGCCAAAGGCAGGGTAGGACTCCTTACAATGCATTCTTCCAGACACAAAATAACCTGGATATCCATGATCTCACAGTGCTTGACACTACCTACACAAGACCATCATAATAGGAGGAAAAGATGATGACATCAAAATAAATGAAAGATTGATTGAGAGAGGGAGGGGATATGATGGAGAGTGGAGTTGTGAAGGGGAAAATGTGTGTGGGGGAGATTACCATGGTTTATTGTCTATAATTATGGACATTGTTAATAAAAAATTAATTTTAAAAACTCAGCTTAAAAAAGAAAAAGGTCACTAATACACTGAATTTTGTTATAATTTCATCATTTTTCTAATGTTTTAGATTTGATATGAAAATAATTTGTACATTAAAATGAGTTTAAATTACCTTTGCAATCGATTCTCCTTATAAAAATTATTTTACAGATAATACTGAGATAAATACCCTTTGATTATTTCTCCTCTAATACTCCCTTTCTTTTTCATCTCTCTAAGAGCATTTACCACTATCAGTGTAATGTATATGCTTCCAGAGTTTTCTATAGAATTACTCATGGAAAAAATATGAGTGGATATATTTTAAAACTAATAATGCATACATTATTTCACTTAACAATATTACTTAGAGAATTCTTTTAAAAATTTTTTTTGTTCATTTTTATTTAGTTAGTTGACAGCGACAGAGAGAAAGAGGCAGATAGAGAAAGAGAGAGAGAGTGGGAGTGCCAGGGCCTCCAGCCACTGCAAATGAACTCCAGACGCGTGCGCCCCCTTGTGCATCTGGATAACGTGGGTCCTGGGGAATCAAGCCTTGAACCAGGGTCCTTAGGCTTCACAGGCAAGCACTTAACCGCTAAGCCATCTCTCCAGCCCACTCAGAGAATTCTTGATGTCAGTACAAATAGGTTTACCTTATTTTAGAAAATTTCAGCTTGATTTTTCATAGAAAAAAAAGTAAAATTATTTATTTAGCCATTCCTGTTTTCATAAATATTTAGACTGGTTTCAGTTCACAGTTATAAGTAACATTGCCATCAATCATTGTCCTTGCTTCCTTGGGCAGACAATAAACTGCTCCTGGGGTGGATTATAGCACATTTCGAGGTGATCGGTGTGCAAGGAAAACTCCACAGAGGTTTCACTTGTCAGGTTGGGATGTACATACTCCTTGAATTTAAGTTTTGCATCCAGGGGAGGTCAAGTAGCAGCTTACAGAAATCTGGACCATCTTCGAAATTCATCTGTGAACTGCTAGTTGATATTTTTGGCTCATTTTTTTCAATTTTTTTCTTTACATGATTTAGTTTTAACTTTGTTATTGCTTCCTGGAGTCTTCCTGTTATTGCCTTCCCAGGAATGGCTGTCCTGTTACTTGTCTTTTCACTTTTCTGGTGCATTGGTCATTCAGATCTTTTACCTGGCTTTTGCTTGTGTGGTTGGGGTGTGAGTGTATAGGTCATACTTGCATGTGTGTAGATGAGTGCATATGCACATGTGGCAACATGCATCTGGCAACCAAGAGGTTGGTGTTGGGTAAAGTCTTCCTCAGTCACTCTCCACTTTACTCTTTGAGACAAGGCCTCTCACTGAATCTGAAGTTTCCCTGTTTGGCTAGACAAGCTAGCCCATGAACCTCAGGATTCCCTATCTCCATGGGCTTTGGTGATCCAAACTGAGGTCCTCACACTTGCACAGGAAACACTTGGCCCACTGAGCCATCTCCCTATCCCTGGCTTGAATTTTAGGTTTCATTTCACCCAGCTGTCCCAATTCCGCAGTCATACGTATTTGTCAACATTTTCTTCTAGTAATTTCCTAACATTAAGAAAAGTTAAGTCTTTAAAACTTTTTCTAAACTAAAGTTTTATTTGTTTTGAGAGAGAGAATGGGCACATCAGGGCCCCTAGTCACCTGCAAATGAACTCTAGGTGCGTGTGCCCTCTTGTGCATCTGGCTTATGTGAGTACTGAAGAATCAAACCGGTATCCTTAGGCTTCACAGGCAAATGCCTTAACTATTAAGCCATCTCTCCAGCCCAAGTTAAGTTAAAAAAAAAATTGGGGGCTGGAGGGATGGTTTAGCGGTTAAGGCACTTGCCTGCAAAGCCAAAGGACCCAGGTTCAATTCCCCAGGACCCATGTTAGCCAAATGCACAAAGGGGCACACGTGTCTAGAGTTCATTTACAGTGGCTGGAGGCCCTGGCGTGCCCATTCTCTCTCTCTCTCCCCCTGTTTCTCTGTCAAATAAATAAATAAATAAATAAATAAAAATAAAGCATTAAAAAATTTTAACTTATTATTATTTGTGGAGGGGGGACTTGCCACTGCAAATAAATTCCGGATGTATACACCATTTTATGCATCTGACTTTATGTGGGTACTAGGGAATTGAATCCAGGTTACACTTTTATGAATGGTATAAGATCAAATCTAACTTTTTTTTGATTTTTTCGATTTTTCAAGGTAGGGTCTCCCTCTACCGCAGGTTGACTTGGAATTCACTGTGTCGTCTTATGGTGGCCTCTAACTCATGTGGATCCTCCCATCTCTGTCTCCCACATGAGAACTGGGATTAAATGCATGTGCCACCATGCCTGGCTAACTTTGTTGTTGTCTTTTTCTTTTTAATGCTTAATTGGTTTTCACTGATTTGAAATAATGAATCATTTTACTCATTGACTGGGAATCATAATCAGCACATTTTGTGTTTGCCATACACGTGTGTACATACACATTTATCTTAAGGGTCTTAGGTTATTTCTGTGATTTCCCCCCATTTTACAAGGAAACTGAGACACAAAAATATTAACTAGCCTGTTCACTTGCACATAATCAAGAGGCTGTACAACACAGCATGACAGCCAAGAGAAGGACATAGAATCTGTGTCCTTAACAACTATCTTTGAAAACTCCTGCTGATGTGACTATTCCTGAACTATTCTGTCTTCAGACTTTGTGTATTATTGCATTACCATTTCATTGCCCAAACTACAGTAAACAAATATGCTTGATATTTATTGATGGTCCCTTAGTTACCCTTACCTTAGTTACTCTTATTCATCTAATCATTCTTATAATTTTGAATATCCTAAAAAGTTTAGTTATCTCTTTATATGTTGGATGAGATTGCATTGGAATTATATTTGCAACTAGAGGGATAGTTAAAAAATATTGACGTTTAAATCAATGAATGTAGGTGAGTGAGGTGGCCCATTGCTATAGTCCCAGCATTAGCAAGAGGAAGGCAGTAGGATCAGCAGTTTAAGATCAACCTTAGCTGCATAGTGAGCTTGAAGTCAGTCTGGGCTACATGAGACTCTATCTCAAAAACAAACAAACAAACAACCCCTAAAAATAAAATTCTGTGAATATGGCATATTTCTTTCTCTATTCAAACCATTATTTTTTTCAATTAGGTTTTATACTTTTTTTTTTTTTTTTTTACTATAGAGGCTTATTTCTATTCATTTTGTTTTTGTTGCAATTGGGCATTTTCTTCCCCCAATTGTGCTTTGAAAACAAGTGATGCATGGGCTAGAGAGATGGCACTTGCCTGTGAAGCCTAAGGAACCAAGTTTGATTTCCCAGTACACATCTAAGCCAGATACACATGATGGCACATGTGTCTGGAGTTTGTTTGCAGTGGCTGGAGGCCCTGGTACACCCATTCTCCCCCTACCCTCACTCTCTCTCATAAATAAAAAAAAAGTGACACAATAAAATGGAATTTTTTAGGTTGGTTTTATACCTTATATTATTTTTGAACTCTTTTCTTGGTTATAGGTTTTTACTTGATTATAGTGAACTGTCTAGCCATATGATGATGTGTGCTATAAATAAGAGTAATTTGTCTCTTGGTATACAATGTATATGCCACTGAATGTGTTCTACTTATGGCATTCCATTGGCTAGCATGTCCACTAATGTCGCACAGTGGCAGTGACGGTGGCTAGCATGTCCACTGATGTCGCACAGTGACAGTGATGGTGACTAGCTTGTCCACTGATGTCGCAAAGTGACAGTGACGGTGGCTAGCATGTCCACTGATGTCGCACAGTGACAGTGACGGTGACTAGCATGTCCACTGATGTCGCACAGTGGCAGTGATGGTGACTAGCATGTCCTCTGATGTCAACAGTGGCAGTGACAGTGACTAGCATGTGCTCTGACGTCGCACAGTGACAGTGATGGTGACTAGCATGGCCTCTAATGTCGCACAGTGACAGTGACGGTGGATAGCGACGTCACACAGTGGCAGTGACGGTGGTTAGCGACGTCACACAGTGGCAGTGACAGTGGTTAGCATGTCCTCTGAGGTCACACAGTGGCAGTGACGGTGGTTTGCATGTCCTCTGACGTCACACAGTGACAGTGACGGTGGTTAGCATGTCCAGTGATGTCGCACAGTGGCAGTGATGGTGGTTAGCATGTCCTCTGATGTGGCACAGTGACAGTGATGGTGGTTAGCATGTCCGCTGATGTCACACAGTGGCAGTGACGGTGACTAGCATGTCCACTGATGTCACACAGTGGCAGTGACGGTGGTTTGCATGTCCTCTGACGTCACACAGTGACAGTGACGGTGGTTTGCATGTCCACTGATGTCGCACAGTGACAGTGACGGTGGTTTGCATGTCCTCTGACGTCACACAGTGACAGTGACGGTGGTTAGCATGTCCACTTAAGTCGCACAGTGGCAGTGACGGTGGTTAGCATGTCCACTGATGTCATGCAGTGACAGTGACTAGCATGTCCACTGACATCGCACAGTGGCAGTGACACTGCTTAGGATGTCCTCTGACGTCGCACAGTGGCAGTGACAGTGGTTAGCATGTCCTCTGATGTCGCACAGTGGCAGTGACAGTGGTTAGCATGTCCTCTGATGTCGCACAGTGGCAGTGACAGTGGTTAGCATGTCCTCTGATGTTGCACAGTGGCAGTGACGGTGGCTAGCATGTCCACTGATGTCGCACAGTGACGGTGGCTAGCATATCCACTGATGTCACACAGTGACGGTGGTTAGCATATCCACTGATGTCGCACAGTGACAGTGACGGTGGCTAGCCTGTCCACTGATGTCTCACAGTGACAGTGACGGTGGTTAGCATGTCCTCTGATGTCACACGGTGATAGTGACGGTGGTTAGTATGTCCGCTAATGTCGCACAGTGACAATGACGGTGGTTAGCATGTCCACTGATGTCACACAGTGGCAGTGACGGTGGCTAGCATGTCCACTGATGTCACACAGTGGCAGTGATGGTGGTTAGCATGTCCACTGATGTCACACAGTAGCAGTGATGGTGGTTAGCATGTCCACTGATGTCGCACAGTGACAGTGACGGTGGTTAGCATGTCCACTGATGTCGCACAGTGATAGTTACGGTGACTAGTATGTCCACTGATGTCACACAGTGGCAGTGACGGTGGCTAGCATGTCCACTGATGTCGCACAGTGACAGTGATGGTGGCTAGCATGTCCACTGATGTCGCACAGTGGCAGTGACGGTGGTTAGCATGTCCACTGATGTTGCACAGTGACAGTGACGGTGGTTAGCATGTCCACTGATGTCGCACAGTGGCAGTGACGGTGGTTAGCATGTCCACTGATGTCGCACAGTGACAGTGACGGTGGTTTGCATGTCCTCTGATGTGGCACAGTGACAGTGATGGTGGTTAGCATGTCCACTGACGTCGCACAGTGACAGTGACGGTGGTTTGCATGTCCACTGATGTCGCACAGTGACAGTGACGGTGGTTTGCATGTCCTCTGATGTGGCACAGTGACAGTGATGGTGGTTAGCATGTCCACTGATGTCGCACAGTGACAGTGACAGTGGTTTGCATGTCCACTGATGTCGCACAGTGGCAGTGACGGTGGTTAGCATGTCCACTGATGTCGCACAGTGATAGTTACGGTGAGTAGTATGTCCATTGATGTCGCACAGTGACAGTGACGGTGGTTAGCATGTCCACTGATGTCGCACAGTGATAGTTACGGTGACTAGTATGTCCATTGATGTCGCACAGTGGCAGTGACAGTGGTTTCCATGTCCATTGATGTCGCACAGTGACAGTGATGGTGGTTTGCATGTCCACTGATGTCGCACAGTGGCAGTGACGGTGGTTAGCATGTCCACTGATGTCGCACAGTGACAGTGACGGTGACTAGTATGTCCATTGATGTCGCACAGTGACAGTGACGGTGGTTAGCATGTCCACTGATGTCGCACAGTGATATTTACGGTGACTAGTATGTCCATTGATGTCGCACAGTGGCAGTGACGGTGGTTAGCATGTCCACTGATGTCGCACAGTGATAGTTACGGTGACTAGTATGTCCACTGATGTCACACAGTGGCAGTGACAGTGGTTAGCATGTCCACTGATGTCGCACAGTGACAGTGACGGTGGTTTCCATATCCATTGATGTCGCACAGTGACAGTGATGGTGGCTAGCATGTCCACTGATGTCGCACAGTGACAGTAACAGTGGTTTGCATGTCCACTGATGTCACACAGTAACAGTGATGGCGGTTTGGAAGTCCACTGATGTTGCACAGTGACAGTGACGGTGGCTAGCATGTCCACTGATGTCGCACAGTGGCAGTGACGGTGGCTAGCATGTCCGCTGATGTCGCACAGTGGCAGTGACGGTGGTTAACATGTCCACTGATGTCGCACAGTGGCAGTGACGGTGGCTAGCATGTCCACTGATGTCGCACAGTGGCAGTGACGGTGGCTAGCATGTCCACTGATGTCGCACAGTGGCAGTGACGGTGGCTAGCATGTCCACTGATGTCGCACAGTGACAGTGACGGTGGTTAGCATGTCCACTGATGTCGCACAGTGGCAGTGACGGTGGCTAGCATGTCCACTGATGTCGCACAGTGACAGTGACGGTGGTTAGCATGTCCACTGATGTCGCACAGTGGCAGTGACGGTGGCTAGCATGTCCACTGATGTCGCACAGTGACAGTGACGGTGGTTAGCATGTCCACTGATGTCGCACAGTGGCAGTGACGGTGGCTAGCATGTCCACTGATGTCGCACAGTGGCAGTGACGGTGGCTAGCATGTCCACTGATGTCGCACAGTGGCAGTGACGGTGGTTAGCATGTCCACTGATGTCGCACAGTGGACAGTGACGGTGGTTAGCATGTCCACTGATGTCGCACAGTGGCAGTGACGGTGGTTAGCATGTCCACTGATGTCGCACAGTGACAGTGACGGTGGTTAGCATGTCCACTGATGTCGCACAGTGACAGTGACGGTGGCTAGCATGTCCACTGATGTCGCACAGTGGACAGTGACGGTGGCTAGCATGTCCACTGATGTCACACAGTAGCAGTTTGCATGTCCTCTGACGTCACACAGTGACAGTGACGGTGGTTTGCATGTCCACTGATGTCACACAGTGGCAGTGACGGTGGTTAGCATGTCCACTGATGTCGCACAGTGACAGTGACGGTGACTAGCATGTCCACTGATGTCACACAGTGACAGTGACTAGCATGTCCACTGGCGTCACACAGTGACAGTTACGGTGGTTAGCATGTCCACTGACGTCACAACGTTGCAGTGACGGTGGTTAGTGATGTTACACAGTAGCAGTGACGGTGACTAGCATGTCCACTGATGTCACACAGTGGTAGTGACAGTGGTTAGCATGTCCTCTGACGTCACACAGTGGCAGTGACAGTGATGAGCATTTCCTCTGACGTCACACAGTGGCAGTGACGATGGTGTGCATGTCCTCAGACATCACACAGTGACAGTGATGGTGGTTAGCATGTCTTCTGACGTCACACAGTGGAAGTGACGGTGGTTAGCATGTCTTCTGATGTCACACAGTGGCAGTGATAGTGGTTAGCATGTCCTCTGACGTAACACAGTGGCAGTGATGGTGGCTAACATGTCCGCTCATGTCACAGTGGCAGTGACAGTGGCTAGCATGTTCACTGGATGTTTGTCCATTTCTCCCACCTTGTTTGTGACAAGTCTGTCTTGGTTTTAGCCTGTTGTAAAGGCCAAACAAGCTGGCGCACGAGTTTGGCTTTCCTTGACTGTCGCCCATTGCTGCAGGCACATTGGGATTACAGTCACATGTGCCAGTTTGTAGCCGGCTGTACATGGATGCTGGGGACCCTGACTGACTCTGGAGTGCAGGCTGCTGAGCAAGTGCCTTTAACTCCTCAGTCCCTGCCTCAACTCCTTTTTCTGCTGTTTTGGTTTTTAATCAGAGGTTGATAATTGTTGCCTACAAAATTTGTGGGCATGTTAATTTTTGGAGTTGTTAAATCCTGTATACTCTTCAAAGTTTTTCTTTTCTCTTTTTCTAAACATTTTTTTATTGACATCTTACAAAATTATAGACTTGATAATTCTCTCCCCTCCCTCACTTTCCCCTTCACAAATCCACTCTCCATCATACCCCTCCCCACTTAATCTCTCTTACTTTTGACATCATCATCTTTTCCTCATATTATGAGGGTCTTGTGTAGGTAATACCAGGCACTGCAAGGTCATGGTTAGCCAGGCCACTTTGTGTCTTGAAGAGTACACTGTAGGCAGTCCTACTCTTCCTTTGGCTCTTACACTCTTTCTGCCACTGCTTCCCCAGTGGATGCTGAGCATTGGAAGGTGTAATACAGATGTTTCAGTGCTGAACACTCCTCTGTCACTTCTTCTTAGCACTATGGTGCCTATTGAGTCATCCCAGAGGTCACTGCCATGGGAAAAGAGATGCCTCTCTAACCAAAAGTGAGAGTAGCATTAGTATATGAGTATGAATGTTAAGAAAAGTGCTTACCAGGCAGTTTGATTAGCATAATATATGCATTTAACCAGACATGAGCAGGTGTTACATCCCTAGGGCTCATGACCTCTCCCAACATAGGCTTTTGGCTAAGTTTTCAGTACTAGGCATGTATTCCCTCCCATGAAATAGGCCTCCAGTTCAATTAGTGAGCAGTTGGTTTCCCCCATAACAGAAGTGCCACTATAACACCTCTTGGCTCATTTGACCTGTCTGGCCAAACTTGAGGCTTGTGGTGTCCACTGTTTTCACCACTGATGACTTCTTTCTCCATTAAGGCTGCATGCTGTGAAACTTTTTCCAGCTTTCTATCAGCTGGTCTACAGGAGGAGGTTCTCAGCTCAGCCCCAGCTTGATTTCTCAGTAACCTTGCAGCCCAGGCATGTGAAGTTGTCAGCAATAAGGTCTTATCCTCTATTTCTGGTGGGAAAACAAGAGCCTTTGCATTGACCTGTAAGGTTTTGAGAGCATAGGGACCTCCACTGCCAACAACTCACTGGATGGTATCCCATCCCTGGCACTGAAATTTTTCTAGTAGTAATTTATGTCTTCCAGGTGTGCTAATGTCCAAAAAAGTAGGTTTCCATATGGCTTTTTCATAACTTCTTAAATTTCAATTAACCTACCCCTAGTTTCCTTTACTCAGTCTCTTCCCCTGACTTCATTTAGGCCATTCCACCCCCAGTAATCTGTTCATCTACTTATGTATATACAATACAATCCCCTTAAGTCTTCCCCTCTTTTTCCTCCCTTATAACCCTCCCTAGCTTACTGCCTTTTGCTACTGATTTTTACTCCAATGCTTGTATAAGTCTAAATATTTGTAGCTAGGATTCACACATGAGACAGAAGATGCAGCATTTGGCTTTCTGGGCCTGAGTTACCTTACTTAGTATAATCCTTTCCAGGTCCATCCATTTCCCTGTGGATTTCATAATTTCACTTTTCTTTACCTCTGAATAGAACTCAATTAATAAATGTACCACATCTTCATTATCTACTCATCAGTTGAGGGATATCTAGGTTGGTTCCTTTTCCTAGGTATTATGAATAGAGTGGCAATAAACATGGATGCACAAGTATCTCTAAGGTAGTGAGTCCTTAGGATACATGCCTAGGAGTGGTATAGCTGGGTCGTATGGTAAATCTATTTTTAGCTGTCTCGAACCTCCACACTGTACCATTTTACATGGCTGTACCAGATTATATTCCCACCAACAGAAGGGTTTCTCTTTTTCCACATCTTTACTATCATAATAAGTGCTTTTTTTGTTTTCTTTTTTGTTCTTTTTTAAAGACAGAGTGTCCCTCTAGCCCAGGCTGACCTAGAATTCACTATGTAGTCTCACTCTGCCTTGAACTCACAGTGATTCTCCTGCCTCTGCCTCTTGAGTTCTGAGATTAAAGGCATGTGCTACCACACACAGTCCTCATTTGTTTTCTTGATGATAGCCATTCTGACAGGAGTGACGTGGGATCTCAAAGTAGTTTTAATTTGTATTCCCCTGATGGCTAAGGTTGTAGAACTTTTTTTTAGATGCTTATATTTCATCTGTATTTCTTCTTTTGAGAATTCTGTATTTAGTTCCATAGCCCATATTTTAATTAGGTTGCTTGATTTCTTATTACTTAGTTTTTTGAGTTCTTTGTATATGCTGGACATTAATCCTCTGTCAGTTGTATAGCTGGCAAAGATTTTCTCCCATTCTATAGGCTGCCTCTCTGCTCTATTCACAGTGTCCTTTGCTGTACAAAAGCTTTTTAATTTCATGAAGTCCCAGTGGTTGATTAATGGTTTTATTTCCTGGGCAAATGGAGTTATATTCAGAAAGTCATTGCCTATGACAATATGTTGAAGTGTTTTGCTGAGTTTTTCCTCTAGCATTTTCAGAAGTTCAGGTCTGATATTAAAGTCTTTGATCCATTTGGACTTGATTCTTGTGCATGGAGAGAGATAGGGATCTATTTTCATCCTTCTACATATACATATGCAGTTTTCCCAGCACCATTTGTTAAAGAGGCTGTCTTTTCTCCAATGAATATTTTTGGCATTTTTGCCAAGATCAAGTGGTTGTTGCTGCCTAGACCTGGACTTCCATCTGGGTCCTCTATTCTTTTTTTTTTTTTTTTTTTTTTTTTTTTTTGGTTTTTTGGGGTAGGGTCTCACTCTGGTCTAGGCTGACCTGGAATTAACAGGGTGACCTCAAACTCATGGCAATCCTCCTATCTCTGCCTCCCAAGTGCTGGAATGAAAGGCGTGTGCCTCCATACCCAGCTTACCTCTGTTCTTTTCCATTGATCTACATATCTGTTTTTGTGTCAGTATCATGCTGTTTTTGTTACTATGACTCTGTAATATAGCTTAAAATCTGGTACGGTGCTACCACCAGCCTTATTTTTGTTGCTCAAAATTGTTTTGGGGGCTGGAGAGTTGGCTTAGCAGTTAAGTGCTTGCCTGTGAAGCCTAAGGACCCTGGTTCGAGGCTCGATTTCCCAGGACCCACATCAGCCAGATGCACAAGAGGGTGCACGCGTCTGGAGTTCATTTGCAGTGGCTGGAGGCCCTGGTGCACCCATTCTCTCTCTCTCTATCTCTCTCTGCCTCTTTCTGTCTTTGTCTGTTGCTCTCAAATAAATAAATAAAAATAACAACAAAAAAAATTTAAAAAAATTGTTTTGGCTTTTCAAGTTTTTTGTGCTTCCAAATGAATTTTTAAATTATTTTTTCTATTTCTGTGAAGAATGCCATTGGAATTTTGATGAGGATTGCATTAAATGTGTAGATTTCTTTTGGTAAGATTGACATTTTCACAATATCGATTCTTCCAACCAAAAACATGGGGTGACTTTTTATTTCCTAGTGTCTTCTGCAATTTCTCACTTGAGTGTTTTAAAGTTTTTTTTTTTTAACATTACAGATGTTTTATTTTTATAAAATATGACTACGAATAAAAATATCATAGTAGTTGCTCTAGCAGATATTCTGTTACATGTATAACCACATTCATTTTGTAAAGTTAAATATATCTTTTGAGAAATGTAATTATTTTAGCTACATTAGTTACACAGTTGGCCTTTGATGGTCATAAATTTAACATTACAGATTTTGAAAATTGTCAATGATCCATGTGAAATCCACTATGAAGTGGGTTCTAATTATGAGGAAACATAAAATGAAAAGAACATGCTAAAAGGACAAAGTTCAGAGTAAGTCACTTGACTGGCAAGTGATCCTTGCTGGATCATAAAGATTGACATTATAACCTTCCTAAAAGGTTTGATAAATTTGAATTCAAACAGCACTCTAGATATATATCTGAAAAGGACCAGTGGAAACTTAATTATGGAAATTAATCCTACTTAAGAAAGGTACCTTAGAAAATAAAGAAAGAAGTAAGAAAAAGTAAAATGATACATTTGGCAGGAAAGACATGATACATTAAATGAGTGATGTTCTCACCCAACATGAATGTGACATCTGCACATTTTTACTCTTGCATATAAAATTCATCAGCTTCTCTAACTCAATGAAATGATAATACCAAAGTAACTTAACATTTTCCATTCCTGTCTATAACACAGCAGGGGCCAAAGCAAAACATAAATGGTGGTAATTTATGGTGAGTAAGAATAAGAATTGTATTTAAGATTATGAAAAGAAATCTTACATAAGGAACAACTTCTTAATGTCTAATTAAATATCTAGTATATATTTTCTATTTTTAGAGGGGGGGAGTAAATGGGGAGCGTTAGACCCAGGGCCTCTAACCACTGCAAAGGAATTCCAGATGCATGTGCCACCCTTGTACAACTGACTCATGTGGGTACTGGGGAATCAAACCTGGGTCCTTAGGCTTTGGAGGCAAGAAAATTAACCACCAAGCCATCTCTCTAGCCCTCCTAGTATTTTTATACACCTGACTGACTGCCTAAATATTCACCTTCAGTATATACTGGAGATTTAATAATCATTATGTTTATTAGTTCATTCATTTTTATTAAACCTTTATTTGCAATGTTGATGAAAATCAAAAACCTTGATTTTTCTTTGCTTCTTTTATTATTTTTCATTTCAAATCATTCAATCTGATTTGTTGTCCTATGTACATTGTTCCCTCATATAAAACAAGAGCATTTATAGGTGTCCTACCCTTCAGTGATATAATAAGTAAAGGGCTGAAATACTTAATGAAGGTGAAACAAATATTATAAGTCACCATTCTTTATAGGAGTAGGAAATGTCAAATGTTGAGAACAAAGATACTAGAGTGGAGAGATAATAAGATTGTCATGAGTTCTGTATCAACCTGGGATACCATGAGATATTTTCTCAGAAACAATTCAACCGATAATTGAAAGAATACCACAAAAATTTTATTCGCGGAAGAGAAAGATTGTTAGACCCACAAGTTGGTGCATTTTGCACAGAGACATTGCCTCTCCCCCATAACTGACTACTGCCCCTGTAATGTATGACCCACAATCCCCATGGGGTTGACCTGCATCCTCAATGAGGAAGGCCTCTTCAGAAAAGGGGCAGAGAGGAGGGAAAGGGCGGCACCAACATTTGATGTCTACATACAAAATATTTCCATATCTAATAAGAAAAAATGAAAAAAAAAAGAATGATGGATTTCAGTCTAGGCCTCAGAGTGTTTTAAAGTTTTCATTGAAGAGATTCTTCACTTCCTTGGTTAGGTTTATTCCAAACTATTTATTTATTTATTTATTTGTTTGTTTTGAGGTGATTGTGAATGGGAGTGATTCCCTAATTAAGAAATGTCAGCATGTTTGGTTTTAGTATGTTATGTAAGAGAGCTACTGATTTCTGTGTGTTTATATTGTATACTGCTACATTGCTGAAAGTGTTTATCCGCTCTAACAGTTTGCTGGTACAGCCTTTAGGGTCTTTTGTATATGGAATCATATAATGATAATTTAAACTCTTTCTCTTTTATGTGTGTCTCTTGACTTGTTGCTATAGCTAAGACTTCCAGTATTCTATTAAATAAAAGTAGGGACAGTAGAACCCTAGTCTTGTTCCTGATTTTAGTGGAAAAGCTTCAAGTTTCCCCCCATTTAGTATTATATTAGCTGTAGGTTTGTCATAAATAGCCTTTATTATGTTAAGGTATGTTCCTTCTGTTCCCAGTTTCTGTAGTAGTTTTACCATGAAGGGATGTTGGATTTTGTAAAATGCATTTTCTGCATCTGTTAAGATGATCATGTGATTTTTGTCCTTCAGTCATTTATATAGTGTATTACATTTATCAATCTGTGTATGTTGAACCATCCCTGCATCTCTGGGATAAAGCCTACTTGGTTGGGGTGAATGATCTTTTTGATATATTTTCGTATTCCATTTGCCAATATTTTGTTGACAATTTTTGCATCTAGGTTCATGAGGGAGATTGTCTGTAATTTCCTTTTTTGTTCTGTCTTTGTCTGGGTTTGGGATCAAGGTGATGCTGGCTTCGACAGAAGGAGTTTGGTAGAATTCCTTCCTTTTCTATTTTATGGAAAAGTTTAAGAAGCCATGGTGTTAGTTCTTCCATGAAGGCCTGGTAAAATTCACCAGTGAATCCATCTGAGCCTGGACTTTGGGAGGTTGGGAGACTTTTTTTTTTTTCTTTTAACTTCTTGAATCTCTGTACTTGTTATAGGTCTAATTATATGGTTTATCTCTCTCATCTTGATTTAATTTTGTTAGTTCATATAAATCAAGGAAATCATCCATTTCTTTCAGATTTTCAAAGTTAGTGAGTATATATTCTTAAAGTATATCCTTATGATTTTCTGAATTTCTTTGGTATATGTTGTAATGGTGCTTTTTTCATCACTAATTTTATTAATTTGTGTCTCTTCTCTCTTTTAATCAGGTTTGCTAAAGGTTTATCAATCTTGTTTATGTTTTCAAAGAACCAACTCTTTGTTTTATTGATTCTTTGTATTTTTTTTTTTTTTGGTTTCTATTTCATTAATTTCTGCCCTAATCTTTGTTATTTCTTCTTGTCTACTGAATTTTGGTTTGTCTTGTTCTTTTTTCCAAAGCCTTGAGGTGAAGCATTAAGTTGTTTACTTGCTACTTTTCTAATTTCTTAATATAGGCACTTAAAGCTATAAATTTCCCTCTCAGGACTGCTTTCATTGTGTTCCAAAGGTTTTGGTATGTTGTGTTCTCATTATCATTTGATTCTATGATTTTAATTTATTTTTTATTATTGACAAGTTCTATGATAACAGACAATAAACCATGATAATTTCCTCCCTCCTTGCTTTCCCCTTCACAACTCTACTCTACATCATTTTTATGATTTTTTTTGGTTTCCTTCTTGATTTCTTCATAGACTCACTCATCATTTAGTAGTGTACTATTTAGTTTCCATAATTTTGTGTATGCTCTGTAGCTTTTCTTGCTGTTGATTTATAAATTAAAATCATTGTGATCCATAGTTTGCAAGGAATTATTTGTTTTCCTGTATTTGTTAAGATTTGCTTTGTGTCCTAATATATGATCTATTTTAGAGAATGTTCCATGTGCTGTTGTAAAGAATGTGTATTCTGCAGCATTTGGATGAAATGTTCTCAGATATCTATTAGATCTATTGGTTGTATGAGTTCATTTAATCGAGATACTTCTCTATTATTTGTTGTTGGGATGACCTGTCAATTAATGAGAGTGATGTATTGAAGTCACCCACTACAATTATTTGATGTTACTTGTGACCTAATAGCATTGGTTTGATGAAATTGAAAGCTCCCATGTTAGGTGCATATATGTTTAGGATTGTAATGTCCTCCTCTTGGAGTGTTCCTTTAATCAATATAAAGTGACCTTCTTTATCTTTCCTAACTAATGTCGGTCTGAAGTTTATCCTGTCAGATATTAGGATAGCAACACCTGTTTGTTTTCTAAGCCAATTTCTAAAATATCATTTTTCATCCTTTCACCCTAAGATAGTGTCTGTCTTTTATGTAAAGGTGAGTTTCTTGGAGGCAACAAAATTCCCAGTCTGCAAGCCTATGTCTTTTGGTTGGGGTATTGAGGCCATTGATACTGACAATTATTATTAAAAGGTATGCATTTATTCTTGTTTTGTAGTTCTTCCTGTTTTTCCTTTACTCTCTTTTGTTAATTATTATTTCAGTATAGTTTAGTTTTTCCTATTTCCTTATGTGTGTGTTTTTCTTTCTTTTCAGTGTGAAGGATCCCTTCAGGTATATTCTGTAGACTTGGTTTAGTGTTCATATATTCCTTTAGTTTGTTTTTGTTGTGGAATGTCCTTACTGCTCTATTTGGATGGATAGCTTTGCTGAATAAAGTAGTCTTGATTGACAATTGTTATCTTTCAGAACTTAGAATACATCATTCCAAGCCCTTGGTGTTAGTGTTGAGTAATCTTCTATTATCCTGATGGGTTCGCCTTTATATGTGACTTGTTTTTTCTCTCTGTTTTCAATATATTTTCTTTGGTTTGTGTGTTTTGTAGTTTAATTATGATAAAGTAGTGAGAAGTTCTTTCCTGATTTTGTCTGTTTGGCATTCTATAGTCTTCCTATATCTGTACTGGCATCACTTTCTGTACTTCGGGGAAGTTTTCTTCTATGATTTTGTTGAAAATACCTACTATACCCTTGGAATGAAATCCTTCTCCTTCTACTATACCCTGAATTCTTATATTTGATTTCTTCATAGTGTCTTGAAATTCCCATTCATGCCTTTCTGTTAGTTTATCTTTCTCTGTGTTGGACTTTATTAGATCTGCCACCTGCTCTTCTAGTTTAGATATTCTGTTAGATATTCTCCTTGATCCATTCTACTGGTGAGAGTTATTACAGAGTTTTGTATTTGACTTACTGTGTTTTTCATTTGTAGCATTTCTGATTGGTGCTTTTTCATTATTTCTATTTCCTTACTCGTGTCTTATATTGACCTCTTTATTTCATTAAGTTGGTTTCCTGTGTTCTTTTAGGATTCCTTCAGGTATTTTTTTCTTCTTTAATTCCTTTAATTTCTCCTTTGAACATAGATATAATCATTTTTTGAATTATTTTTCAGGCATTTCATCTAAATTAGTCTCACTGGAGGTTATTTCTGATGGATTTATAATTTTTAAAAAATATTTTATTTTTATTTATTTATTTCATAACAACAGAGAGAGAGAGAGAAAGAGGCAGATAGATAGAGAGAGAATTGGTGTGCCAGGGCCTTCAGCCACTGCAAACGAACTCCAGATGCATGCTCCCCCTTGTGCATCTGGCTAACGTGGGTCCTAGGGAATTGAGCCTCGAACTGAGGTCCTTAGGCTTCACAGGCAAGCGCTTAACTGCAGAGTCATCTCCCCAGCCCGGATTTATAATTTTTTGTGGAATTGTGTTATCTTTATTTTTGTATTTCTTGTATTATAATGTAGAGATTTTTGCATCTTGAGTTAATTTGATGTTTGGTTTTCTAATTATCTGTAGTATTCTTAGATATGCACCTCTGATGTTATATGTCTTCAGGGTAGGAGTTTTGGGTTCCAGGTGTGACTCTTATATTACTCCCAGAGTAATAGCAGAAGTGACTCTAGGTGTTGAATTTGCCTGCTATGCAAGTTTCCTAGTAGGCTGGAAGGTGCAAATTACTGGCCAATTGTAAAATTAAACTGTGCAATATACACATTCAATCAAAACCAGCACAGAGTATTTATGCAAGAGTGGGGATTAAAACATACAGTCTAATAAAGTCAGTATGTTGCCCCACACCCTTAATTCTCTCAACTGGGAGGCTAAGATTTCTGATCTGAAAGGGGTTCCAGGTCAGCCTGGAGCTGAGTGGGACCCTGTCCCCAATGATGAAAGAAGAAGAAGACAAAGGCCCTATAAATCAGGAAATGTCAAAGGCAACAATAGTCACAATCAAAATACAGCTTATTTGAGAATGGTATACCTGACCAGGAATACATCAAACAAATTTAATGCATAACCTGTCCTGACATGGAAGGTGAGATTAGCACTTCCAGTGCTGGGATGGGTGGGTATGCAGACAAGGACAGCTGGCATTGCAGCAGGATTCTGGCTAGTTTCCTGCTTGCTAGAAGCTCTGGGTCTCTCCTGCTTCTCTGATATCATTGATAATTTCTTATACACCTTCACTTTTAGGTAGAAGAGTGTATTTTGGTGTTTTTCTGCTTATCTGCTGCTTTGGCATGGCTACTATTCCACCATCTTACCCAAGTCTCTCTCTCTCTTTTTTTTTTGGGGGGGGGGTTCGAAGTATGGTCTCACTCTAGACCAGGCTGACCTGGAATTCACTCTGTATTCTCAGGGTAGCCTCGAACTCACAGCAATCCTCCTACCTCTGCTTCCCGAGTGCTGGGATTAAAGGCGTGCACTACCACATCCGGCTTCATTTTGTTTTTATATTAAGTAGAAAACTGATATGAACACATCATGTATTGGTACCACTATTTCCATACTCCTTGCCCCCATTCTTCTGAGGACCCTCCTCAGTAGAATTGCTGGTATTCACCATGGGGTTGTGGGTTATGAGTTGTGAGAGCAGCAGTCAGTCATTTGGGGGTGAGGGTGGGAGAATGCTCTGAATATGACCTTCTACCCTGTGGCTCTTACAGTCTTTCCACTCCCTCTTCCACATAATTCCCTGAGCCATGGTGTGTGTGTGTTTTAAATCTACTTTAGGGTTATGCTGTCATCAGCTTCTGGATTTCTGCTTTGGTATATTTTGAGTATCCCCAGTGTCTGTCTCCATCATACTGGTGTGAGGTTTGCCATGGAAGCATCAGTATAGTTCATCTCACCAGTTCCTCTGTGGTTTCACCTGGGCCCAACTGATGTGTGTAGGGCATGGTTCATCTCTTGCCAGGAACTCATCTATCTTTTCTTATCTTGTTGGTAGAATTTGGTTGTCCTTGATTCTTGATGCCTTCTGAAAAACAGATTATCCAGTGGAAAGTGAGGACAGCATAGGTTAAATGGGATAAGTATTGCTAATTTAGAGAGATTTTGATGGCTGTAGTCTCTCTATTAGCCAAAGAATAGTGGGAGCTTCTTGTTGGAGTCCATAATCTTGATTTCCATAGGATTTTGACTTGCTTCTCATTTCCAGCTATGTTTTTTTTTCTTTTTTTTCTCTTTTTTTCCACTGAGCAGATCTTTTAGCCAACCTAGGATAGCAGTGTACCCTGCTTGCTCACCACATTTTTGGCCATTTTCCTCCAGCAGCTCATGTAGTACTTTCCAGCACTATGCAGGCTAACCATCTGGAAGATGGCTTCCTTCCAGATTCATCTGGACCTTCTTTTTCTTTTTTAATTTATTTTTTATTGACAACTTCCATAATTGTAGACAGTAACCCATGGTAATTCCATCCCTCCCTGAACTTTCCCCTTTGACACTCCACTCTCCATCATACTCCTGCCCCTTCTCAATAAGTCTCTCTTTTATTTTGATGTAATCATCTTTTCCTCCTATTATGATGGTATTGTGTAGGTAGTGTCAAACACTGCAAGGTCATGGATATCCAGGCCATTTTATGTCTGGAGGAGCATGCTGTTATGTGTCCTACCCTTCCTTTGGCTCTTACATTTTTTTTCTGCTGGCTCTTTTAATGTTCTGTGTCAGCAGTATGTGGTGTCTTCAGCAACAGGGACTTACCTTTTACCTTGGGCAGATAATCAAGTTCTTTGATAGAAGCCTGTCTTGTTTTGGGGACCTTGTAGGTCTCTCTGGTCAAAAGCTCAATGTGGGTAGCAACTGATTTCTGATACTGGGGGTTACAAGCCAGAGCCTAATGTTTTAGGGTTAGGGTTTATCCCACCCTCTCAGAGCCCTTCTTACCAGATAATCCCCCATACTCTTATTGAGAGTTATAGCTTTTAGTCTGCTATACCAGAAGAATGTTTCTTTGGTACCAATTCATTTTAGATTTCGTTTTGTCTGTATCTCCCTCTGACTTTTCATCGCCCCCCCCCCAACCCTTCTATCCTTATTAGCTGTTCCTCAAGTTGTCTGTCAGGTATGCTTGCAACTAAAGTTGATCCACGTTAGCAGCCACAGATAAAGGAGCACTTGTGGCATTTGTCTTTCTGTGCTTGTGAGTTTGCTTAGTATGTCTGTTCCAAGTACATCCATTTTCCTACAAATTTCATTATATTATTTTCCTTACTGCTGAGTAGAATTCCGTTGTATATATGTACCACATCTTCATTATCCAATCACCAAACGATGGGCATCTGGGTTGACTCTGGTTCTTAGCTGTTGCGAATTGAGTAGCTATGAAAATGTTTGAACAAATTTCTTTGCAGTGAAGAGTGGTGCCTTCAGAGTAGATTCCCAGTAGAGTAATGGCTGGGTACATTGGTAGCTCTATTTTTGTCTTTTTCAGAAGTCTTCATATTGATTTCCATAGTGGTTGTACAAGTTTGCTCTCCCACCAGCAGTGAATGAGGGGGTTCCTCTTTCCCTTCATCCTCACCAACATTTATTGTCATTTGATTTTTTTTTTTCAAGGTAGGGTTTCACTCTAGCTCAGGCTGACCTAGAATTCACTATGCAGTCTCAGGGTGGCCTTGAACTCATGGCGATCCTCCTACCTCTGCCTCCCAAGTGCTGGGATTAAAGGCATGTGCTGCCAGGCCTGGCTTCATTTGATTTTTTTAATGAGTGCCATCCTCACTGGAGTAAGGTAGAATCTCATAGTTGTTTTTGTTTTCATTTCCCTGATGGTTAAAGATGTTAAGATGTTGAACATTTCCTTGAGTGTGTATTAGCCATTTGTATTTCTTCCATTGAGAATTTCCTATTCAGTTCTCTGACCCATTTTATTTATTTATTTTATTTTATTATCAACTTCCATGATTGTAAACAATATCCCATGGTAATGCCCTCCCTCCCCCCCCACTTTCTCCTTTGAAATTCCACTCTCCATCATATCTTCTTCCCTCTCAGTCAGTCTCTCTTTTATTTTAATGCATCATAATTTCCTCCTATTATGATGGTCTTCTGTATGTAGTGTCAGGCACTGTGAGGTCATGGATATCCAGGCCATTTTGTATCTGGAGGAGCACGTTGTAAGGAGTCCTACCCTTCCTTTAGTTCTTACATTCTTTCTGCCACCTCTTCTGCAATGGATCCTGAGCCTTGGATGGTGTGATACAGATATTGCAGTGCTGAGCACTCCTCTGTCACTTCTTCCCAGCACCATGATGCCTTCTGAGTCATCCCAAGGTCACTGCCATCTGAAAAGAGAAGATTCTCTACGAAAAGTGAGAGTAGCATTAATATAAGGGTATGAACATTAACCAAAGTGCTTACTGGGCAGTTTGATAAGCATAGTATACACATTTAGCTAGAGAGCAGCAGATGTTATACCTCTAGGGCTCATGACTACCCCTGTTTTAAGTTTTCAGTATCAGGATGTATTTCCTCCCATGGAGCGGGCCCCCAGTCCAATTAGAGGACAGTTGGTTTCCACCATGACAGATATGTCACTATTGCACCGGTTGGCTCATTTGGCCTGGCTGGCAAAATATAAGGGTTGCAGTGTCCACTATTGAGTATCTTCACTGGAGATTTCTCTCTCTTCCATTGAACTGCATGCAGAATAGCTTCTTCCAGCTTTCTGTCAGCTGGTCTACATGGAGGAGGTTATCAGCTCAGTTCCATCAAGATTTCTCAGTGGCCTTGCAGCCCAAGTATGTGGAGTCTTCAGCAATAGGGTCTTACCATCTGTTCCTGGTGGGAAACCAAGGGCCTCGGCAATGGCCTGTAATGTTTTGGGGGTATCAGGGACCTCCCAGGCCAACAACTCACTGGAATGTATCCCATCCCTGGCACTGAAAGTTTTCTAGTACAATCTATGGCTCCTGAGTGTTCCATTATCCAAAAAAGTAGTTACAAATTATTTATTTATATCCTCTTAGATTTTGATTAGCCCCCCCCCCCTTTCCTTTACTCAATCTCTTCTGCTGGCCTCACTTAGGCCTTTTCACCCCCATTAATCTATTCTTCTACTTACACATATACAATACCATCCTATTAGGTTCCCCCTTCCTTCCTTTTTATTCGCTTTATATCTCTTTTCTAGATTACTGGCCTTTGCTACTGAGTTTTCTTCCTACTGACACAGAATTCCAATCATCTGTAGCTAGGATCCACATATGAGAGAGAACATGCAATGTTTGGCTTTCTGGGCCTGGGTTACCTTACTTAGTATAATCCTTTCCAGATCCATCCATTTTCCTGCAAATATCATAATTTCATTTTTCTTTACTGCTAAGTAGAACTCCATTGTGTAAATGTGCCATATCTTCATTATGCACTCATCAGTTGAGGGACATCTAGGCTGGTTCCATTTCCCAGCTATTGTGAATTGTCTGCCCCATTTTATAAAATGTATTTTATTTATTTATTTGTTTGTTTGTTTGTTTGTTTGTTTGAGAGAGAGAAAGAGGAAGGGAGGGAGGGAGGGAGAGAGAGAGAGAGAATGGGCAAACTAGGGCATCTAACCACTGCACATGAACTCCAGATGCTTGCACCCCTCTCCCCTTGTGCGTTTGGCCTATGTAGGCCCTAGAGAATTGAACTGGGATCCTTTGGCTTTGCAGGCAAATGCCTTAACCACTAAGCCATCTCTCCATCCCCTATGCCCCATTTTTTTGAGTGGGCTGTTTGATTTGTTTTTAAATTGCTTAGTTTTTTGAGTTCTTTGTAGATTCTAGATATTGGGCCTCTGTCAGTGGTATGGCTGGTGAAGATTTTCTCCCATTCTGTGGGTCGTCTGTTGGCTCTGTTTATGGTATTTTGTACAAAAGCTTTTTAGCTTCATGAGAGCCCACTGGTTGAGTGCTTAGTTTCCTGTGCTACTGGGGAATTGTTCAAGAAGTCTTTCCCCACTCCAATATCATGGAGAGTCGCCCCTATTTTTTCTTCCAGGCTTTTAAGAGTTTCAAGACTTATATTGAGGTCTTTAATCCATTTGTAGTTGATTTTTGTGCATGGTGAGAGGAGTGTGTCTAGTTTCATTTTTCTGCATGTGACTGTCCAATTTGTCCAGCACCATTTGTTGAAGATACTGCCTTTTCTCCAGTCTACATTGTTGGATTCTTTGTCAAAGATCAAGTTTCTATAGTTACTTGAACTAAGGACTATGTCCTTAATTGTGTTCCATTGGTCTGTATGTCTTTCTTTCTTCAGTGTTTTTTAAAAATTATTTTAACTTTTTCCTTAAATAAAACAATGAAGGAGGGAAAATCAAGCTTGAAACATAGTAACAATTATTTTAGGAAGATAGCTACCAAAATTTAAAGCACAAGCTATGTGTCCAGATGTAAAAAGTATTAAGGAATAAACCATAGTATCAAAGGATGAGGGAGAAAGCACCAAACACAAGATACAGTATGTCCAAACAACTTGAAATTATAATTTAAGGGTAAAAGATGAAAAACTATGCTCAGTTTGAGATAGATATTAAATGCACCTTTTCCTGTTTCTCCCAAGTAAAATCATAGTTTACTATTTAATTGTACCTCAAAGCTTTTCTCTCAGTACAAAGCAACCACTACATACACGTAAAATACCTATTTGTTAATGTAATAATTTCCCTGTCTCATCTGACGTGCAATGCCCATGACTCCAAAGACTACAACTTGGAGCAAATGTACACAGACTAAAAAAACCAACAATTCCAAGTTTCAAAACTTGCTCTTAAGATTATAGGGCACTCAGGTATTCGCTTCTCAGGAGGATGTTACATTTTCACTGATCATTACTCTACATCAGTACAACAAAGTAATTAACATTTACTAATTTCAAGGGATTAGAGATAAACTTTGAAAGTACTATTAATTTCTTAGTGGCTGTTATAATTAAGTTTGTGTCTACATTCTGCTGAAGACCTCTGTATAGCCTCAGCACTAACAAAGTCTAACAGGCTCCAATCTCAGGACCTTACCAGGTTAGATGGCACATTTTTAAAGAAGCCAATTACTTTAGTATAAGGCATTCAGAGCCCCAAATCACATCTTTATTTTTAGAACTGTATAAATGTGATCCAAATGTGTCTATTACTAGTTTTTCCAAAAGAACCATGCTAGAAATAAGCAAACTACATCTGCTCACTGATATGTATGGATGGACTCCCTAGATGTCCCACTAGGCTTAATTATAGACTACTCACAGTAATAGATTTTAGTATCACGTGTAGCATGATGTTAAGCTATTTAACTTTTGCATATACATGTTGCACTTCTGGTTGAAAATGGAGAAAAATTTGCAGCTTTACACTGTTAAGCTAGGTTGCATCCAGCCTTTTACACGGCATCAATATCAATGTCATCATCCTTGTTGTCAGACTTCACAGTTTCAACTTTTAGTACACTGACAGTCTTTGAATACACCATCTCAATATTTTCATCTTCATCTTCTTCCTCACCACCAGAAGATTCTTCCTCTGCTTCCTTCAATCACTATAAATGGTTCTGCTTTGATATGAGTCTCTTTGGCAAGGTCTTTGAGACATATTTTTTTAGAGGCCTATTCTAACCAGCTGATGATGACCTCTTCCTCTTAAAGGTCTGAGTCAGTCATCTCCTTCAAAATGTGTGGAATCTTGGAGATGAGCTGAGCTTGATGCATTACTACCACACACTCCAAAACCTTTTTGTGGTTGTCACAAAATCTTAGGAAGTGGCACCTGTGTTTCTTACTTCGCTCTCTAATCTTCTCATTAAAGAGAACTTCCCTCAGCACAAGAGGTCCCATGGCTTTTACATCTAGTCCTTCTGCTTCAGCAACAGTTTCTGTGTCAGCTGAGGCAGTGATGCTCTCTTTCCTTTTCTTAACAAAATCAAACAGGATATTGACACGCTCTTCCATCTTTCTTTTCCAAATCATCACTGAGGGTCAGAACTTTTGCGTAGTCACTGATTTCATCCATTCTGTGTCTCTGGGCTTCCTCAGTTGTATCTTCTCCCCAATCACCATCCCCCTCTTCTTCCACAGCATGTGGAGGAAGACTAATTTCATTTGGTGGTGAAGGTGGTCTTGTCTTACTGCTGGATACAGAGCCATTTTCCTTGTCTTTGTCCCTTCTATTTTTCTTTTCTTTCTCTTTCTTTCCTGTACCACTGTCATGGTTCTCATTTGTTTTTTTGACAATGAATGTACAGAGTTTATGATGTGTGTCAGGCATACCTCGAAAGCCACAAGCTTTACAAGAATTGCCTATTGTTTACTTCTATGTGTTGACATGCAGATCTGTTTCAGGAGTCTCACACTCAGGATAGAGGACAAATTTTTTAATGAGCCCATTCAACATGTCTTGCAGCTTATTTGCCTTATGAGATCCACTGACATGGTCATTCTCAACATCAAACTGTGTCTGTGCTCCCAGCTCACAACCAAAATATTTGGTGGGATACACTGGAGGCTGATTAAGCGCCTTTGCAACACCAACCATGTTGACTATAACTGACTTGATTCCATTTCCTTTGCCCTCAGCCTTGGGAATCAGACAGGGCATCTTGTAAGGATAGAAAGGGCTGACACGCTGCAGTTGATGTTGACAGACTTTTGGCTTATTAGTGACCTTATCAACAAGATGAAGAAATCTTTGGTTGCAACTTTTTGTTATCTTCTGTCTGGAGAAGGGATGACATAAATGACTGCAAGCATTTGTGTGGTCTCTGGCATGAAAAAGCTTTCACCCCTGAGGCTGTAAGCTTCTTGCTTGTATGCTGTGTTTCCCCAATACAGGTACGAATGGCTGTGCAACAGCTCGTTTTTGTCAAATAAAGACTTAAACCTAACGTGGCTCATCAGGGACTAGGAGGAAAAGATGCTGGAAACTGGGTCCAAAGCAGCAGGACATGGCTGGGAGCAGCTGGCAGCTGCCCAACCCCATTGGCGGCCCGTGCGGTGCAGGGGCGGGAGCGCTGGGCAGAGGTGCAGGCCACCAGTTCTTGACTGTTTTTATGTTTTCATGATATATAGGTCATTCACATCCTTGGTTAGTGTGATTCCAAGGTATTTGATTTGTGTGTGTGTGTGTGCGTGTGTGTATCTATTGAAAACTGGTCAGCCTCGCTGATTAGAAAGAAATCGGCATATTTGTCTTTTATGTTTAAGGTTACTGATTTTTGTGTGTTAATTTTGTATCCTGCCACTTTTTCTTTACTTTTCCTTTCTTTTCCTTCTTTGTTTCTTTGCTTGTTTATTTGTTTGTTTGTTTCCTTTGTTTTTTTGAAGTAGGCTCTCTTACTAGCCCAGGCTGACCTGAAATTCACTATGTAGTTTCACGTTGGCCTTGAATTCATGGTGATCCTCTTACCTCTGCCTCTCCAGTTCTGGTAATTAAGGTGTGTGCCACCATGTCTGACTATTTTATTTTTATTTGTTTATTTTTAAATATTTATTTATTTATTTATTTGCCCAAAGGGGGAAAGAGAGAGAGAATGGGCACATTAAGGCCAAGGTCTCTAGGCCACTGCAAACAAACTTCAGATGTATGTGCTGCTTTGTGCCTCTGGCTTTACATGGGTACTGGGGAACTGAACCAGGGTCATTAGGTTTTGCAAGTGCCTTAATTGCTGAGCCATCTCTCCAGCCCCATTTAAAAATTTTTTTAATAAAACTTTATTTGACAGAGAGAGAGAGAGAGAGAGAGAGAAGCAGATAGAGAGAATGGGCACTGCAGGACCTCTAGCCAAGGCAAATGAATTCCAGATGCATGTGCCATCCTGTACATCTGGCTTACATGGGTACTAGGGAATTCATTGTGGGTCCTTAGGCTTTGCAGGCAAGTGACTTAACTGTTAAGCCATCTCTCTAGTCCCCATTTTATTTATTAAAAAGAATTTATTCATTTGCAGATATGTGTGTATGGGTACACCGAAGTCTCTTGCCACTGCTAAGGAATGGCCTCTGGCTTTACATGGGCAGCTGGAGAAACTGGGCCAGGGGCTTTGTAAGTGAGCACCTTTAACACTGAGCCATCTTCCCATTTCCTCTTCTAAGTTTTTGTACCATTGTTGGATTGATTTTTTTCACTTTTATTCTTATGATGTTAAAGCAGTAATTAAAGGTTTGGTTTTTTTTTAATGATATACAGAGAGAGATGGGGGGGGGTGCTATTGATGCACCAGGCCATTGCAATTGAACTCCAGATGTGTACACACCCTTGTATGCATGTATGATCTTGGAAACTTGTGTCACATTGTGAATCTGGCTTACATGGGACCTGGAGTTTCAAATATGAGTTCTTAGGCTTCACAGGCAAGTGCCTTAACCAGTATGCCATCGCTCCACCCCCTCTAGTTGTGTTTTTTAAATAATTGTAATTCAAGTTTAGTTCTTAAAATGAAATAGAGTAAACCAGAATTAATTAGTATGCTCATATGTTAAATGAATAACACCGAAATCTTTGTATGCTTCCTCCCCATCCACATTCCTTCCAATGCTAGCATAATTTGGAATTTTTAAAAAGATTTATTTTTATTTATTTAATAGAGACAGAGGGGTGAGTGGGAGAGAGAGTGAGCATGGGCATACTGGGGACTCTAGCCACTGCAAACAACTCCAGACACATGTGCCACCTTGTGCACCTGGCTTACATGGGACCTGGAGAATCGAACCTGGGTCCTTAAACTTTGCAGGGATGTGCCTTAACCATTAAGCAATCTCTTCAGCCCAGAATTTTTTATTAAATTTTTTTTGACAACTTCTATACTTATACACAATAAACCACGATAATTCCCTCCACTCCCCACTTTCCCCTTCACAACTCCACTCTCCATCATATCCCCTCCCGCTCTCCATTAGTTTCTCTTTTATTTTGGTGTCATTGTCATTTTCTCCTATTATGAGGGTCTTATGAAGGTATTGCTAGGCACTGTGAGGTCATGGATATCAAGGCCAATTTCTGTCTGGACAGTTGCATTGTAAGGAGTGGTACCCTTCCTTTGGCTCTTACATTCTTTCCACCACCTCTTCCACAATGGACCCTGAGCCTTGAAGGGTATGATGGAAATGTTTCAGTACTGGACACTCCTCTGTCACTTCTCAGCACTATGTTGCCTTTTGGTTTATCTCAGTGGTCACTGCCATCTGAGAAAAGAAGCTTCTCTAACCAAAAGTGAGAGTAGCATTAATATATGAATATGAACGTTAAGTGTAGTGCTTTCAGGGCAGTTTGGTGAAAATAATATATGCATTTAGCCAGACAAGAGCAGGCTCATGACCTCCCCTGCCACAGGCTTTTGATTAGGTTTTCAGTGCTAGACATGTATTCCCTCCCATATAGCAGGCCTCCAAGTCCAATTAGAGAGCAGTTGGTTTCCCCCAGAGCAGACATGCCACTATTGCACCCATTTGGTCATTTGGCCTGTCTGGCCAAAGTTGAGGCTTCCAGTGTCTATTATTTTCACTGCTGATGACTTCTGTCTCCCATAGGACTGCATACAGTGAAGCTTTTTCCAGCTTTCAGTTGGTGGTCTACAGGGAGGAGGTTTTCAGCTCAGCACCAGCTCGATTTCTCAGTGACCTTGCTGCCCAGGCATGTGAAGTCTTCAGCAATAGGGTCTTACCATCTGTTACTCATGGGAAACCAAGGGCCTTGGCAATAGCCTGTAATGTTTTGGAGGCAACAGGGACCTCCCTGTCCAGCAATTCACTGGAAGGCATCCCATCCCTAGCACTGAAAATTTTCTAGTAGCAATCTATGGCTTCTGGATATAATATCTTTCTTGGTTTTTCGAGGCAGGGTCTCACTCTAGCCCAGGATGACCTGGAATTCACTATGTAGTCTCAGGGTGGCCTCGACTCACAGCAATTCTCCTACCTCTGCCTCCTAAATGCTAGGATTAAAGATGTGTGCCACCACCCTCAGCAGGTGGATAGGTTTTTATCAACCCTAGCAGAGAAGCAGGAGACTAACATCTATCAGAAAGGAGGAAATTGGCCAGAATCCCACTGAGGAGCTTGCAGACGTGGACCCTATTTGCATGGACAAAAATCACATGATCATCTCAATAGATGTAGAAAAGGCATTAATATAAGGGCATGAATATTAAGAAAAGTGCTTACTGGGAAGTTTGATAAGCATAGTATATACATTTATCCAGACATCAGCAGATGTTATACCCCTGGGGCTCATGACTATCCCTGTTTTAAGTTTTCAGTATCAGGGATGTATGGATCAGGCCTCCAGTCCAATTGGAGGGCAGTTGGTTTCCACCATGATAGATGTGCCACTATTGCATCAGTTGGCTCATTTAGCCCAGCTGGCCAATTAGAGGGCTTGCAGTGTCCACTGCTGAGTATCTTCACTGGTGGTATCTCTTTCTCCCATTGAACTGCATGTAGAATGGCTTCTTCCAGCTTTCTGTCAGCTGGTCTACATGGAGGAGGTTATCAGCTCAGTTCCAGCAGGATTTCTCAGTGGCCTTGCCGCCCAAGTATGTGGAGTCTTCAGCAATAGGGATCTTACCATGTATTCCTGGTGGGAAACCTTCATGGTAAAAGTCCTACAGAAACTGAGAATAGAGGGAACATATCTCAACATAATAAAAGCTATTTATGACAAACCTACAGCCAACATAATACTAAATTGAGAAAAACTTGAAGCTTTTCCACTAAATTCAGGTGTCCACTGTCCCCACTTTTATTTAATAGAGCACTGGAAATCCTAACTATAGCAATAAGGCAAGAGACACTCATAAAAGTGATACAAATTGGAAAGGAAGAGATTAAATTATCATTATTTGCAGATGATATGATTCTATACATAAAGGACCCTAAAGACTCTACCAGCAAACTGTTAGAGCTCATAAACACTTTTACCAACATAGTAGGATAAAAAATAAGCACACGGAAATCAGTAGCTTTCCTATATACTAACAACAAACAAACATGTGGAGGATGAAATCAGGGATTCTCTCCCATTCACAATTACCTCAAATAAATATATAAAGTAACTTGGAATAAACCTAACCAAGCTACAATGAGAACTATAAAACACTCAAGTGATAAATTGCAGAAGACACTATGAAATGGAAAGACATCCCATGTTCTTGGATTGGAAACATCAATATTGTGCAAATGTCAATCTTACCAAAAGCAATCTGCATAGTTAATGCAATCTCCATTAAACTTCCAATGGCATTCTTCACAGAACTAGGAAAAAAAATTCCCAGGATCATTTGTTGGAGAGACTGTCTTTTCTCCAGTGAATATGTTTTGCATTTTTCCCAAAAATTAGATGGCTGTAGCTGCTCGATTTAACACCTGGATCCTCCATTCTGTTCCATTGATCTATGTGTCTATCTTTGTGCCCGTACCATGCTGTTTTTGTTACTCTGGCTTTGGAATATAGCTTAAAACCGGGTATGGTGATACCATCTTCCTTATTTTTGTTGCTCAAAATTGTTTTGGCTACTCGAGTTTTTTAGGAACCTCCACACTGATTTCCACAATGGCTGGACCAGATTTCATTCCCACCAACAGTGTAGAAGGGTTCCTCTTTTTCCACATCCCTGCCAGCATTTATGATCATTTGTTTTCATGATGGTAGCCAATCTGACAGGAGTGAGATGGAATTTCAATGTAGTTTTAATCTGCATTTCCCTGATGACTAGGGATGTAAACATTTTTTTAAATGCTTATATGCCATCCATATTTCTTCTTTTGAGAACTCTCTATTTAGCTCCATAGCCCATTTTTTTAATTGGCTTGTTTGATTTCTTATTATTTAACTTTTTGAGTTCTTTAATATCCCAGATATTGGGCTGGAGAGATGGCTTAGCGGTTAAGTGCTTGCCTGTGAAGCCTAAGGACCCCAGTTCGAGGCTCGACTCCCCAGGACCCACGTTAGCCAGATGCACAAGGGGGCGCATGCGTCTGGAGTTCGTTTGCAGTGGCTGGATGTCGGGAACTGCAGCTGCTCTCTGACCTTGGGAACTGCAGGTGGCCTCTAATCCTCTAATCTCTCAATACAAAGGCCTTATCGATAAGGTGCCTGATCCTATGCATTGTTTAGTATACAGTATAGATAGAGTAAGCACCTGATCCTAAAGCATTGTTTAGTATACAGCCTGGGTGGAGCGGCACCTGATAGAGGGATTAACATACGACCCTGGACCCTGGTGATACTGACCTTAGGCATGTAAGCATTGTCAAACAAGTTCTATGTTCTAGATATAAGCTATGTCTGGCTGAATAAACTCGAGCCTTGATCAGAACTTGTCTTGGCTCCATTCCTTGTGTTCTTGTCTCAGGTTCATTCCCACTCCCTCCTTTGAGGCCTGTTTCGACTTGTGCTGCAGGCCGGCACAGCTGGAGGCCCTGGCGCGCCCATTCTCTCTCCCTCTCTCCATCTGCCTCTTTCTCTCTGTCTGTCGCTCTCAAATAAATAAATAAAAATAACAAAAAAATATCCTAGATATTAATCCTCTATCAAATATATAGCTGGCAAAGATTTTTTCCCATTCTGTAGGTTGACTCATTGCTTTATTCAGTGTCCTTTGCAGTGCAAAATCTTTGTAATTTCATGAGGTCCCAGTGGTTAATCTGTGGTTTTATTGCCTGAACAATTGGGGTTATATTCAGAAAGTCTTTGCCAAGACCAATATGTTGAAGGGTTTCCCCTACTTTTTCCTCTAGCAGTTTCAGAGTTTCTGCTCTGATGTTAAGGTCTTTAAACATTTGGATTTAATTCTTGTGCATGGAGAGAGAGAAGAATCTATTTTCATCTTTCTACAGATACATATCCAGTTTTCCCAACACCATTTGCTGAAGAGGCTGTCTTTTCTCCAATGAGTATTTTTGGCATTTTTATCGAATATCAGGTGACTATAGCTACTTGGACTTACATCTGGGTCCTCTATTCTGTTCCATTGATCTATATGCTTGCTTTTGTTCCAGTACCATGCCGTTTTTGTTACTATAGCTCTGTAGTATAGGTTAAAATCAGGTATTGTGATACCACCAGCCTTATTTTTGTTGCTCAGTATTATTTTAGATATTCGAGGTCTTTTGTGATTCCAAATGAATTTTTGGATTATTTTTTCTATTTCCATGAAGAATGCCATTGAAATTTTGATGGGGATTGCATTAAATGTGTAGATTGCTTTTGGTAAGTTTGCCATTTTCACAATACTGATTCTTCCAATCCAGGAACAAGGGATGTTTTTCCATTTCTAGTGTCCTCTGCAATTTCTCAGCTTGAGTGTTTTATAGTTTTCATTGTAGAGATCCTTTACTACCTTGGTTAGGTTTATTCCAAGGTACTTTATTTTCTTTGATGCAATTGTGAATGGGAGTGATTCTCTGATTTCATCCTCTGTGTGTTTGTTGTTAGCATATAGGAAGGCTACTGATTTCTGTGTATTTATTTTGTATCCTGCTACATGGCTGTAGGTGTTTATCAGCTCTAACAGTTTGCTGGTAGAGTCTTTAGGGTCCTTTATATATAGAATCATGTCATCTGCAAATAATGAAAACTTGATCTCTTCCTTTCTAATTTGTATTCCTTTTATGTGTGTCTCTTGCCTTATTGCTATGGCTAGGACTTCCAGTACTATATTAAATAAAAGTGGGGACAGTGGACATCTTGTCTTGTTCCTGATTTTAGTGGAAAAGCTTCTAGTTTTTCCCCATTTAGTAATATGTTGGCTGTAGGCTTGTCATAAATAGCCTTTATTATATTGAGATATGTTCCTTCTATTCCCAGTCTCTGTAGGACTTTTATCATGAAGTGATGTTGGATTTTGTCAAACACTTTCTCTACATCTAATGAGATGATCATGTGATTTTTGTCCTCCAGTCCATTTATATAATGTATTACATTTATCGATTTGCAGATGCTGAACCATCCTTGCATCTCTGGGATAAAGCCTACTTGGTCCGGGTGAATGATCTTTCTGATGTATTCTTGTATTCTGTTTGCCAATATTTTGTTGAGAAGTTTTGCATCTATGTTCATGAGGGAGATTGGTCTGTAATTTTCTTTTTTTGTTCTATCTTTGGCTGGTTTTGGTATCAGGGAGATTCTGGCTTTATAGAAGGAGTTTGGTAGGATTCTTTCTTTTTCTATTTTATGGAAAAACTTAAGAAACAATGGTGTTAGTTCATCCGTGAAGGTCTGGTGAAATTCAGCAGTGAATCCTTCTGTGCCTGGGCCTTTTTTAGTTGGGAGATTTTTGATAACTGCTTGGATCTCCATGCTGGTTATAGGTCTATTTTAAGTGATTAATCTCATCTTAATTTAATTTAGGTAGGTCATAGAAATCAAGGAAATCATCCATTTCTTTCAGATTTTCATACTTTGTGGAGTAAATGCTTTTATAGTATGTCCCTATAATTTTTTGAATTTCTCTGACATTTGTTGTAATGTTACCTTTTTCATCTCTAGTTTTATTAATTTTTGTCTCTTCTCTCTTTCTTTTGGTCAGATTTGCTAAGGGTTTATCAATCTTGTTTATCCTTTCAAAGAACCAACTCTTTGTTTCATTGATTCTTTGGATTGTTTTTTTTTTTTTTTTTTTTGGTTTCTATTTCATTAATTTCTGCCCTAATGTTTATTATTTCTTCCCATCTACTGATTTTTGGTTTGCTTTGTTCTTCTTTTTCCAAATCTTTAAGGTGAAGCATTAGGTCGTTTATTTGCGACCCTTCTAATTTCTTAATATTGGCACTTAAAGCTATAAATTTACCTCTTAGGACTGCCTTCATTGTGTCCCAGAGATTTTGGTATGTTGTGTTCTCTTTCCAAATCTTTAAGGTGAAGCATTAGGGTCGTTTATTTGCGACCCTTCTAATTTCTTAATATTGGCACTTAAAGCTATAAATTTACCTCTTAGGACTGCCTTCATTGTGTCCCAGAGATTTTGGTATGTTGTGTTCTCATTATCATTTGACTCTATGAATTTTTAAATTTCCTTCTTGATTTCTTCATTGACCCATTCGTCATTTAGTAGTGTGTGGTTTAATTTCCATGATTTTGTGTAAGATCTATAGCCTTTCTTGCTATTGATTTGTAGTTTGATTCCATTGTGGTCAGATAGAATGGAAGGAATTATTTCAATTTTCCTGTATTTGTTAAGATTTGCTTTGTGTCCTAATATATGGTCTATTTTAGAGAATGTTCCATGTACTGCTGAAAAGAATGCATATTCTGCAGCATTTGGATGAAGTGTCCTGTGGATATTTGTTAGGTCCATTCCTTCTATGACCTCATTTAGTCCAGATGCCTCTCTGTTTATTTTTCCCTGGAATGACCTGTCAATTGATGAGAGTGGGGTGTTGAAGTCACCCACTACCACTGTGTTTGGTGTTATCTGTGACCTTAGTTCTAGTAGTGTTTGTTTGATGAATTTGGAGGCCCCCATGTTAGGTGCATATATATTTAGGATTGTAATGTCCTCCTGTTGGAGGGTGCCTTTAATCAATATAAAGTGGCCTTCCTTATCTTTCCTAACTAATGTTGGACTGAAATCTACCTTGTCAGATATTAGGATAGCAACCCCTTCTTGTTTTCTAGGTCCATTTTCTTGAAACACCATTTTCCAACCTTTCATCCTAAGAAAGTGTCCATCCTTTATAGAAAGGTGGGTTTCATGGAGACAACAAATTGAAGGATCCTGCTTTTTAACCCAGTCTGCAAACCTATGTCTTTTGGTTGGGGCATTGAGGCTGTTGATATTAAGAGATATTATTGAAATGCGTGTATTCATTTTTGCCTTTTTTTTGTAGTTCTTCCAGTTTTACCTTTGCTCTCTTGTGTTAACTAGCATTTGAGTATTGTTAGTTTTTTCTGGGTTCCTTATATGTGTGCTTTTCTTTTTCTTCAGCATGGAGGATTCTTTCAAGTATTTTTTGTAGAGCTGGTTTTGTCTTCAAATACTCCTTTAGCTTGCTTTTGTCATGGAATGTCCTTATCTCCGTCTATTTGAATGGATAGCTTTGCAGGATAAAGTAACCTTGGTTGACAGTTGTTATCTTTCAGAACTTGGAATACATCACTCCATGCCCTTCTGGCTTTTAAAGTTTGTGTTGAGTAATCTGCTGTAATCCTGATAGGCTTGCCTTTGTAGGTAACTTGATTTTTCTCTCTGACTGCTTTCAATATTTTTTCTTTGGTTTGTGTGTTTGGTAATTTGATTATAATATGGCGAGGAGAGGTTCTTTCCAGGTTTTGTCTGGCTGGTGTTCTAAAGGATTCCTGTATCTGCATTGGCACCTCTTTCACAATTTGAGGGAAGTTTTCTTCTATGATTTTGTTGAAGATGCCTACTATGCCTTTGGAGTGAAATTCTCCTTCTACTATGCCCTGAATTCTTATGTTTGATCTTTTCGTAGTGTCCTGAATCTCTTGAAATTCTCACTCATACTTTCCTATTAGTTTGTCTTTTTCTTTGTTGGACTGTATTAGACTTGCCACCTTGTCTTCTAGCTTAGATATTCTGTCCTCTCCTTCATCCATTCTACTGGTGAGATTTTCTACAGAGTTTTTTATTTCATTAACTGTGTTCTTCATAGCTAGTAATTCTAACTGGTTTTTCTTTATTATTTCTATTTCCTTATTTATGTCTAATATTGATCACTTTATTTCATTAAATTGGCATTCTTTGTCTTCTTTGCTTCCTTTGATTTCTTCTTTGAGTTCCTTGAACATATGTATAATCATTCTTTTGAAATCTTTCTCAGGCATTTCCTCTAACTCGTTCTCACCTGGAGGTCATTTCTGATGCATTAATACTTTTTGGTGGATTTATATTGTCTTGATTTTTGGTGTTTCTTGTGTTATAATGTATATATTTTTTCATCCTGGATTATTTAGTGATTGGATTTTCTAGTTATCTGGATATTATTAGATGTATCAATCAATCTGATGTAATATATCTTCAGGGTAGGAGCTTAAGGTGCCTGGTGTGGCTCTCAAGACTCTCAGAGTATCTACAAGAGTGACTCTAGGTGTTGGGTTTGCCTATTTTGAGAGTATTCAAGTAGGCTGAGTGGAACCAAATACAGATAGTTTCTAAAATTTAACTAAACAATATACACTTTTAATGAAAAAACAGCACAGAGTATTTATCCAAGAGTTGGTATTATGACAACCAGATCCTCTGTCTGTCCCTTAGGCTGTGTGGTGCCTCACCCACTCCCTTAATCCTGAGAACAAGGAGGTTAAGATTCTGGTCTGTAGAGGGCTCCAAGTCAGCTTGTGACCAGGTGAGACCCTTCCCTAATGTATAATAGAAGAGGAAAGAAAGCCACTATAAATCAAGAAGCAACAAATAAGAAGCCCAAAATACAGCTTATTTACTAATGGCAAATCTGACCATCCATCAGATTTAACATATAATTTATCCTGATATAGAAGGTGCAATTAGCACTTCTGGTTCAGGCCTATGTATCAGGTTTATTAGGTGGGTACTGACCTGGTGTAATCCCAGTTACCTTTTGGGATGATTTTGGTCTCAGTTATGCTTGGGTCCTGCTGTTGGTTCAAGTAGGCATGGTCAGGTCCCTGGACCGCTGCTCTGTTCGCTGAAGCTCAGCACTGGCAGTGGGGGAAGGGAGGTTGCTGATGCTGCTCTAGTTTTCTTGCTGTTCCATGTGTTCTTCTACCTTGTGATCTGCTCCTTCGTTGTTCACTGCCATTCTCCCTTCATGTTTCTTGAGTTTGCGGAGAACTCCGGTATGAGTGGAAAATCCCCTCACCTGGCTTTTCCTGCAGCTCAAGCTGAGCCTGGCAGCTGGCTAGCGTGCCGCCGTTGCTGCAGTCGCATGCACGACCTGCCAGAGGCGCTTGTGCCAGCCTGTGTGGACTCTCGATGTTCTGGAACTCTCCTGCTTCTCTGCTGCCATTGTAATTTCCTACACACCTCACTTTTTTAGTAAAAGTGTGTATTTTGCTGTTTTTTTTTTTTTTTTTTTTGGCTCTTTCCCCCAGGCTGCTTTGGCATGGTACCTATGCCGCCATCTTAACCGGATTCATTTCAAATCAACTTTTTTGCTATGGTTTTAGTATCTTCTAAAATATCTCTGTGATATAAGTTATAATAGTAACTTATATAGTCCTATTGGTCCTATTAATTCTAAAAGTCTGGCTTCTTTATTAATTCTGATTCCTGAGTATAAGTTCTTTACTTTTCTCTTTTTAACAACATTGACTTTCATCCAATACTTAGTGATTCCTGAGTGTTCATCCTGGTATTTGAAACTCCTTTTTAGGCAATCTGTTCTGTTTACTCCTGCACACTGCTTAAAGAGAGGGGTAGAATTTGTGACTGAAATTTGAATTTCAGTCTGCTTTTAAGTTCTCATGGGAGGGATGGTAATGTCATTAGGCAGGGTGGCTTAGTAGCTAGCTTCTGGTGGGGACAGAGTAGTGTTCTTCCTCTCAGGTAGCTTTAGGGCATTGTTCCTCTGACCCAGCTACCATGCCCATGGCTCTCAGCAGGGCGCAACTGGGCCTGTTGCTGCTCTTTGACTCAAATGTGGTCTCAGACAATAAAGGCAATGTGTACAACTTCATCTTCCTATCTTTCCTGCTGGCTGCCCTCCTCAAACAATGGCAATGTTGGGCCTCTCACTGTTTGATAAACTACTGTATTCATTCATCCAATCATTAATTTGTCAAGTACTTCTTAAGCATTTCCCCTGTGTTCACTACTTACTGCTTTGGTGCTTAGAATTTATGAGTAAACACATGCTAGGGGTAGGAGAATATTTTTTTAAAAAAAATTTGTTTATTTTTATTTATTTATTTATTTGAGAGAGACAGAGAGAGAAAGAGGCAGAGAGAGAGAGAGAGAGAGAGAGAGAATGGGTGTGCCAGGGCCTCCACCACTGCAAACAAACTCCAGATGCGTGCGTCCCCTTGTGCATCTGGCTCACGTGGGTCCTGGGGAATTGAGCCTCCAACCAGGGTCTTTTGGCTTCACAGGCAAGTGCCTAACCACTAAGCCATCTCTCCAGCCCAGGAGAACATTTTAATTAAGAATTAAATAACTCATATCGCAAGTTTTAAAGTGAGGAGTAACATAAAAATAAAGAAGATAAGAGGAATTGAGAGTGTAAATACAGAAATTTTTATGGAGAAGGTAGCATTTAAGTAAAGATTTAAAGACAATATGAATAGACTTCAAAAGTCTGGGTGTAGAAGCCTACACAGGAAGGTGCAGACTTGACTGTGATTAGAAGGTTGGAGAGGTGGCATAATGGTTGCTGTGGCTACAGCAGAGTGAGCTAATGGAGGGCGGCTGCAGAGAGGTCTGCAAGGTAGCAGGTGGCAGATATATAGCCTTATAAGCCATGATGTAAATGTTGTTTTTTCCTTGGAAAGGGTTTGGAACAAGGACAGAACATAGTGTGACAATATCAGAAAGTTCAGTATAGCTTCTGAGTTAAGAAGTCAGTGTATGCTGGGTGTAGTAACTCATGCCTGTGATTATAGTAATTGATAGTCTGAGGCATGAGGATTACCTTGAGTTTGAGACCAACCTGGGCTACAGAGTGAAACCCTGACTACCAAGAAAGAATCAAAAACAAACAAACAACAAGAAGGAACAAAGCCAAACAAGAAAGATATTATATCCAGAAGCCATAGATTGCTACTAGAAAATTTTCAGTGCTAAGGATGGGCTACCTTCCAGTAAGTTGCTGGCCAAGGAGGTCCCTGTTGCCTCCAAAACATTACAGGCTATTACCAAGCCTTTTGGTTTCCCATGAGTAACAAATGGTAAGGCCCTATTGCTGAAGGCTTCACATGCCTGGGCAGCAAGGTCACTGAGAAATCGAGCTGGTGCTGAGCTGAAAACCTCCTCCCTGTAGACCACCAACTGAAAGCTGGAAAAAGCTTCACTGTATGCAGTCCTATGGGAGACAGAAGTCATCAGCAGTGAAAATAATAGACACTGGAAGCCTCAACTTTGGCCAGACAGGCCAAATGACCAAATGGGTGCAATAGTGGCATGTCTGCTCTGGGGGAAACCAACTGCTCTCTAATTGGACTTGGAGGCCTGCTATATGGGAGGGAATACATGTCTAGTACTGAAAACCTAATCAAAAGCCTGTGGCAGGGGAGGTCATGAGCCTTAGGGATATAAAGCCTGCTCTTGTCTGGCTAAATGCATATATTATTTTCACCAAACTGCCCTGAAAGCACTACACTTAACGTTCATATTCATATATTAATGCTATTCTCACTTTTGGTTAGAGAAGCTTCTTTTTTCAGATGGCAGTGACCACTGAGATAAACCAAAAAGCAACATAGTGCTGAGAAGTGACAGAGGAGTGTCCAGTACTGAAACATTTCCATCATACCCTTCAAGGCTCAGGGTCCATTGTGGAAGAGGTGGTGGAAAGAATGTAAGAGCCAAAGGAAGGGTACCACTCCTTACAATGCAACTGTCCAGACAGAAATTGGCCTTGATATCCATGACCTCACAGTGCCTAGCAATACCTTCATAAGACCCTCATAATAGGAGAAAAAGGCAATGACATCAAAATAAAAGAGAAACTAATGGAGAGCGGGAGGGGATATGATGGAGAGTGGAGTTATGAAAGGGAAAGTTGGGGGGGGGAGGGAATTATCATGGCTTATTGTCTGAAGTATAGAAGTTGTCAATTTAAAATTTTTTTAAAAGAGAGACATTATAGTTGAGTGTGGTAGCTCATACCCATAATCCCAGCACTCAGTGGCCTGAAGTAGGAGGCTCACAAATTCAAGGCTAGCCTGGGTGAGTGAGTTTGAGGTCAGAATGGGCTACAGAGTGAGACCTTGTCCCAAAAAGGCAAAAGAGGAGGAGGAGAAGGAGAAACTGCACGGGAGAAGGACCAAAACAAGCGGAACCATTAGTTGGAGTCTGCTGCGTGCCATGTCCAGGCAGAAGATAAGGTGATTGGGTCTAGAGTGGTGGCAATGTGAGCGACTGCTACAAATGGTAACGTTCTGGATCTACTTGCTAAGTGTACTGATAAGATTTCAGGATGTGGATGTGAGAAAAAGGGTCTAATCAAAGTTTCAAGCCCAGAGACCTGAAGGATGGAGTCACTTTTAATGCAGATGGGGACAGTTACAGGAGGAACAGTTTAAGCATTAAGATCAGATATTGGATTTGGGACATGTTGAGTTTGGGGAGTTTGGGATGGCTATTAAACATAGTACAGAGGTTGAACAGACAGCTCAGTATGTAAGTACAGATTTGTGCAAACAACCTGGGACAGAAATAGCATTATTGACATGTAAGCAAATACATTATTATCTGTTAATGAACTGCAAGTCTTTGTACATCTGAAGGTGTAGATTGGCTGGCTGTGAGGAGGTAAAAGTATCAGTTTGTTCTTAGCAGGAACTAGGAGACCTGTTCTTAAATGTTGCTTTGTAATGGTTCACAAGATGGTTAGGTGTTACTCTTTTTTTTTTTTTTAACCTATTATGTATTCTCTACTTCATTAAAGAGTTCAATGACTTGTACTCAGAAGTTATACAGCCAAGAGGTAATCAAGCGTAATACAAAGAATTGGTCTGAAGTCTTGGCACTAAAAGCCATATAGTCTCTTGCTTCAGGGAAAGAAAATGAAACAACAGCAACACAGTAAACAAAACATGTGGCTCCTGAACCTCAACAGAAAATAAACCAGGTTAGTGAAATTGTACATGTTAGCACATTAATGGAAAATGGATCTTGTGCAAAATTAAAATCAACACCCAGAATTTCTTTTGTATAGATAATACTTATTATAAAAAATAAAATATATGTAACATTTTAAATACAAACCTTTCATGTGGAAAGGGTGTCTAACATGAGTTGTTTCAATATTATGAAGTGAAAACGTTTGAAGAACCTCAAAGCAGGAAATGCTTTCTGTGGGCGTTGATGCTTACCATGCAGCATTTTCTGACTTACACAGATAGTACTTTGCATTTTTTGTTAATATCAGTGCCATGATGAGACATATGCTGGTATTATTTTCCTCTAAGCCCCATAATATTTTCAGCAGTTAAATCCAAATTACTTGAAATATATTTCATTTAGTACTGCAACATAAATAATTTCTTTTTAGTCATAGGAAAGAAATTTTTGGCATTAATTTGAAAGAATGAACTAATGAAATGTAAGGACCCAAACATCAGGCCTGTGTCTCATAAAAATAAGTTAATCAAAATTAGGGAGCTTTACAATCTCAAGGGACTGATGTCTTGAGTTCTTAAGGCCAGACATGGAACAGTCCTACGTTCATGCCAGAATGACCTCTGTGAGGCATCATATTTCTGTTTAAGTATTTAGACATCATGATAGTTTTCCATGGTTTTAATTCATAAAATATGGATTTTTTTTCAAAGCCACAGAAGCATAGCATTTTTTCAGATGTCCCTTCCTTTCTCTATATTATTATTTTTTTAAAATTTTTTTTGTTGTTCATTTATTTATTTATTTATTTGAGAGTGATAGGGAGAGAAAGAGGCAGATAGAGAGAGAGAGAGAGAATGGAGAATCGAGCCTTGAACCGGGGTCCTTAGGCTTCACAGGCAAGCGCTTAACCGCTAAGCCATCTCTCCAGCCCCTCTATATTATTTTTTTTAAATTCCTGCTAACTCCAATCAGCACCTTCTTTCAGTAATATGCATTTACCTGCATTTCTGAGTAAAAAACAAAAACCAAAACACTGTATCAAAAAATTGACTATGTTACGAGAAAGAGCCATTAAATATAAGGAAATCATGTGAATAAACTAAGAAATATTAAGTAGCTTATTTGACTACTTTCATAATATGCTTACATGTTTTTTGTTAAGATTGGGATTTCCAGGTCACATGTGTGGTTTGAAGGGATGTCCCCCAATACATTCAGGAGTTTATTGAAGCTTGTAATTTAGGACTCTAGCCACCTGGGTGGAGGGGGTGTCATTGGGAGCAGGTCCTAGGGTGCAGCCCTAAGGGGTGGGAGTGGATTTGGAATTCCAGTCTAAAGATATGCAAAGTGCTGGAGCTTAGCCTGGAGGTTACTTTTCACTCTGCATGGGCCTGGGAAAGGGGCCAACTTCTTCTGCCATTTTGGAACTTCCCCTAGGTCTGTAAACTTCAATAAATCCCTTCTTCCCATAACTTGTGCCTGGTTTGGAAGTTCATCCTGCAACTGAAGCTGACTGTCACACATGGATTCTAGTGGTAACATGTATCCTAGGTCACATGGATTCTAGTGGTCCATGTGATGCAGAGAGAACTTCTTGTATGATTCCCAGAGAACTACTTCAGAGGAATCATTGGAGTTCACATAGGGAACTCATTCAGTCTGTTTATTTTCAGCTGATTTACAGACCTGATTAATCCAAAGCTGCAAATGTGAAAGAAAAGCTATTTTGCTGTATTTACCCTTGAACATGATTAGGTAGTTATTTTTCTTTCTTTTTGGTCTCAAAGCAGGCACTGCAACTAATTAGGTTATAATAGAACAAGATAATGGAACAAGATAATTAAATGATTTCATTTTATGATTTGTTCAAGTTAGTGTACAACATACTGACTTCATTATGACATTTTCATCCACATATGTCATGGTGCCTTGCTCCTATTTGTCCATCACTCTCCTCCTCTGTCCATTCTTTCTCTTCTCACAGGAACCCTTCCTCCCTTCAAATAGTTGTCCTTCTATTTTCATGTCACACATATATGTATATATTTCAATATAGAATCCATATGAAGAAAGATTATCTGATAGCTTATCTTCTTATCCCCACCTCTCGTCTATCTTTGGACCTCTTCCCCTTTATATTTTCATGTCTATATACATGTAATTATTCATATTCCTGAAACTTTCATTTGTCTTTAGAGTTGAATAAAACACCCCTGTGTATATATACTATTTTCTTTATCCATTCTTTTGTTGATCAGTTGACATCTAGGCTGGTTCTGTTGTGAATAGTGCAGCTGTGAATACAGATGTGCAAGTACTTCAGTGGTATGTTAACTTAGATTCCTTTAGGTATGTTCCCAGAAGTGATTTATCTGGGACACATGGTAGTTCAATTTTTAGATTTTTGAGGAACAGCTACATTGATTTCTTTTTTTAATTTTATTTATTTACTTGAGAAAGAGAGCGCGCGCAAAAGGGACAGAGAGGGAGAGAATGGATGCATCACTGCCTCTAGTCACTGCAAACAAACTCCAGATGCATGAGCCACCATGTGCATCTGGCTTGCATGTGTTCTGGGCAATTGAACCTGAGTGCTTAGGCTTTGCAGGCAAGTGCCTTAACTGCTAACCCATCTCTCCAGCCCTGTGTTGATATCTATAGTAGCTTACCACTTACATTCCCATCAACAGTGTTTCCTCACATTCTCGTCAGTATTTACTGTCACTTATTTTCTTGATGATAACTATTCTGACCAGAATGAGATGGAATCTCAAAGTAGTTTTAATTTGCATTTCATTGATGGCTAAGAAGATTGATATTTATTGACCATTTGTATTTCTTCTTTTGAGAACTGTCTGTTCAGTTCATTTGCCTATTTACTGGGTAGAAAATTTTTTGGTGCTCAGTTTTTGGTGTTCTTTATACATGGTAGATATTCATTCTCAACAGGCTTTCTCCTGCTCTGTAGCCATCTTCTCCCTGATGTTTCCAGGTGATTTCAGTGATTCTGGTGCTGCTTCTGCATAATGGATGCTAGGTGCCTAGAAGTGTGTCTGTAAGGGCACATATGAAATTCCTTTGCCCATGAGAGTGTAATTTGGGTAATGTTGGGTATAGTGGTGAACTTGAGTTGTAAACTCAGAGCTGCAATGCTGTTATACATGTGCCTTGGGTTGTGGTGTTGAGTACTGACTCTCTACCTTGACCTCAAGGCTCTTCAGTAGCAGGTGTATCCCTTTCTCACCAATCACATTTGTCTACTTAATATCAAGAGGTTAAGTATTTAAACTTCACATGCTTCACAGTATTATCAGCAGTTTTTCTTTTCCTTTCTTTCTTTTTGTTTGTGAGACTGTTTGGTGGTTTATTTATTTATTTATTTTGAGGCAATTCCATCCGACTGGACTTTTTTTTATGCAAGAGAGTGAGAGAGAGGGAGTGTGTGTGAGAGAGAATAGTTGCACCAGGGCCTTCAGCCACTGCAGTCAAACTCCAGACATGTACATCCCCTGGTATGCATGTGCAACCCTGTACTCTTGTGTCTCTTTGTACATCTGGCTTGTGTGGGACCTGGACAGTCAAACATGAGTTCTTAGGCTTTGCAGGCAAGTGCCTTAACCGCTAAGCCATCTCTCTAGCCCTGTTTGGTGGTTTAAATGTAAAATGAAGGCTGGAGAGATGACTTAGCAGTTAAAGGCACTTGATTACAAAGCCTTGTGGTCTAGGTTCTATTAGCCAGTACTCATGTAAAGCCAGATGTACAAAATAGCATGTGTGTCTGGAGTTCATCTGCAGTGGCAGGAGGCCCTGGTGTGCTCATTTTCTCTCTCTCTCTTCCCTTCTCTCTCTGACTCTCTCTTTCTCTGTCCCCTTCACTCATAAATAAATAAATAAATAAAATTTAAAGAGTAAAATGTAAAATGACCTCCACAAACTCTTGTGCTTTGGTCCTTAATCCAAAATTGGTGGCACTGTTTGGGAAGTTTGTGGAACCTTGCTGGAAAGGGCCTGTCACTGGGTATGGGGGTGGGCCTTGGAGGGGTTTTTTAAAATCTATTTATTTGAGAGAGACAGACAGAGAGAGAAAGAGAGAGAGAGAGAAAGAGAGAGAGAATGGGCGTGCCAGGGCCTCCAGCCACTGCAAACGAACTCCAGATGCGTGCGCCCCCTTGTGCATCTGGCTAATGTGGGCTCTGGGGAATTGAGCCTCGAACTGGGGTCCTTAGGCTTCACAGGCAAGCGCTTAACTGCTAAGCCATCTCTCCAGCCCAGCCTCGGGGTTTTATAGCCCAGCCCCCTTGCTGTCTGGCTCTCTCCCTTCCTCACAGAGCATGATGGGAGGACAGATTTCCTGCTCTTTCTACACTCTCACTGACACAATGAACACTGCTTCTCAAAACCATAAGCCACAAGAAAACCTTTTCCTTCCTTAAGCTGCTTCTGGTAGGGTATTTTGTCCCAGTCATGAGAAAGTAACCGATATAGTCAGGGTCTTGCTCTAGCTCCTGCTGGTCTGAAATTCACTCCGTAGCCCAAGCCTTGAACTCATGGCAATCCTCCTATCTCACAGCATCTTAAATGCTGAGGTTAAAAGTGTGTGCCCCACTCTGGGCTCTTCACCTACCTCCACCTCCACTGTTCTTGAACCACTACTGTCCTGAGAGGTATGGTAAAGAAGTGGGGGAAGTGGAAAGGTGACTTCTTTGTATGGAGTAAAGAGATAGGGCAGTTGCATCAATGACCCATTGCTGAACCCCAGGCAGCCAAGAGGTATTAGGGAGGTTAGCATGGAATGAGCAAGAAATGTGGCTTGAATTTGAAAGAGAAGGTTTTGGTGCTTAGAGTGAGAGGGGAAAGATTTTCATTTGGAAGCAGCTGGTCTTCATAGCTTGATCCCTCCCCTCTTTGCTCAACATGTATGAAGACATTGATCCATATATGGAATTTAATAGGAAATATGGATTGAGACTTTCTCTGATTATTTTTATTTTCAGCAGGATGTATAGTAACTTGTTGCATTCCAGGATGGGCATGCTAGTTGTTTACAGTTCACTCACCTGATTGGGCAGTGTCCCTTGTGTTTGGTTGGTGACCCTGTCATCCTAGCTGAGCCCATTTCTTGGATTTTTGTCCCCTGACCTCAAATCCAGAAAACAGTGTTGAACTTGTACTGCAGGGACATCAGAATCTTACTCTATAGCACTATAGCTGGCATCTGGCTGGATGGTAAATATGTAAAATTCACCTCTGGGTGTGACATAGCCAAAGTTGGCCCCTGAAGGTCGGCACAGAGATGAACTGATGAAATAAGTGTTGTGCCAAGACCCCTGACCAGGAGCCAAGACCCCTGGTCACCCAGGAGTCACCCAGAGAACTGCCACAGAAGCCAAGACACTCGAATGTAAAAGCAGCAGGTTTCTTTATTGCAAGCCTAGGCCTGGGCTCCATTCACACAGTCTGGCACAGCGGTAGTGAGGGAGAGAGCCTGGGCCCTTAGAAGGAAGGGGTTTATAAAGGAAAAAGATTACCAAGGTTACATCATATTGTGACTTTTAAAATGATTGGTTGTAAGAGGGCATTCGCGGGAATTTCAGAGAGGGTGCGAGTGGGAACTCCAGCCTACTTATCTTAGGTCAGTAACTTGTTTGCAGAACCTATCTTTTGCAAGAGGCCGGGGCCTCCATGGCTAGGTATCTCTGGAATGTCCTTGGGTGGAGGTTTCCCAGGAATCGAGGGGTGGGGGCTATAGCTAAGCAAGCACAGATACAGAAGCAAAAATAGCACATTAGTCAGCTAGTTCCTCATCTGAGCCGGGCCTGGGCTCTTTATTTACTCAAAATGGCTGTCTGATTTAAAATGGCAGCACCACTGTCCAGCCACTAAGCGAGGTCACAGAAGCCAGATGCAGCATGTTACTTCTGGTCTCTCATAAGGAGACTAAAAGGTATGGGTGGAGAGGTTAAGACCCAAGTAGGGGAAGGAAGGGTGCTGTGAGCAAGCACCAGATACCTTGGTGGTGGAGGGGGGTGTCTTTGCAGACCTTTATGTTCACTTAAGAATTCTTGAAGGTGTCTTTGAGAGAGGACTTCCTGTTGCCCCATGTGATCCCTCACCAAACCTCTTCTCTGCTGAGCGTCTTCATTACATGACACGTTTTACCCTTGGCAAAGTGCTCAGGAGACTTCTGTCTGTCTCTAGGCCCTTAGTGGACAGCTAGATTCTTTTACATATCAGTTGTGCTTTGCAAATGATAGAAGAAAGGAGGTTTAAAGAAATTACATCATTGCATCACATGTTGCTCACATTCTGGGATGATTCTCCCATCCAAGAACTAACTGGTCCCCACCGTGTTTAGCTTACAAGATGGGGTGTGTTCAGTGTGGCATGGCAGTAGATCCGGACAATTCTCTAATGGTCCCTGGCTACAGTTCCTGTGAGGATTATTACATGGGCAGGACAAACTTCTCAGTTGTTTCTAATTGATTCACTAATCAATTCAGTTTTCAGTTTCTGAAGAATTACAAAACTATCAAAGCTTAACTTGCTTGGGTTTAAAGTCGAGCTGGGTAATGTTTTAGAAGCTGCTTAATTTCTCTATATCTCAGATTTCTCATCTGTAAAATGGGAACAGTAAAGGAACCATTTTATAGAGTGGATCTTATGACCCGCTCAGCCTAGAGCAATGGTGAGCACATAGTAGGGCTGCATTGTTAACTACTATTATTATATGCATTTTCTGTGGGCTTCAATTCTCACATTTTAAAAAGTGGGTGAGGCTTACTTTCTTGTAGTTCGGTTTGATAAAGTGTGTGTGGGTTACTACAGTAAGCCCCACATGAGTTATATACTTAACATTTGTCACTGAAAAAATTGAAAATATCAGCTATTTCTTCATAAATTAGCTTTTTTGAGCCAGTTTTATTTTTTTCACCATCGTGTTTTATCTCTGTTACAAACAAATCATGACCATGGAGGCTGGGGGTGGGGAGCTAACAAGTAGTTTTCTCCCATGGATTTTTTTGTTCTGTAACACTCAGAAAAGCCCAGTCTGTCTTAGTGTCATTTGACCACATTTCCTTAGTTATTGTCTGAGTTAAGCTGTACCAAAACAATGTATTTAGTACTGGAATTCACAGAGGAATCTCAGAAACTGAGGATGAAATTCAGTCCCAACATGACTGTTAAATCAAGGCTCAATGAAAAAGTGAAAAATCATTTTTAAGTCAGGAATTCTAGCGTTTATTTCATTCAAGACAGCTGCAATTCCAAGGCACTTTGTAAAATAATTTCTTTATTTTATGCTATTTACTTGTGTTTGTGTGCACATGTGTGCACGCACACACACGCACATACACATGCATGCATGCACATATGTGCACCAAGACCTCTGCTGCTGCAAATGAATGCCTGATGCTTGTACCACTTTTTGGTATTTGGCTTATGTGGGCAGCTTGAGAATTGAGCTCAGGTTGGTAGGCTTTGAAAGCAAGTGCCTATAACTACTGAACCACCTTCCCAGCCCCCCTGTATAATTTCTTGATCCCAAATTCTTTTTTAAAATAGTTTATTTTTATGTATGAGAGAGAGAGAGAGAGAGAGAGAGATTGAGAGAGATAGAGAGAGAATATGTGCTCCAGGGCCTCCAGCCACTGCAAACAAACTCCAGATCATGCACCATCTTGTGCATCTGACTTATGTGGGTTGTGGGGAATCGAACCTGGGTCCTTTGGCTTCACAGGCAAGAGCCTTAACTGTAAGTCATCTCTCCAGCCCTTGATCCCAAATTTTCACATACAAAAATGATTTAATATGTAAAATAGTTTTTCTTAGATAAAATTAAATCTACTTTAGAACATGATAGATTTCTCTTAATAATTATTCTAATTTCTCTCTTAATATTTAGATTCTGTTAAAAACAGTTAATGGGGCTAGAGATGGCTGGAGGCCCTGGTGCACCCATTCTTTCTCTGTCTTTCCCTCAAATAAATAAATAAAATTTTAAAATATCAGTTAATGATGTACATAAATGCTCTGTCACCTTAAAGGTCCATAAATGCTGAGTGCCTTTAGTGAAGCATTAAGATGACTCACAGTATCTTTAATCCCTCCCTTATCACTCATATCTTTCCTGGGACTTAAAAAGATGTCTTGTTGGTTCTTGTTAGTTTGGTGATGTCTCCAGCTTCCTGAAGAGGGTTCAGATGAGCAGACCACACCAAATGTTTAATGGGGCTATAACCAAAGAATCCTAACATGATTCTACCTCCCTGTTGGGGAGATTTTCTGTTGTCTTGAGGGCAAGAGCTAATGGCAGGAGGATTCTAGTATCATTACTAGCTCTTATTGGCTGGGGTGAGGGCCCAAGTGCTTTCAAAAATTAGAACAAGGAGTCAGTAGCATTTCCTTTCTCAAAAGAACATTTGAGAACATATAAATTACTTAACTTACTTGAAGGGGTTCATATAAATATTTGGGAGAGCTGGCTCCCAGGAAACATGTAAGTGGCTTGAAAATTATCTTGTACTTATCTTGCAAATGCGAAGTATGTGGAGACAGGAAGTGGTGAAACAGGAACTGTTTGACAGTTGGTTACAAGTGAAGGGCATCTATGCAAATCAGTGAATCATAAAGGTGTCAGAAACTTCTATGCCTGGGAGGGAATGTAGACATTAGTGTGAATAATGACAGAGAGCAGAGAGGCTGTTCTGACTATGAGGAAGCATTCGGTTCAGAACTCAGTTTTTTTTTTTTTTTTTTTTTTTCTCGAGGCAGGGTCTCACTCTAGCCCAGGCTGTCCTGTAATTCACTATGTAGTCTCAGGGTGGCCTCAAACTCATGGCAATCCTCCTACCTCTGCCTCCCAAGTGCTGGGACTAAAGGCATGTGCCACCACGCCCAGCCAGAACTCAGTTCTAATAGGCCTAGTGAGGGTAGTGTTAAGGGCAAAATCTTAGTTCAAAGTTTCAAAATTGTACAGTGAATGATAAAGCCCAGGCCGCTGAGCAGGCTCTAAGAGACTCAGCATCCCCCTCACAGGATTGACCCCCCCCTTACAGAAGTGTCCTGAAATTCAAGTTTCTTTTACTAGAATGAGTACCTCCTTTGATAATCTGGTGAAAGTATTTATTCTACTTTAGTCCAGTGCTGACAAAATTTTATATAGTAGTTAATAACATGCTTAATGAAAAAATTTAAGAAAATTCTGCTCATGAATTAAGAAAATATTTCTGAAAGTAGTGGCACATGCTTGTAGAAAAGAAGCAGTAAAATCGGTCTGTTAAAATAAAACCTAGCAGGATCCAAGACAGCGTGTAGTGTCATTATTCTTAGGTCATTAGATTATCTTGGCTCACTCTTTACTTAGATGAGCCATGTTGCTTGCTTTGGGGCTCTAAGCAAACCATATGTGGCAAGAATTGACGTATGAATTCATTTTCAGTACACCACTTGGTGTTATTTCACAGACCTCTGACATTTGGCCACCCCCAAATAATCTCTCATAGGTTTCATCAATGCCTTCATTTTCCTTTTGTGATACTTACTAATTTCTTTGGGTGGTTTCTATGTAAGTAATTCCCCACATCCAGGAGCAGAGAGATCCTGAAAAAGCAAAGTTAAACTTTCCCAAAGACTCAATGTGTCTTTGTAGGTCAAAGAAAAAGTTGGAAGAGACTGTAGAGATAATCAGAGCTCATTTCCACCAGAGTTTTCACTCTTCCCTAATATAAATAAATAATAAGTAACAAATTAGAGGTGGGAAAAAAGTTAAGAAAAATATTTGAACAAAATACTGGCTCTGCTTCCAAGTCAGAGGCCACCCAGAGGCTGGGCTGGTATTCCCTTGGAGTCATCTAAAGACATCCACACTTGGATACCTGAAATGTATCTGCTTTAGTAGCTGACATTTCCTGGCCACACAGAAATGGAATCAATCAGCTTCTGGGTTTGCCTCCAAGTTGACCAATTTTGAGACTAATTAGCTACGAGGCTGACACTGAGCCATTAAGACTTTTAGGCCCCTGGCTTTCTCTGATATGAAGCAGAAGAGAAAATTCCATAGTAGAATGTGTGCTCAGCATGTGTGAGAGTGTGTGCCCAGCATGTGTGAGAGAGTGTGTGCTCAGCATGTGTGAGAAAGTGTGTGATCAACATGTGTGAGAGAGTGTGTACTCAGCAAGTGTGAGAGAGTGTGCTCAGCATGTGTGAGAGTGTGTCCTCAGCATGTGTGAGAGAGTGTGCTCAGCATGTGTGAGTGAATGAGCTCAGCATGTGTGAGAGAGTGAGCTCAGCATGTGTGAGTGAATGAGCTCAGCATGTGTGAGAGAGTGAGCTAAGCATGTGTGAGTGAATGAGCTCAGCATGTGTGAGAGAGTGAGCTCAGCATGTGTGAGTGAATGAGCTCAGCATGTGTGAGAGAGTGTGCTCAGCATGTGTGAGTGAATGAGCTCAGCATGTGTGAGAGAGTGTGCTCAGCATGTGTGAGAGCGTGCTCAGCATGTGTGAGAGAGTGTGCTCAGCATGTGTGAGTGAATGAGCTCAGCATGTGTGAGAGAGTGTACTCAGCATGTGTGAGAGTGTGCTTAACATGTATAAGGTTCTAGGCCAGTCTTTAGCAACTCTCTCTCCCCTAAAAGACACATGTCTTTTAGATTAGATGTTCTCAAGTCATTCTAGATCCAAATTTGTCAATTTCACCAGTTTTGGCATTTTGGGATGGATAATGTTTTTTGTTGTAGTGGTGGGTGTTGAACCACATAACTGGTCTTGACCTGATGGACAGAGTACCTTCATCCTCAGTTTTGATATCTGAAAATGTTTCTACATCACATCTAATGTCACCAAGTGGCAGGTGGAAGAATGCAATGCAGGATACACAGTTAAATTTGAATATCAGACAATGAATAATTTTACTGCAAGTTTTTCAAGAGTATTTCATGGGACATACTTATACTAAAAACTTACTTGCTTGCCCTCTGGAATTCTGACATACCCGAGTCTCCTGTGTATTTATTTACTAATATGGCCTATTCTTTACTGGAGAGGGGCCCACAATTGGTCTTTCCTCCATTTCATTTGAAAATACCATTCTATGCCTGCCGTGGTGGTACACGCCTTTAATCCCAGCACTCAGGACACAGAGGTAGGAGGATCACCATGAGTTTGAGCCCACTCTGAGACTATATAGTGAATTCCAGGTCAGCCTGTGCTAGAGTGAAACCCTACCTCAAAAACAAAACAAACAAAGAAAAGAAAAACAAAACAAAACAAAAAACAAAAAAACCTATCCTAGCCTTCATGGTGGTTTGTGCCTGTAATTCCAGCACTTGAAAGGCTGAGGCAGGAGGATCACTGTGAGGTGGAGGCCAACTTGGGGTTACTGACTGAGTTTCAATTCCGTTTGGGCTGGAATGAGCCCTTGCCTAAAAAAACAACACAAGCAATTAAGCAATCAAAAAGACAACCAAAAAATCCCTACAATTCCAGGTAAAAAGGTTCTAGGGTTTGGGAGATGGCTCAGAGTTTAAAGGTGGCACATACACCTGGAGTTCATTTGAGCCCTGGTGTGCCCAGACTCACTCATTCTCTCTCTTTCTTTCAAATAAATAAATAAAAATATTTAAAAAAAGATAATGTCCTATTACCCCTGGAGTTTTCTGGATTATAATAATGTTGTTTTAGGAGGCTAGATTTTCATTAGATCAAGTTTTTTTATTTGGTCAGTTTTGTATTCATAGACATAATAGTTTTTAGTGTTTTTACATAGAGATGCTAAATCAATTACCTGCCTTCTAGGTACTGTTGATTTTCTTCCTGGAAGGCTACAGATGTGCTGAGTGTTGTTGTAACAGAAATGAAAGTGTGTGTACACACAGGAGTGAGTGATTTTGTTTAACAGAATTGTGTATCTTCTGTTTATTATATATTTTTACAAGATAGCATCTTGCTCTAGCCCAGGCTGATCTGGAACTCACTCTGTAGTCCCAGGCTGATCTCAAACTCACAGTAAGTCCTCCTACTTCTGCCTCCCAAGTGCTGGGATTAAAGGTGTGTGACACCATACCCAGCAGAATTGTGTATCTTTTCTTTGAGGCAGTCTCACTCTAACCCAGGCTGACCTTGAACTCATGGTGATCTTCCTACCTAAGCCTCTTAAGTACTGGGATTAAAAGGCGTGTACCACTACACTCAGATTTTCTTTTTAACTCTTTTGTTTACAGATTATGCATACGTATATGTAAATATATGTGTGTATATATATGTGTGTGTATATATATATAATTTGTTTTGTTTTTTGAGGTAGGGTCTCACTCTAGCCCAGGCTGACCTGGAGTTCATTATGTAGTCTCAGGGTGGGCTCAAACTCATGGAGATCCTCCTTCCTCTGTCTCCTAAGTGCTGGGATTAACGGTATGCACTACCACACCCAGCTTTGCATAATGTATTTTGATCATAATCTACTCTCATTACCTTCTCTTGACACCCCCACTGCTCTTCCACTGAACCCTTCTTCTTCCCAAGTAATCCTTCTTCCACCTTGATGTCTTTTTATTTTTCTTGTGTGTGACCTACTGAATACCATTAGGGTTGCCTCCTGAGTATGAGCATGGGTAGGAGGTTATTTACCAGATCCTGTGCAACTTATCAATGGTTATACCCTGCAGAAAATATATTCTGCTTTCCTAGCAACTATTAACTGCCAGTAACATCTCATGGAGCGATAAGGGCCTCATACCTCTTCCACCATCCATGATGGAATATGATGGACCCAATATTGTGCAGGTAAGAGCAGTCACTAGGAAGTCATGAATGGTGGAAGATGCAGAATGCAGTGTTCCACAGTACTTCTCCCCATCCTCATTTTTACATTCTTCCACCCTCTCCTCCACAATGTTCTCTTAAGCCTTAGAGAGGGTGATCTATACATTTCATTTAGAATTAAACACTCCATATTCAATTATTTTCAGCACTTTGATGAACTTTGAATCTCCCCAGTAGTCACCACCAACTGCAAAAAGAAACTACGTTAATGAGAGGTGAGAGCAGTACTGATCTACAGGCATAAACATAAATATTTAGAAGATAATTTGATGGATACAATGTATCTACTTATCCAAGCAACAGTAGTAGCTTTGAATCTGGGGCCCATGACCTCCCCATCCATGGGCTTCTGAATGGGTTTTAGATATCAGGCATGAGTTCCCTTCTACGGATTGAGCTGCAAATTAATATCTAATCAGAAAGCAGTTGGTTTCCCCCATAATAGTCATGCCAGGACTGTACCATGGGTACTGCTTGCCTGGCAGGTTGGTTGGGTAGCTTGAAGGGCTCACTGCTGAGTAAGATTGTTTGCAGCTTTTCTGTCCCAGCAGGCTGCATAGCAGTTTCCAGCTCTATGGAGTTACCTGGCAAGGAGGAGGCTTCAGTTCAGTTCTAGGAGGAGGCTTCCAGTTCAGTTATAGCTTGAACCTTCAGTGTCCTGAAACAGAAGCATGTGGTGCTGTCAGCAGTAGTCTTACCATCTAGTTCTGGTGAGCAGCCAAGAGCAGTGGCAGCATTCTGTACTGTTTCTAGGCTTCCCTAACCAACAGCTCACTGGGAAGTGTCCCACCCATTATTGGCCATTTGTATTTCTTCTTTTGACAGCTCTCTGTTGAGTTCCATAGCCCATTTTTATTTTTTGTTTATTTTTTTAAGTTGTTGTATATTTTAGATATTAATCTTCTGTAGGATGTATAGCTAGCAAAGATTTTCTCCCATTGTCTCTTAATTATTTTCTTTGCTGTACAGAATATTGTAATTTTGTGAAGTCACATTTATTGGTTGTTGGCCTTATTTCCTGAGTGACTAAGGTCATATTCAGAAAGTCCTTGCCTGTTCCTATATCTTGATGTATTGTACCCATTTTTTCCTTTAGCAATCTTAGAGTTCTAGGTCTTATGTGAAAGAATTTGATCCATTTGGATTTGATTTTTCTGCAGGGTAAGAGCCTACTTTAGGACTGAAGAGATGGCTTAGCAGTTAAGGTGCTTACCTGTGAAGCCTAAGGACCCAGGTTCAATTTCCCCCAGAGCCACATAAGCCAGATGGACAAGGTGTCCATGTGCCTGGAGTTCATTTTCAGTGGCTACAGGTCCTGGCGCACCCATTCTTTTTCTATCTGCCTCTTTCTCTCTTAAATAAGTAAAAGCACAAAGAGCCTGCTTTAACTGTATAAGGTTTTTGGTAATTCCAAAAGAATTTTGAGATTTTTTTTTTCTATTTCTGTGAAGAATGGTGCTGAAATTTTGATGGGAATTGCCTTAAGGCATTTTAAGTTTTGTGGCAATTGTGCCACCATGGTGGTCATCTGTAATCTCAGCTACTCCGATGGGCAAGATGGGAGGTGGTGACAAGAAAATCCTCTGGAAGCTTGGGGGGCCAGCTCACCTGGTAAACACTGAGAAAGCTTGTCTTATAAGACATGGGAGGTGAGGACTAACACTTGAACAATGTCCTCTGACCTCCACATGTGCTCTGTGGGGTGTATGCACCGCACTTATGCACATGAGCACATATAGCTCATATACATACCAACAAAAAGTATATTCCAGGAAACCAAAGAGGAAAACAAACTCTTGATACCACCAGCTGGATAAAAGAACAGCAATACAATTAGACATAGTTGTAATATTTGATAATGTTAATCGATGACTGTTATTGGTTTATGTATTGACTATACTATTTATCATTACTTTAGAGTATATTCCTATTATAAAAATGCTTACTGTGGGCTGGGGAGATAGATGCTTGGTGGGTAAGAGCACAATGATCACAAGCATGAGGTCCTGAGAGAGCCTGAGACTACCTGAGTTTGATTCCCCAGGACCCACATAAACAGTTAAGCATGGTCACATAGTTTGTAAATAGGAAGGACACTGTATGTTCTCCTCTGGCCTCTGCGAACACATGCTCATGCACCTGCACACACATTCTTACACCACATACATACCACATAGTACATATGTAAAAAAATGTTTTACATGTCAGTGTACTGTGTGATATGGTAGTAGTCCTCCATCTCATATTCACTGTGTCTGTTTATGAATCAAGGGGCCACATTGAGTGGTTGGCTTCCACTGTCTGGCTTCATGTAAGTGATGATGATAACACATGGAGAAGCTGCCTGACAGCATATTTCTGAGAACATATCCCTGTTGTTGAGCAGTCCCTGACTATGCTGTCCTGACTTTCGCCTGTGTAGTATATGATAGTATTTGAAAGGCAAATGTGTCAAGGTGGGAAAGCTTTGAATGAAAGTCTAGGAGGTGCAACTGGTCGTAAGCAGTAGAGAGCCCTGAAAGGTTTGTGACAAGCAAACAATATAGTCTCAAGCAGGGCAATCTCAGGCCAGTTCTCTGGCTGATGAGGTATAGATGCTGGGATCGAGAATAGTCATAGCAGCTACCATTAAAATATCTTTTGTTTCACGATTTCAAAAACAACTTTTGGTTTCCTTTTCTTCTTTAAAAATATTTTATTTACTTATTTATTTAAGAGAGGCAGAGAGAATGGGCACACCAGGGCCTCTAGCCACTGCAAACAGACTCTGGATGCATATGCCACCTTGTGCATCTGGTTTTACATTGCTACTAGGGAATCAAACCTAAGTATTTTGGCTTTGCAGGCAAGTGCCTAAACCACTAAGCCATCTTTCCAGTCCCTGCTTTCCTTTTCTAAATCCCAAATGCAATACCAGTTACATTAAATTTTTTTCTTTAGTCATTTTTTTTCTTTCCAACTAGCACTAGTTCTAAGACATTATAGTAAAAATGAGTTTTGAATATATTCATGTTATGAAATAAACCAAATCAAACCAAACCTGAAATTTGATTTTCTTCACTCTTCAAGATATGATGCTGAGGATTGAAAAGATAGCTTAGAGGTTAAAAGCACTTGCTTGCAAATCCTGACGGCCCAGGTCCAATTCCCGGCTACCCACGTAAAGCCAGATGCACAAAGTGTTGCATGCATCTGGAATTCATTTGCAGTGGCAAGAGGCCCTGACACACCCATTCTCTCTCTCTCACTCTCTCTCCCATTCTGCTTGAACATAAATAAATAAATAAATAAGATATATAAATAAATAAATAAAATATATTTTAAAAGCTGTGATGTTGAGGGCCTGGCACTTTCCTCCGTAAGGAGAGCCCATTAAACCTGGGTTCCTTCTGTGTGGGAAGGATGAACGAGTGGCACTGTGCACCCCCTGGAAGAGCTGCCTGCATTTTAGCTAGCATTGGCCCCTCCACAGCTTCTTCAAAGTCCATTTGTGGCACTACAGGGTCACTCTCTGAATACTCTGTTCTTTCAGTCCCCAGGAGAGAAAGCAGTCAGATGACTTTTTTTTTTTTCTGATGCCCCCACCTCCCTGGTGCTGTTTGTATTCACTGAAGGATCTGATCCTCCCCTGTGGGGGAATCACACACTTTGGATGTTACAAGGCAATGCACAACTCTTCTCTCAGCTCCCAATAAACATCTATTACTCTTTAGGGTTCCCAGTGTGTGACTTATGTTAGGACAAAGATGAGAGTAAATCAGTCTATCCAGTAACAGTGACTGACTTGCTTTAGGACAAAAATAAGTGTAAATCAGTTGATCCAACAAAACTGGAAGGGGACATCAGGACTCAAGTATGGTTCAAAATAGTTTCTGCTAATTAAAAACACCAGCAAGCAAAAGATTGTCAATGTGTTTTAGATATGGTCATCAGGAAATTAGGTCTATTGTAGAAATGTTTGGGATTGAAATTGAAGGTAGCAATACCAGCTACCTTTAAAAAATCTTTTTTCTTTTTGGCCAAGTATGGTGATGCATGCCTTTAATCCCAGCACTCAGGAAGCGGAGGTAGGAGGATTGTCATGAGTTCAAGTCCACCCTGAGACTATATAGTAAATTCCAGGTCAGCTTAGAACCTACTTTGAAAAACAGAACAAAATAAAAAATCTTTTTGTTGGCCTAGCATAGTGATAACCTGGTGTGTGGGAAGGCTGGGACAGGAAAATCATCAGTCTGAGGCCAGTTTGGGCTGTACAGCATGACTTTGTCACGGAAACAAACAGAACAAAAATATTTTTTTGCTTCACAGTTTACAAACACCTTTGCCTGCATTTTAAAATAAGAACACATTGAGCTTCATGGAACCCAGTTAAATTCTTTGCATTCAGTCCATACTTCAGTTAGGAGTACTGCATACAGTTCTTTGTTATTACAGTTTGTAGTAAACAGATGGTTCCCCAAAGATAAACATGCCTTAATTCCTGGCTCTCTCCAGTGCTATTTTACATGACAAGAGCCTGTACAGATGCAATCAAGGTTATAATTTAAGGTGAGGAGATTATGCTGGGTCATCCTGGTGAGTCTAGCCTAATACCAAGCATCTTTCAAAGCAGAGAGTTTTCTATAGCTGAAGGCAAGAGAGTCAGTATCTCTTCAAGGGAGAAAAGGACTTGATGGACAGGTGCTGACCTCTGACAGCCAGCAAAGAAAGCACTCTCCATACTCCAGCTGCAAGGGACTGTGGATGAGTGTGCACCTAGATTCCTCCCCATGGCTTCCAACACAGAGCACAGGTCTGCAATGTTTTCAATTCATATTGTGAGACTAAATAGAAGAGCCAGCTCAACCCAAATGACTGATCTACAGAAACTGAGATAGTAACTGGTAATTGTTTTAAACTATGAAATACATGGTAATTTGTCATGTAGCCATTGAAACTAACAACATACTTTTGTCATGATTTCTATCTTCACTACTGTCACCACCATTATTAACTAATTGTGGATTTGTATCATGTATGACATGACACTAAGTATCAGTCTCTGTCACTAGATTTAAACTCTTGAGGACATGGATTTTTTCCCCTCTCTTTCTAAGCAATGTCACTTGTGTATTTCTAACATGTCAAACAGTGACTGGCACATAAGGTTTGTTCAATACTTACTCCCTAAATAACTGGATAGTGCTACAAAGAACTTTAAATATCCATTCCCTTGGTTTTTAAAAAAAATCCCACAGGGGCCAGGTGTCATGGCTCACACCTGTAATCTTTGTACTCAGGAGGTTGAGGCTACAGGATTGTAACAAGTTCAAACTAGCCTGGGCTAGACAGTGAGTTCTAGAAGAACCTGGGCTCCAGAGTGAAGATGTCAAAAAAATAAAAAATAAAAAAAATAAATAAATAAAGCAAACCAATCAAACTGTTGCAGTTACCTTCTTGTTGCTGGGACAAATACCTGACCAGAAGCAGCTTATGGGAGGAAAGGGTTCATTTTAGGCTTACAGATTCCAGGGGAAGCTCCATTGCTGTAGAAAAAGCTGGCTCACTTTATTATACATCCATAGCAGAGAGAAGCCAGCACCCACAAGCATGAACAGCCAGAGCTTAAGCTGGCTCCTTACACACTTAGGAGGGCTGGACTCCAGATCCACCCCCAGTTACCCACATGCTCCAGCAGGGCTCCACCTGCCAAAGACAAAGTATACATTTACACTCAAACCACCACACAAACCAAAACAAAGTCCAATCAGGGTATGGAAATCTCAATGTAAGAAGAGAACCCCCACAGAAACAGTGCAGTTCAAGTGTAAAGTGAGACAGACAAGCATGCTTTCACTGTCTAAGGGGTGGAGCTTGCAGTGAGCTGAAGTGGAGCGAGTTCAAGTTCACATAGTAGTCAGACCATTGATGAGATGACTATGGAACCAGAGCAAAGGGAGAAGACTGAAAGAAAAGAGGGTGTCTGATTCTGCCCAGGGTGGCCTGACATGGCCACATGACTTGACTCAAGTGTGGTGGTCTTCTGCAGCCCTTTACTTTGCTGGGAATTATAGTGAACCTTCTATACAACAGAACCTCACCATGGGGACCAGGGTCTAGTTTTCAACATTGTTTCTGTCATTCTTCTCTCTCTCTCTCTCAATTTCTCATAAGAATATTATGCTTTCATATCTAGTGGTGTCACACTTTTTAAAAACACTTCTTAATACAAAAATAACGCATGTCCATTACAGATTACTTAATGGAAAAAGATTAAGAAAAAGTAGAAACTTTTATCACCCATAAATAACTACTGAATAATTTATTTTTCAAGCTCTGTTTTTCTAAATAGTTTAGATATGATCCTCAAAAAATTAGCATTTTATTGAAAATACTGTTTTATATTTAATTTTTATTTTCCATGTGATTTATTAAGAAGTGAATAAACCATAACTTACTTAATAATTTCTTCATTATTAGTCATCTGAGCTGTTTCCAAAGTTGTAGAATTTAGAATCCAACATTATTGACACTTTAGTAGAAATCGCTGTCAACAAATTTCTTGTTGTACTCCAGTTATACCTCAAGGATAAAGTCTTGGAAATTGGGATTATTAGAACCAAACAAATGGTGATTTTTAAAGCTATGTATAAAATTGTTGAAGTTCTTTGCAGAAAGAAAAGGAAGGATTTGTTTTGAGTGACCTTGTGCCAATCTGCATTTCTATGGGTTGTGAAGAGTACTTTTCTCACCACACTTCACTAGCAGTTTGTTTAGTAAACTATTTGCTAATGATATTTTATTGTTGCCTTCCTGGAAATCTCATTGATTCTTCTAAATTCACTTTTGTAGGTACATACAGCTAAGTATGTTTTCAGGTTAGGGTAGAAATCTGTTTGCCTTCTCTGTAATTCACCTATCATCACTCCTTGCCCATTTTTTGCATATATTAGTGTTGTGCCCTGGTTGATAAGTTCCTTGATAAGTATTGGTATTTTAATTATATTAATGATTCATCATCATATGTTAGTATATATTAGCATACAGTACATTGCAAATAACATTCTCATGCTGCTGTTTGCTCTTGAGTTCTGTCTGTAATGTTTATACAGAGCAACTCTCAAAGCAGTATCACTTCCCCTCACCCAAACCTCCCTGTTCTCCTCATGCAGAATGAGAAGCCCACTAGCATTTGGACTTATATTATTTTCAAAGTGATATAAACTGATCACATTATTTATATCAACTTATTCTTGACTTGAAGAGGTATAGCATATGTATCTTGCAATAGTTTAATGAGTTTATCAACGGTCTTTTTTTAATGCATGGGAATGTGTGCATTTTAACCTGGAGTAATAGTGTCTAGTAGTTATCATAAAATTGTGAGTGAAAGTCCAGATTCCATTATTTCTAGTGACATAAATGTTCATAACTTTAGAGTTTAAATTAGACATAAACTGGGAGTAAAAGCCTCAGAATTCCTGCCAAGACAAAATAATGATTATTTTTAGAATTTCTTTTCTGCACTATTCTACTGTTCAATTTTCATTAACTTTAAAAAAATTTTATTTTTAAATTTATTTAAGAGAGAGAGAGAGAGAAAAGCAGATAGAGAGAGAATGGATACACCAGGGCCTCTAGCCACTGCAACTGAACTCCAGACATATGTGCTACCTTGTGCATCTGGCTTTATGTGGGTACTAGGGAATTAAACCTGGGTCCTTTGGCTTTTCAGGCAAATGCCTTAACTGCTAAGCCATCTCTCTAGCCCTTCATCAACTTTTCATTTAGCCATGCTAGTCAGGTATTTATTTTTATTTTATTTATTTGTTTACTTTTTAATGCTGGGGATTAAACCTTTGTCTCTTGCATGCTAAACACATACTTTAACATTGAGCTCCACTGCTAACTTTCATTTTATTTCATTATTTTTTGCTGCTTTGGAATTGAACCCAGGGCATTGGACACATATCCAGGTGCCCTACAGTGAGATATACCCACTGGCATTTATTTTGAAGGAATTACCTCATTAACATGGTAGAAACACATAGCCACCGTTCATTCTAAAAGAGCTGAAGGAAGAAATGCCAAGTACATACCCCTGTGGATAGGAGTGCTGAGAGGTTGTTGGAGTGATGTTGAGAAGGATTCTAACATGGCTTAGCGGCTAACTAGGGATCTGAGGGTGGGGACAGGGCAACATTTATGTTCTATGATGTTTATCATCCAGGTTAATGTAAATTTAACACATTTGAAAGCTTGATTATAGATAGACATTTTACATTTAATGTCTGTCATGCTGTCTTTGAAGCAAAATTACAGGGGTTTCCCTGTCCTATATATTGAGTGTATTACATTATTTACAGAGAATATCTGTCTGAGGGAAAAGGTTGACATTATGTTTATGATTATGTTTTCTATGTGAAAAATGCCTGGGAAGGATTCTGGGGAGATTGCCTTGGTCTGGTTTCTTCCAGATCTTGTCGTCAGTGACTGACTGGGAAGGCAGGACTGATTTCATCTGGGACAATACCTGGAATGCTTAGGTTTTTAGATACAGCTTGTTTTCTGATGAAGATTTAGTACAGGTAGCCTCACCTGGGTATTTTATTATTTTTATTTTATTTATTTTATTATTAGACACACTATAAACGTGGTGAGGCATGGCTGAAACACAGTGATCTTGTCGGTTTCCAGGATTAAAGTTGTATACCGGAAAGCGATGCCCCTCCTGGTCCTGGGCAATTTGTTGCTATGTGTTTCTGTCCTGTATATTGAAAATACTCTCATCTTGGAAGGTAAACCCTGTACAAATGCAGTGCTGAGGACGCAGTTGCCTCTCACAAGGTGGTCCTTGGATGTAGGCCCCTCACCCTATGCAGTTTTCTTAGGTGACCTTGATGTCATCCAATATTTTGAGGTGTGAAAAGTTGGTTCTTGGCTCACATAGGGTGCAATACAGTGTTCACTGAAAATGTTTCTTGCCAATTAGGAATCAAGGAGATAAGTATATATTGTAACTGATTTTCATAGAATAAATTTTCAAGGTTTATTACTAGCATTTCTTTTGTTTTTGTTTTTTGAGGTAGTATCTCACTCTAGCTCAGGCTGACCTGGAATTCACTCTATATTCTCAGGGTGGCCTTGAACTCACCGCAATCCTCCTACCTCTGCCTCTCGAATGCTGGGCTTAAAGATGTGTGCCACCATGCCCTGCTTAGTATTTCTTTTTTTTTTAATACTTTAATTTTTGTTTTTATTTATTTATTTTTGTAAGCAGAGAGAGTTATTGAGAAGAGAGACACACAGAGAGAATGTGTTACCAGGGCCTCCAGCCACTGCAAATGAGCTCCAGAAGCATGCACCATTTTGTGCACCTGGATTTATGTGGGTACTGGGGAATTGAACTGATTTTTTAGGCAAGTGCCTTAACCACTGAGCAATCTCTCCAACCCTAGTAGTATTTCTTGGAAGGAAAAAAATTCTTTAAAATAATCCAAAACACTACTTTTTAATGTGTATAGCCGTTTTCTTTCTTCCCAGTTACACTCAAACTTTGCTTCAGCTAAAAATATGCATACCTCTTAATGCCACTTGTGTTTATAGGCTTGTTCACAGCAACTTTGTGCTTTAATTTATTTTTTGGTTTTAACTAAACATCTCAGAAAAATATGTTTCTTCTTTGGAGGCAAGCTGTCTCCTCCCTGAGGCTTGGTGACTTCAAGAAAAGGACACTGAACACTAGATCACCAGAAGGAAAGGTGTTTTAATGACTGACAGACTCTTGGCTTCCGATTTGTAGAAGCAACTGGCTTAATTAGCCAGGCCAGGAAATGTGCCACCTTGGTATAAAGTATGTGAGTCCCCAAATTACAGAGCTGGCAGAATGCGGTGCACCAGTTGCATTTGCTTGGAATGTCATCCTTGGCTCCAGTGCGACGGAGGGTTCATCATCTTCCCGGGTAACACTGGGCAAGAAAGCCTTAGTCTACCTTTGATTACGAGGGAGAGATTGATGGTTATGGGAATAAACTATGCAAAGTTGGCAGTTCTAGCTTCCCTCAGCTTTCAGGTTTGTCCAAGCGAAAGTCAAGGGGTGTGCACCCAGGTGAGCTAAATGTTTACCACTGAAAAAGCCACTGTGGGTTTGAAGCCATGGAGGCACATGGCACATCCCCAGAGGCATGCCATTGTAGACAGCGCCTGCTCTGTGGACGACTGAAGTACAGCTAACTCATGGAAGGTTTGTACTAAACATGCAAGACGGTGGTTACATCTGCATCATCCAGTCAACCAGAAGCATAGTTACTCCACTGTAGAGAAGTTGGGACTTGCCTCATTTAGTGCAAACGCTTGTCATATTTAATAATGGCTGGGGCTTGCAGACACTACCTCCCCATCGTGGTTAGGAGAGGACATGCCTTAGCTGTGAAAGGAAGGGCTTGAATACTAAATACAACAGGGAGGGCTTTATTTTCCTAAGGATTTAGCTATATTAATCACTTTAGAAAAGGAAAATTTCATGACTTGCAAAATTGGTTCATTCTAAGTAGAAATCTCTGATTTTAAACATTTTGCAATGTGAAGTCTGGTATGTATTTAGGAGTGAGTCTTCACAGTTGTCTACTCTATGATGGCCCTCTAAGATTTATTATAAGTATTTTGAACATTTCCAATTTGTAGGTTTCAACAAATTAGGGACCTCATGAACTTGTTGGGTTCAGATTAGTTTATTGTTATTACTAGATACCATACACAAACAGATAGAATAATTCAAAGGAATAAATGAAGAAAGCAAATGTATGAAAAAGAAAAATGTGTACAATACATCATTAGGGCTGGAGAGATGGCTCAGTTGTTAATGTGCTTGCCAGCAAAGTCAAAGGACTCAGGTGTGATTCCTCAGATCCCACATAAGCCAGATGCACAAGATGGTACATGCATTTGGAGTTTGTTTGAAGTGGCTGGAGGCCCTGGTGAACCCATTCTCTCCCTATCTATCTGTCTGTCTATCAATCAATCAATCAATCATCTATCTGCTTTTTTCTCTCTGTCTGTTAAACAAACAAATAAATAAATAAAATATTAAAAAAATTATTAGGGCTAGAGAGATGGCTTAGCAATTAAGGTGCTTGCCTGTGAAGCCTAAGTGCTCATGTTTAACTCTTAGGTGCCATGTAAGCCAGACGCACAGTGACACAAGGGTGCAAGGTCACACTTGTGCACAAGGAACCACACATGTCTTGAGTTCAACTGCAGTGGCTGGAGGTCCTGGCACACCAATTCTCTCTCTCTCTCTCTCTATCATAAAAAGGCCAGTCTGTTGGGCTTTTCTCAAAAAAATAAGTAAATAAATAAATCATTGAGTCATTACAGGGTAATGAAAACAGTCTTAGGACTTTGCAGTATGAAATCTTCAAATACATAGGACACAGGAACTCAGAAGTCCCATTTAGTCACTTTTTTGAGATAGGATCTGTGTTGGTTTGAATAGAATAGATGGCCCCCAATATATTCAGTTGTTTGTTTGTAGTTTGCATCTGCAGCCACCTGGCTGGAGTCAGTGCCATTGCATGGATCTTAAGGTGTGGTGGTGGGTTTCAGGTTTCAATCTAAAGATATGCAAAGTGTGCCTAGCAGGAGTTCCTGAAGTGTGCTGTGGCTTTTGGCTTTAGACTTGTGCTTCTCTCTCTCTGCTTGGTCCTGTGAAGGCAGGCCAGCTTCCTCTGCAATTTATGGAACTTCCCCTGGGTCTGTAAGCTTCAATAAATATCCCTTCCTCCATAACTGTGCCTGGTCTGGAAGTTCATCTCAGTGAAACTGAATCTGTCTGCTACAGGATCTGTCCTTGTTTTTGATATGTACGTGAGGATGACCCTGAACTTCTGACCCTTCTGTCTCTACCTCATTAGCAGGGGTTGCATGTGTGCAGCACCACACCCAGTTTTTGTGGCGATAAAGGATCAAGCCCAGAGCTTCGTGTATGCTAGGCAAGTACTCTACCAACCGAGCCACCTTCCCAGCCCTCTCTAGTTGATACATAAGAGCTAAGGCTACTTACAATGTACAGCTACTGTCCTGGGTAGTAAAAGTAAATGAACTTAAAAATGTAGTACTGCAAACAAACATGACAGTGACCATAGCTATGTGACTAACATCCAGGGAGAACAAAGGAAGGTACGGCTAAATTTTCCTAAGGAGACCAGAGTGGAGAAAGCGATGCTTCAGTTGAGGTGTAATAAGAATGGGATGAACAGTGTGGGAAGGAGAGAGACAGAACTCTAGAGCAACAATGTGTTTTCAGGAAAAAGGTTACTTGGGCACAGTTGGAATCCTGTGCTCTTGGGTTGGGGTAGGGTAGGTTGTGCCAAGAGAGTGTTGTGAGTTGGCAAGACTAGTTATATAGGACTATCAGGTTTCTTTAGGGTACTGGCAGTGGATGAACACACACATATTTTTGTTAAAAAATGTTTTAATATCTCTGAGGAGTCTGAGTTGGAGGGTCAACAGTTGGGGAAGAGTATTTACTGCAGCAGTGGGAGGAGAGCGTGACACACATGGTATGAAGCCAGGCCACAAACCTGCAAGTTCTGTTCTGGTCCCACCTTGTCTCAGCTTCAAGTTCAGATGGACTGACAATCTGTGGAGCTTCCTCTATGCTAGCCTGATTTTCTTTTAGCCATTGCAAGTTCTGAGGTGACATAAGCAATAGTAACACCTTTAGAAGTAAAAAAATACCAATAATATAAGCTCCAAGAGAGTTACAAATTATTGAAATATTTTAAAACACTTTTTGACAATATCACACACACACATTACATTTTGATCATGATCATATACACCCCCATTGCCCTCTCATGTCTTTCCCTGCATTGCATCTTGATAATATATTCCCCCATTGCCTTCTGCACCCCCCCCACATATCGCATTTTGATCATATGTGTTCCCATTGCCTTATCCTGCCCCCATCCACCACATTGCATTTCCATCATATAACCCCCCCCCTCACGCACACACACACACACACACACACACGCACGCACACATCACCCATTGCCCTCTCCTGTCCCACTTCACAGAACATCTAATTTTCTGAAATTTTGTTGGGCTTGAACTTTCTTCTTTTCTTCTCTATAGATATACACAGCAATAACTGTGTGTCAAATTCAATTTGAATTGTTTAGACAAATCTGCACCAGTCATATACTAGAACAAATCCATTTCTGTTCCATTATTAATAAAGCAGCATAATATATGAAGTGTGTGGCCAAGGAAATGAGCTAGTGAGTGATAAGTGATAGATTGATTCTATGACAGCTTGAAATGGTTGAAATCCTGAGGACAAAAACTCCCATTAGATCCTTGGTGGGCTCATTTGTGTCTCATGTACAAATGAGAGACTTGGCATGAGCTTTGTATTAAATTTAAACTGTGGATTATGTACCTACCAAGTACAGTAAGTAGGATCAAAGCTGACACAAATCAAATATTCCTAGTTGGTTGGACTAAAAGCAGAGAATATGGGAAACAGAGCCACTCTACACTATTGTCAATTGGCTGTGTTTCCTTTAGTGCTCTCAATCTGCTGGTATTGACTGAATAAAGAGCATCTGAAAAGTAGAGGCAAACAGCTGATTCTGAGAAGTAGGACCAGGGTTGCATTTGGCAGAGAAACGGAGGTTAATTTTGACTTAGATTACACTGATGTCATAGGATTGTATTTGAGTCATTATGCTTACAATTGACTGCTTTTATTATTACATCAAGCCCTTCAAGATAGGATATGCCTGTTTCAGCCTCCCCTGTGCTAGGATCATAGGTGCACACTGAGGTTCCTGGCATTTTATCTGGGAACTCCAAACTGAGGTTCTCATGCTTGCATGACAAGTGCCTTATCCCCTGAGTCATCTCCCCAGCCCCTGCATATATTAATTCAGGTGAGGTAGGCTATCCATATTACTTTGAATTCAATAAATTCTCAGGAAATATATGCTAACTGGTCTACTGACTATGGCAGGGAAGATTTGCTGGTCATTTTCCAATTTTACTTTATTGTTTTTGGATTTTCAAGGTAGGGTCTCGCTCTAGCTCAGGCTGACCTGGAATTCACTATGTAGTTGCAGGGTGGCCTCAAACTCATGGTGATCCTCTTACCCTCTGCCTCCCGAGTGCTGGATACCCCAACCCAAGTGCACCACCATGCCAGGCTCTTTTTCTAATTTTAATTATGAGCTGTCTTGGGAGTGGCATAATTTATAGCTCAATATTGAGAAGAACTTACTATGTACTGGTTTAAATGCATGACTGCTATTATTTGGTAGAAATCCCCAATGACTTTTTTTCTTTTCCTTTCTGGTGCTAGGGAGTGACTCCATGCCTCACATATATGCAGCATGTCTTGTCCCATTGAGCCTCCTCCCAGTCCCCAGTGCACTTTTATAGTTGCTCTCTAGAACAACATACCTGAAGGCTAGTTGTGCCTAGTATTTCTAGCTTCTTTTTAACATCTGTTATAAACTGATCAACTGCTCTATCTATCTATCTATCTGTCTATCTCTATCTAAATCCTTTCAAGCTTGAGTTGCTTGACTCATCCCAGGAGTTGCTATATGTTCCATTTCCTTCACAGTGTTAAAAGTAGCTTACTGCTCCTTGACCTATATCTGCCCCCAGTCCTCCCTTTTAGTGCTTCCATTCAGTGTTTATATACCATTGCTATTGTTCTGTATTTTTAAATTTTAATTACTTATTTATTTATTCATTTATTTGGGAGAGACAGACAGATAGAATGGGTACATCAGGGCCTCTTGCCAGTGCCACTTTGCATCTGGTTTTATGTGAGTACTAGGGACTTGAATCCAGGCCAGCAGGCTTTGCAAACAAGCACCATCTTTCCAGCCCAGTTCTTCATTTTCTTAGTGAAGATCCCAGAGTTTCTCCTAGTTGCATTCTCCAGAGGGGCCTTATGAATCTAAAGATGTTTGACACACCAGACCACATTGGTTATGGTTTTCTTTTTACTTTATGTTTTAGCATACAGATATACAGATAACTAGGTTTCATTGTGTTTTTTTCCCCATACAATTGTTTGTTTCCCTTCCCTCCCTTTTCTGCCTCCTTCTCATAGCCCCCTCCCCACCACCCCACTATGGCCTCTCTTCCACTTTCATGTCACACACCAATTTATTTGATCAAGAAAGAAGGCACCCTTCCAGGAGATCAAGTACAGTGTGCAGGTGTATATCATGTTCCTCTCTTCTCTGTTTTCCCACACCAATCTTTCACTTTCCTCTGCCTAATTCAAGTGTACAAAGTTATCCCCCCCCCCCCCCCGTGTTTTATGCACAAGACCTGTGCTGACTGTGTGGTTGTCGGGAGATCACTTTTACCTGCCAGCAGTTTGTGATCTTGTGGGATGAAAGACTTGGTAAGTACAGCACAGCTGTAATATGAAAACTAGAATAAGTATAATTTCTGTTTCTACTTTTATACTTTGCTTGGGTTAAATTTGTCTTAATCTTTCCAATCACAGTGCTGTAGAATAAGGAAAGACAAAAAGGCAAAAGCAAAATTACCACGCTGAATATACTCATTAGTTGCTGTTGAATAGGTTTGTTCTAGAAAACGAAGGCCAGATGTTGAAACTACACTGTAGTTCAGAGTATGATGAAGGCATCATGCTGCATCTTTTATAGCTTCACCATTTTTACATGACTGATGATGGGACATTAGCCCTCTTTGATGAATATTTCTTGTTCCAAAGGACCCACTAGAAGACATATGCCTAAACTCAGCTGAAAGAATATTTTTAACTTCAGGATAGCAATGCTGAGTGTCTTTCAATTGTCACTGTGCCACAGTAATAGAATGTAGCAGGAATTATTACAGCGCATCATGGGTAAGACAGCCATGAGAAGTGGAAGGGGCACCTCTCTAAAATTTTTCCTTTCAATAAATTAATCATGACCCTTATCACTTAGCTCCATAAAGACGAAAAGTTAGTGTTTTAGATGTAGAGAGTGAGGGAAAAACAAGCAGCTTGTTTCTCAGAGATGTCCACTTAGCAGTTAATTTCTTTGGAATGCTTGTTTAGCCTCAGCCAACATTACTGATGACTAATTCTTGGTCTTGACAACAGTTTTGTCCAGCTCAGATATGTTCTCCAGCAATCATGAGGAACCTGACCAATCAGTACAGCAATTTGTGTTTTATTAGATGCACTGGAAGGCTTCAAGGTCACTGTTTATGGGGAACACCTGAATCAAACCACCACAAGTGTTGTCCATCAGGGCTGAGCTCTCTTCTTATCATCTTCTCCCCTGAGAGCTGGTTAATTAGAACATCACTGCCTTCCTTCCTGACCCATACTCAAAGGCTATGTGTCCAGCTTGATGGCATGGGACTTCTCACAGCCACAGGGTGACAATTTGAATGGGCCAGAAAGATGCATTGTCTCCACATGTGTCACTTAGCAGAGGGTATTCTCTGTCCCATAATGTCTGTGAGCAGTCCTAAAGCTTCACATGAATACTGATGTGCGACAGTAGTGTGCTTTCTACAGCTGACCTCCTTTGCCCATCATGGTGGCAAGCAGGTGCAGCTTTGGGCCTCTGTGAGCCCAAGAGCTTCATGAGACTGTCTCTGCTATTGATTTTTGTATATGGGAAGTTTGGGAATACTGGGGTTAACCCCAGAAGCTTCTGGGCCTTTCATAAATTTTCTCCCTCATCAGCAGCCTCTGTGGTAACAGGACAGTCACTTGGCAGAAACAGCTCGAGACAAGAAGCCAGGAGAATATCTCCCTGTAGTTGTCAGGACACAATTGAGGGAAGATACTTGTTTTCTTCCTGAAGACTTCTTCAAATGGCTGAATGAGGGTCTTTGAGGAGATCCCACAGGGCCTCAGGCATGGGGAGGGGGGAAGCAGCAGTTGAAAGATTATATTTTATATCCAGGTCTACTGGGGGACTTGATTTTAAGTTATATTCTGTGAAACAGAAGAGGCACAAAACTGAAATCTGAATTGAATCAGACATGACTTTTTTTAAAAAAGTTATATTTTTACTTATAGACAATAAACTGTGATATTTCCCTCCCCTCCCCCACTTTCCCCTTAACAACTCTGCTCTCCATCATATGTACTCCCTCTCACCATTAATCTCTCTTTTAATTTGATGTCATCATCTTTTTCTCCTATTATGAGAGTCTTGCGTAGGTATTGCTAGGCACTGAGAGGTCATGGATTTTGAGGCCAATAAGGAGTGGTGCCCTTCCTTTGGCTCTTATATTTTTTTCCACCATCTCTTCCGCAATGGACCCTGGGCTTGGAGGGTGTGCTAGAGGGTGTTCTGGACACTCCTTCATCACTTTTCAGTACTATGTTGCCTTTAAGGTCATCCCAGTGGTCCTTGGCATCTGAAAAGAGAAGGTTCTCTAACTAGAAGTGAGAGTAGCATTAATATATGACTATGAACATTAAGTGTAGTACTTTCAGGGCAGTTTGGTGAGAATAATATATACTTTAATCCAGACAAGATCAGGCTTTATACCCATAAGGCTCATGACTGCCCTGCCACAGGCTTTTGATTAGGTGTTCAGTACCAGGAATGTGTTCCCTACCATAAAGCAGGCCTTCAGTCCAATTAGAGAGCAGTTGGTTTCCCTCAGAACAGACATGCCACTATTGTACCCATTCAGTCATTTGGCCTGTCTGGCCAAACTTGAGGCTTCCATTGTCCACTCTTTTCACTGCTGATGACTTCTGTCTCCCATAGGGCTGCATACAATGCAGCTTTTTCCAGCTTTCAGTTGGCTGGCCTACAGGGAGAAGGTTTTCTGCTCAGCACCTACTTGATTTCTCAGTGACTTTGCTGCTCAGGCATGTGAAGTCTTCTGCAATAGATCTTACCATCTGTTTCTCAAGGGAAACCAAGGGCTTTGGCAATGCCTGTAATGTTTTGGAGGCAACAGGGACCTCCCTGGCCAACAACTCTCTGGAAGGTATCCCATCCCTGGCTCTGAAAATTTTCTAGTAGCAATTTATGGCTTCTGGATGTGCCATTATTCAAAAAAGTAGATGTTTCAATGTCTTATTCAGAATATCTTGAATTTTGATTGACCCCCCCCCCACACACACACTCTTCTTTTATACAATCTCTTCCCCTGCCCTCACTTAGGCCTTTCCCTTCCTTGTAACATGTTCTTCTACATATATATATAACCATATATATGGATATATATATATATATATATATATATATATATATAACCATCCTCTTAAGTCCTTCCCTCTCCTCCCTACCTTATAACCTTTTTTCTAGCTCACTGGTGGCTGCTACTGATTTTTGGTTCCAGCTCACACACAAGTCTATACATTTGTAGCTAGGATCCACATATGAAAGAGAACATGTGATGTTTGGCTTTCTGGGCCTGGGTTACCTTACTTAGTATAATCCTTTCCAGATCCATCCATTTCCCTGCAAATTTCATAATTTCATTTTTCTTTACCACTGAATAGAACTCAATTGTGTAAATGTACCACATCTTTATTATCCATTCATCTGTGGAGGGATATCTAGGCTGGTTCCATTTCCTAGCTATTGTGAATAGAGCAGCAATAAACATGGTTGTGCAAGTATCTCTAAGGTAGTGAGAAGACTCATTAGGATACATGCCTAGGAGTACTATAGCTGGATCATATGGTAAATTTATTTTTAGCTGTCTCAAGAAACTCTACACTGATTTCCACAATGGATGTACCAGACTACATTCTCACCAACAGTGTAGAAGGGTTCCCATTTTGTGGCATCCTCACCAACATTTATTGTCATTTGTTTTCTTGATGGTAGCCATTCTAACAGGAGTGAGATAAAATCTCAAATTAGTTTTAGTTTTCATATCCCTGATGGCTAAGGATGTAGAACAGTTTTTTAGATATTTATATGCCCTCTGTATTTCGTTCAGTGAGAACTCTCTACTTAGTTTAGTTCCATAGCCCATTTTTTAATTGTGTTGTTTGATTTCTTATTGTTCTGTTTTTTGAGTTCTTTGTATATTCTGGATATTAATCCTCTGTCAGATATGTAGCTGGCAAAGATTTTCTCCCATTCTGTAGGTTGTCTCTTTGCTCTATTCACAGTGTCCTTTGCTGTACAAAAGCTTTGCAATTTCATGAGATCCCAGTGGTCAATTGGTGGTTTTGTTTCCTGAGCAATTGGGGTTATATTCAGAAAGTCATTGCCTATGCCAATATGTTGAAGGGTTTCCTCTACCTTTTCCTCTAGCAGTTTCAGAGTTCCAGGTCTGATATTAAAGTCCCTGATCCGTTTGGACTGGATTCTTATACATGGAGAAAGACAAGGATCTATTTTCATCCTTCTACATATAGATATCCAGTTTTTCCAGTGTCATTTGATGAAGAGGCTGTCTTTTCTCCAATGGATATTTTTGGCATTTTTCTCAAAAATCAGATGGCTATAGCTGCCTGGATGAACATCTGGGTCCTCTATTCTGTTCCATTGTGTGAGTACCATGCTGCTTTTGTTACTATGGCTTTGTAATATAGCTTAAAATCAGTCATGGTGATACCATCAGCCTTATTTTTGTTGCCCCAAATTATTGTGGCTATTTGAGGAATTTTTTTGTGCTTCCAAAAGTATTTTAGGATTTTTTTCTCTATTTACGTGAAGAATGCCATTGTAATATTAATAGGGATTGCATTAGATGTGTAGATTGCTTTGGGTAAGATTGACATTTTCACAATATTGATTTTTCCAATCTAAGAAAATGGGATTTCTTTCTATTTCCTTGTGTCTTTTGAAATTTCTCGCTTGAGTGTTTTAAAGTTTCACTTCCTTGGTTAAGTTTATCCCAAGGTACTTTATTTACTTACTTATACATTTGTTTGTTTTTGTGAAGCAATTGTGAGTGGGAGAGATTCTCTGATTTCATCCTCTGCATGTTTGTTGTTAGTATATAGGAAAGCTACTGATTTCTGTGTGTTTATTTTATATCCTGCTATGTTGCTAAAGTATTTATCAGCACTAACAGTTTGCTGGTACAGTCTTTAGGGTCCTTTATGTATAGAATCATATCATCTGTAAATAAAGATAATTGATCTCTTCCTTTCCAATTTTCATCCCTTTTATGAGTGTCTCTTGCCTTATTACTATGGCTAAGACTTCCAGTACTATATTAAATAAAAGTGGGGACAGTGGACACCCTTGTCTTGTTTCTGAATTTAGTGGAAATTTTCAGGTTTTTCCCCATTTAGTATTATGTTGGCTGTAGGTTTGTCATATATAACTTTTATTATTTGAGATATGCTCCTTCTATTCCCAGTTTCTGTAATACTTTTATTATGAAAGGATGTTGGATTTTGTCGGATACCTTTTCTGCATCTATTAAGATGACCATGTGGTTTTTGTCCTTCAGAACTGTAGCAGACAGCTTCAGGTTCGCTGAGATGAACTTCCAGACCAGGCACAGTTATGGAGGAAGGGATTTATTGAAGCTTACAGATCCAGGGGAAGTTCCATAATGGCAGTAGAAGTTGGCCTGCCTTCACAGGACCAAGCAGAGAGAGAGAAGCACAAGCTGAAAAGCCAAATGTTACAGCACACTTCAGGAACTCCAGCTAGGCACACTTTGCATATCTTTAGATTGAAATCTGAAACCCACCACCACACCTTAAGATCCACCCAGTGACATTGCCTCCAGCCAGGTGGCAAACTACAAACAAATAAAAAACTGAATATATTCGGGGCCATCTATTCAAACCACCACATTCAGCCCCTGACCCCCAATAGATTTATAACCATCACACATTGTATATTGTACTCAGTTCAGTTTCAAAGGTCCCCACAGTCTTGACCAATTTAAGATATTAAGACCTGTAAAATCAAACAAGTTAAACACTTGTAACATAAAAAGGCACAGAGTAAACATTTTCAACTGGTATAAGGCATAGGAAGGAGAGATTAAAACAATGCAAACTCAACCACCATCAAACAAACATCAAACTTCTGGAGTTCAAGTTCAATATAACCAGAGACTAACAGTCTCCAGACTTTCCAATTCATACATTTATTGATTTGCATATGTTGAACCATCCCTGTATCCCTGGGATAAAGCCAACTTGGTTGGGGTGTATAATCTTTCTGATATATTCTTGTATTCTGTTTGCCAATATTTTGTTCAGAATTTTTGCATCTATGTTCATGAGGGAGATTGGTCTCTGATTTTTATTGGTTTATTCTGTGTTTGTCTGGTTTTGGTATCAGGTTGTTGCTGGCTTCTTAGAAAGAGTTTGGTAGAATTCTTTCCTTTTCTACTTTATGGAAAAGTTTGAGAAGCAGTGGTGTTAGTTCTTCCACGAAGGTCTGGTAAAATTCACCAGTGAATCCATCTGGGCCTGGAGTTTTTTATTTTGGAGACTTTTTTTTTTTGGCTTTTTGAGGTAGGGTCTCATTCTAGTTCAGGCTGACCTGGAATTCTCTATGTAGTCTCAGGTTGGCCTTGAACTGTCAGTAATCCTCCTACCACCACCTCCCAAGTGCTGGGATTAAAGGCATGTGCCACCATGCCTGGCTTTGGGAGACTTTTTTATAACTGCTTGGATATCTGTGTTTGTTATAGGTCTATTTAAATGGTTTATCTCATCTTGATTTAATTTTTGTAGGTCATATGAATCAAGGAAATCACCCATTTCATTCAGATTTTCAAACTTAGAGGTACATATATTCTTAAAGTATGTCCTTATGATTTTCTGAATTTCTTTGGTATGTGTTGTAATGGTGCCTTTTTCATCTCTAATTTTATTAATTTTTGTCTCTTCCTTCTCTCTTTTGGTCAGATTTGCTAAGGGTTTATCAATATTATTAATCCTTTCAAAGAACCAACTCTTTATTTCATTGGTTCTTTGGAAATTTTTTTTGGTTTCTATTTCATTAATTTCCGCTGTAATCTTTGTTATTTCTTCATGTCTACTGATTTTTGTTTTGCCTTGTTCTTCTTTTTCCAAGTCCTTAAGGTAAAGCATTAAATTGCTTTCTTGTGAACTCTCTAATTTCTTAATATAGGCACTTAGGGTTATAAATTTCCCTCTTAGGACTGCCTTCATTGTGTCCCAAATGTTTTGGTATGTTGTATTATCATTATCATTTGATTTTATGAACTTGTTGATTTCCTTTTTGATTTCTTCAATGATCCATTCATCATTCAATAGTGTATTGTTTAGTCTCCATGAATTTCTGTATGCTCTGTAATTTTTCTTGTCACTGATTTGTAGTTTAATGCCATTGTGGTCAGATAGAATACAAAGGATTATTTCAGTTTTCCTGCATATGTTGAGATTTGCTTTATGCCCTAATATATGGTCTATTTTAAAGAATCTTCCATGTGCTGCTGAGAAAAGTCTATACTCAGCAGCATTTTCATGGAATGTTCTGTAGATATTTGTTAGGTCCATTTGTTCTATGACATCATTTAATCTAGATATCTCTCTGTTTATTTTTTGCCAAGAAGACCTGTCAATTGAAATCACCTACTACAATTGTGTTTGGTGTTATCTGTGGCCTTAAGTCTAATAGTGTTTGTTTGATGAAATTGGGAGCAGATGCATTTAGGATTTTATTGTCCTCTGGTTGGAGTGTTCCTTTAATCAGTTTAAAATGACCCTTATCTTTCCTCACTAATGTTTGTTTGAAGTCTATCCTGTCAGATATTAAGATAGCAACCCCTGTTTTTTTCCTAGGCTCATTGGCTTGAAATACCATTTTCCATCCTGGAGGCAACAAATGGCAGGATCCTGCCTTTTAATCCAGTCTGTAAGCCTGTGTCTTTTAGTTGGTGCATTGATACCATTGATATTAAGAGTTCTTATTGAAAGGTATGTATTTATTCTCGTCATTCTTCTTATTTTGTAGTGATTCCTGGTTTGCCTTTACCCACTTGTTTTAACTGTTATTTGAGTATGGTTTATTTTTTCCTATTTCCTTCTGTGTGTGTTTTGCTTTCTTTACAGCATGAAGGAGTCCTTCAAATATTTTCTATAGAGCTGGTTTAGTTGTCATAAATTCCTTTAGCCTGTTTTTGTTGTGGAATGTCCTTATTTCTCCATCAATTTGGATAGATAGCTTTGTAGGATAAAGTAATTTTGGTTGACAGTTGTTATCTTTCAGAGCTTGGAATATATCATTACAAACTCTTGTGGCTTTTAAAGTTTGTGTTGAATAATCTGCTGTTATTCTGATGGGCTTGCCTTTGTAGGTGACTTCCTTTTCTCTCTAACTGCTTTCAATATATTTTCTTTGGTTTGCATGTTTAGTAGTTTAATTATTGCATGGTGAGGAGAGGTTCCTCCCAAGTTTCATCTGTTTGGTGTTCTAAAATTTGCTTCTTGTGTCTGCATTGGCATTTCTTTCCCAATTTGGGGTAATTTTTCTTCTATGATTTTTTTTTTTGAAAACCCTTACTAAGCCTCTGGATTGAAATTCTTCTCCTTCTACTATACCCTGAATCCTTATGTTTGATCTTTTCATAGTGTCCCAGATATCTTGAAATTCCCATTCATACCTTCCTATTAGCTTGTCTTTCTCTTTGTTGGACTGTATTAGGTCTGCCACCTGTTCTTCTAGTTTAGATATTCTGTTATCCCCTTCATCCATTCTACTGGTGAGACTTTCCACAGATTTTTAAAATTTGACTGACTGTGTTCTTCAGAGCTAGAATTTCAGCCTGGGTTTTCTTCAGTATTTCTTTTCTTCTTTTTCTTTCTTTCTTTCTTTTTTTGGTAAGGCATAGTTTTATTGGGTAAAAAAGAAAGAAAAAGAAGAACTCTTGTAAACTAGGTCTGTATCCCAGAGGTTGGAATCTTGGGATGCAGCCTTCTTCAGTATTTCTATTTCCTTACTCATGTCTTGTAATGACCTTCTTATTTCATTAAGCTGGTTTCCAGTGTTCTATTTCAGGAGTTTGTTTTCTTTTTTAATTCCTTTATTTTCTTCTTTGATTCCTTTGATTTCTTTGACTATAGATACAATCACTTTTTAAAAATCTTTGTCAGGCATTTCATCTAAAACAGTCTCATTGGTGATCATTTCTGATGGATTTTTAATTTTGGTTGGTAATGTATTGTCTTTATTCTTTGTGTTTCTTGTATTATAATGTAGTGACTTTTGCATCCTGAATTGATTTGATACTTGGGTTTTCTACTTATCTGCAGTGTTCTTAGATGTGGTGATCCACCTTTATATACTCTCAGGATATGAATTTAAGGTGCCAAGTGTATCTCTTGTACCCCAATCCAGCCACAGAAGTAATCCTAGGTGTTGAGTTTGCTTGCTAAGCAAGTATTCTAATGGACTGGGTACAAGAATTTACTGGCAAATTCTAAACTTTACCTGAGCAATATACACATTTAATAAGAACCATCACAGAGTTTGCAATTGTGGAGATTAAAACAGATAGTTTTATAAAGCCAAAGTCCCTAGGGGTGTGTCTTGCTGTACACCCTCTACATCCTGTCAGCTGGGAGGTGGAGAATTCTGTTTTGAATTGGGTTCCAGGTCAGTTTAGATCTCAAGCAGACCCTGTCCCCAACAAGACAACAGCAAAAGACAAAGGCCTTATAAATCTGAAAGCATCAAAAGCAACAATATTCAACCCCAACATACAGCTTATTTGAAAATGGTAAAGCCAACCAAGAATATGTGAACGTTAACCTTCCCTGACATGGAAAGAGAGATTAGCATTTCCAATGCAGGCCTATGTACCTGTTTTTTTTTTTTTTTTTTTTTTTGTTTTACTTTGTCAGTCGGCCTCGTTACCTTTTGGGGTGGCTTCCAATCTCACCAATGCTCAGTGCCAACCTTGATCCCTCCATGTTGTGCTGTGGAGCTGGAGCTCTGATCAGCTGTGCTGGATGCGCTGCCACTGGCATTCGCAATTCTGATGGTTGGGGATGGGAGAGTACAGAAAGCCTGGAGTTGCTCATGCAGTCCCACCTGTATCCCTTTCAGCAGCTCCTTAGTTGATTTCAGCTGTCTTTCCTTCAGATTTCTTGATTTTGCAAGGAGGCTGATAAGGTTGGTCTCTGCTGCTGCAGCTTGGCACGCCTACCAGGCAGTGCCAGGTTGGTGCATGGATCGCACGGCTTGGCAGGCCACAAGCGCCTCAGTGGGATTCTGGCTATTTGCCTCCTTTCTGGTGGATCTTGGTCTCTCCTGCTTCTCTGCCATGTCTAAGAATAACCTATACTCCTTCACTTTTCAGAAGAAGAGTGTATTTTTGCTGTGGTTTTGCTTAAATTCCTCCCTAGGCTGGTCTGGTGTGGCTCCTATGCCATCATCTTACCTGGAAGTCTCCAGACATAACATTTGAGTTTTTCTTTCCTATTTCTATTTCTTTTTCTTTTTTTTTTTTTTCTGGTTTTTCGAGGTAGGGTCTCACTCTAGTCCAGGCTGACCTGGAATTCATTAGTCTCAGGGTGGCCTTGAAGTCATGGTGATCCACCTACCCCTGCCTCCCACATGCTTGGATTAAAGGCGTGTGCCACCACACCTGGCTTCTTTTCTATTTCTTTTTGTGATGGAGTATTGCTATATAGCCCAGGCTGGCCTGGAACTTGGTTTGCAGTGGGCTTGTGATCCTCCTACTTCAGCCTTCTGAGTTTTGAGATTACAGCTGTGGGATTGCAGGTGTGGGCCACCATGCTTGGCTAATATGATTCTATTAATAAAGACCCAGTGATAATTTATCAATACATTCATATTCCAAGATAAAAATGAAAAAGAAACTCTGATGACTTGAATCCTCATCTGGAAAAAATTGAACGCAGTTTGAAGGTCTTTGAATTGCCATTGTATGATAATATTTTTGACAAATCAACAGCTAGGATATAAAGGCCTTTTCAACATTAAGTTAATCACAGTAAACATTCATTCATTCTTTGAACTACTGTAGAGAAACTTAAGCAACCTTGCACAGAGAAAGCATTCTCTTATATTTTTGTAGAATTGGCTATAAACTCTTTTTGTTTGTTTGTTTGTTTGTTTGTTTGTTTGTTTGTTTGTTTTCAGGCTATGGTCTTGCTGTAGCCCTGGCTGACCTGGAATTCACCATGTAATCTCAGGCTGGCCTTGAGTTTATGACGATCCTCCTACCTCAGCCTCCCAAGTGCTGGGATTAAAGGTGTGCACCACCACACCAGGCATAAATTGATTTTTATAATAAACAAAAATAAAAGTTGTCCTGGAAATAATCCATTTAGCCAATTAGCTAGCATATACATGAGATATTCCTAATTTTTCCAGCCTCCTCTGTGTCATCTTCTCAGGTGGAAAAACTTCACTAGACTGTGAGCTTTCGGATGACACAGACTACCTCAGTTTCCTTTTCTTTTCCTAGTGCTTGGCTCTTCCAGATCTCTCCATGGGTACCTACAGGATGGCGATGCTCATATGGACCATGGCCTCAGTGTGACTTTATCAGTCCTATCTTTAGACTGAGTTTGAGCAATGAATTTAAAGTGACACAAAGGACTATATCAAAATTTCTTTTTCAACAATACATTCACATTTAGGGCTTTGTATTTATAAATATAAAGGTGTCAAAAGTAATGAAAACAGTGGGACTGCTTTGGTAAAATCTAAATGGCCTTTCGAACCCAATGTACAATGAGTTTATATTTGAGGCAAAACCCATAAATAGAAACCCTAAACTCTGTAGTCCCAGCTAGGACTTTGGCATGCTCACACAAAATTCTGCTGTTTGTAATTTTCTGAAGAGAAACTCTATTTTTACACATTCATGTATGTCAAATATCTTTCATAAAAGGCAACTTAGGAGATTTTTAAAAAGAATTTTTTTCTTGAAGTTTTGATTTTGAGGGGTTCTACTTTTATATTTCTTCTTATATGCCAACTGTGCACATTCTCATAGAAGTGGTATGTGAAAAGGCCAGAGAGGTGTTTGGGCTATGGGCTTGGTTGGCTGGTGAGCCTAAAACTGCAAACTGCAAACTGACTTCTCTGCCTGGGACAGCTGGCCGTGTGGGCTGCTGGGACGGGGCTTTGTCTGCCTGAGAGCCACACCCTCACTGGTTTGTCAGCTGCCTGGTGAATCTCTGTGGGCAGCCACAGTGTCATTAGAAGAGAGAATGTGGATTACTGAAGGCAAACACCTCAGCACTCCTGGAATAGCCTTTCTCCATTTGCATCCTGTGGGGTGGGGTGAGTCATGCTGGAAGACCAAGAACAGAGGTGGCAGGAAAGAAGGGGCAGAAGGGAAAGGGACATGCTCCCTGGAGGCAAATTTGGATAATACTCACTTTGGGCATTTTGTTGGCTTACATGGCAGCTAATGAAAATAAAATGTCAACAAAATGAGGTAGTATTAAATTACTGGGAAAGTATTTTTTTCTCATGGCTACATGAGAAACAGACTACTATTTATGTACATCTTAATTTTTAGACATTAGAAATTATAGGCACATAGCCAAAATTAAAAATAACCTGTGTTTTGTACTTTCTTAATATGTAACTATAGAACATTTCTTGACCTCCGTCTGCCCTTGCTCCCAGTATTTTGTTACCATGGCTTCAACCAAAGCTATTATTTTTTGTGATATGAAAAGATGGCAATGCTATATGAGAGCCAAACAGAAGACTGGAGATGCAAACTCAGAGTGAAGTCTTATAATGTGCTACTTGCCCAGGCTAACCCACTGAGTTTTGCTGTAACCCTCACTAGTATTTTGTTGTGCTTGTCCTCCATGTTGAAGTTCTCCTATAGGTCCCATGAGGCATGAGCACCCGTTTCCCTTTGTCGTGCTCCTCCTCCAGCCTGGAAGGAGCATACTCACCCGCTTTGGATCAGCTGACTACCACCACTCAAGAAGTATCCACCCTAGGCAAGGGATGTAGCCCTGTTGGTAGAGGGCTTGCTTGGTATGCAGGGAGCCTTCATGAACTGGGTGGAGTGTTTGAGACCAGACTGGCATATATGAGACCCTGTCTCTAAAGAAAAAAGTCCTCCAAGTTTACACTTGTCCATTTGTCCTTGCCTCTTTCCAGTTTCTTATCATCTCAACAGTGATTCAGGGCCCAAAGTGGTTAATCTTAGAGATGAATCTGTCATTAAAGCATGGCCCAAGCTTCCTTTACTTTAAATGTTTGTTCAGTAGATAAACTCTAACTTGAGAGATTGGGGTATATGTTTCTAATGTAGTTGCTTATAATAAATTTAATACTGTGTACTATATATTTTATAATAATATAATTATAAAATTAATAATAATAATATATAATAATTATAATAAGTTTCTGTTTTTTGAGAAGATTAACATAATGCATAATTTATAAGTGAAGCATATATGTCTATGTTGGGATAAGTTATTACATATTTTATCAATAGATTGAACTGCTCAAAAACTGAAGTGTATACTGTTTTGGGCTATGACATTCCTGAGAGAGAACATGTGTTTTATTCTTACAACCAGCACAGGGCTTGCCATGAAGGTTTTATTTTTGTTGTTTTGCATGTGTGTATGCACTCATGTGTGTATGTGTGTGTGCTTTATTCTTACACATAGCACAGTGCTTGTGATGAAGTATTTTTTATTTTTAGCTCATGTGTGTAAGTGTGTAATATGGAGTGTTTGTGTTGTGCGGTGACCTATACACTTGCCTGCCGTGGCTGGAGTGTCCTGCTCCATCACTCTTCTACTCAGTCTTGCTTTGAGCTGCAGTCTCTTTACTGATTCCAGAGCTTGCAGGGGCCTCTGCCCCCCTGTGGGGCTGGGGATGCCGGTGCGTGTGACCATACCCAGCTGTTGACATAGGATCTGGAGTCAAACTCTGACAGTCTCAGGCCCCTCAGGCCCTCATGCTTACACAGGAAGCACACTTACCAGCTTAACCATCTCTCCAGCCCTTGTCATGAAGTATTTGATACATAAAAGACTTTGTGAGATATAGCATAACCTATTGTTTTCAAATGGAGAAAGCTTAGGGGTTAATAATAAAAGGGGTGCACTATTTCCTTGTTATTTCTACCTAAGTTGTTGTAAAGCCTCCTCTTGCTATGCTCCAGGTAAACGTAAGAGGCGGTTCCCAAAGGGCTGTCTCCTTGGCTTCCAAACACAGTCCTGTTCTTGAGTTGGCTTGCAAGTCTATTGATGGCTCTGCCACTTTTGCAGGTTCCAGCAGTGACTGTGAAAGTCCCCAGATGTACTTCCTGTACCCTGTATCTCTGGTTCTCAAAGCAAGGCCCCCACTCCATAAAGCCATGCTCTTGTTTCTGCTAACACCTTTATTAATTATTCTATTTATGCCCCCGTAGTGCATCCTCTGCTATGCCTGTGTGTGCCGAGGCCTTCTAAGGGATATATAGTCCCTTTTATGTACTGTCTTCTCTCGGAAAGCCATACTGTCCTTGGATCAAGCTTGTGGACAGATAAGTTTTTCCTTTTGGATAATTCCTTTTCTTCAGCCTGCACCCCAAGTCTGCCTCCTGCCTCCCCCTACTTCCTTATGTATTTCTGCTTGCCATCAGGATTGTGCACAGTGGACCCAAATGAAAATGGTTAAAGGGGATGGTGGAAACAAGTGAAGAAGGCAGATCAGTTACTCATGACATCCCTGGGGAAAAGTGTTTACTCTTCCTCCTGTTCTTGAAACATAGAGCACTCTTGGTGCAGTTTTTAGTTTCCTCTTAGGCACACATGAGAAAAACACAATGTAAATTGAGTGCAGGGGTCAGTGCCCAAGAAGCAGTGGAGAGTAGAAAGGACTGTGGAAAACAGGCTGGTAAATGTTCCATGTGTTATACATGTGACCTAGTACTGGACTCCAGCTGATGTCTACAAACTATAGGCCAAGTGGTGCCAAGTCTTCTGATTTTCTCAATAAAATAAAATTGACAATTTAGATTATTTGTGAAATCCTGAAAAATCCCTACTAAAACAGATGGACACACACATGCACAATCTCTTCAGAGGTTTTATTACCCTACAAATCTAAATCCTCAACCAGAGAATCTGTGGGGAAATGAATAATATTATGTTATTATGTATTATTATCAGGCAAACAGAGTTACTATAACTTTTTCTAGTATCTCTGGTTTCACTGTGGGAAGGGCACAGAGGTTGCTGGCTGAAGCCAATAGACATCCTAGGGTGTGTCTGTGGTTTTCTGAATGCAACATGGACCTGCCTTATTGTTTCTCCAGTGTAGTCCTCAGCACCTGAGAACCTGCTGGAAATGCAGTTGGTTTCTCTGGACTGCAGGGACTCTGGTGATTGTGAAGTTGGAGAAGCTTGGCCCTAGGCTCTCTGAGGGGGTTCCTCCTGCAGCCGGTCATGATATACTGGCTTCTGCAGCCAGCTGCAGGTAGAACCCCCTCAGAGATTTGAAGGAAAACCTTACATATATGGTCTAAATGACCTTTTAATTTATGCTTTATAAAACTGTAACTATTTAGTACTTCAAAGTGAAAACCACTTATAAAACTCAGGGGGACAATTTTACCTCTTTTTTTTTTTTCTTGCAGACTGAATTCAGCTTTGCTTTTTAATCAGCCCCACTGAACTCCTATCCTCAAACTTCTCCTGGGGAAGGGAAATCAACCAGGGCGTCTGCTGGTAAACTCAACATTATCTGAGTAACTTAGTCCTAGACCAAATTATGACTCCATTTTAGTCTTTTCCCTCTCTCAAGCTCTCCTATATTTTGAGGCATCACACAAGCCCTGCACTTCAGTGACACGGTGAGGAGGAGAAGCTTGCTAACATGATCAGCCTGCAGGAAGTGGCTAGGGGAGCATGTCCACTGTGTGGTGTCGACTGACTTCCCGGCTGTCATTAGGAACTGGCTGTATAATTAAAACACCCAGTGAAAATGAAAATGTGGAATGCAGGGTTCAAGAATAAGTAAAAATTCCAAGCTGGGCTTGTATCACAAGCCTGTAATCCCAGCACTGGGAGGTAGAGGCAGAAGGATGAGGAGTTCAATGTCATTCTTGGTTACATAAGGAGTTCAAGACCAGCCTGGGCTACACAAAACCCTATTTCAAACAAGAGAGATTTCAAGACAGTAGGGCATAGGGCACCATGTTAAAGTTTGACTCACATACCTTTGAAGCTCAGTTTGAATGTGTTCTTTTTTTTGTTTTTATTTTATTTTTAAAAGGATTTTTTTAGTTTATTTATTTATTTGAGAAAGAAAGAGGCAGATAGAGAGAGGTAGAGAATGGGCATACCAGGGCCTCTAGCCACTGCAAATGAACTCCAGACGCATGTGCTCCTTTGTGCATCTGGCTTACATGGGTCCTGGGGAATCAAACCTGGGTCCTTTGGCTTTCCAGGCAAGCACCTAAACCACTGTACCATCTCTCCAGCCCTGCATGTGTTCTCTGTTGTCATGATTCCCAGCCTGACTCCCAGTTAACTAATACCCACAATGCCCTCAGGTCTTTCTAGTGAAATGCCCTGCCTCTCTTACTGCCTTTGGAACCACCCTAATTCATGGTGATGCTACATTACGTTCCCACCCCACCTTGGGTGATCTACCTGGAAGCCTTTGACTTGATGACATGAATGTTGGCATATCAGCTACCTCTCTAAGTTATCTTCCAGCCTCAATAGGTACTGGGTCAATTCTATAACTGCTGCAAATACTTTGTGGGCCCTGAAGGCACACACTGTTTGATCTAGAATGTCTATAGATATCCCATGGCACAGGCTAATGTGAGCGGGAATCCTCTCATTTTAGTCATGAGACTTTGTAGACATTCCTTTCCTTTTAAGTTCATTCCTTTTACAGCTTATCTGAAAGAAGGAGGAGGGAAGGACAAACAGCATAGCTAATGCCCTATCTATTCTAATTTCCAGTGCTTTTCTAGTTACTGTGAATTAGGGGACAGAATGGAGAGGGGAAGAAACTGCATTTGTCCAGCTTAAATACACCTATCAATCATATTTGATACACAGTCTAGATCAAGGTTAGAAAACTAAGATTAAAGATCACCTGGGGTTGTATGTTACCTTCTGTGTATCATTTATAGCTGCTTTTTGCTTCAGAAGTAGAGTTGAACAGAAGCACCAGAACCTAGATGGCCTCAAAACAAAAGGTACTTGATGTCTATCCCTTTACAGACAAACGTTGCCAACACCAGTACTATGTGTTCACAGTGGCCTCGTCCCTGGTGCTAACTATATGGGTACATTCACAGGTGTCTTACCTCAATAGCTAATCTGCCATAGGTTAATGCTTCCTGCAACAGTACTGCTAGGAAAGACTTTCACATATGTGTAGAGAGTAGCACACATGGTATGGCTTCACATCCAAACAGTAGCTGGTGGGTTTGTTCATTATCCCCATTTGACAGATGAGGAAGTTGTGACTTGGTGAGGAGACGTGTTGCATAAGTTTCTAGAGTGGGGTAAGCAGCCCTATTGATCCCACAGGGTTAATGGCAAGCATCTCCAGGTGGATTTGTCCAATTAGGAAAACAAGGCTGGTTGTGAGGTGGGTGGCAGCAAGGTGGAGAGGAATGGTGTGGAGGAGCCATTATGTCTTTCAAAAAACTAGCAACAAGTGGAGACTCATTCTTTTCACATGCTTCCTGCCCACACAGTGGCATGGCATTTTATATAATTAAATACTTAAGTGCCTTAATTCATTTGTCACAAAGTTCTCCAGTGTTATAACTTTGGCAAGGTTTTGCTTTCACATAGCAAATATATATATCCCCAAAATCCAAAGACTTTTTTTAAAGGATGAAAAAAGGGGGAAAGAAATGGTCTAAGGACTTGAATGGAAATGGGACACTGGACACAGCTGACTTGTGGCAGGTGATGAGAACACCTGAAGTCATCAGCACACAGATAAGATTATTTCAGAACATTTTCTGTATCATGAGAAACATGCTTTCGCATGTGAAAATTTACAGTTTGGTTTAATAGATTTATTAGGTCATCTAGAAACTAGAAATTTTCTAACTAAAAACTTGGTTCAGCTCATATTCAGCTGTCATACAGTTTTTTGTTTTTGGGGTGTCAGTGGCTTTTATGGCTCAAAAAACCAAAGTTAAGACTAATGGCAAAGTTTCCATTAGGTGCATTGAAAACCTCATGATGCACTATGGAGTACAAAGGCAGTCGGAAGAAAGAAGAAGCGGAAAAAATGTGGCCTTCGAAGAACAAGGTATTACATGAATAGAAATTAGAGACAATGTCTACTAGAATGGTAGGTTTTGTTTCAGCCTATGAAAGGGTGGCTAGGAATTCATCTGTCTTACACTGTTCCTTATCTGGCTATAGAAGCTGGTGTTCAGATTGTCCTGTGTTCTAGGTCAGGTACAGGTCGTATTACCTCTGTAAGCTTCATTTTACTTATACTCATTTACATATAATTCATTAACAATAATAATAATAATCATAATAATCTTTTGTTTGTTTATGAGACAAGATCTTTCTCAGGCTGCCTTGAACTCACTAGGTATCCCAGGATGGTGTTAAGCTGGCAATCCAGCTTTAGCTACCTGAGTCCTAGGATTATAGGCATGTGCCACCATGCCTGATTACTTTCCTTGTCTCTATATAAGCAATAATTATAGTACCTGCTTTCATGGGCTATTATCAGGTGCTTAACCCATTGCACAATGCCTAATAAGCCCTTTAGTAAATGCAACTATAATTACCATTGGTGGAATTGAGAATAAAGGTAATATTTAGGAATAATTTGGCAAATGTAGACTGCTGAGATAAGGTCTAAGCTGTTTATCTTTCTGGCTACAGATAGGCCTGACTGATTCTTATTTATGTCTGGGACTGAGCCTTTTTAACAGTGATGAAATGCAGGGAGAAATTCTAGTCTCAGCTAATCAGAAGTCTGGCAATTTTCCAGATGTTTATCAACTTCAGACTAAATGATGACATTCTCTTTGGCTTCAGAGATAATATGGTGCAGTAGTATTAAAATCTGTGAAAAGGGGCTGGAGAGATGGCTCAGCAGTTAAGGCACTTGCCTGGAAAGTCTACTGACCTAGGTTCAATTCCTCAGTTAACCATGTAAAGCCAGATGCACAAAGTGGTGCATGTATTTGGAGTTCTTTTGCAGTGGCTACAGGGCCTGGCATGCCTATTCTTTTTCTCTCTCTCTCCTCTCTGTCTGTCTCTGCTTGTAAATAAATATATATATTTTTTAATATGTGAAAAACTTACAGTGGTCAAGTAGGTAAATACAGGTAAAAATTATCAGAAAACTAAAGTGATTATTGATTATACATTATGTCTAGTGGAACAGTTGACTTCAGAATGACAATAATGTAATATTGTAAACTGGTGTGGCAGTTCACTCCTGTAATCCCAGAACTTATGATACTCATGTGGGAGAATTACTGTTAAGTTTGAGGTCAGCCTGGGTTACATAATGAATTCCAGATTTGCCTGAGCTACAGAGACCTGCCTCAAAAAAATCAAACAAAGCAAAGCCAAACAACAACAACAAAGGAACCAAACAAAAATCCTCACACACATATTATATATAACAGACATATTTAAAAGTGTATTTGAGATTCAAGAATGGAGAGATGGGCTGGAGAAATGGGTTAGAAGTTAAGGCAGTTTGCCTGTGAAGCCAAAGGACCCAGGTTCGGTTCCCCAGGACCTGCGTAAGCCAGATGCACAAGAGGCACATGCAACTGGAGTTCTTTCGTAGTGGCTGGAGGCCCTGATGTGCCCATTCTCTCTCTGTCTGTCTCTCTTCTCTCTCTCTCTCTCTCCCTCCTTGCAAATAAATAAATTTTAAAAGTTTAAAAAATAGATAGTTGATGCTGAAAATTCCTGAACATGTGTCATTAAACACAATGTCATTATGTCGTCATCATTGTTATGTCAGTCTATACCTAAATAGTTATGTGCTCTTTTCTTTTCATGGTGCCACATTTAACTTAATTTATTTATTTGAACTTTTTTATTGACAGTTTCCATGAATATAAACAATATGCCATGATTAAATGTTCTTTTCTTCTATATTATTGACATAACATTATTTCTGCAAAGGAAGAAAACCAAAACCAAAACTCCCTGTAATAGATACTGGAAAGGACTAAAAGAGGTGCAATATCACAAGTCCGCAGGGTCTCTCAGGCATGCGGTGTGCATAGGAAATAAGGAGACTCATCCTAAGTCTGTTCCATTGACGAGCTATGTGTGTGTGTGTGTGTGTGTGTGTGTGTGTGTGTGTGATCTCTTGCTCCTACAAACAAATGCACATCTGGCTTTATGTGGGTAGCTGGGGAACTGAATTGGGTGTGGCAGGCTTTGCAAGCAAGCACCTTTAACCACTGAGCTATGTCCCCAGCCCCTGGGCCTCAGTTTTAAATTGGAGATGTAGATGTGCCAGCATGTGAGCTAAGACAGAAACTGTGTTCTTACAAACTGTTTCTGTTCTCTATGGGTGCCCAAGAGTATTACCAGAAGCTGATAGAGTCCTCCCAGACAGAATACAGTAAAGGCAAATGAGCTTACAAATGGAATGTGCTGGGGGAGGTAACAGAGGAAAGAGGCAGGCTTGGGAGGAGAGCTGTGGAGGGAAGTGAGGAGGGAGGGATGCTCACTGCTGATTGACATGTGGCAGGAGTGTTGTACCAGAAGGCTGGGTTCAACATGGAGGACTCAGGTTCTACTCCTGCAGCTACTTCAGCTCTGTGACCTGGGGTGCTTTGGTTCCCTGTTGCGCAGGGGAGTGGATACTGCCTACCTTGAAAAGTAGAACTAGCTTGCTGGTTTCCCACACAGTACAGTCCAAGTCTGTCCCCATGCATTTATTCACTTCCCATTCTCCATAATTGTTGATATCTGCGTTTATTTATATCCCTACTTATCTTCCTTCATTTCCTTACTGTGATTTTAGCATTCCAGGAGAGATTAGAAAGAAAAGCAAGGCCTTAATGCTCCACATTTCCCACAAAATTCGTTACTTGAGGAAAAATTTAATTAAAAAGTGTTAAAATCTCCACATAATACTAATGGCTTTTGAAATTAGCTAACCATGACTACAGCTACACCTTTTTTGATTCTAATTATGTTTTCATCTAATAATATTTACTGGAAGCCATAAATTCTATAAACCCATATTCTACTATATAAAATATTTAAATATAAATAATCAAATAATATCTATTGATGTTTTGGCAATATGAAAAATTATTATTTTTCCTCAAGATTTTGTGTGTGGGGCTGTAACCATCATGTAAGCAAGTATAAATGTACAAATAATGAATGCAAGGAGCAAGTGCACAACTGCTAAGGAAGGAGCGACCCTGAAGAGTGCACGGGTGAACTTGGTTGTCTCATGAAAGAGCTTGTGAGCAAATATACCAAATATGATTGTAGCCAGTGAGCAGGTAAGTGTGGTAAATATGTGGAAGACAAAACTGGAAAGTTAGTTTTTCTGGAAATGGAGGATCCTAACTGGTAGGGAGGGTGGCACTGGAGACAGTATGATGAGGAAGTTAGTCAGCCAGGGATTCTTATAAAAATGTTTATGCCAGGCCATCCTGTATTACAATTCAGTTTAAGGCTCAAGTTATGCATTCTTTCAACTCAGTATGCTAATTTAATGAGATTTTTTTATGAGAGAGTGTGTGAGAGTGAAAGTGCGAGAGAGAGAGAGAGAGAGAATTGGCATGCCAGGGCCTCTAGCCACTACAGTTGAACTCCAGATGCATGTACCACCTTGTGCACATGGGCCACATTGTGCATCTGGCTTACATGGGTTCTGGGGAATTGAACCTGGGTCCTTAGGCTTTGCAGGCAAGTGCCTTAACTGCTAAGCCATCTCTCCAGTGACTTTGACCTTTTTTTTTTCTTTTTTTCTTTTTTTTTTTTTTGTTTTTTCGAGGTAGGGTCTTGCTCTGATCCAGGCTAACTTGGAATTAGTCTCAGAGTGGCCTTTAAATCAGTCTCAGGGTGGCCTGGAACTCACAACAATCCTCCTACCTCTGCCTCCCAAGTGCTGGGGACTTTGACCTTTTGATTACAACATGATGGTAGAGACTCCAAGAGAAGCCTCTTTTCTGGATTCTGACATTTTGTGATTATTTTATGGAATATTCAATTTGTCTGGCTGGATATGTCATAATGCAATAAACATTTTAAATAGAAAATATGGGTATTTTGAAGGCTTAAAGAATACAGATGATGAAAAGTAAATATATCACTTTACCCAATTCACTGTACAAATAGAATGAAAAGAACTAAAGAAAAACATTTTCAAAAATTCTAGGCTAATCCTGGAAACATTTCTGAATTACATGTGCTGTTGGGATGATTGATGATCTCATGAGAAATGTTGAAACATTTACTGATCAGGATAACCAGTCTTAGGGAAGTAATTAAGGTGCACACAGGAGATGGTCAGACATCAACAGAGAATAACCCAGTGATTTCATTGTCTTTTGCATCTTAAATTCACTGAGAACAGAAAACCAGATTAGATATTTTCTTTTGCCTCTGCTTTTGGGTTCTTTGGGTTGTGTCTTTTATGCCTAACAAAGAATGAGGGCAGTTCTATGGTAATACTCTGGAAGATGCACTTTCCATAGGCTTTTTGGTAAGCCACTCTGTAAAATATAGGCTTTTGGCAGTGATAAGATTTCCTTTCTACCATGCATTATACTTTAATTTAATTAATTAATTTAAAAATATAAATACAGGGCTGGAGAGATTGTTCACTGGTTAAGGCACTTGCCTGCAAAGCCTAACAACCCAGGTTTGTTTCCTCAATACCCATGTAAAGCCAAATGCACAAAGAAGCACATGGGTCTGGAGTTTGTTCACAGTGGCTTACAGCCCTGGTGTGCCCACTTTCTTTGTCTATCTTCTTTCTATCTCTCTCTGCTTGCAAGTAAATAAATAAGTACAATAAAATAATAGAAATAAGCCAGGAGCAGTGGTGCACACCTTTAATCCCAGCACTCGGGAGGCAGAGGTAGGAGGATTGCCAAGAGTTCAAGACCACCCTGAGACTACATAGTGAATTCCAGGTCAGCCTGAGCCAGAGTGAGACCTTGCCTTGAAAAACAAAAAACAAACAAAACAAAACAAAACAAAAAAACCATGCATCTATGTAGTATTGTAGCTTGTCATTATGTGTACCAAGTAGGCTCTTATGTATAGAGAAAATAAAACTAGGAAGAGACAGAGAGACAGAGGCTGTATGCGGGAGAAACTGATAAGCACAGTAAAGATGTCAGTACCTAATTTATGCAGAAAAGCAGTTTTTGTTGGTGATGCATATGGGAGCATTTTGGTTAACAGTGTATAGTGAGTCCCAGACCAAAAATGAACAGAAGACCACCTGAATAAAAAGGAGAGTGTTTATTAAGCCAGCTGGCATCTGTCTCCTCATAGCAAGGAGGAGAGCAGCCCCGTCCTGCTTTTATAGTGAGTTTTTAAAGGCAAAACCACACTCCTTTACAATGGTCTAAACCCCCTCCACCTGCTACCCCCTGCACACACAATTGTCTTTAACAAGAGCAAGCAAGCAAGCAAGCATGATTACAAAAGCAGAATTTTTGATGTTAGCACCAGGTATGAAACAGATACCAAATATCAGGACATCTTGACCTCAGGGTGAGAGCAAACACCAGATGCCTTACTTACCCATCCACATTCTTGTAATTAATGCTCTGTACTAACTTTAATCTCTTACGGCTCCTTGAGAATGTCAAGATGGCTGAGTGGCCTAAGATGGCTCCCCTTAGGTCTGTTCACCAGAGGTTGTTTCAAGTGAATCCTAACAGGAAAAGGCAAATCTGACACAGGCCAGGTGGGAGGGAGCAGGAATGAGGATGGTAGGAAATGTTCAAGGCCAAGGAAGCTTGAAACTAGAGTGGCAATTTAATTACTATAGAATTTTTCCTTTCTTGTTTACACTTATTGAAATGTCCTGGAAATACTTGTTAGTTTAGCATAAATGATTTCAGGTCTTTACATTTCCTGACTCCAGTGATACACTCATCTGACAGTATTCTGGTACTTCCCACTGTGGGAGGAGGGAGAAATGAAGAGGAGAGATGACTACAGATAAAAGAAGGAGAGCATCTGAATAACATTTGGTCTTTCCTTCCTTCCCACTTTATTCCTCAAGTTTCATGAAAAGTCTTCACAGATTACTATGAAAGGAAAAGGCTAGTGTACTTTATGACAATGTATGTTAGAATAATTTTCTTAGGAAAGAGCAGAATCTGTACCCCAAATAACATCAATTTTCAAAAAAGATTACAAAACCTGGCATGAATCTTCAGTTTACTACACCCTTTTCTTGGAGAGAACCTTCTTTGTGGTATGTTCATTGGAATGAAGCAAAGGCATTCTTGGCTTTCTTCAGAATCTATGTAGAGTTTCCAAACTTGCATGCATGCAATCAGCTCACCAAAAAAGCTTATGGAGGGCTGGAGAGATGACTTAGTGGTTAAGGTGCTTGCCTGCAAAACCAAAGGATCCAGATTCGATTCCCCAGTACCCACATATGCCAGGTGTCCAAGGTGGTGCATGTGTCTGAAATTCATTTGCAGCAGCTGGAGGGTCTAATGTATCTGTTCTCTCTCTCTCTCCCCCTCTCTATTTTTCTTAAGTAAATAAATATATATATTTTTTAAAAGCTTGTGGAGTTACATTGGCATTTTCTGACACTTGTCTACTACTCTTATAAGCGTAACTGGCAAGAATTAGCTAACTCTGATTCAGTGTTTGCTATTGTTCAGCTCTGGGTCTTTTAATAAAGTGTATTTGTAAGGGTCCCTGTTGAGACTTTGCATCCTGTTTTCATTGTGAGAGTCCTTAATAATGGACCAGGGTGTTTCTCAGGCAAGGTTTTGAAGGATCCATTATGTAACAAATTACAGAAAACTGATCACTGAGTCACCCAGAAAGCACAGAGATAAAGTCAAGTAACACTTTTTCAGTTTAATTGTTTAAAGTTACAGAAAACCATCTCACATCAAAGTTGTCAAGTTTAGTTTTTTAAAAAGCATGAAATGTAGATTTTAAGATTTATTTAAAGAATTGAATATTTGCTGTCTGAAGAGAACCATCACACTGTGTTTGTTTTTCTGCTGTAAATCTAATATTTTACAAAGCTTTCCTTGGTTTCTGAAGGATCATGAAGGAAATTCATCTTCAGATAACAAAGTCATTGTGTCTGGGGTGAATAATGAAAAGCTTGTACCTTAGCTGTTTGTGGAAAAGGCTATTTATGCTGTGAGTTTTAATTAAGGCCATATGTTAAACTACTGTATTTAAAGGTTTAGGAAAGTTGTGTGGCACAGCCCATGTGAGTAGAGCTCTCTTCAGAGCTCTTGGTAGGCTTGTCTGTGGCTTATCTGTCAAGTGTGTTCTTTTGTACCAGAGGGACAGAGAATTTGTCAAGCATTTATCACAGTAACACAAATGTGCTCCCCATGAGACATGTTATCTTAGTTGGGGCTTTATCGTTTTTCTCCATTTTATCAGAAAATATTGTTTAATGTTTTGATGTTGAAATTGATCTGTTTTCACCCAACTTTGGACTCTTATTACTATAAATGACTGACATAGAAAGCCTACGTTAGAAAAGGGTGTGGAAAAATAAAATTTCATATCACTAACAACTTCTCCATCATCTTCTGTCCCTTGTTTTCCTTGTCATCTCTCCATTCCAAATTCTTTTCATCCTACCAGAGTTTTCTACATATTTGGTATAAACTGGCTGCTTTTAATGTTTGGAGGTTGAATTTCTGATAGTAAACCTTTTACTTTAGATTCACAGAATTATTTCAACGATAATATAGTGGGTTCACAAATAACCCACACTGTTTTCTCTCTAATTAACATCATATGTTAGTCTGGCACATTTGCTGTGCTAGTGAACTAATGCTGTTCTATCACTAGTGACTAAATTCACTCTATTTGGGTATTCAGCTTCTCCTGAGGCAGTTTATGTTCTTGGATCCCATCCACAATGCCATATTTTGCATTTATTTGTCATGTCTCCTTGTGGCCTTCTTGGCTATGACATGCTTTCAGATTTTCCCTGCTTTTGATAACCTTGATGATTGTGAGGATACTGGTTAGGGCATTGCAGCATTGGAGTCTGGCAGACGGTTTCCTCGTTGATAACCAGGGGTTGTGCTTTGGGGAGAAAGGTCACAAAGGTGCATTGCCATTCTCATCTCACTTCACAGTCTTGATTGTTTGGCTTGAGATGTTTGCCAGGCTAGGGTCACAGTTTTCTTTCCCTGAAGACCAACTACACATTTTAATGAGTATGTTAATAACATTAAATGGTCTATTAAAATTAAATAACATAAACATACTCATTAACGGTACACAGAAGCTAACTAGGGCTGACTTCTTTTTAATTGGTGAGGTCATAAATACTAAAACGTAAATATTTTTGGTGGTGGTGAAAAACATCTTGTCTTTTTTCATGTTTTGCAGGTGGGAATGAGATCCCGAAACCAGGGTGGAGAGAGTTCATCTAACGGGCATATCTCCTGCCCCAAGTCCTCCGTCATCAGTAATGCTGATGATAAAAACCTCTCAGAAGATGCAAAAAAGAAGAACAAATCAAACAGGAAGGAGGAGGAGGTCATGGCTTCAGGAACTGTCAAACGACACCTCAAGCTGCCTGGGGGAAGTGAAAGACAGGGGAAGAAATCTCTGGAGTTGTCCAAGGAGGATCTCATCCAGCTCCTGAGTGTCATGGAGGGAGAGCTGCAGGTAGAGGCAGCCCTCGACAGTGTGTGTGTGCTTCTAGTTTCAACCCACTCCTTATGGGACTGTGGACTTTGGGGGAAAGGGAGTATATCTTCCTTATTTGTGTTGAAATCCTAGTATCTGGCACGAGTTTCTACAAAGTGTTGCTTAGTGGATGATACACGAACAGGTGCTTATCCAACTTGAAGCTTCTCTAGACATGTAGTTTCTTCATGATATAATTTGGTTATAATTTAATAGAGTCCTACAAGTAAGATATCATTGGCTATGCAGAAAAGTCATGACTAAAAAATGCTTAGTCTTTTCTTGTTGCTTTGTAACTTGCAGTCGCAACCTTGTACCACGTCATAGGACTTGAGATGTACAGCAACATGCAGAGTATCATGTTGTGAGGAAGTCAACAGTTTCTCAAAGCATTTTGCAGTTCATTATTTTATTTGAAGTGCATAAAATGTAGGCATCACTATATATAGTTCATAAATGAAAAGGCTGAGGCTCAGAGCCAAGATCTAGCTTGTACAGATCTTATCTCCCTGGTTCCTAGCCCCAGATCTATTGGCTGTCCACCTCCAGTAGCCTTATCTAGTTGCCATAAGCCAGCTCCCTCCCAGTAAGTCTATATTTTGGGGGATTCAGAAAGTAGTTTAGATTCCTTTGAGTTTCTGAGCTTTAGACAGTTGTATTCCTAGGCAGTACAGGAACAATAAGTTTTTTTTTTTGTTATTGTTGTTGGGCAGGGGACAGGATGACTCAAGAATGGAGTTATTGTTTTCCTTTTTGTTTTTGTTAAGTTTTTAGGTTGTGAGCCTCTAAGGGAGCACTAACAATTGCATGAGGTGAAACCTTTGCTGGCTTGGCCATCCTGTCAGCCTCAGAAAGGCAATTTTCAGCCTCTGCTATACTAGGGTGGCCATTCCGTCCCTCTTCACGTGCACGTGCATGCACATGTGTGTGTATGTGTGTGTGTACAAGTAAGGAAGCCACTGCAGCAAAGAGAAATACAAAACATACAAAACCCAAATTTGATTTAAAAAAAAAAAACCAAGGAAATACTACTGAGTAAAATCACATTTGGATTTCACAGAAAATGATGAAATTTTCCAGAGCACTGCCATGATTAAAAATAGTGTCACCACTCACAGAAATGTGGGTGGCTTTTTTTTTTTTTGGTCTATTAGCATGTATTGTATAAGGATGAATAATTACTCCAATCTTTTGAGCTTTCCCCAGGCAATAGCTAACAACTAACAACAGCTAACAACCAAGTACATAAGTGTACCTATGAACTTTGAATTCTTCCCAAAGCAACACTGTCTGCTCATTTCTGTTCAGCCATGTTGGCTTTGGTGAGTCTGTGATTCTACAGACAACTGAGACAACTTTGCATAGAAGGCTGTAATGCCCTGCTGGACCTTGTAAGGCACAAACAACTTTTGGGCACATAGTGGTTGTGCATACAGTTCCTGATCCTTGGTATTGTTATGGTGAAGACCCCCAGGGAAGACCACATGGACACCAAGTAGTAGAAAAGGAATCTTTTTTTTTTTTTTTTTTTTTGATTTTTTTCGAGGTAGGGTCTCTTTCTAGCCTAGGCTGACCTGGAATTCACTATGCAACCTCAGGGTGGCCTTGAACTCACAATGATCCTTCTACCCCTGCCTCCTGAGTGCTTGAGATTATTAGCCACCCTGAATTATTGGGGTTATTATACATGCTGAATGCAGTGCCAAGCTGTATTTCAGGACATCTTTTATAGGAGGAATCCATAAGATTTCACATCTTAGTTTTGCAGTTCAGAAGTTCAGTAATCATAATCTTACAAAACCAGGAGTTAATTTCAGTTGATTCAAGAAAAAAAAAAAAAAAAAAAAAAACAGAAACTTTTCCAGAATCTCCCCTTTCTGAATTTTTCTTCTCTTGAAACTGTAAGCAAGCAGGAGTTAACACAGAAGTAAAGGTTGCATCTAGCAACAATGACAAAAACATCTTTTCTTATGGAGACCCATTGTGTTAAACTAAGCCAAGCATGAAGTTCAAGTGTAGGTGAGACCATATCCTGAGGTACCAGCTAAGCTGAACTTCCTTGTGTAAGTTCACAATATGGAGTCACTTATGTCTTTCTCTAGTTTAGGCACTTGTCACAGTATACAAGGGTAAGATCACACACTAGAGAAACTGAAGAAGCTGACAGAAGTATCCAAAGAAATGCATTTCGTTCTTCATTCTTCTGTGTGAATACAAGATACCTCCCTTACATGGAAAAGGGGCTCAATGTTATTTATGGGGGAAGAGAGTAAAGGGAAAGAAAAGTGAAGGGCCTAGTATTTTAAAGCACTCCATGGGGATTTCATTTGCAAAGCAAATAATGCGATGTATGCATGCACAATTGCGTGTATACACACTTGTAAATGCACATCTTGCACTGTTCTATAAGAATACTCTTCTATTTAGAGCTGTAGAAGTGTTTTTGTAGAAGATACTTGTTTTCTTTTTTTTTTGTTTTTTTCTTCTTTTTTTAATTTTTTTTATTTTTTCTTTTTTTTGTTTATTTATTTATTTATTTATTTATTTATTTATTTTCTAGATACTTGTTTTCTATTAACATCCTCACATTGGGGAGGGTGTTGAGGCTAACAGTGGGAAGCTGTTCACATTAGCATAATGTGAGTGGGCTCCTGAGAGTGTGGCTAGGTGCTAGTTGCCAGACAATAGAAAGGATAAAAACTGTGTGAAAAACTGTGGCTGGAGAAGAAGCAAGAATAAGCTTTGTGAAGTAAATTACCTTCAGCTCAGGCATAGACAGAGCAGTTAATTAGCACTGTCCACTAGTTCTCCAATAGTCACCTGCTATTCAGTCTTTATAGGCTCAAATGCCCTTTAGAGATGATATTCCAAAGTTCTATAAAGTACTGAGACTGTAAAGCAACTTAGAGGCGACCCATCGACTCTATTTCCTTTATATCACATATTATGTGACTGGCCTAAAGTGGGCCACCAACCTCAGTGCAGTTGGTATAGATCAAAATTCCTGTTTTCCTATGGGCTGGAGAGATGGCTTAGCGGTTAAGTGCTTGCCTGTGAAGCCTAAGGACCCCGGTTCAAAGCTCGGTTCCCCAGGACCCACGTTAGCCAGATGCACAAGGGGGCGCATGCATCTGGAGTTTGTTTGCAGTGGCTGGAAGCCCTGGCGTGCCCATTCTCTCCCTCTCTCTCTCTTTCCCTCTTTCTCTCTCTCTGTCACTCTCAAATAAATAAGAATGAAGAAAAAAATTTTAAAAAATTCCTGTTTTCCTAATCTAAAGTCCTTCCTGTTATATAACTTGCCTTCCCTGGATGTTCATGAATGGCTGGGCCTCAGGACCTTTATATTTTTATTCTTGGCCTCCAGAATTTCCTTCACCTAGAATCATACTGGAAGCTTATAAACCAAAGACATTTTATGAGGAAGATTTCATTTTCATCAGAGATATGGAATGAGATCAGAGCCTTGAAGTTCAGTGTGTTGCAGACCATAAGAAAAATAGGGCTGGGGAAGGCATGTCATAGGTTGGGCATTACACAAGCCTGGGGGCTTTGTGTTCACTACTATATAGGTGGCCTTAGGTTATGTAACTAGAAAGCTTGAGAGACTACATTTATAAGCATTTGAAAGTCCATGGAAATAGGGTGCTACCCAGAAAGAGTGCTTCCAGAGTGGAGAAGACAAGAGCAATGTTGTCTGCTTGTAGGACGTCAGTCTTGGAAGGAGGAAATGAAGGCTCCTTCAGGTTTCCCATGCTAATTTTTGCCTCAGAATCTTATTTGGGCTCTCTTATTCTCTTCAAAATCATATTCAGGGCTAGAGAGATGGCTTAGCCATTAAGTTACTTGCCTGCAAAGCCAAAGGACCAAGGTTTGATTTCCCAGGACCCATGTAAGCCCGATGCACAAGGTAGCAGATGTGTGTGGAGCTGGTTTGCAGTGGCTGAAGGCCCTGGCACACCTATTCTCTCTCTCTCTCAAATATATAGATAAATTTAAAAAAATCATATTCAATGTTTCAAATACTGTAGACAATTATGTTTTATTTTGGGAGATGGCTAGCCTGCCACATTTGGAATATGTTACATGATCTAGGGAAGTTTGTTGAATCAACATTGTAAATAGCATGACTTTTATTGTTGACACTGGTTTTTGTAAAACTTGCAATTTTCCTCTTTTCATTTGCCAATCCAGGTATTATATGAACTCAAATTGCATCTTTCTGGACACGTGTTACAAATAGAGTTGCCCCTACAAGGGACTTTTTGCATTTTAAGACTCTTGTTTAGAATTGGACCTTGTCTTGGAGAGGGGCATCTTTCTCACTTTTGTGCTACACACTAACAAAGCCAGGGCTGTTGTCTAAGCACCATGATGGGCCAGTGCAGTGCATGGAGAAGCTGGGCTGGTTTTTATTACTACACTTCCTCCTTGACTGCTTCCAATATGAAGTACTTTCTAATAAATTAGAACAGTTTTACTTTCTGGGTGAAAAACTGGTTACATATTTCCCAGACTAAACTGAAAGTAATAAAATTGTACACCCAGACCATTATTTGGGCACTGTGATTAATTTCCCCTTGTATTTATTTAAAAATAGCAATTTTGAAAAGCCAGTCAACTTGGCTGTACTAAAAACAACAAAACTTCAAAGAAAGTGGTACTTCCATTAAAAACAAAGTAACACAAAAGGCTTGGCAAAAGTATATTCTTATAAAATGATTCAAGAACGAGGCATAAATTCTTTCTCTTGATACAATAAAAGCCACTTTATATCTTCAATTCCCTTGACCTATCTACTTGAACACATTTTAGGGGGAAACCTCAAATTGAGTTTCATCCTTTCTCCCTTTGAAGTTATACTTGGTATTCTTTTCCTATATGTAAGGAGGCACGGAGAAAACTACCTACCACAAATAGGAAATGCACCAGCAATCCCCTTGACTTTCGTGTTCTACAGGCTAAGTCAGAGTCAGTGAAACTGACAAACCTGCCTTTGGCCCAGATGATAGCAAAAGGTGATGTATTTTGAAGACAATTTATGAGACAATGTAATATGCCTGAAGATCGTTACTTTACTCTGGGGTTTCTAGCCATTTTCTTTAAAAATGTTCACTAGTTTCTCTCTCTGTCTTCACCTTTTCCTCAGCAAGAGTTCATTCTTAAAAATAATAAATAAAAAGATCCATTGTTATAAATTTAATAACTAATTCAAAATTGATTGTTCTTATATTTAAGAAAAATTATTATGGAAGAGATCTGAGGAATATAAATATTAACAATAATAACACTTGCAGCTGAAACTTGATGAGGTCTTATGCACCAAGTGTGTCCCACCTCCCAAGTCTGTTCTGAGGCACCAGTGTTAAAGGAGTCATAAAGAGGAGTTCATGACCGGTGGGATTGATAAGAATGTACAGGAATTAAAGTTTACTTTTGGGAACAGGACTCACTATGTAGCTGAAGCAGCCTCATACTCATGATCTCTCTGCCTCAGCCTCCCACGTGCTAGAATCACAGGTGTATTCTGCCATACCTAGGAGGAAGGAGAATTATATAGGAAAATTTCAATACAAACTATGGAAACACAAAAAAGGAAAAGATAATTAAAATATTAGGAAGTGAATAAAAGTGTTACTGAAGAGACCTCAAGGAATGGGTCTTTTGGGGCAAAGAGAGATGAGTCTGCGGGTTAGCTTGGATAGGACCAGGCTCAGAAAGATTTGGACAGAATAAGGCATATCCATGAGTAGAGTCTGGCTTCAGGTCTGGCGATATAGCTCATTGGTTGAGTGCTTGCCTAGAATGCTCAAGGCACTGGATTTAATCTCCTGTACTATGAGAAATAGAAAAGTCTGGCTAAAGTGGAGAAATGTTTGATGGAGATAAAATTTCATCTCCACTTGGAGATTCACTACAAGTGGGTCAACTTTTTTCTTTTTTCCAAAAGGATTTGCATTTATTTTTGGACCAACACATCCATGCAGATCAATAGAAAGTAAAATAGGATTTCAGTTTAACATGCAGAAATCTCTGCAGTGCAGACATTATTGGCTCCATTTAGTAGAATCAGTCATTGAGTGGGCAAATCCTTACAGACCCAGCTTGGTTCTCCTCCAGTGTCTTCTCTTAGAGTTGTACTTGATTTTGTTACCAGTTTTTATCTGAATCCATTGTGGAATGGGATGGTTTTCCTTTTGTTTCCTGGCAAGGAAACACTTGATTCTGAGAGTCTTGTGAGAAGACATGGTGAGATATCAGGCAACTGCAACAAACCACAGTGGTGTAGGAAATCAGAAGAGCTGGGTCAACTTTTAAACCAGAAAGTGTATGGATCCTAGGGGAGCTGATTACTGCAGCAGTCAGAGAAGTCAAGGCTGTCAAAAAGAATAGCAGTCCATGAGTCAAATTGATAGAAAGATCCAGTTGACTAGGTCTGAAGCTCATCCCTTTGGGTTTGTGAATCAAGTCATTGAAAATCTTTGCCAGAGTGATTTCAGCAATTTTATGCCTATTTTTAGTGAGTTGAAAAAAGAAAAGGAAGTTAAAGAAATAAAGTATCGAAAATCAAGGAATTTAGAAAAAAAAATTTTAAGAATTAACTAGATCTGAGATACATATGCAGAAAGAGAGAGAGAGCCTCAGAGAGCCATAGAAACCTAATTTCCCCTTCTTTTGCTGAGCAGGGAACATTGTTTTATACAAAGTAGGCTATATATATATATATGTATATATATATACAGACCTCTTTATTTAAAATCACATTGTTACCTTGCTCTACTTTTGAGCTTTATTGAAGTGGCTAACACAGTGTGACTTGATGCCACATTCACAGAGAAATGTGATAGAATTCAAAGGCTTGTTGGTTGACCTTACTGATGTTCTTTGGGCTTCTGGATAGTCCCCATGTGTATGAAGGATGAGTTTCCAGTGTGATTATTAAAATTAACTAATATAGATGTGACCAGGCCAATGGAAGGATGATCAAAATGAAACGGGGTGTTGGGGGTTCAGGAAAGTCCTTGAATCCCAAACCCTGGGTTTGCATTTACATCTAACCAAAGAATTGGGCAAACCAAACTGAGAAGGATAATTATTAAATTATTGTATTTATTGGGGGAAGATGGAACCAAGGGAAGGAAAATGAATATATTCATGTAGCCTGAGAGCCAATGTGGTGGGCCTGGAAAAATTGTTAAAAAAAAAAAAAAGAGTTAGAAACCAGGCGTGGTGGCGCACGCCTTTAATCCCAGCACTCAGGAGGCAGAGGTAAGAGGATCACCGTGAGTTCAAGGCCACCCTGAGACTCCATAGTGAATTCCAGGTCAGCCTGGGCTAGAGTGAGACCCTACCTTGAAAAAACCGAAAAACAAAAAAAAAAAAAAACTAAAAAAACTAAAAACAAAACAAAACAAAAAAAAGAGAGAGGAAAGAAAAGAGTTCCAGCCATGTGGAGGGCAAAAGGGGCTAAAGAGTCCATGTGGGAATAGTGGTTGGGGGTTCTGCCCTTGTCTCAGCCCAGTCAGGCCACGATGAGGGGAAACTTACCAGGACCTGGAGGTTCAAGGATGGTCAGGCAGCCCAGCGAGACCTTGCCCTCATCTCATAAACAGATTTATAACCTCACTATGGTGGGCTTTACCTTCTGATGTAAGCCAGAGAGACAGCTGATTGGTCTAGGCTAGAGGCTGTCTGAGGAACAGGCTAGCCATGAGGCCAAGTTCTGGGGACTGAATTTACCAACCACGATGTCAGGATTAGATTTAAATTCTAGGAAAGGAGACTTCCCTCCCAGTAAGCACTGAAGTTGTTTGTGAAAAAACACATCTAGGGAAGAGTTAAGAGGTCACATCATACTTTGATCTCTAGCAAAGTGGAGACTGTCAGGATAGGCCCAAAGACATTCATTCCTTCCTTTACTTTCAGGGGCCCAGTCACCCTAAGTGCCTAACAAAGCTACCTCACTCTCTCTCTAAAAGAGGGCTAGAAAGACTGGAAGTTGGTCTATTTGTGCATATGGTTTCTAAGTGACATAAATTTAACTAATTTTTTAACCTTGGGGATAATAATAAAAGTAATTGGAATTAATGATGCTAAGGAATGGTGAAGGGTCATTAAATGTCAAAACCTCCTAAGAAAATAGCAGGACTTGGATTGAACAAGAGGCCTGTATCATTGACAAAAATAAGGGTTGGGATCAGATGGTGAGTGGGTGACTGCCGCACACTCCTTTTGCTAAAGTATTTCTCATGATCATTCTGTTGCTTTAGAATTTTCAAGACATCCTCACGCTGGGCTAGATTGAAATCTGAATTCTCAGACTGGCTTGTAGAAGTATTCATTACCTAGTTTTATCTTAGCTATATAAATCTCCAGTGTTCCTTTGACCATTCCTTTTTCTTTTTTTGGTTTTTTGAGGTAGAGTCTCACTCTGGCCCAGGCTAACCTGGAACTCACTATGTAGCCTTGAACTCATGTTGATGCCCCTACCTCTGACTCCCAAGTGCTGGGATTAAAGGTGTGTGCCACCATGCCTGGTCCTTTGACCATTCTTATCCACAAGGCAGTATCTGCTCTTCCCCAGCCCTGACACTCTTCCACACATACATTTGAATACTATCACCATTCCAGTGGCAACTTTCTTCATATATATATATATATATATATATATATATATATATATATATATATATATATAGCTTTAAAATGTTTTTCATTTATTTACTTCTTTGAGAGAGACAGGTAGAGAGAGAGAGAATGGGCATGCCAGGGTCTTCAGCCACTGCAAACAAACTCAAGATGCATGTACCATCTTGTGCATCTGGCTTATGTGGGTACTGGGGAATAGAACCTGTGTTCTTAGGCTTTGCAGGCAAGTGTCTTAACCACTAAACCATATCTCCAGCCCTCTTCTTATATTCCTTTCACCTTGAAAATAGTTGCAAAAGAAAATTTGGAGCCAGGCCTGGTGGTGCATGGCTTCAATCCCAGCACACAGGAAGTAGAGGTCAGAAAATTGCCATGAGTTCAAGGCCATACCACCCTGAGACTACATAGTGAATTCCAGGTCAGCCTGGGCTAGAGTGAGAACTTACCTTGAAAAACCAAAAAGAAAGAAAGAAAGAAAGGAAGAAAGAAAGAAAATTTGGGTCTCTGTAGGAAAAGTCCAGACATGTTTGTAACTTGCCTTATTCTATACTCTTGCACCAGTCAGTATTTCTCTAGGGATCACTGAAGGCTTACCGCCTTTGTGAAGTGTTTTATCTTGCATTATTTTATTATGTATGAGCCATAACATCACATAATTCACAAAGACTTACACTCTGTTACCAAGAAAATAAAAGTCCTGAAAGGAGTATGGTTTATGCTTAGCTGTACTTAGAAAAGGGGAGGAAGGCATGGCATTGTCATCCATTGGTGACTGTGAGTGATCTCAGAACATTCTGTATGTCCTGTGAGAACTGATAAGATTAATTTTTAATGTCTGCAAAAACTAATTATATAAAGTATAAGTATCATATGAAAAATCATGCTATGACTAAATCATTGGTAATGGTCACAAACATTTGCAATGACATTCCTGCCACAAATTCTATGATTCTAGGGATTTTTTTTTATACTTGAACAACAGATGTCCTTCTTTGCTGCTGCTATTGATAATTGGTTCAGATGGAAATACCTAGTGCAAGCAAGCACAGTAGGGTACTCCTAAAAGGGTACAAATTATCAGTTTTTTTTCTTTAGAGATAACTTATTTTTTCCTCAATGAGTTCCATCTGTCATACACTAAGACCTCCTGAGGAATCCCTGTGCCTCTGAAGAACAGGCTTTTAGTTACCTCCTGTGGCTTTTAAAATTGATGACTCACCTGTACTTAATCTGTGCCATCTTTAGAGTCTTGGGCTGAGGTCACCCTGAGCAAGGAAGGTTGCCCAGTGAAACCTCACACCACTGAAATGATCAGCGTGCTGGGAATGGTATGTCTTTGCTAAGTTTAGGAGGCAGAAAAGAGCCAGGTTGCTTTCTGATTGAAATCAGGACTGGAGCTGAGTCTTTGTTGAATACAATGCCCAGAATCTCATGTGTCTGGCAGCATTGTCTGGATCTTGACAAAGAGCTTTAGTTTCTGATTTTCACTGTTTCTGGATGAACACTTTTACTGCTCCTGATAGACTCAGAAAGCTTGCTTCTCTGCAGGGACATTAATATAACCACTGGTAGTGCAGGGAAGAACTTCGGTTTTTATTGAGAAATGTAAAAAAAAAAAAAAAGCAAAAAACAAACACCACTTATAAAGAAAATCTCTTACAAAATAGGTACTTTTATTATTTGGTGGGTTCTGGCCATGGGAAAGTACTACGTAGGAATAATCAGTGAAAGATGGGGACTTCTCTCTCCATGGCTACAGCTGCATTTCTCCCAGTGTGAATGATCTCAATCAAGACTTGACTCACATATTCCCATTATTTGTAAACATTTCCCAGGTATTTGTTGTACGTGTGCATATAATGCATGGAGCTAGTTCTGAGTGAAGTCAGAGTGTGTGCACTGTTAGTGCAAACAGTTGCTAGGGACAGTTGTCCTTGGAACTGATTCTGTAATGACCCTGGAAGACATGTCAGGCTGCCTGAGCCTCCAGGCCTCAGCTCAGGGAAGGGGGTTGAGTGGGCCCCTATGGTGCCTGCTGAACTTTCGGTAAAGAAAGAAATGTTCTATACTTTCCCTGTGGCTTGTGGATACTTGAAATGATGCTAATTCAGCTGAGAAACTGACTTTTGAATTTTATTTTAAATTAATTAATTTAATCTGGGCATGGTGGCGCACGCCTTTAATCCCAGCACTCAGGAGGCAGGGATAGGAGGATCACCATGAGTTTGAGGTCACCCTGAGACCACATAATGAATTCCAGGTCAGCCTTGGCTAGAGCAAAACCCTACTTCAAAAAACAAAACAGAGCTGGGCGTGGCTGTGCATGCCTTTTATCCCAGCACTTCGGAGGCAGAGGTAAGAGAATTGTCATGAATTCTAGGACACCCTGAGACTACATAGTGAATTCCAGATCAGCCTGGGTTAGAGTGAGACCCTACCTTGAAGTAAAAAAGGGAAAAAACAAACAAACAAAAGCCTCTAATTAATTTAAAATTCAGTGGTTGCCTGATGGCCACTATGTTGTATGTATGTGCAAATACAGAGGAAACCATATGGCTGTGTTGGCAGGTAGCCTAGCTGGAGCCAAGGAACACCCTTGACAGGTCTTGGGAGAATACCTCTTGTCAGTGGCGAGGAGAAAAGAACAGGCCAGAGGGGAAGGGAGGCCTAGGTAAGGGTGGAGGTCCGATATGCTGTGAGGAAGGGAGGCAGAGAAGTTTCAGGAACAAGACATGGGCCATTCTCAGGGCTGCCGCAGAGCTGAGGATGCAAGCTTTCTAGCTGGCTTTTTATATGGTCACAAAGGACTGCTTGTTGATACCAAGTGGCTGTTGTCTAGGCATGCATGGTCAGACTTGACTTTGTGGATGTTTGCACAGAGGAAGATGGTGACCTGTTTTTAAAGAGGATCTCCAACACTTTCTAGATGTTAGATAGGGCTTTCTCTCATAATTCCTAGTTCACTCATGCTTCCTCTGTCCCCCATGGATGTGATGATCTGCTTTCCTGACCACATGCTTACTTCTCTTTTTCCATCCACTCTACCCCGACCCCTATTTACTCACGTAGGCAAATTCAGGTCCATCTTATTCTGTGCTTTTTGACTATTTAAATTTTTTTTTTCTGTGACGATTTCTTTTTAAAAAAACTTTCTATTGACAACCTCCATACATATACAGAATGTACCCTGATCCTAATTATCTCTCATCACCTTCCTTTGTTTCCCCTCTCCTATCATACCCCACCTCCACTGACCCCCTTCCTTTTTCCAATCAGTCCCTGTTCTATTGTTTAAAAATATTTTATTTATTTATTTATGAGAGGGAAGGAGGGAGGGAGGGGAAGAGGGAGAGAGAAAGGCCTCTAGCCACTGCAAACAAACTCCAGACACATGCGCCACCTTGTGCATCTGGCTTAGGTAGACACTGGGAAATCGAACCTAGGTTCTTAGGCTTCTCAGGCAAATGCTTTAACTGCTAAGCCATCTCTCCATTCCCTCCACCCCTGATTTATTTTGATGTCATCTTTTTTTATTCTTTCCTATTATACAGGTTTTGTGTAGGCAGAATTAACCATGAATGCCACAGCCACTCTGGGTCTAGAAGGTAGCATTCCAAAGCTCTCTTCCTCTTCCTTTGGCTCCTACATTCTTTTTGCCACTCCTTCCACAGTGGTCCCTGGGAGAGCCTGGCAGGGTGTGGCAGAGAAGTCCTTTGACTTTCTGATAATATTTCTAAGTGGTCATGTCTTCTTACTGATAGAGCCTGTCTGTAAAGCTCTTGACATCAAAAGTGAGTTCTTACTTTGTTTTATAAAAGTATTGCATGATAAATATAGAGGTTTGACTCTGGCAGGACTTTTGCCCAATGATCAATCATGGTCAATACTCTGGCTTCTTCTCTGTCTGTCACAGCATCCAACCTCTGAATCACTTTATGTATTTTTTTCCTTACGTGTTAGACCAATGCTAGGGGCAGAGCTGTCTTTACCAGAAGCCAGGCAGAATCCTGCCCTGCAAACATTGTCTTGATCTCCTCAGTGCTGGATTGCAATAATAGGATGTCTGGAACTTCCTTTAAAATACTCCAGCACCTGCTCCCCATGAAAGCATGTAGTAGGAAGTCAAGGGAGATCCATTGTGCTCCGTCCTTTACTTTGGTGCATTTAAGACTTTTCCTTTGGCTGGGGAGATTGCTCAGTGGATAAAGTGCTTGCTGTGCAAGTGTGAGGAGCTGTTTGGATCCCCAGAACCCACACAAAGCCAGATACAGTAGTGTGAGTGTCTGTTATCCCAGCACTGCATGGAGAGATGAGAGGCAGAAACACGAGAATCCCCAGAAGACCATGGGCCAGCTTGACTGTGGTGTACACAACTGTGAAGAAACAGACCTATCTCAAAGGTGGAAGGTGAAGACTGACACCCGAACTTGTCCTCTAACCTAATCACACACACACACACACACACACACACACACACACACACACACACACACTCACACACACACACACATCATGTACACACATGCACATATAAAGATTAAAAGAAAACTTTTCCATAACACAAAGTTCAAAACAAATAAGTGGTATGTGAAGTTAAAAAAAAACTATAGTTCTCTTTTGTTCTTTCTCTGCTGCCTAATATGTGGCAGGAGCTTCATTCATTATTTTATGAAATCATCACAATTACCCTTCAAGGTCAAGTGAGGAGTAAACAGAGGCTCAGAATGTCAAGGGGCCTCGCATAGGAGCATCTCCCTGTAAGGCACATCATGTCCTCTGGACCCCAGCGCCAGAGCTCTCTTTTCCCCCAATGCACTTACCCAAAGACTGGGTTTCACTCTCTTTTAGCATTTTTTTTTTAATCTATTTGTGTGTGTGCATGTGTATACTGGCTCAGGGTCAAAGCAGTGAAAGATTCACTATGGCACATCCTGCACCTGTTGGCAGGGAAATATTTTTATCCAAACTAATTATATTTAAGAGAAAATCCTGAGCATTGATGAGAATGGCTAACATAATTTCACCAGGATACTCATGTACAATCAAAAGGACCTAACCTCGCCAGGTGTGGTGGCGCATGCCTTTAATACCAGCACTCAGGAGGCAGAGGTAGTAGGATAGCCATGAGTTCAAGGCCACCCTGAGACTACATAGTGAATTCTAGGTCAGCCTGGGCTAGAATGAGACCCCACCTCGAAAAAAAAAAAAAGGTCCTAACCTCTGAATAAAGAAGAGAATTGCCATTTGGGCTTTTCAGCTAACATGTAATTCTATCTGTGGATCCCAGCACTTGGGAGGCAGAAGTAGGAGGATCGCCATGAGTTCGAGGATACCCTGAAACTACATAGTAAATTTCAGGTCAGCCTGGGCAGCTAGAGTAACACCATACTTCAAAAAACCAAAAAAAAAAAAAAAACAAACAAGAATGCATTGGCAGGAAAAGCCTTCCATTGCCCCTTCTGAACAGCAGCCATTGCCCTGGTTTAGCAGTACTTTTCCTAATGTTGAGCATGTCCTGGTCAGGGGTCTGAGAGGGAGCATGGAACGGTGAGCACACATTTTGGCAGACTCTGCTTTCCCTCACCTCTTATAAATCGTAATTATAAGAGCTCACTCACAGGTCCATAACTGTGTGGGGATTTGCAAATTTATGAGAAAATCAGCGATAAACTAAGGTTTGTGTGACCGTAAGCAGATGGAGAAAATTGTACCCTGCCCATTAGTGGAAGAGTGCCCCTTGTACAATGGTGTTTTTTATTCTTGAACCTTGAATGCATCTGTCCTGGTATGGCATGTTATAGTCCTGCCTACCCTTGAATGATTGGAAAAAACAGTATCTATGTTTCATATGTTTTAGGTACATGTGTATGTAGAATCAACACAATAATCTCACAGAGAGGGCACACACATAGTCAATAAGAAAAAGAAAATAGCCTGAGAACTGTGTAGGGTGGATTATGTGGTAAAACACCCAATGTGCGCATAGTTTTTCTTTAATGGAATGTACATTCTTGGCTTTGAATTTACAGAGGACAAGGTGTTGAATGTAGGAAAGATTAAAGTGTGAGCCCTGAGTATTTATCTTAAAAAGATCTGACATAACCTGTCAGTTTCGATGTACCATATCAGCCAGAGTGCTGGGCATATTGACTGTAAAATAGCTGAGCAGACTTCTTAACTTCCCTTCAAGAGAAGAGTACACATCTGGGCTGGGAAACACTTCAAGGACTAGTGAGGAAATGAGCATGGGAAGTTCTGGGCATGGCACTTCCTTTCTTCTTTCTCCCCAGAGCCGTGATAGCTCAAGTGGGGAGGGCCATACGAAGGCCTAGGTGGGTATCTGGTCTTTTTTATAATTTTTATTTATTTATTTAAGAGAGAGAAGAAGAAGGTGGAGGAGGGGGTAGAGAGAGAGAGAGACAGAGAGAGAATAGGCATGCCAGGGCCTCCAGTGGCTCCAAATGACCTCTAGACACATGCACCACCTTGTGCATCTGGCTTATATGGGTACTGGGGAATAGAACCCAAGTCCTTAGACTTTGCAGGCAAGTGCCTTAACTGCTAAGCCATCTCTACAGCCCCTCGCAGCTCCTCACTCACTTAGGTTTGTAAAACTTTTCTATAAACAATTTTTATACATGTACATAATATATTTTGATCATAATCCTTTCCCAACACCTTCTTTTGTCTTTCTTGCCCTAGCCCCCTTCCACTGAATTTCTTTTTTTTTCTAGCTAGTTTCTCTTCCATTTTAAAACAAGTTATTTATTTGTGAACAGAGAGAGAAAGAAGAGGAAGAGAGTAAGTACGGGCGTGCCAGGGCCTCTTGCCACGGCAAATGAGCTGTAGACACATGCATCACTTTATGTGTCTGCCTTTACGTGAATGCTTTAGCCACTGAACCATCAACCAGCCCTCCTCTTCTATTTTGATCATTTTCCTCTCTCATCAATTATCCATGATAGAGTGTTGATGGGTCCAATGTTGTACATGTCATGTGCAAATAATAACAGCCGTTGTGAGGTCATGTATGCAATAGCCATTTTATGTCCAGAAGGCAGCATTCCAAACCACTCCTCCCTATCCTCTGGCTCTTATATTCTTTCCATCTCCTCTTCTACAATGACATACAAATTAATTTTAACCATCATAACCAATGCTACATGATTACATTAATATATTTATCTTATCATACAAGCCAAATAATTTCTCTTGCTTAAATCCATGAAACTGAAATTGATGACTCAAAGGTATGTATCTTTAAAAGGTTTCAGTTAAGGTGCTTGTCTGCAAAGCAAAAGGACCCAGGTTCAATTTCCCAGGACCCATGTAACCCAGATGCACAAGGGGGCGCCTGCATCTAGAGTCCATTTGCAGTTGTTGACGGCCCTGGTGTGCCCATTCTCTCCCCACTAGTTATCTATCTATCTATCTATCTATCTATCTATCTATCTATCTATCTAATCTATCATCTATCTGTCTATCTGCCTCTTTCTCTCTAAAATAAATAAATAAATATAAAAATATTTTTTAAAATTTCCCTCTTTAAAAGAAAGGTTTTGTTAACTTGCCTCCAGCATACTATGTTGTCAATTGTTTTACTAGTTTAATGTTTCCTTTCCTTTGCCAGCCTGATAGATGGAATGATATTTCTGTATAGTCTTAATCTACATTTGTCGTATGAGGGAAGTTGAACATCTTTTCAATACTTTTAGAGATTTTTATCTTTCCATTTGCTTGACTAGTCTGTTTTTATTTATTTATTTATTTATTTTGCTGCTTTTCTGTTTGGTTGTTGTTAGGTTTTAAAACTAATAAGTCTTGGGATGGAGAGATGGCTCAGATATTAAAGGCATTTGCTTACAAAGCGTGGGTTCAATTCCCCAGTACCAACATAAAGCCAGATGCAAAGTAGTACATGCATCTTGAGTCATTTGCAGTGGCAGGGACCCTTGCACACTCATTTTCTCTCTAACACTTTAAAAATAAATGAAATAAATAAGTATTCATGACATAATAGTTCTTTGGGATGTGAGCTGGAAAGCTAATGTTCTATTCGTGTAGTTTTTATTTTGGCTTTGCTTTTTTGAGGTAGGGTCTCACTCTAGCTCAGGCTTTCCTGGAAATCACTCTGTAGTCTCAGGGTGGCCTCAAGCTCAGAGCAATCCTCCTACCTCTGCCTCCCAAGTGCTGGGATTAAAGGCTGAGCCACCACGCCCAGCTTGGCTTTGCTTTTTGAATGTGTTACTATGCAGAATTTATTATTACTATTATTAAGCAGACATTAATCTTTCCATCTATAGGTTCTGATATGAGTTAAAATTAGAAAGAAAGCCCTTCCCTTTCCAAAGTTATGGAAAACTTTCCCCAAAGTTTCTTGTAATACTTCCTCACAGCCTTCTTACTTGAGTACTTACTCCATCTGGGGTTCATGGTAGTTTAACGTGTGCTACTTTACTTATATGTATATGACTATTGTAGCAGTGTTGCAGGGTAGACTGGTTATTCAAATAGAAAAGAGTTAGCAAAGCTGTTTGGTCACACAGATGTTTAAAAGCTGAAAGAGTAAAAAGGCGATGCTAAAAACAAACAAACAAACAAACAAAAAACCCATGATGCTGAGGTAAACTGACATGATAGCTGCACGTTTGTTAATTTCAGAAAACCAAACTTAGATGATGAGGAGAGGTCCAAGAACCAAGCTTCAGGGAATTCTGGCTTGCAGTTTGGGAAAATGAGGCAAGAGAGGTATATGGGAATGGACGGAGCGGCTGGAGAGGTTGCCGGAAAATAACAAGGACAGAATGTTTGGAGTCAAAGCAAAGTTTTCTCGGTGGAGAGATAAACACTGTCCGATAGTGCTGATGGGTCAAGGAATATGAGGAAAGAAGAAGACCATTGCACTGCACAACAGGGACACACATCATGGATTGTCTTGATGAGAAGGTACCAGCGGGATGACCAGTGGGACTTGAACAGAGACTTGATAAGGAGAGACTTGAATAAATCCCTTCTGCCAGAGGAGTGAATCCTGGATCAAGTACAGGCTACTCTTTCAGTGAGTTTCTTTTTTTTTTATTAACAACTTCCATGATTATAAAAAATATCCCATGGTAATACCCTCCCTTCCCCCACTTTCCCCTTTGAATATCCATTCTCCATCATTATCTCCTCCCCCCCTCAGTCAGTCTCTCTTTTATTTTGATGTCCTCATCTTTTCCTCCTATTATGATGGTCTTGTGTAGGTAGTGTCAGGCACTGTGAGGTCATGGATATCCAGGCCATTTTGGGTTTGGGAGGAAGCACGTTGTAACGAGTCCTACCCTTCCTTTGGCTCTTACATTCTTTCTGCCACCTCTTCCGCAATAGACCCTGAGCCTTGGAAGCACTCCTGTCACTTCTTTCCAGCACCATGATGCCTTCTTAGTCATCCCAAGGTCACTGCCATCTGAAAAGAGAAGATTCTCTAATGAAAGTGAGAGTAGCATTAATATAAGGATATGAACATTAACAGAAGTGCTTACTGGGCAGTTTGATAAGCATAGTATGTGCATTTAGCAAGACAGCAGCAGATGTTACACCCCTAGGGCTCATGATTACCCCTGTTTTAAGTTTTCAGTATCAGGGATGTATTCCCTCTTGTGGTGTGGGCCTCCAGTCAAATTAGAGGGCAGTTGGTTTCCACCATAACAAACATGCCACTATTGCACCTGTCGCAGACAGCTTCGGGTTCACTGAGATGAACTTCCAGACCAGGCACAGTTATGGAGGAAGGGATATTTATTGAAGCTTACAGATCCAGGGGAAGTTCCATAATAGCAGAAGAAGCTGGCCTGCCTTCACAGGACCAAGCAGAGAGAGAGAAGTACAAACCTAAAGGTCAAAAGCCACAGCACACTTCAGGAACTCCAGCTAGGCACACTTTGCATATCTTTAGATTGTAATCTGAAATCCACCACCACACCTTAAGATCCACCCAATGACCTTGCCTCCAGCCAGGTGGCTAGAGATGCAAACTACAAATAAGCAACTGAATATATTGGGGGCCATCTATTCTATTCAAACCACCACAGCACCCATTGTCTCATTTGGCCTGGCTGGCCAATTATTAGGCTTGCAGTATCCACTGTTGAGTATTTTCAATGATGTTTTCTCTTTCTCCCATTGAACTGCATGCAGAATGGCTTCTTCCAGCTTTCTGTCAGCTGGTCTACATGGAGGAGGTTATCAGCTCAGTTCCAGCAGGATTTCTCAGTGGCCTTGCAGCCCAAGTATGTGGAGTCTTCAGCAATAGGGTCTTACCATCTGTTCCTGTTGGGAAACCAAGGGCCTCGGCAATGGCCTGTAATGTTTTGGGGGCATCAGGGAACTTCCCTGGCCAACAACCCTCAGTGAGTTTCTTATAGAGGGAAGGAAAGAAATTAAGTGGGGTCTGTGGGGGATGTAGAATTATAGGAGGATCTTGTCCTGACAGAAAAAATAACTATGTTTACATTCCAGTGTAGTTTGGATTCATGTGTAGATGGCTTAGTGCCTGGCTAGTGGCATAGATGGGAGATGGTGGAAACTGTAGGAGGCTGGGCCTAGTTGGAGAAGGGAGGTTACTGGGAAGTGGGTCCTTTGATGGGGGTTGTGAGACACTGGCTCTGCTCTCTTTTTTTTCCTTTTTGACATTGGGTGAGTAGCTTCCTCTGTTATATGCTGTCTCACCTCAGACCTAAAAGCAGTTGAGCCAAATGATTGTGCACCTTTGAAACCCTGAGCCAAAATAAATCCTCCTGTAAGTTGATTTTTCTCAAGAATTCTGTTACAAGGACAGAAAGCTGACTGACATTGATTGCTGATGAGAATGAGCCAGTGTGGGGACAGCACTGATGCTGGGTGACCTGCTGGGTAGTCAGAAGAAGAAGGGACCTGGTGGACATGGTGAAAAGTTGGCAGCAACTAAAAACCCAAACAGCTTACTTATAGGAATAAGAATGGAAGTTACATGTAGACACAGTAGGGTATGAAGTGGTGGGAGGTGGTAGATTTGTTTCTACTTCGTTAAAATTGATTTTCTTTGTGAGTTGGACAGCAAAGAGGAAGTTGTGTGAATGATTCTATAAAGGAGAAGTTATAAACCAGCATATATGAGAGAGGAATAGAAAAATATAGTGTGATTTCTTGGTAGCATTAACAGGCCAGGTAGGGCTAGTGACCCCATGAATTTAAATGATCTCAGTTGGCATAATGAGCTTTGCCCTAGTTATAAGTTTGAGTAATAGTGATGGGGGCTTAGATTTAACCAAGGCTGAAGCTTGATCTAGGGAGTCCAAGTGAGGGAAAGAACATGAAAATGAGGTGTATGGAATAGAAATGAAGGGTAGATGGGAAAGAAAATAAGCATATTGGGAAAGGGAGGGCAAAGCCACTAAAGGATGGCAAAATCAGTGGATTATAGATTCTGCATTCATAAAGGTTGTCAGCTTTAAGGTTCTAGAGAATGAACTAGAAAGAGCTTGGATAGTAGAGTTGAGATTATAGACAGTTATAATTTTTTATAATAGTGACAAGTGCTAGGTTGTGACTAATGTGGTGGTTGAAGGAGTATTAAGTTAGGAAACATGGTGGTCAGAGTAACAGAATTACCACTTAAGGGAATTGTGGAGTCTTTCATAAATTTGAGAGAGTAATGTTAAAAAGAATGTCAGTAATCCTGAAGCTAAGATCTCCATGGAAGGCACGAGAGTGCATAATCCAGATAGTGTGAATGCCACATAAAGAAAGGATGTTAATTGGCTTTATTTGATATGACATTCAATCCTAGGAGATAAGAAAGAGAATGATCTGGAAGTAGTAATGAGGCACTAGGAGGAAATCTTTATCCTGCCCCTGCCCATTGGTGCAAGGAGGGTGGGAGAGAGACCATCCACTTCTCAGTTATTTGGCAAGCAATGTCCAAAGAATAGAAAAGAACATTCTCAGATGTGGTTTTAAATGCATGAAAATGTGCTTGTAGTTGAGAGTGAAAGCACAGTTGAAAAGTTTGATGGGGTTACAGGGACAAGTGATTAGAAATGATGATGGTAGAGACAAATTCATGTTCAGAGCATGGGTGGAGGATGAATTTCTTTTTATTATTCTGGGTCTCCCCTTCCACAGCTGCAATGTTGGATCCATGATCACTTCCTCCACTTGACTTTGGTGAGTCCTTACAAGGCACAGCTGGGAAAGTAATGCCAGACACCTCAGGAAGAGATGCTTAAAATCGTTTTCCTTGGTTTTAGTCATCTTGGGACCTGCAGAGTTGATACCCATCATATTAGGACTCCAGCTGGAATGGGTGTGTCCATATCATTTGTGGTATCATGGTGTTTTGTCAAACTAGCTCTTGGGATTAAGCATGTGTGAAGAGTGGTAGCAGGAAGAGGACATTCATACTATGTGCTTATTGGTCTGAAGGTCATGGAGAAATGTGAGAGGCATCTAGGGATATTTTCATAGTATTACTTAACAAGACTGGCCACTACTGAACATAAAATGATGAGTTCAGTGCTAAGAAATGTGGTGATGCTGGTGGCCTGATCTCATCCACCTGCCTCTTCTATTTAGTCATCACCACATAACTTCATCTGACCGTTCACTTGCGGATGGCAAAGTGTGATGAGGACAGCTCACACAGGCTCCTGACCACAGTAGAGGTCAGCACACATCAATCTTCTGAAGCAATCATGTTTGGCAACCGAGAAACTGGAGATAAGCAGCAGGACCCTGAAGTAAACCTGGGGGACTTTGAACCATCTTACTGATTCTGTCATGATCAAGAAAGTTTTTTCCCTGAAAATTTTTAGCTATTACTATAAAATTTGTGGTTCTTTGTCATTTATTGAAAGGAGCAGATGCATTGGAAATATTATACTACTAGTATGCCAGGTATATTCAGCATCAAAACCAATGTCATGCTGCTCCAATAGAGCTGAAGCTTAGCTTATTACTAAAAAATAAATAAATAAAAAATAAAAAACCTAAGGGGCTACAAGTAATGTAGCCATGACACTTAACATGCTAAGCTGTTTCCCATGTTGAATGACTGATTATTGGAAGCAGTTACTTATAAGCTTATAACAAAGCTAACATCTTCCATCAGGAAGACTGTCAAATATGCCAGCCAGCTCTTGGTTGACCATGGAAGCTGCATATGAGAAGGAGGTGAGCGATAAGATAAATACAGCATTATATATGTGCTCACCAAAAAATTAAAGTAAATAGTGAACCAGGGCTGGAGGGATGGCTTAGCAGTTAAAGCACTTGCCTGCAAAGTCAAAGGACCTCGGTTCGATTCCCCAGGACTCACGTTAGCCAGATGCACAAGGGGGCGCATGTGTCTGGAGTTCGTTTGCAGTGGCTGGAGGCCCTGGCATGCCCATTCTCTCTCTCTCTCTCTCTCTGTCAAAATAAATAAAAATAAAATATTTAAAATATGTGAGTTTATTAACTATGTTCCTATTGCTGATAGGCAAATAATGTATTTGAACACAGAGAGAATGTCTATGACTTTATTTGAAGTCCCTGATTTTATAGTCATAGATTGTCATCGACACACTTACACATATGCAGCCTTTGACAGGCATGTGGTATTCTTTCAGATGTGCCTAATAGCATTCACATACAATACTGACTTCACAAAAATTACTTATTTGCATTTTAAGAATTAATTAACATATGAATCAATTCCTACATGAGTTCTAGACTGAAAATAAGGAGGCCTGGGTTCTAGTCTATAATGAAAAAAACAGGGTTAGAGAGATGGTTTGGAAGTTAAGGCCCTTGCCTGCAAAGCCTAAGGACCCAGGTTCAATTCTCCAAGTCCCATGTTAGCCAGATGCACATGGTGGCACATGCATCTGGAGTTCGTTTGTAGTGGCTAGTGGCCCTGGTGCAACTATTCTCTCTCCCTCCATCACTCTGTCTCTAATAAATAAATAAAAACAATAAAAAAAATTTAAATTCATTGTTTTACTCAGGAAAATTACTCATTTCTCTGAGTTTCTTGCTCTTTACTTTCACATTTAGAAATTATAGTTCTTTCCTATTCTAAATTCCTATGATTCTAGAAATCAAATGGTCTGCTAAGAAGTCACTCAGGTTGGTCAAAAACTGGAATTGAGATTAGTAATTCCTAATAACTTTTCAGCATTATTATATGCTCTAGAATTTTCTTCCCATTCTCTTCTAAAAGGTGGTTGTTGAGTAATTAGCCATGGGAGTTGCCTTTGCAGTCTCACTCCTACTAGACTATAAGGTCATATGAGAATGTTTTGTTCTTGTGGACTCCATCATAACAACCAGCAGAATATCTTGCACATAGTTGCTAAGTGACTAAATTAACAAATACAATGAAGGAAGGAGAGAAGAAGGGAAGGAAGAAAGGAAAGGAGGAAGGGAGAGAGGCATGAAGGGAGGGTGAGGTTGGGAGAGGGAAGGAGGAAGGAGATAGCTGCTTTATTTATTCTGAGCAGGTTGTGAAGGGAAGAGAAGTGGTAGATGGATCCTCCAACTTTCATCCAAAGAAGAGTTAGACAAATCAAAGAAATACTGAGAAAGATTTTTAAAAACTTATTTCTGTGCATGCATGGTGGGCATGTGGAGGTCAGAGGAAAACTTCAATGTGCCTATGCTCTACCTTCTTTGAGACAGGACCTCTTACTACTGAACGACCAGACCACTTTGTATCTGGCTTTTCATAGGAGCTAGAGAATTGAACCCAAGCTTTCAGGCTTTGCAAGCAAGTGACTTCAACTGCTGAGCCATCTCCATAGTCCCCTAGCAAAGGTTTTATTTAATTGCTATAGTCAAATTATAGTAAAGGTCTAGACTAATATAACTACATATCTGAGCTGAGGAAAACAATTCTACTATAATTTGATCTAAATTTTGGGTTACAGATTTAGTTAAGAAAATAAATTGAGGGCTGGAGAGATCACTTAGTGGTTAAGACACTTGCCTGAAAAGCGTTATGACCCAGGTTCAATTATCTAGTACCCACGGAAAGCCAGATGCAGAAAGTGGCACGTGCATCTGTAGTTCGTTTGCAGAGGCTACAGACCCTACTGCACCCATTCTCTCTTTCTCTGCTTGCAAATAAATAAGTTTTTTAAAAAAGAAAATAATTTGAGGAAACTGAAAAAGACTCACTAGAGGAGGGATATGTAAAACAGAGGGGACAATTTATTGAAAGAGAAAGAGTTATGGTGAAATGGGTATTAGCATTAATAGAATTCATTCTCCTTAAGTCTTCCATTCAGTTGTTGAATAAAAATAAAATGGTAGGTGCTTAAGTGATTCCATATGGATGCATGTATATAGAGATTTCATAAGGTACAATAGTTAGATATCAGCTCTGAATTAGATCACCTACATTTGTATTCTGGAACCACCACTTATCAGTTGTTTGTTTTTTGAACCATACCTGTCTCATTTACAAAATGATGAACACAAATATTTATTTGATAAGATTATTGTGAGGTTTAAATGAGATCATATATGCAAAGGATTTTAATCCTCCTGACACATAGTAAATGTTCAAACATATTAGAGAGGAAGACAAAGATGGCTGGTGGAGAAAGAATATGTGTTGCAACTGCATTTACATATCTATAGAATAAATAATCTGGAAGCCATCTATTTCAAATGATTAATAGTATTAGCCCTGATGAGTAGAATTGGAAAGTTGTGGCATATACCTTTTCTTTAACTACATCTGTAATGTTGATTTCGTTAATAACATTTAACCTGCACCAACACGCCCTTCTTAAATACTTTTATTTATTTATTTGAGAGAGAGAGACACACACAAAGAGAAAGAGAAAGAATGGGCACACCAGGGCCTCCTACCACTGCAAATGAACTCTAGATGCATATGCTATCTTGTGCATCTGGCTTTATGTGGGCACTGGGGAATCAAACCAGGGCCATCAGTCTTTGTAAACTAATGCCTTTAACCATTGAGCCATCTCTCCAGTCCACATCATATTTTTAAGTCTTTAAAAAAAATGCCTGAAATAAAAAAAAAATTTAAAGTTTGGGCTGGAAGGATGGCTTAGCGGTTAAGGCATTTGCCAGCAAAGCTAAAGGACCCTGGTTTGATTTCCCAGGACCCACGTTAGCCAGATGCACAGGGAGTGCATGTATCTGGAGTTCGTTTGCAGTGGCTGGAGGCCCTGGTGTGCCCATTCTCTCTCTCTCTTTCTCCCTCCCTCTTTCTCTGTCAAATATATAAATAAATAAAATATTTAAAAAAAAATGCCTGGAGTGGTAGTGCACGCCTTTGGTGCCAGAACTCAGGAGGCCATGGTAGAAGAATTGCTGTGAGTTTGAGGCCAGCCTGAGACTAGACTACATAGTGAATTCCAGGTCAGACTGGTCAAGAGTGAGACCCTACCACAAAAAAAGAAAAGAAAGAAAAATTCAATTATAGATCTAAACATCTAAACAACAATTCAAACTCATTTATGCAGTGTCAAGGTAGGTAAAGAATCCATAAATAATTTCTGTTGCAGGGAACAATATTTAAATGTATTTTCAAATCTATAGTTAGGAAGAACTTTACTATTTCCACATAAGTTAAGAATGTTGAGAGATTACCCACCATTCACCTTAAAGAGCAGAGCCAGAACATGACCTAGCACCCTGATTCTATTAGAGCTGGCATACTACTTTCCACCACCTACAATGCCACAGTCCCTGGAGCCCTATTGTAGAAAGACAAGTAACAGCTCATTTACCTAATTTTGAAACCCAGCAGAGCAGAACTTGAGGCTTCTGGGGAACTGGCTGGTTTTAGATTCCCTATAAAAATATATGAGGACTCTCCAGATACACAGTTACTGTTCTGGTTACTTCTTATCTCTTGTAAATATATTGATATTTTAGGCTTTTTGGAGGATAACCCAAACCTTTCATCTTGTGAATAGCATCTTTTAGTTTTGGTTGAGATCTCATGCATCTGGCAGCAGATTCACAAGATCCCCCAGAGTCTATTCAGTAATTGTGATGCATGTCTGCAGTGTTTGAATCTAAGCCCTAAAAGCTTGGCTTTTGTATTTGATCTGTAGCGACCTTTAGAGCCCATTGCCCATTGAACCGAAGGTCTTCCTTGTGAAGTCATAGAATAGTGCCCCAGTTCACTTTCTATTACTTAATATCACTCAACAAAAATTCCATTATCAGTGTCTGAAGGAAAAATATAATATGGTACCCTGTCTTTTTAAAAGTTTAAGAATAGCAGAAACAGTAGAGTTAATTCTTTCTGGGCTGTGCCTTGAGAATTTTCTGGCTCTGAATCAAGCTACAGATAATTAATTATGTCAGTGAAAAGCTCTGATGGCCTGTCCTCTTCAGAGAAAAGTGACATCATCCATAGCGGTCCCTGGCAGTAAAGAAGAACAAAGCTGTGAGTGCAGGAAATAACAGACAGATGTCTGAAGAGCATCTTTTGTCTACTTCAGAGTGCACTGTGAGATCAGGCTCAGAGCTTTGCCCTGCAGCAGGCCTTGACACCCAGTCCAGAGTGGGAGAAGAAAGCTTACCTGATCAAGGTCACTGACTCACAGCTTGTGACCTAAAGACCGAAGTGTGGTGTTCTTACGGAGATGACTAAAAAGATGACAATGCTGAAAACATTTTGGCAAGACTGTGGTAAGCCAATCAAGTTATGTAGCGTGGGGAAAACGGACCAGATGGCGGAGGCATCTCTGCAGATGAACCCTATCTAATACAGGAAACATTCCCCAGTGGGCCGATTCTAGGCTGTCCCTGGCCTGGTGCTCACATCACATTTTCACAGAAAACTCTGACTTCTAGTGCCTCCTGTAATACAAAGAATACATATCTCAGAGATTAATGGCTTTAGTTCTTTCTAATGATGTGACTTTGCACAAGCAACTAAATTTGATTGGGCCTTATTTTATTATCTACAGAATAGTTAAGAGAAGTAAATTAATGTTCCTAAAAAGGATTTTGTCCACACTAGGGTGCAATGTAAGTACTGGTTATTGTTAAATTCACTTGTTCTTCCCTACAAAACATACTAGCTTTAAATTATATATCTAGATCCAGGCTTAAATTAGCTGAAACAGATGTTTACTTACACAATTTAGGCACAAAGGAAAGGTCATTGTTTCAAAATTTCAGGCACCAGATGTTCTACTGTTGGATTCTTTTGCTGCAAAACTACCTGATTTAGAACTTTCTTTTTTCAACAAAAATTTTATTTATTTATTTATTTGCAAGCAGAGACAGAGAGAGAGAAAGACAGCCAGCCAGCCAGATGGGCGGACGGACAGACAGCAAAACGAACTACAGACACACATGCCACTTTTTGCAACTGGCTTTACTGGGGTATTGGGGAATCAAACTATGGTCCTTAGGCTTTGTAGGCAAGTGCCTTAACTACTGAGCCATCTCTCCAGCCCCAGAACTTTCTGTTTTTATTAAAAAATAATTGGGGCTGGAGAGATGGCTCAGTGGTTAAGGCAGTTGCCTGCAAAGCCTAAGGACACAGGTTCAGTTCCCCAGTACCCATGTACAGACAGATGGACCACGTGGTAATGCGTCTGAAGCTCATTTGCAGTGAGTGGCTAGAGGCCCTGGCACACCCATTCTTTCTCTCTCTCTCTCTATCTGCCTATTTCTCTTTCATAAATAAATAAAATATTTTTAAAGGCTATTTAAAAAAATTATTGTTGTGAGCCAGGCGTGGTGGTGCATGCCTTTAATCCCAGCACTCGGGAGGCAGAGGTAGGAGGATTGCTGTGACTTTGAGGCCACCCTGAGACTCCATTGTGAATTCCAGGTCATCCTGGGCTAGAGTGAGACCCTACCTCTAAAAACCAAAAAAAAAAAAAAAAAAAAAAAAATTATTGTTGTGTGCATGTGTGATTTCACATGCATGTGCATGCCATGATGCAAGGGTATAGGTCAGGACAACTTTTGGGTTGGCCTTGCCTAGCTTTCCATTCACTTGAAGCAGGGTTCTCTGTCTGGATCTTGCTCTCTTTCTCTGCTGTGCTCACCACAAGCTTCCAGGAAATCCTGTCTCTGCCTCCCATCTTGTCGTCTGCATACTGTGATTACAGAAGCCCTCCTCTTCTGACTTTTTACATAGGGCTTAGGGGTCAAACGCAAGTACTAGCTTGAGTGGTGAGCTCTTTATCCACTAGGCAATCTCCTCATCCCCAGAATTTTCTCTTTAAAAATATTTTGTCTAATTATCTGAGTAAAACCAGTTCTACTATTTAGAATGCCTTCTCAATGAGACTACTATTTTTCCCAAGAGGGTGAAAACTGGTTCATAGGAGGGGAGGTGTGGAGCAGTTCTAGATGTGACACACACACATACACACATATATACATATATATATGACATATATATAATAAACATATAATAAGATATGATCTTATATATACCTCTTTAGGAAGAAAAAGCTGAAAAAAGTTAATAAATACTCAGACATATTGAAAAACAGATTTATAAATCATCCATAATTCTACCAACCTGAAAAAAGAAATTTCAACTATTGTGGCACTTTTCCATGGTTGCTAGCACAGTGACGTACTACTCCGGATATTGGTCAAAGGTATTGCTTACAGCATCCAAACCTCCATAAATACAACTACGTGATGTTTTTCTTCTATGAGTTCACTAAGCTCAAATGTTTCTCAGTAGTAGGTTTCCCCAAGTTTTTTGTTATAAATGGCATTACGCTTGTATAACAATTTTCATCTTTCTTGCTAAATAACATAATTTAAAGGTGTGAATGAAGGCCAGATGGGGTGGTGCACACCTGTAATCTCAGCACTTGGGAGGTGAAAGTAAGAGGCTTTTTCCAAGTCTGAGGCCAGGCTGGACTCTTATCTCAAAATAAATTTTAAAAAAGGAATTAAAAAATATTTATTTATTTGCAAACACAGAGAGGGAGAGAGACAGAGAGAAAGAGAATGGGTTGCAGGGCCTCTTGCCACTGCCAGTGAACTCCAGATGCAGGTACCACCTGGTGCATCTGGCTTTATGTAGATGCAGGGGAATGGAATTCCGGCCTTCAGGCATTGCCAGCAAGCACCTTAAGCACTGAGCCAGCTATCCAGCCACTACCCCTCTCCAGAGGAATGTTTTGGGTTTAGATTGTGTTTTTGAATTTTTATTTTGTTTATTTGCACGTGTGTATTGTGGAGGTGGAGGGAGTGTGCCAGTTTCTTGTTGCTGGAAATGAATGCCCACCTGGCTTTACATGGTGGGCTGGGAATTGAACCCAGGTTGGAAGACTTTGCAAGCAAGCTCCTTTAACTGCTGAACCATCTCCCAAGCCCTAAATTGTTTAGCCTACTACATTCAAAGACTCGCTTTGTTTATTGGCAAGTTGTTTTCAGAGCCTGCTCCAATTGACAAGGAGGCTGGGCTGTGGCGATGTCCACAGACATTGGTGAGCAGTACTGACCTTTGCCACACTTCTATCCTGTGATCTTAGTGGCTTTGAAACAGGTGATCCTGTTTATTTTTAGATCCTGTAACTTCAAATCAACAACTGTAGCACTTCGTGGCTGTTCCTGGCTTGTGCAGAGGCCAGAGCACTACAGTCTGTCACGCATGCTCCCAAGCAGAGCTGGGCAAGGCTGTGTGTTGCCTTACCCAACAGCATGCACACAACTGTGTTTCATGGGATCTGTAGTGCTACATTTCCTATATTTTTGTACATTTTCTCCTGTTGATGTTTTTGCCATTTAACACAGCTCCAGATGTAGTGCTAAAGCCCAGTGTCCTAAGCACCCGAGGCTGTGAGGTGCTTTAAAGAGAAAGTGTGTTAGTGAAGTTTCCTCCAGACACATGGAAGTGACAGTGCTGGTTACAGTAAAATCAATGACAATCGATCAATAATTTATATTAAATAAGATGTCCTTAAAACAAAATGTGCAAACAAGAGAATATATTGATTGATGACAATATTTCAAAAAGAGCTTGCAGGAACCTTCTGTTTCCTCTAAAAGCAATGGTTGGTATTTTCTAACTCAGAGTTGGCAGCAATTTCATAGATCATGACTGCCATGGCTCATGAGAATAGACTGAATTTGACTTCTACCTGTTCCTCACATCCAATGAAGAACCTGAATGATGGGGGACTTCTGACAAGGATGCTGGGAACATAGATGAAAGTAACAAGCCAGTATCTTTCAGAATCTAAACTTCCTCAGGGATAGCCGTAAGAAAATAATTCTGTCCTCAAGGAAGAAAGTGCTTTGACAAGGAGAAGACAGGAAGTTGTCAACCGTTAAAGAGGGCTGCACACCGCACACAGTGCATTCATTGGACAGTATTTGACCGACTGTGCCAGTTACTGTGCTGTAAGAGGACAGAACAAGCTCCTGTCCCCACTAAGCTCTAAGCCTTACAGAGAGGAAAAGATGAGCCATTGTAGGTACTGCGACAGCTACTGTTTCCAGGGAACAGTTGGTTCCCTGACATGAAACATGAAGGCCCTATAGCTGCTCTGCCCATTCTTTTTTTGTTTGTTTGTTTGTTTATTTTTATTTATTTATTTGAGAGTGACAGAGAGAGAGAGAAAGAGGCAGATAGAGAGAAAGAATGGGCCCACCAGGGTCTCCAGCCACTGCAAATGAACTCCAGACGCGTGCGCCCCCTTGTGCATCCGGCTAATGTGGGTGCTGGGGAATCAAGCCTTGAACCAGGGTCCTTAGGCTTCACAGGCAAGTGCTTAACTGCTAAGCCATCTCTCCAGCCCTGCTTTGCCCATTCTTAAGCTGCAGGGCATCGAAGTTTCAACAGAAGCACTTATCAGTATACCCGGATATCCTGTAAAGATGTTTTCAAGGCGTCCTGTCTCTGAGCAGCTGGTGCAATCAACTCCATTTTCTCTTTGAAGATGGGCATGGCACTGCCAATGGAGAGACATACTGCCTGGGAAAAGCAGCAGCATACCATAAGTGGGTACAAGTCATGTCTCTTTCAGAGGTTGCCTTTCTTTAAAAGGGACATGCAAACAAAAAAATAGGAACTTTACAGAATATGGTAGATATTAGGAAGTCAGTTTAAAAATGCACATTTCCTTTTTACACTTATCATTTTAATTTTACTTTCCTACATAGAAGGGCTTTGCTTTACATTCACAAATGCCTGCTTTGAGTGGAAGTGCAGTGCAAAATGTACCACTGAACATGCTTTCTTACTGATGCTTGGTTTAAAAGAGAGTGCTAAGAAGAGCTTAGAAAGAGTGTGCTGGGAAGATGACTCAGCCATTAAAGCAAAGCCTGCCCAGGTCCAGTTTTCTTAGCATCAGGACATCCTGATGTGCACATGTGCACGTGTGCATGCGCGTGTGTGCACACACACACACACATGCAAATAAATAAAATCTAAAAACAAAAGAAAAATAAAAAAGAAACAATGTCATTTCTGCTGTAATACAATCTTGGAACAGTGGTAAAGGAACTAGTCTCTGAACAGTGTAACGCAATTCTTGACTCACACTTAAAAAAGGAGAAAAGGGCTGGACCCAGGTTTATTTCCCCAGTACCCACATAAAGCCAGATGCACAGGTGGTAATGTGTCTGGAGTTCGTTTGCAGTGGCTGGAGGCCCTGGCATGCCCATTCTCTCTATTTCTTTCTCTCTATCTCAAATAAATAAACAAAAAAAATTTCTTTAAAGAGAAGGTACAAGAGGCTCAGAAAGGTGACAGTGTGGCCTGGGCTGCCCATGCATCTTAGGCTCATGGCTAGGAACCACAGGTGTGGTGAAGAGAGTCTTGGCGGTTACAGGACATTGAGAACAACACAGATGAGATGGAACAGCATTGCTTTGACCTATTGGTTCAACATGTGGATAAGCTTTGGGCAGTGTTGCCTAATAGATCCAATTTTCCCCTGTTGGCCAGTTCCCTGGTATGAAAGAGGAACAAAAGAAGAAAATTGCCTCTGATTGGACATCCATGGTATGCCAGGAACTGTATGCCAGGAATTATTCTAGTGAGTTGACTTATGCTTCATTTTCATATAGTTTGGGGAACTAAAGTTCAAAATCAACCAACCCAAGTCATATAGTTATACTAAACAACAGAACCATAGTCTTGGTGACTACCAAGGGGCCAAAGACCTACCAGTTATTTGTCAGCTACCTTGTATATGTTAGCTCAAGTAAAATTTGTAAAGCTGCTACTATTGTAGCTATTTTACAGATGAAGAAAATGAGTTCATAGATGGATGCAGTCATTGAAAACCAATCTAGCAGTTATGGTGCATGCTTCTAACATTAAGATTCCCAAGTGTATGTTTCTCTTTCTGCCACATTGCATCTCTGAATAAACATAAAAAGCTAGCTTTAACTAGGCATGGTGGCACACATCTTTAATCCCAGCACTTGGGAGGTAGAGTTCGGTGGATCGATGTGAGTTCGAGGCAATTCTGAGAGCACATAGTGAATTCCAAGTCAGCCTGGGCCAAAGAAAGACCATATCTCAAAAAAAAAAAAAAAAAAAAAAAAAAAAAAAAAAAGAGTAAAAGAAAGAAACACAGCTAGCATAGATAAGAACACTTTTTTGTTTGTCTGTTTTGTCCAAAATGACAAAAACCAAGTGGTCTCTTTTTTTTAAATTTTTATTTTTTTATTAATTAGTTTTGTATTCAGCAAATACAGTCAGTTTGGTACCATTATTAGGCTCATCCGTGACCTACCCCCTCCCCTTGGCCCCTCCTTGTTGAGGTATATGGGTCATGCATTTTGGAGCTAGCCTACAGTTATGGGTAGGATAAATGTCTCTGCATATCATGACCCAACATGTGGCTCTGACATTCTTTCTGCCCCCTCTTCCGCAAAATTTCCCTGAGCCATGTTGGGTTCATTTTTGGTCTGCTTCAGTGATGAGGTGTTGGGGGCCTGTGGGTCTCTGGATCTCTGATTTGTTAGGAGTTGATTTTTCTCTGTGTTGATTTCCTTCACCCTTGTGCTGGTACTCCGTTAACCAAGAAAATAGCACCCTTGCTTGTTTCACCAATTTTTCTTAGTTTCAGCCGGGGCCCTTTTGAGGTATGATGGGGTGGCTCTCTCCTTAGGATCTACATCTATCTGAGAAAGGGAAGCAGATTCTCCAACGGAGAGTAAGTTAGCACCAGGAAAAATGAGATAACCCTTACTTTTTCATAGAGAATTTAATAGGTGTAGGCCCTTTTGTAGCCCACGATTGATGGTAGCTTGATAATGGAGAGTGGGCTTATGTTTGGATATGGTTCTGACTTGTTTCCCAGCTCCAGCTATGGGCTCTGTACCACTGAGGGGATCAGTTAGCCAAATCAAGAGCAGTTGGTTCCCCACCATGGCTGTGTGCCACTATTGCACTTGTGTGGGCATCATGACAGGTTATTTGCTGCTAAGTAGGTTAGACCATGAGTTGCTTGGACAGATATTGGTCATTTTCCCCCAGTCACCCATGTAGCACCTTCTGTCACTAGACGCGCTGAGTGTCTGGGGACTGACTCTCTTCCAGCTTCCATCTTCTACAGCTTCCCTCTCTCTCTCTCTCTTCTCTCTAACTCTTGTATATTAGTTATCTTTTTCCTCCTTTTCTTAGTGGGCACTGACCTGTAACTCCCAGTACCAGCATGTGGCTATCATCCACAATGAGCTTTTGATCAGAGAGACCTACAAGGTTTCCTAAAAGAAAAACAGATTTCTGTCCAAGTACTTGATGACGCACCAAAGGTTAGTGGTAAGACCCTACTGCTGAAGGCACCTTATGTGGTTGACACGTAAAATGGAATGCCAAGTGGCCTCTTAGCAATACGTGGTTTCAGGACATCAGACAGGCAACTGCTATTTACAATGGCCTTTTGAGTTTTCAAGAGGACATTATCTTGCATGTTATGTTCTGTCCAAATGGAGGGATTTCATAATACATTTTAAGCTGCATTGATTCCTAACCCCTTAAAGTGATTTAAAGTGCTAACTCTCCATCCATTTCTATAAAAGAAAATATCTGATGTGATATCTTCTGTGGGCTCAGAATGACTGAGATGGTCTTATACTTTTACTCAAAAACTAAGCTGTAGTTTTGCAAGTTTGTCAAATACATGGTACAAATACAGTATAAAGAATTCACTTAGAAGCTGAAATGAGTAGGTCAGAAGACATAGTGAACCCAAGAGGACTGTGTTACATGACTCAAACTTATGTATAAATTCTATCCAGGCAACATATTTTTATTGTGTTTGGTTGAAACAGTTCTCTTTCTTATGATTTATTTTATTGATCGATAGTTTTTGTTCATGTATCTAAATGTAGTTAGTTTGGTCACATTTGTTTCTGTTTTGGAAAAACTCTACCCTGACTTCCAGCTCTCACAGTGTAAAAATGAGATCAAAGGCTCATAGAGTGATATTTTTCCCTCACTAGCCTCTGCTCAGTAGCAATGCCAGGGACCTGCAGATTTCCCACACAAAAGTCATAGAATGGCATACACCTGTGCCCCTCACTACCCTGGGCTACCACTGGCCTTGTCCACTTTGCCCTTTATCCTGTCCATGCACAGTGGCTGTGGCGACTGCTTGGTGAGTGCGAGTGGGAGCATCCTCACCAACCTCTGAGATCAAAGTGGCTCCTTTGGATGCAGCAGTCCAGGCTGCTCCCCTGACGTCACCCTCCAAATACCAGGAGAGAGCTGCTCCTCCCCACACTCACCCCACCTTCTTGCTGCAATGCCTTGAATTCTAATTTACCAATTCCTCTACTTTTTATTTAAGTCTTTTATTGTCATTCCTCACCAAGGGACTCGGGCAAGAATCAAAGGGGGAGGGCTGGAGAGGAGTGTGAGTGGCAGGCACCAGGCTGCACCCAGACTCACCCTTCCCCTCTGACCCACTCCATTGTCCTGTCCTTCAAGCTGCATGATGCCCTTGCTCCCTTGGGATAAGTTCTTTCCCAGGAAGAGCTGGTCCTGCATGCAAATAGCTCCACAGCAAGGCTGCCCTGTCAGTCAGTTCCCAAGATGGAATCTCGTCAGCAGACTTCCCTTGAGTTAGTGTAATACCTTGTAGAGACTAACTGAAAAGTATGCAATTGGAAGGAGAAAATTTAACCTAATTGAACAGAGCTGTGCCATAAATACTTGATGTGCCTCTGGTCCTGACTGGCTGGCTTATGTGAAGAGGATTCAATTTACCCAACTGGAAAAACAACCATACAGTATCTGCATGTGCTTAGAAATAACTTCTTCCACATTCTACAGAATTCAACTTCTCGCTTGGCTTATGTACTAATCACATCTGATCTGGAGATGGGTGGTTAAGAGGTGGGCCTGAAGTCTTCACTCATATAGAACAAAAAACGTCCTTGGAATTTAAGAAATTCTATTCTGTGGGATCATAGCACAGCATGAGGGAATCTGTGACCTTATCTAATTTCTAATCAGACCCAGCAGCTATCTTACTATTAATATCCCAATGTGTGCAAAAAGAGAAGAAGAAAAAAAGTCATGTAAATAATAAAATTAAATTCATGGATAACAGGGATATTCAGGTGACTAATCACAGGAAAATACTTTAAAGTGTACTATAAAGAATTTTAGTGTTTCTTCCCCCCCACCCCCCAGGTAGGGTCTCAGTCTAGCCCAGGTTGACCTGAAATTCACTATGTAGTCTCAGGGTGGCCTCAAACTCACTGTGATCCTCTACCTCTGCCTCCTGAGTGCTGAATTAAAGGCATGTGTCACCATGCCCAGCCCAAGAATTTTAGTGTTTCTTAAAATTCAGTGAGCTCTAGAGGATTGGAGAAGATTTTTATTTTTCTTTATTATTTGAATTTGGGGGCAAACAAGACACTTTTGGTTTATTAAGAATTACAGTGAAATGTGCATAATTTTAAATTCACCAGTGTATTACTAAATGTATCATATAGGAGCATTGAACAGATGGACCCCATTGTGCAGCCATCAAGCTTTTTCTTCTAAACTGAAACATGTATACTCATTAACAATAATCCCCTTTCTTCCCATTTCTCCTTGTGTCTGGCAGCCACTATCATTCTACTTTCTGTGTCTGTGAATTTGACTACTCTAAGGACCTCATGTGAGCGGGATCACTCAGTATTTCTTCTTTTGTAACTGACCTTAGTATAATATCTGTAAGTTCCATTGATACTGTACATATGTCAGAATTTCCATCCTTATTTTTTTAAGGGAGGCGGGGAGGGAGGGAGGAGGAGGGAGGGAGAGAGGGAGAGAATGTAGGCATTTCCAGGGCCACTTGCTGCTACAAACAAACTCCAGATTCATGCAGTACTTTGTGTATCTGGCTTTACATGGGTGCTGGGGAATCAAACCTGGGCTGACTGGCAAGCAAGCACCTGTAACCACTGAGCAATTTCCCCAGGCAGCCCATCTTTTTAAAGGCTAGAAAACATTCCACTGTATGGACACACTGCATTTAGTTTATCTGCTTGTTAGGTGGTGGATACGGGGGTTCCTTCACTGTTAGAATACTGCAAACAATGCTGCTAGGAGCATGATATACAAACATCATTTAAAATCACTGCTTTTAGTTCTTCTGGGTATACATCTGGATGTGCAATTATGGATATTCTGGTAAACTATTTTTTAACTTTTTCAGCATTTCTCTGATCACTGTTGATACTGAGCATCTTCCATGTGCTTTTTTTGCCATTTGTGTATTTCTTTTTTTTTAAATAATTTTTTTAAATTTTTTGTTTATTTTTATTTATTAGCGAGCGAGCAAGAGAGAGAGAGAGAGATAGAGATAGAGAATGGGCATGCCAGGGCTTCCAGCCACTGCAAACAAACTCCAGATGCATGTGCCCCCTTGTGCATCTGGCTAACGTGGGTCCTGGGGAATCGAGCCTTGAACCGGGGTCCTTAGGCTTCACAGGCTAGCGCTTAATCGCTAAGCCATCTCTCCAGCCCATTTGTGTATTTCTTTTGAAGAAATGTCCCTAGCTTTTTCCATTAAAATGTTTTAGACTTGTCAAAGATTTTTTTAAAAATATTATGAACAGAGCACCTTAGACTACTCGGCCATCTTAATATTCTGGAAGTTAATCTCTATCAGTCATATTTACATACAAATGTACATTTTTCTCCATCCTAATGTTATTCTCTATCAGACATATTTGCATACATACACTTTCTCAAATCCATGAGTTGCTTTTCATCCTTTGGATGTTTTTTTTTTTTTTTTTTTGAGGTAGGGTCTCATTCTGGCTGAGGCTGACCTGGAATTCACTATGTAGTCTCAGGGTGGCCAAGAACTCATGGCGATCCTCCTACCTCTGCCTCCCAAGTGCTGGAATTAAAGGCATGTGCCACCACGCCCGGCAATGGATGGTATTTTTGATGCTTGAGGAATTTTCCGTTTGACCACTTATCTATTTTTTTTTTCTCTTTCTTTTTACCTTTACTATCATATCCAGGAAATAACTGCAAAATTCACTATCAGATGAGAACAGGCACATTCATGGTGGTATGGCCATAGACCAAACTCATTATTATAAAGCATTTTTTTCTGTGCTTTCTGTTTAGATCTTACATTCTGGTTAACTTTGAGCCAGTTTCAGCATATACTTTAAGATAAACATCTAATTTCATTCTATTGCATATGGAAATCCAGTTTCCCCAACACTATTTGTTGGAAAGACTCTTCTTTCCCCCTTGAATGAGTGATCTCAGTACCACTGTGGAAAATCATGAGGTCACACATTCAAGGGTTTATTTTGGGGTCCCCATTGTCTTGATTATGTTGATTGACATATGTTTGTCTTTATCACAGAATCATGTGGTTCCTGGATTTCGTTGAGTTCCTGTCTCAGATGCCCTGAAATGTGCAGATATGGCAGGAGGGCAAGTTGAGCAACATTTTATTTTAGGAAAGAAAGTAAAGTAGAGCTGGGCATGGTGACTCATGCCTGTAATCCCAGCACCTGGGAGGCAGAGGAAGGAGGATCACAATGAGTTTGAGGCTACCCTTAGACTACATAGTGAATTCCAGGTCAGCCTGGACTAGAGTGAGATCCTACCTTGAAAAACTGAAACCAACCCCCCCACCAAAAAAAAAAGAAAGAAAGTGAAGCATATTTCTTATACCCTTGGGGGTATAAATTAGGCACCAAGTCAAGGTGGATTGGACTGGTTACTTTGAATGTACTTGGAGGCTCCTGCTAGGCTGATGAGTTAGATAGAGGAATGTGGATTGTTGCCAGCAGGAAAGTGACCCATGAACAGGTTCCAAGGAGAAGGAAGAAGCAGGAGGTAAAGCAGAGAGCTGCCTCTGATCATCGCCATCTTGATGAGTCAGGGTTAGGCTTGTACTAGAATTGCCTTCTAGTCTCTCCAGGGCCCACTGGTGATATTCTTTTGTGCCTGTGTCTGCTAATGACCTACAAAGGAAATTACCTTGTTCCTGATCTCTGTCAATGCCATTTTGATTAGCAACCTCCAACTTTGTTCTTTTGAAAAACCACTTTGGCTATTCCAGACCTCTTTTGATCCCATATAACCATTAAAAAATATTTTATTTATTTACTTATTTGAGAGAGAGGAGGGGGGGGAGAAAAAGAGAGAGAGGATGGGTGCATCAGGGCCTCCAGCCATTGCAAACGAACTCCAAATGCATGTGCCACCTTATGCATCTGGCTTATGTGGGTACTGGGGAATTGAACCTGGGTCCTTAGGCTTCATGGGCAAGAGCCTAACTGCTGAGCCATTGCTCCAGCCCCCCCCCCAATTTTTTTGAGGCAGGGTCTCACTCTAGTCCAGGCCAGCCTCAAAGTCACAGCAAACCCGCCCACTCAGCCTCTTGAGTGCTGGGATTAGAGGTATGACACACCCATGCCCACCTTTCCATATAAGTTTAACATGATTACAAAATCATTAGGAATTTGAATGTTTTACTTTTAAATATTCAAACTGCCATCTTGATGATAAAAGCAAGTTTTGATGTGATAAACATGTACTTCTGACATTCTAATCTGCAGGTCTGAATGCTACTCTTTAATGGATAAGTATTATAGAAAACTCTAGACTGTTTTTGATCATATAGTTGTAGAGAAAGATTATTTCAAAGAAACCAAAAGTCACATTTTTAGCTGCAATGATATTTTAAACTAACCATGTTTAAATGGTCTCCTGTATGTTGTATAATAAGCATGCTAACTTTGCTTTCTATCATCGAGGAAAGAAATGGACTTAATTTTTATAGTAATAACTAATAATAGTATAAGTTATATCTTTTTAACATATATTTACAGTATTAGTATTTACCTAACTAGGATAAACAGTGTTACTCAATTTGTATGAGATTTAAAGATAGCCCATTTCCTATTGCAACATTCTGGTGGAATGTACTGTTTTTCTTATCCAGTTTACATATTTTCTTTTTAGAATAAACTTAAGAAGTACAAAGCGACTCTGAAATTATAGAGAAAGATACCAGATGAAAGAGTAGGGAGGTTGACAAAATGTAACTATTCGGATCTTTTGAATAAGGATAAATAGTTAAGGTCGACCTTAGAGTTTCAGGACCAGGTCTTACTTCATATCACTTAAATTTACTTTATGTTATTTCAACAGATATTTACTGACTGCCTCTCATGTGGCAGGCACTTGGTGAAACATTGCGGACACAGCCCTGTCCTCAACAGTGGCTCACCACCTAAGAAGGAAATAGATAGCAAACTAATAAATTACTCTATGTAAATGGATACAGAACAGTTGAGTTCCCAGAATGAGGAAGAACGGCATTTACTAATCTTCCAGGACCATCTCTCCTAGGACTCCTTGGCTTACTGGAGCAGTGTGGCCACATTTAAACAGCTAGCTAAATAATACAAAGGAGCAGTCATGTTAGGGGACTGCACCATTATGGGTCTTCCATAAGAAGACAGGCAGATTTATTTCTCAAAACATATCCTTCATTGAAAGTTAGCCACTGTTGGCAGGAATGTCTAATGCACACAGGGTCAGCATCTGGAAGCCAGCTTCTGAACCACCCTCTGGGCATGCTTCCTCTCAGCCAAGTCAGGGGGCATAGTGCCAGGGGTCAGAATGGCATTATCTAAGAGTCTTGTGCAAGCTGCCAGCCTTCAGTAATATACTGAGTTCTGTGTTTTGTTCTAAACACTCAAGTAAATATTAACATTATATTACTATTCTGGGATTGGGAAAGGTTGTTTCAGTTGATTTTACATAATAGTTATTGCTTTGCAGGGTTATTATAAATAACATACTGGGCTGGAGAGATGGCTTAGCGGTTAAGTGCTTGCCTGTGAAGCCTAAGGACCCCGGTTCGAGGCTCAGTTCCCCAGGACCCACGTTAGCCAGATGCACAAGGGGGCGCACGCATCTGGAGTTCGTTTACAGAGGCTGGAAGCTCTGGCGCGCCCATTCTCTCTATCTCTTTCTCTCTCTCTCTGCCTCCTTCTCTCTGTCGCTCTCAAATAAATAAATAAACAAACAAAAAATTTTTAAAAATAACATACTGTACATTTTACAAAAAGCTACCTCAAAGATTCTGAATGTTTTTACCACAAAGGAAAAAAACAACAACAAAAAAAGAGAAATGATAACAGTTCAAGAAGATGGATATGTTTACCCCTAATTTGAACATTATACAAATTAACATGTGTGGGTTTATTTTTGCTTGTTTGTTTTTTGAGGTAGGGTTTCACAATAGCTCAGGCTGACCTGGAATTCACTATGTAGTCTCAGGGTGGCCTTGAACTCATGGCGATCCTCCCATCTCTGCCTCTGGGATTAAAAGCGTGCACCACCACACCCAGCTCAGATTAATGTTTTGAGATAGCACATGGTGTCCCATAAATATGAGAAATTTTGTGAGTCAAATAAAAATAAATAGTAACATTTGAATAAATTTTATTAACATTGTGGAAAAGTTTTAAACTATATGTCACCCCAAATCTTCCCATGAGTTTAGCCCTGCAGGATGCTATGCTATTTATTTTTAGGGTCTGAGGCTCATTGCCATGTATACTGCCCTCTCAAGATTACATATGACTGACCTCAGACATCCTGAAAGAGGGCAAAAGATTTTTTTCTATGCATTATAACTTTGTTTTTTCAAAGACTGAAAAATCCAGCAAGTTTGAGCATAGTCATTCATATTTATCACCAGCCATCATAATCCATAATAGCATTTTGCCCTTAAAGAAAGCTGAGTTTTGAGATTCATCTCCAGATCCTAGTCAGACCACTTACAGCCCCCTGACTCTACACAGAAATATTATAGAATGTCAGTCTCCCCCTCACTTGGTACTTTTCATAGTTGCCCAACTGGTCCCAGTTTGCCTGGGCTCAGCCTGGTATTCAACATTCCAGCTTCTTAAGGCTCTGCAATTGGGTGACCATGATTCTTTGGTGAAGAGAGCCAGTGGGACTGATAGCATAGTGAGAAGGCAGAGAAACCTCAGAAGCAGACACATCTCTGAGACTCAGATGGCTCCCCAGAGAACATTAACCCAGCACTGTGACAGCTTCATTGCTTTGGGTCCTGACCTGCCCCAGAGCAGTGATTGGTAAATGCTACACATTTGCTTGCAGAAGATGGTTCATAACAGTTTCTAGAATGCATCACCAAACCCATGACTCAGGATTTCTGTGTCTTTAACACAGATGAGTAATCATTAGAGTACACTGTCCTGGACCTTAAAAATTCCAAAGCTTCTTGCTCCTATATGACAAAATGTACACTCACCGCATGGTGTGATGGCTTATGTCAGGTGTCCCCCATAAACTCATCTGTTCTGAATGCTTGGTCCCCTGTTAATGACAAGTTGGAAGGTGGTGCTTTGTTGCAGGAGGTGTGTTGTTGGGAATAGGCTTAGGGGTGTTATAGCCAGCTCCCAATTGTAAGAATCTGGCTCACTCTCCTGCTGCTATTTCCCACCTACAGTGGCAGAGGTGATGTCCAGCCTCTGGCCATGCCATGCTGTCCTCTGCCACCATGAAGCTTCCCCTCTAGACTATAAGCCAAAATAAATAAAAACATAAATATAGTTCCAAAGTAAATAAATACTAACATCAGCTGCTTTTGGTTAGGTGTTTTGTGGGGGATATGATAAGGGATATAATGAGTTTATGCTGAAGGGAATGCAGGGAGCTAGGACATTATCTAGAAGCACACTTGATTGAATCTGAACAGAAGAGTGTTTCAAAGTGCTAGACATTTAACCACTTGTGTGAAGATAATGGTCAAGAAGGAAGCTTTCCAGGGCTGGCAAGATGGCTCAGTAGTTAAAGGCACTTGCTTGCAAAGTTGGCCAGCCTAGGTTCAATTTCCTTGTGCCCATGTAAAGCCAGATACATGCAGTGGCATCTTGAGGAGCTTGTTTGAGGTTAGCAAGAGGCCATAATGCTTCCTTCTCTCTGTCTTTCTCTCTTGAATAAATAAAACTTTTTAAAAAGCATGGAAGTGTTTTTGCTATCTGGAATGTTATTTTTTCTAGGTGTGGTGGTGCACACCTTTAATCTCAGCACTCAGGAGGCAGAGGTAGGAGGATTGCTGTGAGTTTGAGTTCGAGGACAGCCTGAGACTACAGAGCAAATTCCAGGTCAGCCTGTGCTACAGTGAGACCCTACCTTGAAAACAAACAAACAAACAAACAACAACAACAAAATAGCAACAAAAACAAAAAAGGAATGTTATCCTTTTATTTTAAAAAAATGTACAAATTACTCAAAATGGAGATATAAAGTGGTTTTATCCCAAAGTCTAGGATCTTTTTAAATTATTTTTATTTATTTGTTTAGGATCTTTTGCATAAATTGAGTCATAAATTTGAAGTGGTGAACAAATCTACTGTGATCACAGTCATCATCATGAATGCACTGATTTAAAAGTTGCCACAGTATTGGGCCCATCAACATTTTGACATGGATAATGGTGGAGGGAAAAAAAAGACATTAAAATAGAAGAGTGACTAATTGGAAAGAATAAAGGAAAGTGGAAGGAGAGCCAAGGAAGAGGGAAAAAAGAAAGTGATAGGAGGGGTTTCAATCACAATATATCATGTATATGTATGAAATTGCCAATAAAAAAGTTGTTTTTTCTTTTTCTGTTTTGGTTTTTCAAGGCAGGGTCTCACTCTAGCCCATGCTGACCTAGAATTCACTATGTAGCCCCAGGGTGGCCTCGAACTCACAGAGATCTTCTTACCTCTGCCTCTCAAGTGCTGGGATTAAAGGCATGCACCACAATGCCTGGACATCAAAACTTTTTAAAAGGCCCCACAATATTAATTGATGTACTCTATTAAACTATTTTAAGTATCAGTAACCTAAAGATAACATTGTTAATCTTTCTTTGATTTTTATCACAGTAATTAAAGAGCCCTCACTAAGTTCATGTGAATACTGTGGCTCTAAATATATAATACATAGTACTGCATCACTGTAGTTTTTTTATGTGATAATTAGTGTCTAGAATAGTTAAACTACATGATATGTCTAGTACATGTGACATATCTCAGTTAATGCAGCTCAAGAATAGTGAATGCCACTCTCTAGGAAGAGAGACAACAGGTGTTTCACATCAGTGCTCTTGGTTAAGCTCTTTTTAAAAGACTCAGGAAGATCAGGCCAAGAGAAATACGAATTGTATTTACATATTTTTGAACCAAATAGCTTACACTATTAAACTAAAATAGCTATCTATTTACAGTTTCAAAAGCACTTTATTTACACTATTTTGTTAAACCCAACAAAGTCCCTATGACATAGGGAGTCTTCACTTTACACACAAGAAAATTGAGTAACAGAAATTAGCTTTTAAAGAAGCTGCTCTGATTTAAATTGTGATTTGTATGTGTGTGTGAAGGATACCTTCCTACTTTCCTTCCTTCCTTCTTTCCTTTGTGTTCTTGCTATGTCACCAAGGCTAGCCTTGAACTTGCTTTCCTCCTGTCTCAACCTCCTGAAAAAATGTTAAACACTATCAGTCATATATATTTGACTAGGAAAAAATATATCTTACCAAATACCTTTTCTCATATGGAGGTACAAAAGATCCTGAATAGGAGGTGGAATGATGACTCAGTCAGTACAGTGCTTGTTCCCCAAACATGAGGACCTGAATTTGGATTCACAGAAGCCACCTAAAAGCTAGGCACTGTGGCCTATGCTTGTAATCCCACACAATAGCCAAATCATATAATCAGCCTCAGCATCCATCAACAGTGATAGATAAAGAAAATGTATCCCTACACAATGGAGTTTTAATCCACCATAAAGTAGAACAGAATTTGCAGAAAAATAGATGCAAGTGAAGATCATATTAAGTAAAATAAGTCAGACTCAGACCAATATTGAATGTTTCCTCTCATTCAGGGATCCTAGATTTTATAAAGATACATAAAGTCACATTAAAGTAAAAGCAAGACTGGGGGAATGAATGTGAATAGTGGAAGGGGTGTGAGGTGAGGAGAGAAGACAGGGAATGAGATGGTAAATATGGTCAAAGTACATGATAGATGTATAAAAATGTCTTTATGAAATCCATCACTGTGCACAACAAATATACTTGAGTAAAATATAATATTTTAAAATTTTCCAAAGGTCATCTCACTGAAGTTATAGTAAATGGACACTAGGCTTAGGGCCTACTCTGCACCAGGATCTTCTGTGAGTTATATCTTATGCCATCCTGGCAACAGTTACACAAGGACATTATCATGGCTCTATTTTGTCAATGATAGGAAAGTTGATCCCAAGATGTCAATGCTGGGCTTACTGTTCTATGCTGTGATGGGATTTTAATTCCATGTTTTAATTCAGTTCTTATTTTCTTTATTTATTAAGATTTACTTAATTTCCTTTATTCTCATGTCATGTATACTTGTGAATAGGTAGTGCAGTTCATGCTTTTAAGATTGTTTGAGCTAAGTGTGTTGGTTATACCTATAAACCCACTTGGGAGGTTGAAGTAGGAGGGTCGCCACGAATTGAAGGCCAGCCTGGGCAACAGAATGAGTTCCAGGTCAGCCTCAGCTGGAGTGAGATCCTGCCCTCCAAAACTAACAACAAGCAAGGTTGTTTGATACAGTTTACATCTGAAAGCCACCTTCTAAACTCCTTTATCCATATTTAGGGACTTCTTTTTGGACAAGTTGCTGGCACATATCTGTAATCTCAGCACTTGGGAGGTAAGGCAGGAGGATCCAGAGTTCAAGGCCCATCCTTGGCTACATAGTTGGAGGTCTGCCTGGGCTAAATAAAACCATAACTCAACAACAACAACAACAACAACAACACACACACACACACACACACAGTACAGTGTTGTTTTTTTTTATCAAATGAATTGCATATCCACTGCTAGCAGTTTATAAAGTACATAGAAGCAAAAGAGAAGAGCACAGACAGAGCCCCAATCTCACTACTTCACACTTCAGTATTCATCTTAGAAGTCATTTCTTTCAACCTGTTAGAAGTGTTTTAAATACCCAAATAATATGTGATTAACTCTATTTCTTATGTTGTTTGCAACAGTGTTGTCACCTTCTTTTTGCTGGGACAAAGCATTCAATTAAAAGCAGCTATTGGGAGGAAAGGGTTTATTTTGGTTTACAGTCTCAAAGGGAAATTTCATGATTGCCAGGGGAAAGCATGGCATGACCAGAGGCTAGACATCACTTCTGCCACAGTAGGTGGAAAACAACAGCAAGAGAACAAGATGAACTCTGACAAGGGGGAGCTGGACTACAATACCCCTAAGCGTGCCTCCAGAAACACACCTCCATCAAGGCTCCATTTCCCAAATTGCCATCAGCTGCAGAACAAGCATTCAAAACACATGAGTTTATGGGGGACATCAGATGCAAACCACCACAGACAAGTCTTACTATGTAACCCAGGCTGGCTTAGACTTGACTGCTGGGATTACAAGCATGTGCCACCATGCCTGATTCCATTTTCTAAGTTCTTTTCTGAAGAATTTGAGTTCTGATTCCATCTTTTTCTTTTTTTAAAAAAATATTTATTTATTTATGTATTTATTTGAGAGAGAGACAGAGAAAGGCAGATAGAGAGAAAGAGAATGGGCATGCCAGGGCCTTCATCCACTGCAAATGAACTCCAGACGCATTTGCCCGCTTGTGCACTTGGCTTATGTGGGTCCTGGGGAATTGAACCGGGGTCCTTAGGCTTCACAGGCAAATGCCTTAACTCCTAAACCATTTCCCCAGCCCCCATCCTTTTCTTATATAATGTGTTTTAGAGAGCAGAGGAGTAAGACTATGTCAGACTTTTGCATTGCATCTTGAATCAACATCTCAATTTATTATACAAACAATACATTCTCTTTTTTGTTTCTTAAATTTTGGAAACCATTTTCTTTTTAATGAAATTTTAAAGCCCTTTAAATTTTCTTTGTAATTTTCTCCTTTCTCATTCTCTGATGGGGGTCTTTCCAGTTGCCTAACCTGACTGCTAATACATGGTCCTCTTGTCTCAGCCTCAAAACTTGTTGGGATTACAGATTCATGTCACTATGCCCAGCTAAACTTACTTTTGGAAGATTATTCATTCTATGCCTTCTTTATAAGTCATCAAACTTCATTTGTTAAAATGTTAGCTTTACTTCATCTGACATAAGATGGAGGGAAAGACAGCAATTGTAATGTAGACCTCCAACTGCCAACCTTTTTTCATTCTCATATAATTCTAAATGTCCTTCCTTTCCTTGTCCATGAGCCACAGTCATAGCCTCTTCTTCAAAGATGAAGTTTTAAGCTCTAACCAAAGCAAAAAGTTGACTTTGAGTGTAAGGGTGATTTAACTGAGAAAGATGATATCAGCTTTCTAAAGATTGAACAAGCAAAAGGTAGGAAAGTTTAGATAATACCATAGCTTGCTTAATCACTGTCTTTTAAAACTGTTAGTATTAGTCTGTGTTCTGTTGCTATAAAAAAAATACCTGAATCTAGGATCTTTGTAATGGAGAGTCATTTGGCTCATAGGTTTGAAGGTTAAACATCCTAGATTGGGTAGTTTCACTGTTGCAGTCAAGTTCACATTGCTGGCAGAAATCACCTAAGAGCAGCTTGTTGGAAAAAAAGAAAATGCTTTATTTTGGCTTACAGGCTCAAGGGGAAGCTCCATGATGGCAGAGGAAAATGATTGCATGAGCAGAGGGTGAACATGAGCTCTTGGCCAACATCAGGTGGACAACAGCAACAAAAGAGTGTGCCAAACACTGGCATGGGGAAACTGGCTATAATACCCATAAGCCTGCCCCCAACAAAACACTGCCTCCAGGAGGCATTAATTCCCAAATCACCATCAGCTGAGAACCTAGTGTTCAGAACTCCTAAGTTTATGGGAAACACCTGAATCAAACCACCACATTCCACCCCTGGTCCCCATAAAGTGATAACCATGCATAATATAAAATACAATGCATTCAGCCCAACTTTAAAAGTATATATATATATGCATATATATATATGTGTATATATATATATATATACATATATACATATATATATATATATATATATATATATATATATATATATATATATTCTTTTGGGGTGGTTGAAGTAGGGTCTCACTCTAGCCCCAGGCTGACCTGGAATTCACTATAGAGTCTCAGCGTGGCCTCAAATTCAAGGTGATCCTCCTACCTCTGACCCCCAAGTGCCAGGATTAAAAGCATGCACCACCATGCCCGGTTATAAAAGTCCTCATATTTTTTCATCAATACTAATGATGTTCAAATATCCCCATAATCCAAGGTCTTTTAACTGAGCCATAATGCAAAAAAATCCCTCCCAAAACCCAGAATGGCGTAGAATAAACATTCACACTACAAAAGATAGTATTGGCAGGTGAGGGGATTTTCCACTCACACCAGCCTCAGCGCAAACTCAAGAAACATGAAGGGAGGATGGCAGGGACCAATGGAGTGGCTCATGAGGCAGAGGATTGTGAGGACCAGCAGAAGAACTTCAGCCACCATCCATAGCCTTCCCTTCCCCACCACCAGTGCAAGTGCCAGCAAGCACCAGAGACCTGGGGAAGGGAACTCACCTACACAGCATCCAGCACAGGTGATCAGAGCAGTGACCCAACTACCCTACCTGAGCCCACAGTACGGCAAAGAGGGACCCAAGTGTGTGTAGCATAGCTAAGACCAAAGCCATCCCAAAAGGTAACTGGGATTACACCAGATCAGTACCCGCCAAAACAGCCTGGTATATAGACTTGCATCAGAAGTGCTAATTGCACCTTTCATGTCAGGGTAAATTGTATGTTAAATCTGATGGATGGTCAGATTTGCCATTCTTAAATAAGCTATATTTGGGGCACGTCATTTGTTGCTTCCTGATTCATAGTGCCTTTGTCTCCTCTTCTGTTAATCATTGGGGAAGGGTCTTACTTGGTCACAAGCTGACTTGGAACCCTCAACAGATCAGAAATCTTAGCCTCTCAGTTGATAGGATTAAGGGTGTGGGGCAACACACATCCTTAGGGACTGTGACTTTGTTAGAAGATCTGTTTGTCATAATACCTACTCTTGCATAAATACTCTGTGATGTTTTTCATTGAATGTGTACATTGTTTAGTTAAATTTTAGAATCTGCCTGTAGTTTGCCCCACTCAGCCTACTTGAATACTCATAGAAGGCAAACCCAACACCTAGCATCACTTTTGTAGATACTCTGAGAGTCTTAAGAGCCATGCCTAACACCTTAAGCTCCTACCCTGAAGATACATAACATCAGATTGAGTGACACATCTAATAATACTGCAGAATAATTAGAAAACACCAGCATTAAAATATTCCAAGATGCAAAAAGCTCTACATTATAATACAAGAAACACAAAAAATCAGGACAATATAAATCCACCAAAAAATATTAATGCAATCCAGGCGTGGTGGCACATGCCTTGAATCCCAGCACTGGGAGGCAGAGGTAGGAGGATTTCTGTGAGTATGAGGCCACTCTGAGACTACATAGTGAATTCCAGATCAGTCTGGGCTAGAGTGAGACCCTACATTGATAAACAAACAAACAAACAAAAAAAGTATTAATGCACCAGAAACGACCTACATTGAGACTGATTTAGAGGAAATGCCTGAGAAAGATTTCAAAAGAATGATTATAAATATGTTCAAAGAAATCAAAGGGGAAATCAAAGGAATCAAAGAAGATATAGGAAACCACTTTAATGAAATAAGGAGGTCAATACAAGACATGAGTAAGGAAATAAAAATAATAAAGAAAACACAGTCAGAAATACTAGCAATGAAGAACACAGCCAGTGAAATAAAAAACTCTGTAGAAAATCAGAGAAGTAGAATGGATTAAGGAGAAAACAGAGTATCGTAATTAGAAGACCAGGTGGCAGATCTAATACAGTCTAACAAAGAGAAAGACAAACTAATAGGAAGGCATGAATGGGAATTTCAAGATATTTGGGACCCTATGAAAAGATCAAACATAAGAATTCAAGGTATAGTAGCAGGAGAAGAATTTCACTTCAAAGGCATAGTAGGCATTTTCAACAAACTCATAGAAGAAAAATTCCCCCAAGCTGGGAAAGAGATGCCAATTCAGATACAGGAAGCCTTTAGAACATCAAACAGACAAAACCTGGAAAGGGCCTTTCCTTACCATATTATAATTAAACCACCAAACATACAAACCAAAGAAAATATACTGAAAATAGTTAGAGAGAAAAAATCAAGTCACATACAAAGGCAAGCCCATCAGGATCAAAGCAGATTACTCAACACAAACTTTAAAAGGCAGAAGGGCTTGGGATGACATATTCCAACTTCAGAAAGATAGCAACTGTCAACCAAGGTTACTTTATCCTGCAAAGCTATCCATTCAAATAGATGGAGAAATATGAACATTCCACAACAAAAGCAGGCTAGGAATATTTGAAGACAAAACCAGCTCTACAGAAAATACTGAAAAGATCCTCCATGCTGAAGAGAAAGAAAAGCACACACATAAGGAACCTGGAAAAAACAAGCCATACTCAAATACTACTTAATACAAGAGAGCAGAGGCAAAACTGGAAGAACTATAAATCAAGAAAAGTGGCAAAAATAAATACACATCTTTCAATAATAACTGTTAATATCAATGGTCTCAATGTCCCAAGCAAAAGACATAGGTTCACAGACTGGGTTAAAAATCAGGATCCTTCAATTTGTTGCCCCCAAGAAACACATCTTTCTACAAAGGATGGACACTATTCTAGGGTGAAAGTTTGGAAAATGGTATTTCAAGCAAGTATGCCTAGAAAATAAGCAGGGGGTGCTATCCTAATATCTGACAAGGTAGACTTCAGACCAACATTATTTAGGAAAGATAAGGAAGGTCACTTTATATTGATTAAAGAAACACTCCAACAGGAGGACATTACAATCCTAAACATGCATGCACCTAACATGGGGGCTACCAATTTCATCAAACAAATGCTATTAGAACTAAGGTCACAGATAACACCAAACACAGTTGGCAGTGGGGTAACTTCAACATTACACTCTCATCAATTGACCGGTCATCCCAGCAAAAATAAACAGAGATGTATCTGTATTAAATGAGGTCATAGAACAAATGGACCTAACAGATACATATATGACATTTCATCCAAATGCTGCAGAATACACATTCTTTTCAGCAGCACAGCGAACATTCACTAAAACAGACCATATATTAGGACACAAAGCAAATCTTAACAAATACAGGAAAATTGAAATAATTCCTTGCATTATACCTGATCAAAATTGTATCAAACTACAAATCAATAGCAAGAAAAGCTATAGAGCATACACAAAATCATGGAAGCTAAACAATGCACTACTAAATGATGCGTGGGTCAATGAAGAAATCAAGAAAGAAATCAACAAATTCATAGAATCAAATGATAATGAGAACACAACATAGAAAACCTTTGGGACATAATGAAGGCAGTCCTAAGAGGTAAACTTATAGCTTTAAGTTCCTATATTAAGAAATTAGAAAGGTCTCAAGTAAACAACTTAATGCTTCACCCTAAAGCCTGAGAAAAAGAAGAACAAGGCAAATCAACAATCAGTAGATAGGAAGAAATAATAAAGATTAAGGCAGAAATTAATGAAATAGAAACCAAAGGGAAAAAAATAAGAGATCCAAAGAGTCAATGAAACAAAGAGTTGGTCTTTTGAAAGGATAAACAAGATTGATAAGCCCTTAGCAAATCCAACCGAAAGAAAGAAAGAAGAGACACAAATTAACAAAATTAGAGATGAAAAAGGCACCATCACAATGGATACCAAAGAAATTCAAAAAATGATAGGGACATACTATAAGAACATATACTCTACTAAGTTAGAAAATCTGAAAGAAATGGATGATTTCCTTGATTTATATGACATACCTAAAGTAACAAGATGAGATTAACCACATAAATAGACCTATAACAAGTATGGAGACTCAAGCAGTTATTAAAAAAAAAAAATCTCCCAACTAAAAAAAAAAAAAAGTCCAGGCTCAGATGGATTCATTGGTGAATTTTAACAAACCTTCATGGAAGAACTAACACCAATGTGTCTCAAACTTTTCCATAAAATAGAAAAGGAAGGAATCCTACCAAACTCCTTCTATGAAGCCAGCATCATCCTGATACCAAAACCAGAAAAAGGTAGGACAAAAAAAGAAAATTACAGACCAATCTCCTTCATGAACACAGATCCAAAAATTCTCAACAAAATATTGGCAAACAGAATACAAGAATATATCACAAAGCTCATTCACCCTGACCAAGTAGGATTTATCCCAGAGATGAAGAGATTGTTCAACACATGCAAATTGATAAATGTAATATATTATATAAATGGACTGAATGATAAAAATCACACAACCATTTCATTAGATGCAGAAAAAGCATTTGATAAAATCCAGCATCTCTTCATGATAAAAGTCCTACAGAGACCGGGAATAGAAGGAACATACGTCAACATAATAATGGCTATTTATGATAAACCTACAGCCAATATAATAGTAAATGGAAAAAAATACTTGAAGCTTTTCCACTAAAATCAAGAACAAGACAAGCATGTCCACTTTTTTTTCTTTTTTTCTTTTTTCTTTCTTTTTTTTTTTTTGGTTTGTTTTTTTGGTTTTTCGAGGCAGGGTCTCACTCTAGCCCATGCTGACCTGGAATTCACTACGTAGTGTCACAGTGGCCTAGAACTCACAGCAATCCTCCTACCACTGCCTTCCAAGTGCTGGGATTAAAGACATGCACCACCACACCCTGCTTTGTCCCCACTTTTATTTAATATAGTACTGGAAGTTTTTTTCATAGCAGTAAGGCAAGAGACACACATAAAAGGGATACAAATTGGAAAGGAAGAGATCAAATTATTATTATTTAAAGATGATATGATTCTCTACAGAAAGGACCCTAAAGACTCTGCCAGGAAACTGTTAGAGCTGATAAACACCTTTAGCCATGTAGCAGGATTCAAAATAAACACACAGAAATCAGTAGCCTTCCTATATGCTAACAACAAACACACAGAGGATGAAATCAGAGAATCATTCCCATTCAAAATTATATCAAAAAATAAAATAAAATAAGGTACCTTGGGATAAACCTAACCAAGGAAGTGAAGGATCTCTATAATGAAAACTTTAAAACACTCAAGCAAGAAATTGCAGAAGACACTAGGAAATGGAAAGACATCCCTTGTTCTTGGATTGGAAAAATTAATATTGTGAAAATAGTAACCTTAACAAAAGCAATCTACACATTTAATGCAATCCCCATCAAAATTTCAATGGCAATCTTCATGGGAATATAAAAAAAAGCAACCCAGAAATTGATTTGGAAGCACACACACACAAAAAAAACCCCTCAAATATCTAAAACAATTTTGAACAACAAAAATAAGGCTGGTGGTATCACCATACCTGATTTTAACCTATATTACAGAGCCATAGTAACAAAAACAGCATGGTACTGGCACAAAAATAGACATGAGGATCAGTGGAACAGAATAGAGGACCAAGATGTAAGTCTGAGTAGTTATAACGACCTGATCTTGGGCTAAAATGGCAAAAAATATTCATTGGAGAAAAGTCAGCCTCTTCAGCAACTGGATATGCATCTGTACAAGGATGACAATAGATCTTTATCTCTCTCCATGCATAAGAATTAAGTCCAAATGGTTTTTTGTTGTTGTTTTTGTTTTTGTTTTTCGAGGTAGGGTCTCACTCTAGCCCAGGCTGACCTGGAATTCACTATGGAGTCTCAGGGTGGCCTCAAACTCATGGCAATCCTCCTACCTCTGCCTCCCGAGTGCTGGGATTAAAGGCGTGTGCCACCACACCCAGTGATTAAGTCCAAATGGATCAAAGACTTTAATATCAGACCTGAAACTCTGAAACTACTGGAGGAAAAAGTAGGGGAAACCCTTCAACATATTGGTCTTGGCAAAGACTTTCTGAATATAACCCCAATTGCTCAGGAAATACAACCATAGATCAACTGCTGGGACTTCGTGACTTTACAAAATTTTGTACAGGAAAGGACACTTTGAATACAGCAAAGAAGCAACCTACAGAATGGGAGAAAAATTTGCCAGCTATACATCTGACAGAGGATTAATATCTAGGATATACAAAGAACTCAAAAAATTAAATAATAAGAAATTGAACAACCCATTTAAAAATGGGCTATGGAACTAAATAGAGAATTCTCAAAAGAAGAAATACAGATGGCATATAAGCATCTGAAAAAATGTTCTACATCCCTAGTCATCAGGGAAATGCAGATTAAAACTACATTGAGATTCCATCTCACTCTTGTCAGATTGGCTACCATCATGAAAACAAATGACCATAAATGCTGGCAAGGACGCAGAAAAAGTGGAATTCTTCTACACTGTTGGTGGGAATGTAATCTGGTACAGCCATTGTGGAAATCAGTGTGGAGGTTCCTGAGAAGCTAAAAATGTATTTACCATATGACCTAGCTATCCCACACCTAGGCATATATCCTAAGGACTTATTGCACTACCTTAGAGATACTTGCCCAACCATGTTTATTGCTGCTCTATTCACAAAAGCTAGGAAATGGAACCAGCCTAGATGTCCCTCAACTGATGAGTGGATAATAGAGATGTGGCACATTTACAAAGTGGAGTTCTATTCAACAGTAAAGAAAAATGAAGTTGTGGAATTTGCAGGAAAATGGATGGATTTGGAAAGGATTATACTAAGTGAGGTAACCCAGGCCCAGAAAGCCAAACATCACGTGTTCTCTTTCATATGTGGATCCTAGCTACAAATGTTTGGACTCCTATGTGAATAGGAATAAAACTCAGTAGCAAAGGCAGTAAGCTAAAAAGGAGACATAAAGGGAATCGAAAGGGAGGGGGGGGGGACTTAATGGGATGGTATTGTATATATGTAAGTAGAAGAACAGATTAATGAGGGTGAAAAGGCCTAAGTGAGGTCAGGGGAAGAGCTTGAGTAAAGGAAAGATGGAGAGGGGGCTAATCAAAATCTAAGAAGATATAAATAAGTCATATGGAAACCTACTTTTTTGGGCAGTGGAATACTCAGAAGCCATAGATTGTTACTAGGAAATTTTCAGTGGCAGGGATGGGATACCTTCCAGTAAGTTGTTGGCCAGGGAGGTCCCTGATACCCCTGAAATATTACAGGCCATTGCTGAGGCTCATTGTTTCCCACCAGGAATAGATGGTAAGATCCTATTACTGAAGACTACACATACTTGTGAGGTCAGTGAGAAATCCTGCTGGAGCTGAGTTGAAAACCTCCTCCATGTAGACCAGGTGACAGAAAGCTGGAAAAAGCTATGCTGCATACAGGTCAATGGGAGAGAGAAAAATCACTAGTGGAGATACTCAACAATGGATAATGCAAGCCTTAAATTTGGCCAACCAGGCCAAATGAGCCAATGGGTACAATAGTGGCATGTCTGTTATGGGGAAAGCAATCACTCTGTAATTGGACTAGAGGCCCAATCCATCGGGGGAATACATCCCTGATACTGAAAACCTACAACAGGAGGAGTCATGAGCCCTAGGGGTATAACGTCTGCTGGCGTCTGTCTAAATGTATATATTATGCTCACCAAACTGCCCAGTAAGCACTTCTCTTAATGTTCATACCCATATATTAATGCTAATCTCACTTCTGGTTAGAGAGCCTTCTCTTTTCAGATGGTAGTGACCTTGAGATGACTCAGAAGGCACCATGGTGCTGAGAAGAAGTGACAGAAGAGTGCTCAGCACTATATCTCTGTCACACCTTCTAAGGCTCAGGGTCCATTGTGGAAGAGGTGGCAGAAAGAATTTAAGAGCCAAAGGAAGGGTAGGACTCCTTACAACGTGCTCCTTCAGACACAAAATGGTCTGGATATCTTTGACCTCACAGTGCCTGACACTACCTACACAAGACCATCATAATAGCAAGAAAAAAATCATGACATCAAAATAAAAGAGAGACTGATAGAAAGGGGGAGGGGATATGATAGAGAGTGGAGTTTCAAAGGGGAATGTGGGGGGAAGGAGGGAATTACCATGGGATAATGTTTACAATTATGGAAATTGTCAATAAAAAATAAATATAAATAAAAAATTTAAAAAGATGGCATTGGGTATAGCAAAGAAATATTCAACCAATACAAGATTTAAAATAATCAGGGTAAACATCAAACTCTGTATCTCTAAGTCCAACAACTCTAATCAATGACAAGTCTCCAAGTCCAATAATTCTAACCAGCAACAAGTCTCTAGAGTTCCAATTCCGCCCCTCCAGCTAGGCTACTCGCAGCCCTGGAAAACTTCATCAGGGGCCAGCAGCTCTCCTTAGCACCCATCTCGTGGTTCTAGCATCTCCACTGGATCTCCACTGCAACCCACGGTTCATCCTCACAGCTCCATCAGGTCTCCATGCAGGCAATCCTTAGCAGATCTGCTTCACACTGCCCATGGCCATTTCCAAAACACAAGACTGTGCTGCAAATTCAATGACCCTCTCTTTCCTGCATTTCTTATACTCCATAATACCAGGTGGGGTGCCAATTTGTTAATCTGGGGGGGGGGGGATAAGCAGACTTTGAAGGATAAGACATTCCTTCTGCATTCAGGCCCCTTCAAAAGACTACATTCTTTCTGTTGTCCCAATGAAGGTCAGCTGGCCTGATCTCAATGGTTATAATCTCTCAATTGCAGCTAAATGGGCAGAAGTTTCACCCAAATATTTTATTTTTTTTCTGTATCTTATCCCTCTGCTCACACAACACAACCCTGCACAAAGTCTCAGGACACAAGCATAACAGCAAGCCTCTCACACAAACTGTTTCTACCCCAGTCCAGACAAAGCTTTCTCACCCTCATAAGCCAAACCTCACAGTCCATAATTCTTACTGCATTCAGATCTTTCAAGTCTGACCTGAATAGTCCATCAAGCTGTACTTACAGCACTGCAAGGTGTCTCTTAGGCCAAGGTTTCAAATCCTTCCACATTCCTCTTGAAAATCAGCTCCAAAAGGCCAAAGCCTCATTGTCAGGTGTCTAGCAGCAATCCCACTCCTCTGGTACCAACTTTACTGTTGCAGTCAGGTTCACATTGCTGGCAGAAATCACCCAACCAAGAGCAGCTTGTGGGAAAAAAGGTTTATTTTGGCTTACGGACTCAAGGGGAAGCTCCATGATGGCAGGGGAAAACGATGGCATGAGCAGAGGGTGGACATCACCTCTTGGTCAACATCAGAAGGACAATATCAGCAGGAGATTGTGCTAAACACTGGCAAGGGAAAACTGGTTATAATACCCATAAGGCTGCCCCCAACAATATCCTGCATCCAGGAGCTTTAATTTCCAAATTGCCATCAACTGGGGCCCTAGCATTCAGAATACCTAAGTTTATGGGGGACATCTAGTATCAAACCACCACACTCCACTGACTCAGCCTCTTGTGAGGACCCATTTGCTGAGTCGTAGTGTGGAGGATGGCATTACAGGAGAAGTAGATATGAAGAGGTGAGTACAGACACATGGTGAGGTAAAAAGCCAGGAGGATTTAGGGGGCAGTTTTGTTCTTTTGTTCAACTCACTCACTCAGGGAATAACTAAGGTCCTGCCCTAATCCCCTCTGAGAGTTTCCTAAATAGTCTAATTACCTTCCACTAAGCCTCACTAAGTTCCTCACATGTCACTACAGTGGACCAAGCATTCAACACATGAGCCCCTGCAGGGTGGAGGGGAACAGACTCAAATCATATCTTAACCATAGCAGTATGGCACAGTCCTCTCCACCCTGGGATCCTTTGGGAACTTTTAAAGGTACTTATACTTGAATCCTTTGCACAGAGATTTGGAAGTAACTGATCTGGGTTGACTTGGACAATTAGAGCTTTTCAATGTTCCTCATGTGATTCTCATGCCCTCGGGTGACATCAGAAGATACTGCATGGGTTTCTTTTTGGGGTGAACACAGGAGCCCTTCCTTCTGAAGATCAGTGCAATCTATTCACATCAGGACTCCTGTACTACAGTCACTCCTTGTGAAAGAACACCTGCAGGCAGATGAGCTTAGGCTCAAATACAGCCATTCTTCCATCACCAGGCAGGCTGCACCCTCACTCAGGTGGCATCTTAGAGATGACCTGAACTATGTTTCTGTCCCTTTGCCCTGTACAGTGACATTCTGACTTGCCTTTAGCCTGCTGCCTAACTTTAACATCCTCACTAACATTCCAACTACTAGATTCTTTAAAATGAATATTTTCCATGTTTATGGGGCTGGAAAGATGGCTGAGAGGTTAAAGGCACTTGCTTGCAGAAGAGCACACGTGTGCATGACAGCAGCATGGGAAGTTTGAGAATTTTAATTTGCTAACGTCTCAGTAATAAATTAGTCATTAGCTATCTGGAATAAGATCGAATTGGATATTGAAAAATGTAGCAAGAGTAGGAAATTTCAAGAAAAACTTTATAATGGTCATGTTGTGAATTTAGTACTCATAATTGACTGGTTAGCTCTCCTATTAAGACATCCATAATCATGACCTAGGTTTACAATTTCAAGTGATTCGCGTGCGCGCGCGCGTGTGTGTGTGTGTTCTAGTACTGGGGATTGAACTCAGGGCCTTCTACATACTAGGCAAGTGCTCTAACACTGAGTTATATCTTCAGTTCTTGGTTTATAATTTCAAACTCATAGTAGCCATAGTATAGGAGAAACCTTTTTTTTTATTGTTGCAGATGGAAACCCGGCTCCCAACCAGTTAGAATGAAGGCAGAATTGCTTCCCCATCACCATACCAGTAAAACAGTTCCAAGGATGTACCCAGATCCAGTACACACAGCAGATGTCAGCACCCTCATGACTAGAAATACCATCACAACTCATCAGTAGAAAGACACCCAGATGTACATACAGTGTGTGACAGGGAACAAAGACGATATCATATAAAACCTACCACTACATGGTTTTCTCAGGAGCTTCAGTGAAATATAAAAGTTGTGCTGAGCAACTGAAATAATGAACATGACCTTACCAACCTGAGCTGGATAAAAGGATAAAATTTAGCATGAATTAGTTAAAAGCCCAGCCCAGCACATGCTGAGTTTTTAACCATGTGCTTCTGAGCAAGATAAATTACAGGTAGTCACTAATAAAGGCTGTTCACTATTTAATTAATTCATGGATCTAATTATTAACATATTTATAGACTAAAGAAAGTGGGATATTACTTTAAGCCAGATCTATTACATTGAGAATATAAATATAAAATTGATAATTTTTAATTTATCACTGATTTCATGTACCCTGAGACAGGTATCCCAGGACCAGCCCTACCCAACTTCTTCTCTCAAATCATTGCTAATTAGATCAAGCATTTTTATGTAGTTAATATTAGCACCAACCCCCTTTTTGCTTGACTGCTTCCTAGCAACCGAAGCAGAGTATCTGCTTGCCAATCTACTGTTGGCACAAAAGAAGAACCAAGTGAGTTTGCAGTGGCTCTAGAGAAGCAGAGATGCACCAGTAAGCTCCATGTTGATTTTGTGAATCCACTGTGGGGTTCACAGTGTCAGCCCTCTGACTTTTCTGTGCTTTCTGCCACAGGCCAGAGAAGATGTGATCCACATGCTGAAGACAGAGAAGACCAAGCCTGAGGTCCTTGAGGCTCATTACGGATCTGCAGAGCCAGAGAAAGTGCTTCGGGTCCTGCACCGAGATGCCATCCTTGCCCAGGAGAAGTCCATAGGAGAAGATGTCTATGAGAAACCCATCTCTGAGGTAAACATACAGCATCAGCAAGTCTCCTTAGAAGGACACCTGAGGGAATGCCCTCCTCCTCCATTTACAGACTTGAATGTTTGCTCTCAAAACCACAATTTCTATGGCACACTAACACAGAATTAAAGCATGATCACATAATTCATGGATGGCAGTGGGGAAGTTTTGGTAGAAATTTAAGAAGTATGCTTAAATATGCTTAAGGTCTGAAATATGTTCTTGTGTGTGATTATGATAGTTACATGCTCTTGAGGTACATTATTACTTCATTTCTCTAAAAAGTTAGCATGGAAATTTGAAGTGCTTTGTTTACACATTGAGTTTTCAAGATAATTATCCACTTGGCAGTCTTAAATTAAGTTGAATTTATTATTGATATTTATGGTTTAATGCCACTCAATTTTTGGTATCTTAAAGAGTGTCATAATTAGTCTTATGTGAGTTGTACTGACTGAGGCAAAAATCTCAATGAAAAATTTAGGACAATTCTTTAAGATGAAATAATTCCAGTTGGGTTACAATTAGTAATTTTATAAAATATTATGCTTAGGAGCTATGGAATGTTGTTATTAATTACCCAAGATGCCACAGCTGAAAAATACTCTCACACCATCAAAGTTCAAAGCCAACTTTGTATACTCATGTATGGATCTAGCCAGATTGATTTTTTTTTTTTTTTTTTGAGGCAGGGTCTCACTCTAGTTCAGGCTGACCTGGAATTTATGAAGTAGTCTCAGGGTGGCTTCGAACTCACAGTGATCCTCCTACCTCTGCCTCCCGAGTGCTGGGATTAAAGGCGTGCACCATCACACCCAGCTGTCCAGATTGATTCTTTCACATTCATGGAGGAAAAAAATCATAGCTGTGAAACTAGTAGGACAGATTTTTTTTAAAAAAAGGAAATCAATTTTGAAACAATTTATTTTAAATTTAGCTTTGAATTTATATCAAGCCTTTGGAATAGCTCAGTCTGACAGATTGCAGCAGCAAGATCAGGTTTACAGTGTTTGGAGCAGATGGACAGTTCCATATTTCTGTAATGTGTTCAGCTGGAGCTCTAGTCTCATCTTCTTTGTTTGTATGTTTGGTTTTGAGGTAGGGCCTTGTTTTAGCCCTGGCTGACCTGGGATTAACTATGAAGTCTAAGGATGGCCTTGAACTCACAGCTATCCTCCTACTTCTGCCTCTCAAGTGATGGGATTAACGGAGTTCACCACTATGCCCAGCTTTACTCTCATCTTTCCCTAAAATGTTAAGACATGACTGTGTAGTGGGAATCAGTCAACAGGCTGGATCCACCTTCATGTCTGAGAGCCACCATCACCAGCTGGGTGTGCTTTACACAGATCACTTCAGCTCATCATGCCTCAGTTTATGTTTGTGAAGGTGGGAGTTACCAGTGTCCTCCTCACAGTGTTATACTGACAATTAAATGGAGTAATGCCTATAAAGTTTGCAACATGGTTTCTGGCACATACTTGATACTCAAAAAATACTAGCCATTTGGATTGCCAGGTAATTGGGTATTTCTGCCTCTGGAAAGAGGAACAGAGCAGAAACATGCACCCTGTCATTTGTCCTGGGCTGGGCGAAGGTGGGTGTGCCTTTGCCCTCCTCCTTCTCCCAATCTTCGGAAGGGTCATTCCACCCTAGGGGAGTGAGGAGGGACAGGGAAAAAGCCAGGAGCCACTCTTCTGCATATTCCCAAATATAGTCCTGCTCAGTAACAGAAACAGAATGCTAGAAAGAGAAAAGGTTTTCCACCATCATTTACAGAATTTTTGCATCTTAGCATAACTTCTTATTATAACAGCTTACAACAGTTTCTTTTTATGCTGATCCTTCCAAACTCATGAGGCAAGTTCCCCACTATATCACTTTTCATTAGGATCTTGGGACCATGACCAGTACTACTCATCCTCAGTGTGCAGCCTTCTCTCATGTTCGAGTTTCCCGTTGGGTAACTTCCTTCTTTCATGTTCAAGTAAAATGTATTTTGATCACAATCTCTCCCATTTCCTTCTTTTGGCTCCCTTCCTGTCCCCCTTCCACTGAACTCCTTCTTCCCAGCTGAGTAGTTCCTCTTCTACTTTGATGTCTTTTTTCCTCATGTGTGTGTGTATCTGTGTGTATTTATGTGTCTGTATATGTGTGTGTGTGTGTGTGTGTGTGTGTTATGTGTATGTATGTGTGTGTATGTGTATATATGTGTGTGTGTCAGTGAATTTAATTAGGGTTTCCAGAATAAGAATAGGTAGGGTTTATTTATCAGTGCACATGCAACATACCAGTTGTATACCAATATACTCCTGCAGAAAATGTCTTCTCCTCCAGCAACCATTAACTGCAATAGATCTTTTTTCAGGAGGCCTAGAAGTTCCTGCCCTTACCTATTATCCATAATGGAACATTGATGGGCCCAATATTGCTGGAAACAATGGTTGCTGTGAGTTATGAATGTAACAGTCATGTCATGTCCAGAAGACAGCATTCCACAGCACTCCTCCCCATCCTCGAACTCTTACATTCTCTCTGCCCTGTTTTCTGCTGATCATTGTGTCTGAATACTAAGATCAAGGAATATAATTTGGCTTAAAATTTATTGGTCTTTGTTTTGAGAGTTTTTAAATATCTGGCCTTTGGTATTTTGATGAGCCTTGGAGGAGTGCTGTAGATGTCTCATTTAATGCTGAGCTTTCCACAGTCACTTATTTTGCACTGTGAGTAGTTTTGAGTTTCCTTGGTAGTAATTTCCATCTGCAAAAAGAAGCTTCTCAGACTAAAGGTGAGAGCAGCACTAATGTAGAGACATGAACATACACAGTTAGAGGGTAGTTTTGCAATTTTAATATATCCATTTAGCCAAACAGCAGCAGTTTCCCTTGGGCCCATGACCTTCCCAGTCATAGGCTTTTGACTGAGTTTTCAGATTTGGGAATTCTTTTTTTTTTTTTTTCAACTTTTTTGACAGCTTCCATAATTCTAGACAATAAACTATGATAATTCCCTCACAATCTCCTTCCCTCTCACAAATCCACACTCCATCATGTCCCCTCCCCCTCTCAATTACTCTCTCTTATTTTGATGTCATCATCTTTTCCTCCTATTATGAAAGTATTATGTAGGTAGTGCCAGGCACTGTGAGGTCATGGGATATCCAGGCCATTTTGTGTCTGTGAGAGTGCATTGTAAGCAGTCCTATGCCTCCTTTGGGTCTTATATTCTTTCCACCACCTCCTCCACAATGGGCCTTGAGCCTTGGAAGTTATGATAGAAATGTCTCAATGCTAAACACTCCCTTGTCACTTCTTCTCAGCACCGTGGTCACTTTTGAGTCATCCCCGTGGTCTCTGCAATCTGAAAAGAGAAGCTTCTCTAACCAAGAGTGTGAGTAGCATTAATATATAGGTATGAATGTTAAGAAAAGTGCTTACAGGACTGAAGAGATGGCTTAGTGGTTAAAGCACTTGCCTGCAAAGTCTGACAACCCTGGTTTGATTCCCCAGTGTCCACACGAATCCAGATGCACAAAGTGGCACATGCATCTGGAATTTGTTTTCAGTGGCTGAAGACCCTGGCGTGCCCATTCTCTCGACATCTCTTTCTGTCTGTATATCTCCCTCTCTGCTTGTAAATGAATAAATAAATGTTTAAAAAAAGTGTTTATAGGGCAGTTTGGTGGGCATAATATATGCATTTAGCCAGATAACAGCAAGCATTATGCCCCTAGGGCTCATGACCTCCCCAGCCATAGGCTTTTGAGTAGGTTATCAGTACCAGGCATATATTCCTTCCCATGGAGCGGACCAATTAGTGAACAGTTGGTTTCCCCCATAACAGACATGATACTATTGTACCAGTTGGCACATTTGGCCTAGCTGGCCAATCTTAAGGCTCACATTGTCCACTGCTGTTGATCACCACTGATGACTTCTTTCTCCTGCAGGGCTGCATGCATCACAGCTTTTTCCAGCTTTCTGTCAGCTGGTCCAGAAGGGAGGAGGTGTTCAGCTCAGCTTCAGCTTGATTTCTCAGTGAACTGCAGCCCAAGCATGTGGAGTCTTCAGCAATAGGGTCTTACCATCTGGTGGGAAACCAAGAGCCTTGGCTATGGCCTGTACTGTTTTGGGGGCATCGGGGAGCTTCCTGGCTAACAACTCACTGGAAGGTATCCCATCCCTGGCATTGAAATTTTTCTAGTAACAGTCTATGGTTTCTGGGTATGCCATTATCCAAAGAAGTAAGTTTCCATATGGCTTATTCATAACATCTTAAATTTTTATTATCTCTCCCCCCACAACCCTTCCTTTAGTCAATCCCTTCCTCTGACCTCACTTAGGCCTTTTCTCTGCCAGTAATCTGTTCATCTATTTATATATATAATAACCTCCTCTTAAGTCTTCCCCTCTTCTCCCTCCCTTATAGCCCCCCTTTTTAATTTTTGCTTTATTTTTATTTATTTCAGAGAGACAGACAGAGAGAAAGAGGCAGAGAAAGGAAGACAGAGAGAATGGGCCTCTAGCCACTGCCAAAAAATACCAAACACATGTGCCACCTTGTGCATCTGGCTTACATGGGTACTGGGGAATCAAGCTTTAAACCAGGGTCCTTAGGCTTCACAGGCAAGCACTTAACTGCTAAGCCATCTCTCCAACCTTTATAAGCCCTTCTAGCTTACTGACCTCTGCTAATGACTTTTACTCCAACTTACATACAAGCCCAAACATTTGTAGTTATGATCCACATATGTGAGAGACCATGTGGTGTTTGGCTTGCTGGGCCTCGGTTACCTCACTTAGTATAATCCTTCCCAGATACATCTATTTCCCTGCAAATTTTATAATTTCATTTCCTATTGTATAAGTGTACCACATCTTCATTATCCACTCATCTGTATAGGGAGTTATAGGCTGGTTCCATTTCCTTGCCATTGTGAGTAGGGTCACAAAAAACATGGATGTAGAAGTGTCTCTAAGGTAGTGAGGAGAGTCCTTGGGATATATGCCTAGGGGTGGTATAGCTGGGTCACAGGGTAGATCTGCTTTTAGCTGTTTCAGGAGCTTCCATATATATTTCCACAGCAGCTGTAGAAGTTCATATTCCCTCTAGCACTGTGGAAGTCATCCTCTTTTCCACATCCTCACTAGTATTTACTGACATTTGATTTCTTTTTTCTAAATATTTTAAATTTATTTTTATTTCTTTAAGAGAGAGAGAGAGAGAGAGAGAAAGAGGTAGCTGTAGAGAGAGAGAGAGAGAATGGGCATGCCAGGGCCTCTAGCCACTGCAAACAAACTCCAGATGCATGTACCACCTTGTGCATCTGGCTTACGTGGGTACTGGGGAATTGAGCCTTGAACTGAGGTCCTTAGGCTTCACATGCAAGTGCCTTAACCACTAAGCCATCTCTCCAGCCCCCCTTTTTTCTAAATATTTTTATTTATTTAAGAGAGAGAAAGGAAAAAAAAGAGGGAGAGAGAGAGAGAGAGAATGTTTTTTTTTTTTTTTTCTCTTGATAATAGCCATTCTGACAGGAGTGGGATAGAATCTCAAAGTAGTCTTAATTTGCAATTCCCTGATGGCTAAGGATGTAGAAGACATTTTTAGATGTTTACAGGCCATATATATTTCTTCTCCTGACAACTCTCTATTCCATTCCATAGCCCACTTAAAAAATATATTTTATTTGTTTATTTACTTGAGAAAGAGAAAGAGGTAGAGAAAGACAGAGAGAGAGAAAGAATGGGAGGGCCAGGGCCTCCAGCCACTGCAAATGAACTCCAGACGCATGTACCTCCGTGTGCATGTGGCTTACATGGGTCCTAGAGAATTGAACCAGGATCTTTTGGCTTTGCAGGCAAATGCCTTAACTGCTAAACCATCTTCTCTAGCCCCCATAGCTCATTTTTTTAAATTGGGTTCTTTGTTTTCTTATTATTTAGTTCTTTTTTTTTTTTTTTTTTTGGATTTTCAAGGTAGGATTACACTCTAGCTGAGGCTGACCTGTAGTCTTAGGGTGGCCTCGAACTCATGGTGATCCTCCTACCTCTGCCTCCCAGCTGCTGGGATTAAAGGCATATGCCACCATGCTCGGCTATTTAGTTTATTGAGTTCTTTGTATATCCTGCATATTAATCCTCTGTCAGATGTATAGCTGGCAAAGATTTTCTCCTATTCTATAGGTTGTCTCTTTGCTCTATTCATATTTGCTGTACAAAAGCTTTTTATTTTCATGAGGGCCCAGTGGTTTGGCCTTGAGATTCTTTTTGTTTGTTTGGGTTTTAAATTTGTTTAATTTTTTTTAATGTTCAATTTTTTTATTGCCAACTTCTATACTTACAGACAATAAACCATAATTCCCTCCCCCACCTCCCCCTTCACAATCATAGCCCCTCCCTATCTCCATTAGTCTCTCTTTTATTTTGACGTCATCATCTTTTTCTCCTATTATAAGGGTCTTGTGAAGGTATTGATAGGTACTACACAGTCGTGGATATCAAGGCCAATTTCTGTCTGAACAGTTGCATTGTAAGGGGTGGTATTCTTCCTTTGGCTCTTACATTCTTTCTACCACCTCTTTCACAATGGACCCTGAGCCTTGGAGGGTGTGATCAAGATGTTTCAGAGCACTCCTCCATCACTTCTTCTCAGCACTATGTTGCCTTTTGGGTCATCCCAGTGGTCACCGCCATCTGAAAAGAGAAGCTTCTCTAACCAAAAGTGAGAGTAGCATTAATATATGAATATGAACATTAAGTGTAGTGCTTACAGGCCAGTTTGGTGAAAATAATATATTCATTTAGCCAGATAAGAACAGGCTTTATACTCCTAAGGCTCATGACCTCCTCTGCCATAGGCTTTTGATTAGGTTTTCAGTACTGGGCATGTATTCCCTCCCACAGAGTGGGCCTCCAGTCCAATTAGAGAGCAATTGATTTCCCCTAGAGCAGACATGCCACTATTGCATCCGATCGGTCATTTGGCCTATCTGGCCAAATTTGAAGCTCCCAGTGTCCACTGTTTTCACTGCTGATGACTTCTGTCTTCCATAGGGCTGCATACAGTGCAGCTTTTTCCAGCTTTCAGTCAGCTGGTCTACAGGGATAAGGTTTTTAACTTAGCCCCAGCTTGATTTCTCAGTGACTTTGCTGATCAGGCATGCCAAATCTTTAGCAATAGGGTCCTACCATCTGTTTCTCATGGGAAACCAAGGTCTTTGGCAATAGCCTGTAATGTTTTGTAGGCAACAGGGAACTCCCTGGCCAACAACTGACTGGAAAGTATCCCATCCCCGGCACTGAAAATTTTCTAGTAACAATCTATGGCTTCTGGATGTGCCATTAAGTTTTCATATGTCTAATTCATAATTTCTTGAATTTTGATTGACCCTCCCCCCACCCTTCTTTTACACAATCTCTTCCCCTGGCCTCACTTGGGCCATTCCACTCCCTGTAATCTGTTCTTCTACTTACATATATACAATACCATCCCCTTAAGTCTTTCCCTCTCTTATAGCCTTTTTCTAGCTTACTGGCCTCTGCTACTGATTTTTGGTTCCAGCTCACATACAAGTCTTTGTAGCTAGTTTGATTTCTTTCTTTCTTTCTCCCTCTCTCTCTCTCTCTCTCTCTCTCTCTCTCTCTCAGCTCCTCAACTTCTGCAGTTGGATCTCTGCAAATTTCAGAACTAAATCCTTCCCCAAATGATGGTCCTTGTACCTAAAACCTGCTGAAATTGCCCCTCAAGTCCACACACTCTTCCACTACTTAATTCATTAGAATAAGACTTCCAAGCTGGAGAGCTGGCTTAGCAGTTTAGGCACTTGCCTGCAAAGCCTAACAACCTGGGTTTGATTCCCCAGTACCCACATAAAGCCAGATACACAACATGGCACATGTGTCTGGAGTTTGTTTGCAGTGGCTAGAGGCACTGGCTCACCCATTCTCTCTTTCTTTGTCTGTCTCTCTGTTCTCTGTCTCCCTCTGTTTGCAAATAAATAAATAAAATTTTTAAACATGAATAAAAAATAAAGACTTCCAGGTGCATTCTTTCTGTCTTTAGCAAATATCTGGCCTTTAGTGTTATGATGATCTCACTTAGTTTTCCTTCTACCTCTGTCCAAGTGGAGGATGTATTTCCAAAGCAATAGGCACCCATTCCTTGTTCACTGTTCATTAATAAAAGCCATTCCTTTGTGCTGAGCCATAGCTTGCAACCTGACAACCCAAAGCCAGTGTGTATGATTCATGAATCTGTAGTGCACATAGTTAAGCAAGATGGTTTTCAGTGACTGGACAAAGCCACATAGAACCAAGAGGATACTTCTGTTTTAGGAGTCATTCAAAATTAAAAGGAATAGTATCTGAGACAGCTGATCTGTTGTTGCCCATGTAAGTTTCTACACACTAATGCTTTACAGTAGAGTTCACGAATCACTGTGGTTAAAGTGCATTTTCTTACAAATTTTGTTGCCCTGGTCTCAGTCCCCCTGTACTCTCATAAGGCCAGATGCACAAAGTGATGCATGCATCTGGAGTTCAGATTGTAGTGTGGTAAAGAGGCCCTGGGACACTCATTCACATTCTCTGTCTCTCTCTCTCACTCGCTCTCTCTATCAAATAAATGAATTAAAATTTAAAAGGGCTGGAGAGATGGCTTAGTGATTAAGGTGCTTGCCGGCAAAGCCAAAGGACTGAGGTTTGATTCCTCTGTATCCACATAAAGCCAGATGCACAAGGTGGTGCATGCATCTGGAATTTGTTTACAGTGGTTGGAGGCTATGTCTTTAAAAATGATATGATGGCAATAATTGCTTGGCAGATACGAAGTCTGGTCCACATACACACTGGCTGAGATCTTAGTTTTTCTGAGATCAGGAGACTGTTACCTACTTTCTTTCTAAGTATTACATTTTGTGTTATCTCATTAAGCTGTAAAGCCATTTGTTCTTCTGAAAGTTTAGGAACACTCAACCCAGAAAGCCATACATTAAATTGCCACCTATGAAGCTGGTCTTTATGTAGAGCTTATGCTTCTAGCAGTGGGAGGCTGAGTCAGGATTGTGAGTTCAAGGCCAGCCTGGTCTGCATAGCAAGACTGGCTCCAAACAAACAATTAAAGCAAAATGGCCTATAGTAATCTGATGGCTCGTTTACGAAGCCCATTGACAGTGCATGATGCCATGAGGGAAATGGTAAGCAACACCCTATTTATTCAAGGTTCTTCTGTCAAGTACTAAGTGCCTAAATGTGAACCACTTTAGAGTCATATCAGATGCAGCAAGATGTTAAGTTCTTTCACATTTTGCCCCCAGCTGGACAGACTGGAGGAGAAGCAAAAGGAAACCTACCGGCGCATGCTGGAGCAGCTGCTCCTGGCTGAGAAGTGTCACCGGCGCACGGTGTGTGAGCTGGAGAGTGAGAAGCACAAGCACACGGACTACATGAACAAGAGCGACGACTTCACCAACCTGCTGGAGCAGGAGCGAGAAAGGTAATGCACCTGCGCCCTGGCCCATCTTGCAGGCCCACCCACCTGCACTGCACATAGCACCCAGGGTCTCCTTGGTATCTGAATATGTTTGGGGGCATCTATATGTATTGTGCCATGTTCCCACAAAGATGGTTAGAGCCATAAAACAGAAGTAAATTCAGGGGAATTATATCTGAACTTGGACAATGAAAGCCCTACAATTGAAAATCATCCTTATAAATAGCCTTTGATTTGAAATAATCTACTTTTTCTCTTTGGGGGTTGAAGTTTATTCTTCAGAAGGTTAAAGCTTTATACTTAGCCATTATAAATGATCCTACTCATTATACCAATGTCTGTAAGTCACCAGATAAAACTTTCCAACCTTGAGCTACAGATACAGCAAACAAAGCCAGGCATGGTGTGGTGCATGGTCACAATCCCAGTACGTGGGAGGAGGTGGAGGCAGGAGAATCAGGAGTTCAAGATCACCTCAGCTACATGGTGAGTTTGAGGTCAGCCTGGCATACATGAAACCCATCCTTAAAAAACAAACAAACAAACCAAAAAACCCCACTAAGCCGGGTATGGTGGCACATGCCTTTAATCCCAGCACTTGGGAGGCAGAGGTAGGAGGATCACCATGAGTTTGAGGCCAGCCTGAAACTACATAGTGAATTCCAGGCCAGCCTGGCCTAACGTGAGACCCTACCTCGAAAAACAAAACAAAAAATAAACAACCCTGCACCAAACCAACCAAAAGACACAGTGAACAAGGCTCTAAAAGCAATGTGAATTCCATATATCAAAAATAGCATGTGGGGCTGTAGAGGTGGCTTAGAGGTTAAGCTGCTTGCCTTCAAAGCCTAAGAACTCATGTTCGAAATATCCAAGTCCCACGTAAGCCAGACACACAGTGATGCAAACACACAATGTCACACATGTGCCCAAGGGGGCACATGCATCTGAAGTTTGTTTGCAATGGCTGAAGGCCCTGGTGCATCCATTCTCTCTCTCTCCCTCTCTCTCTCTCTAAATAAATTTTAAGAATAGCACCTGGGAGCTGGAGAGATGACTTAGTGGTTAAGGTGCTTGCCTGCAAAGCCTAAGGACCCAGGTTTGGCTCTCCAGATCCCACATAAGCTAGATGCACAAGGTGACACATGAGCACAAGGTCGCACATGCACACAAGATGGTGCATGTGTCTGCAGGTCAATTACAGTGGTGAGAGGCCCTGGTGTGCCAATTCTCTCTCTCTTTCTCTTTCTCTCTTGCTCTCACTTTCCCTCTCATAAATAAAATAAAAAACTAGCATCTGGGCTGGAGAGAGGGCTCAGTGGTTAAGGCACTTGAATCACTTGAATGCAAAGCCTAAGGACCTAGGTTTGATACCCCAGTATGCACATAAAGCCAGATGCACGAAGTGGCACATGCATCTGGAGTTCATTTGCAGTGGCTGGAGTCCCTGGTGCACCCATTCTCATTTTCTCTCTCCCTCCCTCCCTCTCTCTCTCTCTCTCTCTCTCTCTCTGTGTGTCTTTGTCTCTTCTCTCTCTTCTTGCAAATAAATAATATTTTTTTTAAATAGCATCTAAGCCAGGTGTGGTGGTGCACACCTTTAATCCCAGCATTGGGGAGGCAGAGTGAGATTACATAATGAATTGTAGGTCTGTCTGGGCTAGAGTAAGACCCTATCTCAAACAACAACAACAAAAAAAAGCATTTGGTTGGAGACATTCTGTTGAATTGTGGTCCTGTTAAAAAAAGTAGCAATTTAGTCCGGGTGTGGCAGCACACGCCTTTAATCCCAGCACTCAGAAGGCAGAGGTAGAAGGATCACAGTGGTTTGGAGGCCACCCTGAGACTACATAGTGAATTACAGGTCAGCCTGGGCTTGAGCAAGACCCTACCTCGAAAAACCAAAAAAAGAAAAGAGTAGCAACTTGATTCTACTTTTTGAAATGTCTGAAATTGGGCCAGGCTGTGGCTCAGTGGTAGAACATTTGCTTAGCAAAGTATACAAGCCCTAGATTTGATCCCCAATACTACAAAAAAATAAATAAATAGCACAAAACATTGGAAATGAACTAATTCAAATAATTTTAGAAAGCATTTGTAGGAATTATTCTTGATCACCTTGTAAACTGTCATAGAAGTAGGATTTTTCTTTGAGCCCCAAGCTGAGCACCTGCACTGCCCGGGCTCACCTAGACTTGATTTAGTTGAGGAGTGTGGATGGAGTGACTATTTTTCCTGGATGTTCTTTTTCATTCTTTCTTGTATCCCTAATTTTTGTGTTCTGTAAGAGTAAAGGAAGTACTTGGACTCTTGTGGAGGGCATTCTCCTTCTTTGCTATCCCAACCCACATGGGTTTACTTCTGTCTTCATGTTGATCCATTCTAGATGAACATTTTAGATGAGCGCCCTCTGTTTGCAGCTGTTTAGTTTCATTCAAAGAATGACAGCTTTCCTGTCCAGACTTCTACCTAGCAAGTGTTAAGAGTAATTAGCTTAACAAGCTCTTGGTACTTTCCTCTGTACCACTGGGGTTTAGATAAGAATCTTTCTATCTGTCTCATCAAGGGCACACTGATAGACACTTGGCTAAATACCCTTCTAGGCTCCTGATGAGGGACAGTGCAGCCTCCAGGATTTTCCCGAAGGCCATGGCCTGGGATTCCTGCTGCTCTTTGGAAACTTCCCTGCTAAATCTGTTTAAGATTAAATCCTTTTTTATTTTATTTTTTTAAAAATAAGCAGTCCTCATGAGATGTCCTTCAGAGATGGCAGAGACTGACCTGGAGGCTGGCCTTCCTGGAGCTGCCCTCAGGGTGCAGTGCCAGGCCAGGGTGGCAGCCCCTTCTCACCTCAAAAGAGATCTGTGGAGGCTAGTCCAAGGCTTTGTTCACAGCTTAGCACCCCTTTTCCTTCTCCCTAAAAGCCCCTTATGAGCAAAAACCAGGGCCCTGAGAGCTTGGCTTCTGAGGCTTTTCCCTTAGTGTAAGGGGGAGACTGAGGCAGTGTTATTCCTCTCAGATTGTCCCTCTGGACTCTGCAGGGAGGTGAGGGGCCTCTCTCAGCCTGCTGTCTATATCAGTCCTCTTTTGCAAGACTCTCCTTTCCCCTGAAGAAATGGCTAACAATTGGAACTGAGGCACACAGGATCAGTCAAAAGTGTTGACTAGAAATCTACATTCACGTATTTCATGAAACAGAGATCCAGGGCTTTGAACTTTACCAATCTGAGATCACTTGCTCAAGCCCCTTGGTCTCCAGGTGGAGACACTGAGGCCCAAACACAGTGGCATAACTCAGTCAGGATCACTAAGCTAGATTTCCATGTAAATTATCAATACCATAAACCAACATGGCTGGTGTCCTTTGTGTGTGTAGACTCCCTCAACTTCTTGTTTGAAAGTCCAAACTAGAAGGCAGGATTAAGGTTGCTATGAATATACAAGCAAGGAGGTATAGCATAAACAGTACTCCAGATTGTCAAGGGAGAAACTTCCAGAGAGCAGTCTACTGGCAGGAGCAGCCTCCCTGCTTGCTTGGACGCTCACTTGGAATAGCATGCAATGTTCCACTCTGGATGCACTCCTTCGAGGTGGCTGTACAGTGAGGCTGATGCTGTTTGTGGGAGAGCTAAATAAAGCCTCCTAAACTAGCCCCCAGTCATTGTCACTGGCCTTACCTGGTAGTGTACTGATATTCAGATACTTTTCACTCGGCAAAGATTGTTAAACCATCCAGTGTAACAGTTCTGCATTATGTTGTTCTGTGTTTTCTTTATTATATGTCAGCAGACTGAGATCATAGTTTATTACCATCAGGTCCCACATATTTATCTTTATAAATAATCTCATTCCAAATTCAAAAGAGAATGTGTGGTAGCTTGAATGTGAAATGTCCTCCCTAAATTTGTGTCAGAATACTTAATTTCCAGTTGGTAGCTCTGCTAGGGGACGTTGTGGAACCATCAGGAGGTGGATCCTTACTGGAGGAGACACTTGGTAGCACTGGGGGTGGGGAGCACGAGCTTTCATAGTCTAGCCCTGCTTGTGTTCTCCTTCCCTCTGCTTCCTCCTTGGATGTGATGAAGTGATACCAGCTGTCTGCTCCTGCCAGGCTTTCCTGCCCTGATGGGCCTCCCCTCAAAATATCAATAAACCCTTCCCTTCCATAACCTGCTTCTTTCCGGTCAGGCAATTTGTCCCAGAAATGAGAAAGTAACTGATACAGAAGGCAATGTGAAAAAATATATACTAATTAGCATTCTTAGTGACAAAGACAAAAGTATCTTTCATGATACTTAGATTAGCTAAGGAAAGCTCCCTTGTCTAAATACTTTATTCTGTTTGGTCCATGTTTGTATTGAACTTGACCTTTAGACACCTAATTCTGATCAGATGAAATCACCTTCAGAGTTTGTACTTTATTCCCTCTGTGAACCACAAGACTTGCCATTTAAGCTTAAGCTTCACTAGGGTTGCTCTAAGAATGTCAAAATGGAGAGAACATAGTTATGACAAAAAAAGACTTAATGAATTCTGTGTGTGTGTGTTGATGTGGGAAGATGCTGTCTATATCTGTCATTGTAAATATAAGCTGTAAAGCTTTTGGATTTCACTGGCTCAGCTGGGACTACATAAATAATGACATCATCATATAATATTTCAGCAAGCCTTCCAAGTTTAAGTTCTTATTTTAAAAAGTAAAAATCAGCACCTCAAGAGAAATCCCTTAACCTGTTCAGCAAAGACTGTAGGGTAAGGAGCTTGAGTAGTGAAGCTTTCAAGTCTCATTTGGTATTGCTTCTCTGAGGCGGTGTGAGTGGGAGGAGCGTTTGCCTTGCAATCCATGGGACAGACAGTTTGTGCTATTCTATTTGTTTATGTAAGGGTGACCAGTAAAAACCTACTGCTTGTGCAAACTTGCTCTAGTGAACTGGAATGCTTAGGAATATTTAAAATCAACATTATATGAAAAACTCATATTTGGTTCCCTGGCACAATAACCTTGAGTTATTTAGATTTAGTTCCCTTACCCATAAAATTGGTGATAAAGTGACCATTTTCACTGGTGGCTCAGAGAGTCAGTACAGCACACTGCAGAAGAGGCTGCTGATGCTGTGTAAGTTCAGGTCTTACTTAGCAAGGAGAAAAATCAGTGGTAGAGCCAATCAACAGAAAAGGAACCACCCTTGCCTGTGTGCTAGGCGCTCTGCCAAAGGCTGTTCAATAGCAGTTAATTGCATTGACCTTCCTGATATACTGAACACAGGTACCATCTTGTTTACTCCTTATAGAACTTTGCAGTGTGTGACTATTATCCTCATTAACAAATTGGAAGCAGAGGTTACATTCCTTTTACCATAGTTAATTGGCAGGGTCCAAGTTTGAAAAATAACTTTTTCTGTCTCAAAATTCTTACTTTCTGATTAAAATGAACACCTTATTCCCCTAATACATGGAAGAAGAAAAGATGGGTTGAAAAGTTGTCCAGCAGTTTGGACTGCACATTGGATTCTCAGAGCATAACTTGGTCATGAGATGTGCCACCTACTATTAGTATTTTACTAACCAAGAAAATTGCTGGGAAGAGACTTTTAAAATTTCATTTAATTTTTGATTAACATACAAACTAACAGGGTTGGTCATGGTATTTTCATAATACTTAGTCTTGGTTGATCCCTCCTCACCTTCTCCCCTGTCCTGCTTAGACTCTTCCATCCCCAGCATTCCCCTCTCCACTTTCATATCACACTAAGGTGAAAATGCAGCTCAGGTGCATATTTTGGGTGCAGGGTAGGAAGGTGTATATTTTAGGAGATGTTGTAAGTGATGCTACATCTTACTTGAGGTGACCAAGCAATCAGGGTGAGTATAAAGATAGCTTTCCAGCACCAGGGGGTTTGAGAACAGAGGAGGCGATCCTCTTAAAAGAGAGGACATATTGGTGTAGCTATTTGAATGGGCATAAGTATGAACATGTCTTCATTCATTCTTTTTTAAAAATTTAATTAAATTATTTATTTGAAAAAGAGAGAGAGAGAGAGAGAAAATGAGCATGCCAGGACCTCTAGCCACTGCAAATGAACTCCAGATGCATGTGCCACCTTGTGCATCTAGCTTACGTGGGTACTGGTGAATTGAACCTGGGTCCTTAGACTTTGCAGGCAAGTACCTTAACTGCTAAGCCATCTCTTCAGCCCTCATCATTCTTAACTAATTACCCCATGGATTCAATACAAAGCACCCATTCAAAGCTCTATTAGCATTCTATTGCTGTAACAAATACCTAAGATGATCAGCTTATAAGGAAGACAGATTTATTTTGGCTCCTGCTTCAGAGGTTCCAGCCCATGGTCACCAGGCTGCATGGCTTTGGTCCTGTGGCAGAGCTATAGCATGTCTACTCAAGGCAGAGGAGACAGTGTACTTTAGAGCATCAGGGAAGTGGAGATAGAGAGGTATAGTTCTTCAAGAACATGCCCCAGTGACTTAACTTCCTTCCACTAGGCTCTATCCCCTGAGTGCTCCCCCACTTTCCAGTACTGTCACGGCTGGGGAGTAATCATTCAGCATGTGAGCCCTGGATGTTGGGGGGAGGAAAGACACTCAAAATCCAAAGCATTGTAAACACCACTGAATCTCACTGCATCAGATCCACCCTACACAAAAATACTGGGTCTCATGTGAATGGGATAGTTTCCTCAAATGTCCTAGTACCATAATTATCAAGATCAAGGGCCTGCAGCCTCTAATCTTAGACTCTCATATGACTTTAACAGAGATGTCAGGAAAATGAGTTGGATGATTAACAACATTTTCTGATTAACCAAGGGTTCATGTTTTGAACTAGTTTAGTTTAATACTACAGAAAGGGTATCTCAAATTAATTTTCCAAAAATATGCCACAAAGCCAAGTTAACTCATATTTGATGATGTAGAAGCAGACAGTGCTGCTACCTGGGTAGACCTCACAGCTACAGATTCTTTTGCATTTTAATTAAGTCTACATTTCAGGAATGGTTGTCTCGGGCTGGAGAGATGGCTTAGTGGTTAAGGTACTTGCATGTGAAGCCTAAGGACCCTGGTTCGAGGCTCGATTCCCCAAGACCCATGTAAGCCAGATGCATCTGGAGTGGCGCATGCATCTGGAGTTCGTTTGCAGTGGCTGGAGGCCCTGGTGTGCCCATTCTCTCTCTCTCTCTGCCTCTTTCTCTGTCTGTCTGTCATTCTCAAATGAACAAAAAATAAAAATAAATAAATTAAACAATTCTTTTTTTAAAAAAAAAAGAATGGTTGTCTTTTTCCATAGATAAGGATGATGAAGGTGTTTTCCAGGTCTTTGAACTTATAGCTAATGGAGACTTGTAGCAAAATTGACATTGGTACTGTACCATGGAGCTATATCCCCAGCCCGTTCTCTTTGGACGTTAATAACACCACCAACAACAATAGCAATAGAACTTGGGTCAGTAGAGTTTTAATGCCATTATACAAGGAAATGGGACAATAATCAATGAAAATGGCCACAAGAAAGTTGAAAAGCATGGAAAGGGAAAATTTAAGAGAAATTTGGGCAAGAAATACACTTCAGTATTTAAGACTCTTGTAAGTCATGTAAGAATACTCCTCAGTCTACAAAAGTCCTAGGAGAGGCAAGAAAGGCAGAGGCATCTGGAAGGAAAATGTGATCAGTAATGAGAACCCTGTCGTGAGGTGTTCCAGTTGTCAGAAATTGTCCAGCTCTCAGCCGGGTTTTGTGAATTGCTCTCCTTCAGGATGTTTTTGAGAAATTATCAGATAGTTCCTAAAACCCTTCTGTTTCTCATTCACTGAAGAGGGCTCTGAGAGATTTAGAGGGAGTTCCTTTCACATGACTATTATTTTCCTTGTCATGTGACCCTGCATATTATGGTCACAATTAGGTAAATGGAGAGGTGACAAAACTATCCTAGATAAAGGTCACAGAAGTCTTCAACCAAAATGCCTCCAGAATCAGGCTGTAACAGAATGAAGCAGATGTAGGTCTTCAGTTCATGGTGTATGAGGTGGCCAAAGGTGGAATTCCTGTCAGTCATATTTTAGATTGTGGGACTAGTGCGGCTGTTTCTGATTCTCTTCCCTTCCCTTCTCTTCTCTCTCCTTTCCTTCTTTCTTCCCTCCCTCCCTCCTTCATTCCCTCCCTCAGTCACATTCTTCCTCTCTTCTTTCCTTGCAGCAAAGGACAGAACTCCAACTTTAGTAAGATTCTAGTGTTTCAACATTGACTCAAATTTGCCTCTGAAGTGCTAATGTGAAACACTGGAGAGCTTGGGATCTGCAAGGTGGCCTTGCATGAGGGCTCTGGGAAATAATGTATTGTGTTTGCTGGCACTATGTAGCCCACTGCAATACTCTTGAGGCATATGAAAAAGTAAGAAGAATAAACAACAGAACCCAAGCACAAGGTTGGGGGGGGGGGGGCAGGCAAAACAGCAGAACATGGAAATAGGGTCAAGTTAGCTATGCTAGGACTAGGCTTATGATAGATGTCCAGTTTGTAAGATGAGGACAAGTGCTGGGTCATAAGCATTGCTTCTGAGTCACTACTTAGTTCTGTAGGTGTATGCTAAACACAGGTAGGCAATACTCTACTTCTCTCTGGACCTGTTTGGTTGTGGAGACAATTTTCTGTATTAATTCTCTGTGGAGGATATTCTAAGATTCTCATCATGTTAGGTAACCTAGGTGACTCTGTCCCCTACACTTATGAAAGCCTAAGTGATGTAATTATAGTAAGTATTATAGTTTTGACATAATTATTTCAATCCATTATACTGGCATTTCTTTGTAATAGCAAGAGACACTGTTTCAAAGAAGGTGGAGTGGGAGAAGAGACTAGACATCTTGAGGATATACTCTGACATACACACATAAATGTTTTTTGAAGTTTACTATAGGATGATAGTAATTAGATCATTTAACCTAATAATTTCTGTTACCAGTCCCTATTTGAATTGTCAACTTAAGAGTTTGATTGCAGTGGCTGAAGGCCTTGGCATGCCAATTCTCTCTTTCTCTCTGACTCTCGGTCTCTTGCATTAGAAAAAAAAAAAAGAGTAAATACTTTCAATAGGAAAGTTAGAGAAAGGACAGTATTGTGTCTTTGGGTTTTAGAAACAAAATAGAATAGAAAGAATATCTAATCAAGTAGTTCTGACTTTTATCGCTCCTTTTCAGCCCCAGTTAGATAAGATTCTTCTTAGAGAGGACAGAAATGAGGAAGCAGGTGACTGTGTCATAGGGGTAGGTAGTCAGAAAGAGGAGGCCTAGGTAAGAGCGGGGAGGGACACAGCTCAGTCATGGGCCATGTGCTTAGCATGGGAGGCTCTGGATTCAAACCCCAGTACCAAGAAAACAAACAAAGAAAAAGATCATTACTAAACTTTTGGGAGTAGGAGGCAAAGATGGAGAGTGATAGAAAGTGCAGATAGATTTGATTCAATATAGGAGACCTGAGGTAGAAGGCATTAAAGGTAGAGTGCAGACTGTCTTGGAGTTAGTTCAAGGCTGTCTCGGTGCTGTGCCATAACAAACACTTCATATTGGAGGCTGGAACCCTGAAATCCCAGGGCAGAATGATCAAGTTCTCATGATGCCCCTTTTCCTGACTTACACATGGCCATCTCCTTCTCACTGTATGATTTCTTCAGTGCAAGGAGAAACAGAAAGAGAGTTCTTGCTTCCTCCTCTTATGAGGCCTGTGATCAAATTATAATCCCAACTTTTCTGACTGCAGTTAACTTCAATTACTTTCCTCAAGCCCTATCTCCAAATAATAATAATAATAATAATAAGAAGAAGAAGAAGAAGAAGAAGAAGTCACATTAGGGATTAGGGCTTTGACATACCAACTCAGAAGAGGGGGGCACAATTCCATAAATCAGTCCATAGAGAATCCATGAGAGATGCAAGAATCCGGGAGAGATGGAGCAAAGTGCCATCTGATATGATAGTACCTCAGAACAAGAATGAATGAGTGTGCCAGGGCATCCTTCCTCTACAAACAAACACCAGACACATGAGACACTTTATGTATCTGGCTTTACATGGATAACTGGGGAATCAAACCTCTGCTATCATGCTTTGCAAGCAAGCACCTTTAGTTGTAGAGCCATGTCTCTAGCCCTGGGGCTGTTGCATTCTTGACCTGACAGCAGCTGTTATTGCCTGCACAAGACCTGTACAATATTGAGCTCATCAACATTCATCATGGATGATGGAGGAAGAAAATACTATTTTTCAATTAAAAAGTTTAAAAGAATTTTTAAAAATCCCCTCAAAACTATAATCCAGAGTAAACACTTTTCTGCTTTAAGTTGCTTCCTGTCAGACATTTTTTTCACAGCAATGAGAAAGTAACTAACACAGAAAATTGGAACTGAGAGTAGGGGTGTTGCTATGAAAGAAGTGACCATGTAGATCATGGGCCTTTGGAACTGGTTTGTAGAAGGAATGTGGAAGAGTTTGGTACTTTGGGCTAGAGAAGCCATAAAATGATGTAAGCAGAACTTAATGGGCCAATCTGGTGGGGTTTTGTAGACAAGAATGTTGAGACGCCACACCTAGTTTCTGCAGTGTTGAGGAGTCCAGAGATTCATGCATGCTAGGCAAGCACTCTACCAACTGAACTACATCCCCAACCAATAATAATCAAATTTTGGAAAAAAAAAAGTTAGAAATGTTTCCTATCAGAAACAAAAACATTTTAGAGATACAATTTGTAAAATTTATGCTAACAATGCATAGTAAGACAAATTAATGGAGCTCATAGAATTTCTAGGGATAGTTTATAATAGATACAAAAATTTAATATAAAATATATTAAAATAGTATATAAATATACAATATTTATATAAATATACATAAACTGTGTGTGTGTGTGTGTGTGTGTGTGTGTGTGTGTGTGTAAAATAGGGCTGGAGAGATGGCTTAGTGGTTAAGGCACTTGCCTGTGAAGCCAAAGGACAGGTTTGATTCCCCAGCATCCACGTAAGCTGGATGCACATGTGTCTAGAGTTTGCTTGCAGCAGCTGCAGACCCTGACCTGCCCATCCTCTCTAGATCTGCCTGTTTCTCTCTCTATCTCTAATAAATAAATAAAATATTATATATATCCACATACATATATATGTTAGTATTCAAAATCAGTTTACCAAATTGGTGAAGGCTGTTATCATCATTGTGTGTAGCATGGATGAATTATTTAAAATACAGGGCATAGCTGCTCACATTTTCATGGGGGTTGTTTTCCTCAGGCCTGATCTGGTTTCTTCCTTTTAGAGACAGCCATCATGTAACAGTTTTGGTTTATGTCAGTGGGATATATAACATTTGCTTTTTAACTTTCCAAAGGCCAGATAAATCCTGTGTAATAAAAAATATATATTAGAGGAGTGAAACACAATTTTAAAATATGTAGGTGGAAAGTGGTGACTTAATTTCTACAAGAGCAATATTATGAGGTTTAGTCACATAAAATTTTATGAAAAGTAAATATGTGGTATAAGGACTATTTGGAAGAAAAACTGCTACAGTAATCTTTCTAGTGTCATAAATTTACTGATATATTTCTGTAATTTCCTATAGTTAACTTAATAAGTTAAAGAGAGGTCACAAGAAAGACTTTAAATCTTGAAAAGAATAAGAGATTAAATATGAGTTGGCCTGATTTATAAAATATTCTGGAGAATGTGTTTCTTTTCCTGAAAGCTTTTCCTGAAAGTAGACTGGTTCAAATGAAAACAAAACAACTGCAAAAACTACTGTAAAGAGATGTACCAATGACACATGTATATTTCATAGGTAAGCATACCACTTAGTGAGATTCACAGACAAGTTTACTTGTTAGGAAAATATTATGATTTAGTTTATAATTTTTAAATTACAAGGTTGATTTGAATAATTCAGTAAAGGTACATAAACAAAAATCTAGGCCTACTTTTCACTATTAATCAGAGAGCCCCTGGGAACTAAAACAGATGAGTTTTAGCAAGCACACAATGAAAATCATCAGGAAACAATTGACAATACAATTAGAATGACACTTTTACAAATTTTCAGTCAGTAATTATAGCTTGAGTTTACCAAGTGTCAGACATCAAAACATTGTAGTGAACTTATCTTTATCTATTAATACATTAATACTGCCATGCATAGTGATGCATACCTTTAATCCCAGCACTTGGGTAGCAAAGGTAGGAATATCACTGTGAGTTTGAGGCCACCCTGAGACTATATAGTGAATTCCAGGTCAGCCTTGGCTAGAGCAAGACCCTACCTTGAAACAACAACAACAAAACATCAATACGATCATCTGTAATCCAGGCAATTGTAATGTCAGGCAACTGATTGATTCTGACAGACAATGGGGTAATGCAAAATACTTTCAATCTTTTTTTTTTAATTGGCTGAAGCATTAGTATAAGTTCTGGACAGAACAGATGAATCCAGGTTGCAAAAGCAACTAGTTTAAAAGTGACAGTTTCCAGCACCCAATTATGAACTTCTGTCCTTCAAATTCCAAACTAATTGGATTCAGTTGTGAATTACTAGCTTGGTACAGCAGTTTGAGCAAAATCAAATATTAAATAATGATAAGTGAGATTACACTGTGGAATGAAAAACTCTGGGGATGCCACTTATCAGCACTAACAATACCAGGTGAATGTTTTTGCACATTGACCAAAAAAAAGTGTTAAGAAAGGAAAATTCTGGAAAAATGTGTTGTGTCTTAGCCCCATAGTGAATAACTCTAGTACATCCATATTTTTATTTGTTTTCCCATGCTCAGACTAGCATTATGAATCCCAGACTTCAGAGAAGGAACTAGAGCTGAGGAAGGCAGGGCTATCGATTGGTTCCCCTCTGGATCCTTCTCCATATGCATACTCTGTTTTTCAAGAAAATTCTTCATGGTGGTGAAAGGTTTGAACAGAAAAGATTAATCAAAATTGGGTCTTTTCATGCTCAATGTACAACATATTTAGTTCTTGGATGTGAACTTTTAGCTAAGAAACTAGTCAAATAATCTTCATGGCCTGAATTTGGCCTTATCTGTGACTAAACTTGAGGTCAATTTAGTCTTAATTCATCCCTCTAAAGTTCAGAAATGCATGTCTTAAGGATCCTACTGCTATTATTATTATTATTATTATCATTATTATTATTATTATTATTATTAGTGAGAGAGAGAATGAGAATTGGCGCACCATGGCCTCAGCCACTGCAAATGAACTCCAGACGCTTTTGCCACGTAGTGGGCATGTGCAATCTTGCACTTGCCTCGCCTTTGTGCGTCTGGTTTATGTGGGGCCTGGAGAGTTGAACATGGGTCCTTAGGCTTCACAGGCAAGCGCCTTAACTGCTAAGTTATCTCTCTAGCCCTGCTATTTCTTTAAAGAAAAAACAAAACAGGCTGGAAGGATGGCTAAGCAGTTAAGGTGCTTGCCTGTGAAGCCTAAGGACCCAAGTTCAATTCCCCCAATACCCACAGTAAGCCATATGCACAAGGTGGTGCATGCATCTGGAATTCGTTTGCAGTGGCTTAAGGCCCTGGCCTGACCATTCTCTCTCTATCTGCCTCTCTTTCTCTCTCTCTCTCTCTCACTCTCTCGCTCAAACAAACAAATAAATAAAATATTAAAAGCACCTTTTTATTGACAAGTTTCATAAATATAGACAATATATCACAATCATAGTCCCTTCCAACCACCCTTCTGTTTCCCATCCCAAATCTCTCCTCCACTAAATTCCTTCTTTCTAACTAGTCTCTCTTCTATTTCTTTAAATTAATTATGAACTTTACTATAATGAACATATTGCATGTTGATCATATTCATCATAGGGTCATGAATGAATCAGTTAGTCTGGGGGGGGGTGGGCGCAAAACCTCCTTCTACAATCTTTCTGCCCCCGTTTCAACAACATTCCCTGACCTTTGTCAGGTGTGTTAAAGTCTACTTTAGTGTTGAGCTCTCTGCATTCTCTGGATTTCTGCTTTGATGAGTTTTGAGTGTCAGAGTCTATCACCATCTCCTTGAAGCTGGTTGTCAGGCTAGCAGTGAGAGCCACACTCATGTTTAAGTCACTACTTCCTCTGTGGTGTCTCCTGGACCTTGGTAGAAGTGATTGAGGTGACTCATCTTATAGTAGGTAGTTGGCTATTTTTCCTGTTGTATTGCTGGATCTTGGTTCTCTCCAATTTTTGCTGCTATCTGTAAAAAAAAAAAAAATGCAGTTTCTCTAACCAAGAGTGAGAGCAGCATGGATTAAAAGGGATAAGCATAGATAACTAAGAGACTTTTTCATGGGCATAGTCACTCTTCTTAGCCAATGACCAGTAGGACCTTCTCTCTAGGATTGTGACCTGGTTCTCAGTAGTTCTTTACTACTGATCAGGCCTCTTAGCCAATTAGAGAGCCATTGATTACCTGCATAGGCTGTGTGACACTATTGCACAGGTATGTATATCTTGTTTGGCTGGTTCATTTTGTAGCTTGTGGAATCCCCTGCTTGTTCATGCTGTTGGTGACCATTATCCCAAGCAGCTCATGTAGCACTTTCCAGCATTATGAGGACTAGCCAGCAGGAAGCTGGTTGCCTTCTAAGTTCCAGCCTGACCTCTCATCCTATGTCCATATCCTGTGGTGTCTTCAGAAGTAGGGTCTTACCATTTAGCTCTGGTGGGTAACTAAGTGCTTTGGCAATGGCCTGCATTATTTTAGGAACCTCGTGTGTTTCCCTGACCAACAGCTCTCTGTGTTTGGTAATTCAGTTCTGGCACTGGGACTTACCAGCCAGTGCCATGGTTTTAGGATTCAGTTTTCTCCACCTCCTACAGGGACTTTCTGTTGGGCATCTTGCTATTTCTAAATGGCCCCTCGAGCCCTATAAAAGTTCATTAAGAGTTACTTTTGTTTGTGTTTATGCCATTTCACAAAAAACAGGTTATCCTCAAACTCTGTGTAACCAAAGATGGCCTTGAACTCCTGATTCTCCTCTCTCTATTTCTTGAGTTGTAGGATTATAAACATGTATCACCATACCCAGCTATTTTCTCTTCTTTTTTTGTTTATATTTTAATTTTTTTGAGACAGGGTCTTGCCCAAGCTAGCCTTGAACTTGATATATAGCCAAGGATGATATTGATCTCCTGATCTTCCTGCCTGTCTAACTGGAATCCTTGAGTTTATGCTTTTTGCCACCACAAAAACCAGGAGTTGAATCTTTAAGATGTACTTTATCCAGAGAACCAGTAAATTGGGATGATACAGGATTAATATTCCCAAAAGCTACCTTCTCCCTCTCTTCTCCAGCTAGTACACTCTATAGGGAATGAAGATGAAGGTGGCCATTCCAAAGTAATCTAGGCAGCCTTATCTCTGAGATTCATGGAGTTAGTGCTGTTTTCTCAGCACCTCCTGCATTTCTGTCAGCACTATCTCCCTGTGCAGTGGGGTCCACATATTCTCAAGGCCCTTGAGCTTCGTGTTTCTCCCAAGGTACAATCTAAGTTCAAGGTTAACTTAGAACAAACAGTTAGCAGTTACTATGTGCTGAGCTATATGCAATGTACAATATGTACGTGCAGCTTTCTTTCTACAACATGAGGTACAAGTGTGCTATAAAATATAGAATATGAAAGTGACCTCCATTTCTCCTGTGCCCTTTCACCTCCCAAGTTCTGGGACTGCAAGTGTATACTATCACACCTAATTTTATCTTTTCTTTTTTGGGGGGCATATAAAAACATATTATACATAAAGAATAATTAGGGCTGGAGGGATTGCTTAGTGACTAGGGCATTTGCCTGCAAAGCCAAAGGACCCTGGTTCGATTCCCCAGGACCCACATTAGCTAGATGCACAAGGGAGCACATGCATCTGCAATTTGTTTGCAGTGGCTAGAGGCCTTGGCATGTCCATTCTCTCTTTCTCTATCAAATAAATAAATATAAAATATTTTTTAAAAAAGAATAATTAGGGCTGGAAGGATGGCTTAGCAGCTAAGGCATTTGCCTGCAAAGCCAAAGGATCCAGGTTCAATTCCTCAGGACCCACATTAGCCAGATGCACAAGGGGGCACATGCATCTGGAGTTCATTTGCAGTGGCTAAAGGCCCTGGTACACCCATTCTCATTCTCTCTCTCTCTCTCACTCTTTCTCTCCTCCCCTTTCTCTCTGTCAAATAAATAAATGAAAATATTTTTAAAAAAGAATAATTACCACAATTGAGTGCAGACAAATGGTACTGGATGGATAGCTGCTTTGGAAAATGAATGAGTTTAGTTGGATTGGAGCCTTCATGCCATGTTGATTGGTCAGTCAGACAGAAGGGCACATGCCAACCACTACAGGGCTTCAGGGCATCAAGTGAATGCCTTGGGTGCCCACAATGCCCTCCCTGTCTAACCTGGAGCTTCAAAGGAATGGCATACCCAGAAGCAAGAGAAGGGGCTTCCTAAGGTAGTCCAGGCTTTTCTCTGAAGACACGGCAACACCACTGTAAGAACGACATTCAATTGGATGATTCCCACAAGCTATACATGGACATATCTAGCCATCACAATTCAGTGGAGTACAAAACACCAAGTTACAAGCTGGGGGAAGGGAAGGCAGCACCCATGGTGGTACCCTCCAATCCTGTTGCTCTACTGGTTAGGACTGGGGAAGGTTAAATGAGCCCCTCCTTTCAATTTAAAAAAGAATTACTCTGATTGATATTAAAATGTATCGAAAACAAAATGGACTAAAAAGCAAATGCTAGTCTATGTTGGGGTGGAAGTGGGAGGAAAGAATGAGTCCTTCAAAGCAGGAAGAAGACAGCTGGGGAGGTTTCTGTGGCTGTGACCCAGCTGGTCACTCACGCTGCTCCATTTTTACTTTTGGTGGTCTCAGGAAGTTCCAGTTCTTCTCTTTCTTCCCCTCTGTATCTGCTTGGAAATTTCACCAGCTATCCACCCAACCATTTCAACTTTCTTCAAAGTTTTTCTTCCATTCCCTTTCTTGTTTGGCTTTTTCTTGAGATTCAATCTCCTCTTCTTTTTGTCATTTCCTTCCGTGCATTTCTTTGGCTTCTCTATCTTTCCTTTTGATTTCCAGTTCAGCAAACAGTGTCATGGTCTGTTTATATACTGCTTGTTTGAACAGCTCTGGATCATCCTCCTCTACATTTGTATGCTATCCTTCCTTCTTTAATTGTTTTTCTTTTTTTCACTCTTTTAACAGTGTGCTCCATGTATTCTTTTCCTGCCTGAATTACATCCAAGGCCCTCTTCTTTTGTTCCTTATCCAGTAGCAACTTATAAGCTTTGTCCACAGCTTCAAAAGCCTTCTGTGCTCTGTCAGCATCATCTTGATTTTTGTCAGGATGTCGAAACCTCTTTTTTATTTCTCCATCTGTCACCTCAGGATCTATCTGGAGAACCTCTAATGGGTTCAAATTGAAGAGGAACTAGGACAGGTCAATATTTCAATCTGAGTTTTGGATGTTAGAACTGAATCTCTTTTCTCTATTTGTTTCACCTCATGTAGAAGGTCATAAATGCTTCCTCTGTGCTGCCTCCACCGCCCCAAGCCCCACTCTGTCCAGAAGCCACCATTTCCCCAGCGCAGCCACCACCTTGTTTTATCTTTTCTTAAACATTTAAAAAAATACATGGATCTGACCTGAAGTACAAAGGAAACTAGAAATGGTAGACTATGTCTATTCTATACCCAGTGTACTATCAGAAGGAAGGAATATTCTGGTATACTTATCCATTGTTATTTTTTACAATGTCTCCAAATCCAAATCATGAAAGCAGTCTTGCTTCATGCCCTTATCTATACTACTGTTCCTCCCTCCAGCAGTTTCTGATTTGCTCAGCTTTTTACTGCTTTCAGGTTTGTATGACTTTTCATGGCATCTATAACACACTAGAAATAAGCATAGTTGTGTGCAATACTGAATAGACTTAATGCACTCTCTCAGAAGAGGTCCCAAAGAAGACTCCATTACCTCAGCTTATAAACTCAGGCACCAAGCTTCCAGTTTACCCTATGATCATGTTCCTTCCTGCTTACACTCTGTGTGGTGGATTGACTCAGGTGTCCCCATAAACTTAGGTGTTCTGAATGCTAGGTTCCCAGCTGATGGATATTTGGGAATTAATGCCTCCCTTGTTGGGGGTGGGCTTATGGGTGTTATAGCCAGTTTCCCCGTGCCAGTGTTTGGCACACTCTCCTGTTGCTATTGTCCACTTTATGTTGTTCAGAGGGTGATGAAAGCACCTGACTGGTAAGCCAGTGACTGCCTAAATATGAATAAACATGTTTTTGACATATGCTCAGTGAAGTCCTTCTCACAAATGCCCTTCCTAATACGTTCATTTTGTCATCAGTGTAAATAAGGAGCAATCCTATGGAGACATGGCTTTAGGTCATGTGGTCAGATCATGATGTTCAAGGGCTACCAGTTGATGCTCTGTTTCAAGGATCCAGTTTTTAAAAAAGTAATTATCCTCTCTCTCATAAATAAATAAGTAAAAATAAAATATAAAAAGTCATCCTTGTTCTTAGAAGACCTTGGCCTACAGTGGACCTTAGACTGAGTGTGGGTAGCCATAATCACATTTATAGTTACCATGTGCATTATGTAACACTTGAGTACACACCCCAATTAATATGGACTTTTGCAGTTATCATCACGTTGCTAGACAAACATCTTGTCAGAAGCAGCTTATGGGAGGAAAGTGTTTATTTTAGGCTTACAGAATCCAGGGGAAACACCATCAAGGGCTAGCTTACTTCCATAGGCCCAGAAAGAGAGACATCCACCAAACAGCCAGCAAGCATAAGCAGCCAAAGGAAAACTGTTCTTAACACACCTTAGGGCTGGACTACAAGATTCAGTCCAATTGACATTTCATTGAGCAGACTACTGGAGACTCAAATTGCAAGCCTGATCAAAAATACCTCAGGCTATGGGGGACATATATTCACATTCTGCTCTTGACCCTCATAGACTCATGATCATCTCACAATGCAAATTGTATTTCAGTCCAACTTTAAAGGTTCCCATTATCTTTACAAACATTAACATTGTTCCAGGGCCTGAGAGATTGCTTAGTAGTTAAGGCACATACACATACAAGCACTCAGGAACCTGCAGCAGCAGGACTCCCAGAGCTCACTCTACGTACCTTAGGCTGGAATTCAGAGCCACCCTCAGTAACACCTTAGGGATGAACCCCAGGATCCACCCACAGTGATGCCCTCTCCAGCCAGGCAGCTGGAAATCCAAGTTATAACTTTAGTAAAACATCCTGAGTCTATTGGGGGACATAAATTGAAACTACCACACCTGTAATATGAAAACACAACTTGCATATTTCATACAATGGCACAGAGTAAACATTATCATTGCAAAAAGGCATAACAAAGAGAGACTGAACCAAATAATAACCATCAGGTAAACATCAAATACTGTAGTTTATTATTATTTATTTATTTGAGAGAGAAAGAGAAAGAAGATAAAAAGAATGGACATGCCAGGGCCTCTAGCCAGCTGCAAATGAACTCCAGATACATGCGGCACCATGTGAATCTGGCTTACATGGGTACTGAGAAATTGAACCTGGGTCTGTAGGCTTCCACAGGCAAGTGTCTTAATCATTAAGCCATCTCTCCAGTCCCATATCTGTAGTTTAATTCCAACATATAACCAGTGACAGAAGTCTCTGGATTCCAGTTCCCACCCCTCTACCTGGGCTGAGCAGCTTGGAAAAAATTCTGTCCCAATCCAGCAGCACTCCATGGAAGCTGTTGCACAGTTCTGCTGCATACAAAATATCTTTGGGTATACACTGCAAACCATGGTTCATCTTCATAGTTCCATACAATGGCCTTACTCGGTCTGTAATGCAGGGATTTCAAATCTGTTCATATGCCATATATCAGCAGTGGCTTCTGGAACCATGTTTACTTCATGACCCACTTCCCTGTATTTTTCAGGCTTCAAAAATCATAACCAAGTATGCAGCACAGCCAAATTTGTAAACCCAGAGGAGAATAAACCTTGACCTTAAAGAGAAATTTACTTCTTTAGAATTCTTTATTCAAGTGACCTCTTTATAAAATAACTTGTATTATTATTCATTTTTGAACCTTTGATGGTAGATTTCATCCATAGCCATCTTTTCCATTGTCCCAATGTAAAGCAGTTGGCCCACCATTAATCATGGTAACCAACTTAACAATTTTAGCCTAAGCAACCTAAAACCAGTCTCGGTGCCAGTAAATTCAACTTTCTTGAATTTTCCCTGTGATAAACCATATATATTTTTCATATATTTCTGTTCTATACCTTCCACCAAGCCGGGCGTGGTGGCGCACGCCTTTAATCCCAGCACTCAGGAGGCAGAGGTAGGAGGATTGCCGTGAGTTCAAGGCCACCCTGAGACTATAGAGTGAATTCCAGGTCAGCCTGGTCTACAGTGAAACCCTACCTTGGAAAACCAAAAAAAAAAAAAAAAAAAAAACTCTATACCTTCCACCAAGCACACTAGTCCATTACCTTTAAATTCAACCTTGTCATACTCTCTGGGCATAGGCAGAAGTACACAGCCAGACTTTATGCCAGTAGTCCAATTCTAACACAGCCCTCTTCCCTTTTAAAAGTTCATAAGCCAAGACAATTCTCTCTGTGTTCAGCATTTTCAAACTCTCACCCAAATAATTCATCAAGCTCTGGTTACAACATTGCAAGTCTTCTCCATTCCAAAATACAAAATACTGCCACATTTCTCCCCCAAACAAGTTCTGAAAGACCAAAACCCACATGATCAGGTTCATCACAACAACCACCTCCACTCCTTATACCAATTTTGCTGTTGCAATTTCCTTCATGTTGATGGACAAAAATCCAACCAGAAGTAGCTTACGGGAGGAAAGAGTTTATTTCAGGCATATAGAATCCAAGGGAAACACTACCAGTGGTGGAAGAAGTTGGCTCATTTTAATAACAGAAAGAGACACCACCAAATAGCCAGTAAACATAAACAGCCAGAAGTCAAAAGTGCACTGAACATACCTTAGAGCTGGACTACAAGACCCACCCACTCCCCACCAGTGACACCTTCTCTAGCAGGCAACTGGAGACTCAGGTTGTAAACTTAACCAAAAATACATCAGGGGAATAACAGCAATCCCACTGAGGAGGACCCCAGCAGAATGTGGGCATGGACAAGGGAAAAGATGGTACCAACACATGATGTATCAATACAAAGTATGTCCTTAATAAATAATAATAGTAATAATAATAATGATAATAATAATAACCTTAGGGGCTAGAGGGATGGCTTAGCAGTTAAGCCACTTACCTGCAAAGTCAAAGGACACAGGTTAAATTCCAGAGAAGCCACATAAGCCAGATGCACAGGTGGCACATGCTTCTGGAAGTTTGTTTGCAGCAGCTAGAGGCCCTGGCCTGACCATTCACTCCCCCCCCCCCTCTCTCTCAGATAAATAAATAAATAAAAATAAAATATTAAAAAAAAAACACCTCTGGCTATGGGGGACATACATTCCTACTCAAAATACCACATGTACTAAAAAAGTTTACCAAAGGAAAACCACTATTTGGTTATATGTTATTCACAGAAAATTTACTGCTTATTAAATGAGAAGTGATTATTTAATTCAGTAAGTCAGTGATAACTGATTAAGTGTCCATACATCACCAACCTATATATATATGCATATTATGCTTCTAGTGTACTAGTGTACTAGCTACAGGATGGGCAGAGTTTCTGGACAAGTGGAAGAATCTGCTCCTCGATTTGAGGGCACAAGTCCAGGTGGACCCCTGGGCCTAGAGTAATACTTCTAAGGACATCGGGGGCTGAGGGGGCACTGTGCTCACCAGGTACTTACTCCTCATTTGCACAGGGATGGAAAGGCCATCTATATTGTATCAGTCACTAAGTTTACCAACTAAAGAAGAGATTTGTACCAGCTCTTATGCCAGCTAGAACCCCTTCTGCTGTGCACTGAAGCACTGTAGCCACCTCTGGAACCCATATTTCTTGTGAGGCTATTTCAAAGGTTAGCTCTGTACCATTAGTCATTCAAATGGACCTGGAACTTTTCTTGTTCTCTCTCCTTGCTGTAGTCACACTGCTCTTCTCTGGTTCCTGAGTTCTCCCATTTTCATTCCCACTTCAAGGTTTTATACTTGCTGCACCCTGTCTGGAGTCCTGACTTCTACACAGCCCACTTCTTCTGACCCTTCAGCCATAGATGTCACTGCTAGGGAAAGTCCTTAGAGAGCAAGCCTTCCCCAGTCACCTTGTTTGGACAACACCCTCCTTGCTTGGGATACTTAGCATAAGACTGTGGCTCTCTCAGGACAGGAACCTTGTCTGTCTTGTGCACTCTGCATTACAAGTGCCCAGCACAATGGCTGGTGCTCTGTGGGCTGGTCTTTGTTGTGAGTACTTCTTAAAGGAAGTGCAAAAAGCTCGGTACAGTGTGTAGTCCCTATACTCAGGATCTAATAGTGCAACATTTCTAGATTCTGTGAGGGGAGTTGTCACCATTCAAATATTTCCTTTAGCTTCCAAGAGTCTCCTAATAAGTACTGTTATTTAGCCATTAATTGTTATAAGTAAATCCACTTAATTAGTCCTAATAATGGGGGCTTTAATTTACTTTCAAATGTTGCCATTTAGTGCTATTACACAGGGAAGAAGTCTGTGACTGACATTCATAGTATCTTTTAAAAAGATTCTCCAAAGGTAAAATAAATATTTCCTCCTGCTATATCCTTATTTTTAAGTATTGATTTTATATAGTTTGGTCATAATTAATATTTCTAATTCAAGTTTGAGCAAGCAGAAGGACACTGAGAATAAGGTGCCACTTGACAATGTAATCAATCCTGACCTCTCAGTTCCTTCTTATTGATATGGGAGCATAGGAATTTTATCTTAGCACTTGGGTGGGCAATAACTCAGGAGTTAGGGTGCCAGAAAACTCAACAGTCATGAAAAACTTCCACTGAGTCAGAGGCCTCCAGGCTCCTGGATTATAGAGTCTACAAATGAAATCCACAGACCAGAGCATAAGGTTCCAAAAATTTGATTAGATTATAAATAGAATTTAAGAAAAGGAAGAAGCTGGATATGGTAGCACATGCCTTTAATCCCAGAGGCAGAGGTAGGAGGACCACCATGAATTTGAGGCCACCTGAGACTACATAGTGAATTCTAGATCAGCCTGGGTTAGAGTGAGACCCTACATTGAAAACAAACAAACAAACAAAAAAGGGGGCAGGGTGGGTGGAGGAAAGGAGATCTCTTGCCCAGAGAAACAAGAGGGGATTTGATAAGTGTAAGGTTTGGGAGTGACTAAAACCATGGAAATCACTCTGAGGCAAAGATGAAAGCTTTTATTTGGAAAAAGCAGTAGCTGCCAGGGCTGACTATCAAGAAAGGAGCATAGCCAACTTGAGTTTTCAAGTAGTAGGCTTTATAGGGCTTTTTCAGTTGGGGGAAGGTGAGGAAGTAAAAGAGAATCTCATTTGTTAAGTTGAATAGAAAAGTTCCTTTAGGGGAGAGCATTACATTAACCATTTAAAATAGGTAGGGTGTGATACCAGACCGGTGACCAGGTGACTTATGAGATAAGGGGGCAGGAGACCATGACCTGGGGCATTGTTAGGCAAGGAAGGGACAATGACCTACTGCTTTCTTGAGGAATGTGCATAATCCACTTTCCTATGCCTCTATCACCATTCTGCTGACCTTGGTGACTTCATCTTGGGTGCCCAACCCACCTGACTAGAAGTCCATCTCAAGACTCAGGTTTGGGTTTTCTGTGTGAATTCCATGGATGGGTAGCTGGCATAGTCAGTCTAGTACCGACATCAGGTTTCTGAAGTTAGGATTTCTGATAAAGGTCAATCTTCCCAGAAATCTTAATTCTTTAGGAAGGGCCTTCTCAGAAGTGGATGAAGGAACTCCCAAGGTAGCACAGATAAGACAAGGCCAGAACCCTTCTGACATTTCTGACCTGTAGTAGAGTGTAATGGCCTAGATTTTCCCCTACAGGCCCAAGGACAAGTCCCATGGCTAGTCAAGGAGAAAGCTATTTTCACTTTTGGATCCTTCATCCCTAAACTGTCTCATTATCACACAGGTTTGTCTGTATCGCAATTAAACTGCTAATTTGTATTTTGAACATCTTTACAAAATGAATAAAATATACACAAAAACATTATGAATTATGTATCCATGGGCCTTTACTTTTATTTAAGTCTCTGACACTTGCATTTAATTCTCATAACAGCCATGTCTGCAAGTCAAACTCTTTATCTTTATCCTTCACTTGAGTGATCTGAAGGTGGAAGACTTAGAAAGCATAACTCCAGTTATCTACCAGGCAATTTCCCATCAATCAAGATGTCTGCTCCGCCCCCCACACTGCAGCCTTATGAGCGTCAGTTCCCTCTCCATATTAACATAGGCAAGAAAATCTACTAATCAACTAATTTGTTTTACTTTTGAATGCTGTTCTATGTAACTTTTACTGAAATAACCCTATAACCAAAACATATGTATTCAGTGCTGTAACCTTGAAGCATATAGTAATGATTCTACTCAGTTTGTGCTATCATGAAGTTAGACACTCTGAAAGCAAAAGGCATGATTAGACATTAGGGATATAGAGGAAGCAAAATCCTAAATATTTTTTCTTCATATTGTTGTCTGTGCCCTAACAATGGCTTACATTGATGAAATATGGAAGAAACCTAAAGCCTTACTAAAATGCTTCTCACACATTTCATTCTATTAATCTTAAATTAATTTGATTAATTTAGCCAATATTGTGTTTTCATTTTGTAATAAAGACAGAATTTCCTCACACAAATACCATACATAGTCTATTAATGTGGGCTAGAAAAAAATTACACTAGAATTTTTAACCTACCTAATGGTGTTTGACTATCACTCAGACAATGAGGAAGGAAGAAGGGAAAAGTACAAGGAAAGAAAGAACTGTTTAAAGATAGAAGATTTTGTTAATGCAGTGCAAGGTTAAGCATTTTGTGTGAATAATGACAGGGCACTCCTTGAATTTGGCTGGATGTACTTACTTTTGTTTGTGTGGACACCACTAGTTGTTGTTGTTGTTTTCTTCTTCTTTTTCTTTCTTTTCCATTTAAAAGTATCTTAAGGGGGGAAATCAAGCAAATAAAACTTGACAAAAATCTCAAAAAATGAGATTTAAAATAAAGGATACTTGGCACTATAGTGCCTTCCTTTAGGTACAAATAGATTAATACACTCTGGCTGAAACTTGAATTTTTTCCTGTTGGGCAAATTATAGCTGATGCTCTGGTGGGATCCTTATTCAAATTCCGACCTGTTCAGAACAGAACTGTACAGAGTTAAGCTAGTTTGAGAAATCAAGAGTGAGGCCCATCTGAGATTTTATGCTTATCTTTTCTTTATGTCATTCTTGTCTCCAACTTCAGCCTTTCCCCAGTGCATTTTCCTCTAGGTCGAGCACAATTCCCATTCCCTAGCCAGGCTTCTTAAGAGCTTCCTTCCTTTCCAGCTCAGGGCAGCTCCACCCCTTCTCACAACCCACAGTAAATCTGCACAATAATGAGTCCTGTAAGGAAGGAATGACATCATCAGCTAGTGGTCCCAAGCTGTTTTGCACAACATTCACCTTGCTTTGTTTGGATGACAGGGTGGAATGTGGAGGCTAATTCTCTGTGGATAGGGGCTCAGCAGAGCCTGCCACTGTTGAACAAAGTTCAGTACCCCCTTATTCAAAAAAAAAAAAAAAAAAAAAAGCAACATGCTTCCTAGCATGAAGGTAAGGAAGTCAAGCTCTGCTTTGATTTAAGCTACGCTGGTGACCCGTCCACATTTTCATTTGTTAACAGACTTCCTTGGCAGGGAACTCACTGTTCAGGGTTGCTGCAAAGAGCATCTTTGAAGCTGGCTTGGGACATTCATAGAGTCCTGAGCATTGTGACAAGGGAACTCAGCCTTTCTGCTCAATGCCACAGGTTTTATGGAGTGTGGATGGTGACAACCCTTGATAATTACCAGCTTGTTGTGACTTCCGAATCCTTGCCTGAGACTGGCCAAGAGGCACCTTGTGGTATGAGGAGTGCTGTTGTTTGTTTTCTATGGAGGAAAAAATTATTGTGTGGAAACTGTGGGGAGTTTGTATCAGAGCTGATCTTATCCTACTAGCAACAGTCCAAGTGATGTATTCTGAATGCTTTTAACAGGCAGCCTTTCTACGTGCTATGGATGTTGTTTCTAATGTATAATTTTTTGATGAGCAAAAAAACTAAACTGAGGCTAAATACTGTTTTCAGACTTTGTAGTTATAGTTATGCACATTTTCTGTCGATCTATCCCTTTGCATATATTGAAGTTTTATGCAAGTTGGCAATGATTAGAATGCATAGTGTCCAGAGAAAGCCCTTTGTTTAGAAGCATTCAGTGTGGCAGTGACCACAGAGATACTAAAGCGAACAGGTGTGGTTTGGAAATGGGATTAGAGTTTGGATTATGTTAAGCAATGTGCAGAAAGAAGTCCAATTTTAGTAATTTTAGTAATTTTTCAAAAGATATGAAGTTCTGCAGAGTGTATGGAAATAAACAGTTTGTATGTAGTGTTCACTGGAGGGCACTGTGTTTTAGGGGAAAACAATCTTAATTTGCTCAACACCAAATTTTATAGGTTATTTCAGATTCACATGACTTGTTTTAAAGAAATCTGAGCATAAGGGCAGAGTGTATGGTTTTCGTCTGTAGACCTGATGGTGTCACACAGATTGTAAATAGTGTTTTATCTCTGTGTTTAAAGTAATGAAAAGCTTTAGTTCAACTGTAATGAAAATTAGGTTCACTACACTGATCTGCCTAATTTGTAAGCCTAAACGAGCTTTCTACTGAAGAAGGGTTAGCCTGGCCTACAGCAAGACCTTATCTCAAAAAAGCTTTAATTGGTGGAACAAGAGTAGGGATACTTTCTCCTTTAAGTTAGAAGAAGCATCAATAAACAAATTTTAAAATGTCTATAACAGAGGTGATTTTGTAAACATGGAAAAAATGAAAGCATTCATAACCACAGACAAAAGTGAGAGTAACAGTGTGCTGTGAGGAAGGTAAAAATATGACCAGAGACTGTAAAGATCCCAAAACAGTGTTAAAAATCTTAATGTAGAAATTTTCAAATATTTTCAAAGCTAAAGAGAATGGTGTATTGAACCCCCATGTACCCATTGTTAAAAGTTCAGCAATGAACCAGTCTGGTTTCATTTATTCCCACTCCCTTGTCCTATTTTGACATATATCCCTGCTTTGTTCATATTCATTCATACATGTTTTAAAATGTGTTTCTGAAAGATAAAGGATTTGAAAAATTTTATCTATTATCAAACCTAAAATTTGATAAATTTTCAATAACCTAAAAATTTCAGTTCTATCATTCAAAAAAGTTTAAATAAAGAATCAGAAAGAGCTTGGCTGGTATGTTTTCTAAATTTATTTCAATCAACAAATACTGATTGGTTGATATGCTTCTACACTTATTTTAATTAATAGATACTATTCCATAGGATTTGTGTCACATAAAAGTTTGCTTATTGAAGAAATTCAGTTCTTTATCCTATATATTGCTCATAACTAAGTTTTTCTGATTCATCATTATGATGTCAGTTAACAATTTCTTGCCCTGATCTTTCCTATAACCTACTAATTAGCTACAGGAACTTGATAAGATTCAGGCTGCACCTTTTTGACTAAGAATATTTTATCAAGCTGGGTATAGTGGTGCAAACTTTTAATCCCAGCACTCTGGAGGCTAAGGTAGGAGGATCATCTGGAGTTCAAAGTCACCCTGAGACTACATGGTGAATTCCAGGTCAGCCTGGCTTAGAGTGAGACCCTACCTTGAACCGTCCCCCTAAAAAACAAAAGAATATTTCATGGGTGGAGATATGTGCATAGGTATATAGTGTCTGGTGGTTTCCTTTTTGAGAGAAATTGATGAGAATTACCTACATTCATTATTTCATCAGGGATTTCAGATTTGTAGGGTCTTATAATTGCTTGTTTATTAATAGTAGCATGCTATCATTAATTTTTTTACTTACTAACTAGACTATTTCTATGAATAAAAATAAAACCAAAAAGCTTTACATGAAAGGGGAACATTATATATTCATATCCATATATATATATATATACATATATATGTGAATGAAAGGGAGCATCTATATTATATATATAACTTTTTAAAAAAAAATGGATTCTTGTTTTGTTTCCTGTTTCCACTTTCTTGGTTTTCCTTCTTTTTCCAAGCAGAATGATATTAAGTAATTTGCTTTCATAAATTTTTTTCAATATTTTATTTTTATTTATTTATTTGAGAGAGAGAGACAGCAAGAGAAAGAGGCAGATAGAGATTTGCTTTCATAAATTTTTTTCAATATTTTATTTTTATTTATTTATTTGAGAGAGAGAGACAGCGAGAGAAAGAGGCAGATAGAGAGAGATAGAATGGTTCTGCCAGGGTCTCTAGCCACTGCAAACAAACTCCAGACATATGCGCCACCTTGCGTATCTTGCTTATGTGAGTATTGGGGAATTGTACCTGGGTCCTTAGGCTTTGCAGGCAAGTGCACTAAGCAATCTCTCCAGCCCCACTTTTCTTTTTTTAATCACTCACGCATTTGGGAAGAAACAGACTGGGCAAGAGTGGATGCAGACTGTGAGTCAGCTTTTGCAGTAATTCAGACAGAAGCTAACAGTGGCTTGGGCCAGGGGGAGAGGAATGGCAACAAGGAGAAGTAATTGAATTTTGGATATATTTTGAAGATGTTGCTGGTAAGATTTACTGAAAAAATGACTGTGGTAATGTGAAAGAAAGGGAAGACTAACCTTTGGGCCTAACATCTGGAAGGATTGATGAATTTGAATTTAATCAGGGAGGATTGTGAGCTCAGAAAACAAAATAAAGAATGAACAGTTCAGTGGGCTCAACAGCTAATTGAATGACAGTACCCATGCTACTGAATGGACTGATGGCAGCAGGAGGGAGATCTTGAGATTCTGGAGGACTGTGTGCATTGACCTCGCCTTTTCTTAATGACTGGGGTCATTTTACCATTGACACAAGGCTAGGTAAAAGCTTAGATGTTGGGTAGAAAGACAATCCAAAACAATTATAGGGTAGATCAAACCATGCATGATAAAGTTAACCTAAACAAAGTCTTGTAAATTGACCCGTTCGGGCACTATCTCTTTAAGGAACAGCATTGCTATTAAAACACAGCATTTGTTCAACAATCCCAACCTGCCCCTTCCTAGTTATGTGCCTTTGATTAAATCCAATAACTTCTATTATTTATAAATTATATAGTAATGCTTTACTCAAAGGGTTCTTTTTTTTCAATGTAGGGTCTCACTCTAGCCCAGGCTGACCTGGAATTCACTATGGAGTCTCAGGGTGGCCTCAATCTCATGGAGATCCTCCTACCTCTGCCTCCGGAGTGCTGGGATTAAAGGCGTGCACCACGCCCAGCTTCAAAGGGTTTTTAATAAACATTAAATGGAAGAATAAGATGCCACATCATGTAAGAAGCCCCTTTATAGGCTCTAGCTAGCTACCTTCCTGTGCGTCTGTTTGTAAATTATCTATCTATCTATCTATCTATCTATCATCTTTATCTTTGTTGTTGTTGTTTTGTTTTCTTGTTTTTCAAGGTAGGGTCTCATTCTAGTCCAGGCTGACCTGTAATTCACCATGTAGTCTCAGGGTGGCCTTGAACTCACAGCGATCCTCCTACCTCTGCCTCCCAAGTGCTGGGATTGAAGGTGTGCACCACCACACCCAGCCATCTTTACCTTTGTAATAATTATTTGACAATTTTATACATACATCTAAAGTAGTTTTATCATTTTCACCCCCCCCTCCATTTTTCTCTCTTGTCCCTTGCCACTGAACCACTTCCTCTTTGTAGCTAGTCTCCCTTCCATTTCCTATCTTTCTTTCTTTCTTTTTTTTTCCTCATAAGTTTAACAGAGTTGCTTGCATGAGTATAAGTGGGAGGTTATTTATTGGGGCATGGTAAACTTAAACATTGGCTACACTACTGAAGAAAATTTTGCCCCTTCTCCCAGCAACCCTTAACTGTCAATGGCTCCTCAGGGAGGGTTGGGACCTTATGAGCCCCTCCTCCATCCATGCTGAATTTGACCGCCCAATCTTGTGCAGATCTTGGGTAGGGAACCAAAGCTGCTGTGAGCTCAAGTGTGCAATGGTCATACCATATCCCAAAGACAGTATTCCACCATATTTCTCCCCTTACCCAACTATTTCATTGTTTTGCCTTCTCTTCTCTGATGTTCAATGAGCCTTGGAAAGGGTGATATAGATGTAACATTTAGGACTGAACACTCAACAGTCACTTATTATCAGCACTTTGCCCAATGCAGCAAGAAGCTTCTAAGACCTAAGCTGACAGCAGCACTAATCTATGGACATAAACACAAATATTTAGAAGGCAGCTTACTTGGCACAACGTGTCCATTTAGCCAAATAACTAGTAGCTTCCCACTAGAACCTATGCCATTACCAGCCATGGGCTTTTAACTAGTCATGAATCTCAAATCCAATTAGAAAGTAGTTGGTTATCCTCATAACAGTATTGTTACTGTTTCACCACTGAGTATATCTTGCCTGATAGGTTGGTAGTATAGCTCATGGTGGGGGGGGGGGTCCAAAGAAGAGTAAGACTTCTACAGTAGCCTGTATAACACTCTCCAGCACTATGGGAGTTAGCTAGCAGAGTCCAGCCCACTTCGTTTGAATTCTCTGTTCTTCAAAGTTTATGATGACTTTAACAATAGGGACTTGCCATCTAATTTTGGTGGGCAACAAAGAGCAGTGCCAATAACCTTTGTTGTTTGGGGCTTTAATACCCCCCCTCTACCACCAATGGTGGATTGCATTCCTGACTGGGATTTTTGTTTAATAACCTATGGCTTCCAAGAGCAGCATTATCCACCTATACAAGATACCTCGGTTCAAACTTCACATCACATGTGTTCTATTACTCCTGTCCCCTCAATGCCTCTCCCCTACTCCTTGCATGGCCCCTGTTGTAGTTACCTTCTTGTTGCTGGGACAAAACACCTGATCAAAAGCAGCTGATGGTAGGAAAGATTTTATTTTGGCTTACAGTCTCAAGGGGAATCTCCATGACAGCAGGGGAAAGCATGGCATGAGCAGAGGCTGGACATCACCTCTGCCATAGCAGATAGAAAACAGCAGCAGGACAGTGAGCCAAACTCTGGCAAGGGGGAGCTGGCTATAATACCCCAAAGCCCATCCTCAACAGCACACCTCCTCCAAGAAGTATTTACCTTCCAAATTCCCACCAGCTGGAGATCAAGCATTCAAAACTCATAAGTTTATGGGGAATATCTGATTCAAACCAGCACTGCCCCTTTCTAGTCTCACTCACTTCTACTTAAGCACACAAACCTAAAACTTTACAGGTAGTATCTGCAGGTAAGAGAAGATGAAACGCTCCAAGTAATAAAAGAAGATAGCTAATGAACTGCCTTTAAAAAATATTTCATTTTTATTTATTTGGGAGTGATAGAAAGAGGGAGGGAGGGAGAGGGGGGGCATGATAGGGTCTCCAACCACTGCAAATGAACTCCAGACTTTTGCGCCACCATGTGAATCTGGCTTACATGGTTACTGGGGAATTGAACCTGGGTCCTTAGGCTTCACAGGCAAGTGCCTTAACCACTAAACCATATCTCCAGGCTGAAATGCCTTTTTAGCTTTTTTAGAAAAATATTTTATTGTTATTTATTTATTTATTTGTGAGAGAAAGAGGGAGAGAATGAGAGAGAGAGAGAGAGAGAGAGAGAATGGGTGTGTCAGGGCCTCCAGGTGCTGCAAACGAACTACAGATCCATGCGACCTTGTATATCTGGCTTACGTGGGTCCTGGGGAATCAAACCTGGGTCCTTTGGCTTTGCAGGTAAGTGCCTTAACCACTAAGCCATCTCTCCAGCCCCATCAGAACATTTCTATGGTAATTATATAATAATGTATTTAATTTAAAAAATATATTTTATTTATTTATTTGCAAGCAGAGAGAGACAGGGAGTAGAGAGACAGGGAGTAGAGAGACAGACAGAATGGTGTCCCAGGACCTCTAACTACTGCAAACAGACTCCAGATGCATGTATCACTTTGTGTATCTGGCTTTATATGGGTACTAGGGAATCAAACCTGGGTCCTTAGGCTCTGCAGGCAAGTGCCTTAACAGCTGAGCCATCTTTCCAGCTCAAATTTTAAATAGCTTTTATGTGTATGTCAAATCATTTGTTACAGGAGGCAATGTGACACAAATTCTACTTACTTGGCTAATAGCTAACCTATTCATAAGCATGAAATTAATCAGTTTAAATAATGAAGTTGTAAAATACATTAAAAGAATAAAATATATTTAAATACATGTTGGTAGTTGTTCATAATTTATATCTCTTATAAACATATTAGTTATTGAAATACATTCTTAAACTAGAATATGGTGAGTGATTTCAATTTTAACTATAAAAATTGATATGTTTGAGCCGGGCGTGGTGGTGCACGCCTTTAATCCCAGCACTCGGGAGGCAGAGGTAGGAGGATCGCCGTGAGTTCAAGGCCACCCTGAGACTCCATAGTGAATTCCAGGTCAGCCTGGGCTAGAGTGAAACCCTACCTCGAAAAACCAAAAAAAAAAAAAAAAAAAAAAAAAAATTGATATGTTAAATGACAAAGATGAGATTGGTAAATAATTCTGGTGTGTGTATTTCCTATCTTTTAAAGTTATACATACGCAATATTAAGAAAACATATTTCATACTCATAAAATATTAACTCCTGTGGTTGCCACATTTTCACACTGATATTTATTTACATTTACTCTCTACCTAGTCCTAAATTGGAAACATGATCAAATCTTTGCCAGTTTTGATGTCAAATAAGATGTTTATGTACATCAGCCTTTGAATCAGAAAGCCTATCTTGGTCCTATCGGGTGATAGTTGTACAGTTTATTTCAAGAGTTCAAAATGAGGAAACCATTACGTTATTCTTTTTTTGACCTTCCCTTTTATATAAGTGAATTTCCTCCTTGGTGGCTATGTGGTTCGGAGGCGCTAAGGACTCGAGGGTACTGGCTGAGTGTGTGGTAGTTACATAATGCTCCTGTCTCCCCTTTTCCTCATGGGGATGAAGTAGCAGGACCTTTCTCACAGGGTTGCTATCAGTATAAAGTAGACATTAGTTACTGGAGTATAGAAAGCATAACATAAAGTCATCATTATTGCACAACCCAACCTCTAGTTAGTGTTTTTTTTTTTGTATTAAAGTATAATATATACATAGCAAGGTATTCATAACATGTGTTCAACCTATGAAATTTCATAAAGAATCCAACAAATAAATCATAAGACAGAAACCAGTACCCTTTGAGCCTGTTCATGCCTGACTGTAGTCATTGCTCCTTTCTTGGGGTAACAGGCATCCTGACTTCTGATTAGCTTTGTAGATGGCTATTTGTAGTTGATATTATTGCAGCAAAAGATAGGGATTAGTGCAACAGCATTTTCTTCTTTACCCAAGACTTTTGAAAAAATAGGTGCTAAGTAGTCATTTAACATAAAGATATATTTTGTTTTCTAGGTTGAAAAAGCTCCTTGAACAAGAAAAAGCTTACCAAGCTCGCAAAGAAAAAGAAAATGCTAAGCGGCTCAATAAATTGAGAGATGAGCTTGTTAAGCTCAAGTCCTTTGCACTCATGCTGGTGGATGAAAGACAGATGCACATTGAGCAACTGGGCCTGCAAAGCCAGAAAGTACAGGATCTCACTCAAAAACTGAGGGAAGAAGAAGAAAAGTTGAAAGCTATTACTTATAAATCCAAAGAAGACAGGCAGAAGTTGCTCAAGTTGGAGGTGGACTTTGAACACAAGGCCTCGCAGTTTTCCCAGGAGCATGAAGAGATGAATGCTAAACTGGCCAACCAAGAGTCTCACAACAGGCAACTTAGACTCAAGCTGGTGGGCTTATCTCAGAGGATTGAGGAGCTGGAGGAGACCAACAAGAACCTTCAAAAGGCAGAGGAGGAGCTTCAGGAGCTAAGGGATAAAATTGCCAAAGGGGAATGTGGGAACTCCAGCCTCATGGCAGAGGTGGAAAACCTCCGAAAGCGCCTGCTTGAAATGGAGGGTAAAGATGAGGAGATCACTAAAACAGAGTCCCAGTGCAGGGACCTGAGGAAGAAGCTACAGGAGGAGGAACACCACAGCAAAGAGCTCAAACTTGAAGTGGAGAAGTTGCAGAAGAGGATGTCTGAGCTGGAGAAACTGGAAGAGGCATTTAGCAAGAGTAAGTCAGAGTGCTCCCAGCTCCACTTAAGCCTGGAGAAAGAAAAGAACTTAACCAAAGACCTGCTAAACGAACTGGAGGTCGTTAAGAGTCGCGTTAAAGAACTCGAGTGTTCTGAAAGCAGACTGGAAAAGGCTGAATTAAGCCTCAAAGATGACCTTACAAAGTTGAAGTCGTTCACGATGATGCTGGTGGATGAAAGGAAAAACATGATGGAAAAGATAAAGCAGGAAGAGAGGAAGGTGGATGGGCTTAACAAAAACGTCAAGGTGGAGCAGGGAAAGGTTATGGATGTAACTGAAAAGCTCATTGAAGAAAGCAAGAAGCTTTTGAGGCTGAAGTCTGAGATGGAGGAGAAGGTGTCCAGCTTGACAAAGGAGAGGGATGAGTTGCTGGGCCGACTGAAGAGTGAGGAAGAGAAGTCCTGTGAACTCAGCTGCAGCGTTGACTCCCTGAAGAAGAGGCTTCATGGGGTCGAGGAGGTGGAGAGGGATATGAGAAGAGCGAGGCCACACAAAGGCCCCGAGCTGCCCTGCCCGGAGGACAACAAGACCAAGGAGCTCACCCTTGAAATTGAGAGGCTGAAGCAGCGGCTGCAGCAGCTGGAGGTGGTGGAGGGCGACCTGATGAAGACGGAGGATGAGTACGATCAGCTGGAGCGGAGGTTTAGAACCGAGCAGGACAAAGCGAACTTTCTGTCCCAGCAGCTGGAGGAGATCAAGCACCAGATGGCCAAGAGCAAAGCTCTGGAGAAGGGCGAGGCGGCGAGCCAGGAGGCCGAGCTGCGCCACCGCTGCCGGCTGGAGGAGGCCAAAAGCCGGGACCTGAAGGCTGAGGTGCAGGCGCTCAAAGAGAAGATCCACGAGCTCATGAACAAGGAGGACCAGCTCGCCCAGCTGCAGGTCGACTACTCGGTCCTCCAGCAGAGATTCGTGGAGGAGGAGAGCAAGAGCAAGAGCATGGGCCAGGAGGTGCTGAGCCTGACCCGAGAGCTGGAAGTCTCCCGACGCTACAGCCGCGCGCTGCGGCCCAGCGGCACGGGGCGCAGGATGGTGGACGCGCCGGTGACCTCCACCGGCGTGCAGACGGACACGGGCGCCGACGCCGCCGAGGACGAGACCCCCGCGGTGTTCATCCGCAAGTCCTTCCAGGAGGAGAACCACATCATGAGCAACCTCCGCCAGGTGGGGCTGAAGAAGCCAGTGGAACGGTCCTCGGTCCTGGACAGGTATCCCCCGGCAGCGAACGAGCTGGCCCTCAGGAAGTCCTGGATCCCCTGGATGAGAAAGAGGGAGACGGGGCCCGCGCCCGCGCCAGAAAGAGGCCCTCGGCCGGGCCCGGGCCCCGGGCATCCGGGCGAGCTGGTCTTGGCGCCCAAGCAGGGCCAGCCCCTGCACATCCGCGTGACCCCAGACCACGGGAACAGCACCGCCACCTTGGAGATAACCAGCCCCACATCCGAAGAGTTCTTTTCTAGCACCACCGTCATTCCTACCCTAGGCAACCAGAAACCCAGGATAACCATTATCCCGTCACCAAACGTGATGTCTCAGAAGCCAAAAAGTGCGGATCCTACTCTTGGCCCAGAAAGAGCCATGTCTCCGGTCACAATCACTACATTCTCCAGAGAGAAGACCCCCGAAGGTGGGAGAGGCGCGTTCGCAGACAGGCCTGCGTCCCCCATCCAGATCATGACGGTGTCCACGTCCGCAGCACCCACCGACATCGCGGTTTCTCCCGAATCCCAGGACGTGCCCATGGGCAGGACTGTCCTCAAAGTGACCCCCGAAAAGCAGACTGCTCCCACTCCAGTGCGAAAATACAACTCCAATACCAACATCATCACCACAGAAGACAATAAGATTCACATCCACTTAGGCTCTCAGTTTAAGCGAGCCCCCGGGCCTGGCGCTGAAGGAGTGAGCCCAGTCATCACTGTGCGGCCCGTCAGCGTGGCAGCCGAAAAGGAGGTTTCCACCGGCACGGTCCTTCGTTCCCCCAGGAACCATCTCTCTCGCGACCTGGGGCAAGCAAAGTGACGAGTACAATCACCATCACGCCGGTCACAACCTCGTCCACCCGAGGAACCCAGTCAGTGGTGAGTAGAAGACTCAGAGCACAGACCAGCCCAGGTGGGAGAAAAGATGCTGAAACTAAGACAAAACCGCGGGCCTTCCCCTCCATCCCGCAGCTTACAGATGCTTTAGGGCCGGGGCCACACTGAGAAATGAAAATCAAGTGAAAAAGGTTTCACTGAGAAGTAAAAACTAACAATTTTAATAAAAACTAGCACTTTGATAACTTGGACCAATTTTCAAGGAAACTTCCAATTAGTCAAGTAATTTATAGACCCTTCGAAATACTTGAAGGGACAATCTCTTTGAAATGGCAGTGTAAAAAATAATCCTAAAGATTAAAATTTGACTTTTACATGTAAAAAGCTTTTCAAAAATAAAGATAGGAGAAAACAGTCTGTAGAGAAAGAATTAAAACTATTCTCAGGTTAATTTCTATTTCATTCAATAGGTGATTATGTGTGGCAATAGCCATACTTTATTCAAAAAATAAGATTACAAGATTTTCATATGAAATTTTTTCTTTTTTCCTTCCCCTCTCCTTCCTCCTCTTCCCCCTCCTTCTCTTCTTCCTCTTCCTCCTCCTCCTCCTTCCTTGAGTTTTCAAGGTAGGGTTTCACTGTAGCCCAAGCAGACCTGAAATTTAGACTATGTAGTCTCAGGATGGCCTTGAACTCACCTCTGCCTCCCAAGTGCTCACATTAAAGGTGGGCACCACTTAACTGGCTTTTTTTTTTCTTTTTTGACATAGGGGGTCTCACTCTAGCCCACGCTGACCTAGAATACACTATGTAGTTTCAGGGTGACCTCAAACTCATGACAATCCTCCGACCTCTGCCTCTGGAGTGCTGGGATTAAAGGCATGCACCACCAGGTCCAGCTTCATATTGAAAATTTTTAAAGAAGTGACTTACATGTTTAAAAACCATATTTTATCTTTTTTTTTTTTTTTTTTTTTTTTTGGTTTTTCGAGGTAGGGTCTCACTCTAGCCCAGGCTGACCTGGAATTCACTATGGAGTCTCAGGGTGGCCTCGAACTCACGGCAATCCTCCTACCTCTGCCTCCCGAGTGCTGGGATTAAAGGCGTGCGCCACCACGCCCGGCTACCATATTTTATCTTTCAGAGAGCAAATGTTTTATAAATATTATGCCTTGATAGGATGATTATAAGAAAGTATGTCCCAAGTACAAAAACTAGACCTTAAAAATAAATTGTAGTTTTCAAAATGCTTCCTGTAATGGCCTTCATTCAGCAGAAACAAAATTCTCAGAGAAAAGTGTGTATTTATGTTTAAGATAACAGAGTAGAAATGATAATTCCTGAACACTGAACAAATTTTATAGTATATATTGAAATGTCTTAAGAGGAAACTTATTAAGTATAGAAACTATGGCTAATTTTCCATATCATCTATATAATTTACATTAATTCTCTGTGCATGGACTCAAGGCATATTTTTTATTAAACTTTTTTATTAGCAATTTTCATATATGTAGTACATGATATATTTTGATTATAATCCCTCTATTATCTCCTTCTGTCCCCTTCCCCCTAATCTCTTTCCACTGAACCCTCAAGGCAGATTTTACAGTATGAATTACTAGTTACTGACTAACTGTCAGTAAAGCATTGAGTTATTGGTTCTGCTGGAGCCATTTTTAAAAAGACTCCCTCTGAGGGAAAGATCATGACATCAAAATGAAAGAGAGACTGATTGAGATGGGGAGGGGATATAATGGAGAATGGAATTTCAAAGGGGAAAGTGTGTGGGGGGGGTAGCACCATGGGATATTTTTTATAATCATGGAAAATGTTAATAAAAATTAAGAAAAAAAAAAAAAAGACTCCCTCTGGGTGTGGTGGCACACACCTTTAAATCCTGGCACTCCGGAGGCAGAGGTAGAAGGATCTCCATGAGTTCGAGGCAATCCTGAGACTACATAGTAAGTTCCAGGTCAGCCTGGGCTAGTGTGAAACCCTACCTCAAAAAAAGAAAAACAAAAAAAAGACTCCCATTGGGTTGGCAAGTCACAGCCTAGATTCCCAGTGAACCACACTCTTGGGAAACTCAAAGCAAGTATCATGGGACTATATGCTGAAACCTGTCCACTGCCAGACTGAGGGGTAAGAAACTGAGTTAGAACCACAGTATTCAGTGACCTGGAAACCTGAGTGGAACCCAGATCTGGAAGGGGGACTTTCATACAGGCTCCAAGAATTGTGCAGACAATGTGAAGGATGGCATAGGGGCAGGGCCAACATTCCTTCACCAGACTCCTGAAGGACTACACAAATGTGTGATCAGTACCTGAGACCCCACTTGGACAAGCTTCTGTAAAATTGGATCTCCACAAAGAAGACCCAGAAGTGAGAGCAGGACCTCCCAGTAGTGAGACCATCCACAAGACATAGTGAAAAACCTTCCAGGGGTAACACAGGTTTTTGGGAGCCAGGAAAGGAACACAGAAGACTGGAGACTGAATTCAGTGATCAGGCCAGATACAGGATTTCCCATATCTTCACTTAGCTTTCTTTCCACATTTCTTCCTCCTTTATTGTGAACTTATCAGGCCAGCACAGTCCTGCATCTTTACCTCTTCTTTTTCCTTCCTTACTCTTTCCTTCTTCATTTTTCTCTTCCAAAAAACAGACTGACCTGGTTTTCAGGGTCTTGGTGTCTCAGCCTGCTGAGAGCTGAGACGATCAACATTTTTGATCACATTTCTTTACCACATTCTTTACAATCAACTTATTGCCAAAGCTGCCTCATTTCTTTCTCCCATTTGTCCCTACCATCTTGCCTTCTATTTGTACTTACTTATTTATCTATTTATTCCTATTTATTTCTATTTCCCTCTTTTACTTTCTTTTTTAACAGATATTTTATTTATTTATGAGAGAGAGAGAGAGAGAGAGACAACAAATGAGAGAATGGGTGTGCCAGGGCCTCCAGCCACTGCAAACAAACTCCAGATGCATGTGACCCTTGTGCGTCTGGCTTAGGTAGGTCCTGAAGAATTGAACCAGGATCCTTTGGCTTTGCGGGCAAATGCCTTAACTGTGAAACCATCTCTCCAGCCCCTCCCTCCTTCACTTTCTATCAACTCAATAGTATTATTCTGCTTTTTGTCTTTTTTCTTTCTTCTGCATACCCACAGTAACTAATGTATTCATGCCCCATTGTTTTCTAAAATGATTAGGACTTAAGGAATGGTTGTGTTGTGTTTGACTCTTATTGTAATGTCATAGTGGGTCAACCTCTCGATAGTGATTGTTGTTGAAGACAGTATTCTGCTCTCAGGGGAAGGATGGAGATTGAATCACACATCCTGAACACTGGTTTAAAAGAGGAAAATGACATCCCAACTCTATTTCAATCTAGAACCCCTTGAACATTGCAAACACTACCACTGAATGAATAAAGGTAACTTAAAAAAAATTCAACCAATAACCAAAATCCAGAGGTGAACATTCCAATATAAACATACAAGAAACACAAAGAACCAAAGCAACAAGTCTTCTCCCCAAATCACCAATCCCATAGTAATAGCCTCAAAATGAAAGTGAATTAAACAAAATTCTGAATAAAGAAACTTTTTTTTTTTAAACAATGACTGTAAAATGCAATCAAAGGGCTGGAGAGATGACTTAGTGGTTAAGGTGATTGCCTGTGAAGCCTAAGGACCCATGTTCTACTCTCCAGATCCCACATAAGCCAGATGCATAAAGGTGAGGCACGCTCAAGATCGCACATGCCCACTAGGTGGTACAAGCATCTGGAGTTCTATTTCAGTGACTGAGGCCCTGGTGTGCCCTCTCTCTCTTTCTCTCTCTCAAATTAAAAAAATAAATAAATAGAAAGAAATCAGGGAGAACCCAAGTAAACTCCTGTATGAATTACCTGAGAAAATGTACAACTGAATGAAATAAGGAAATCTATATGCAATATAAAAATGGAGTACAAGTAACATAGAAAAACTGAAGAAATACTGGTTCAAAAAAAAAAAAAAACTCAGCAGAAACCTCAGCATTAGAATGGATCACAGAGAGAACAGAATATTAAGGCTTTGAAAATGAGGTAGAGGACATGGTATGTTCAGTCAAGAAAATTAACAAATGTATAAGATTAATAAATTAATAAAAAGTGCATGAATGGACCAAGTTTGAAAAGACCAAATCTGTATATGAACGGTGGCTATAGTAGAAGAGTTTCATGCTAAATGCATAGAGAACATTTAAAATAAATTATACTAGAAAATTTCTCAAATGTAGAGAAAGAGACTCTCATCCATGTAAAGGAGGCATTTAGGACACAAATCACACAAGATCAGAAAAGAACCTCTCAAGTCATATTATTGAAACAGTAAATATACATAACAAAGAACATATATTGAAACCTGCAAGAAAGAAACAAGTCACAAATAAAAACAGGCCCTTCAGAATAACAGCTAAATTCTCAACAGAAACTTTAAAAGCAAGAAGGGCTTGGAGTGATGTATTTCAAGTTCTGAACAGCTGTCAACCCATGCTACTAAACCCAACAAAGCTATTTGCCATAATTAGAGGAGACAGAGAAGCTCCATGATAAAACCATGTTAAAGGAATGCATGACCACTAAGTCAGGCCAGCTCTAAAGAAGATATTGGAAGGAATCTTTTTGACTGAAGAGAATAATGCAAACATCTTTGAGGATACAGAGAAGAAAAACAAAACAAAACACTAAAACAGTAATTAAGAAGTCAATGATGAATAAGAAAACATCAAGCATACAAAATTAACAAAATGGCAGGAATTAATACACACATTTTAATAACTCTAAACACTAATGGTCTAAACTTCTCAATCAAAAGACAGACAAGCAAATCACATTCAAAACAGTGTCTATTTGTTGTCTCTAAGAAACACACTTCAAGCCAGGTGTGGTGATACATGCCTTTAATCCCTGCACTCTGGAAGCAGAGGTAGGAGCACTATGAGTTTGAGGCCACCCTAAGACTATGTAGTGAATTCCAGGTCAGCCTGGCCTAGAGCAAGACTCTACCTTGAAAACCAAACAACGAATAAAAAATAAAATAAAAAGAAAGGAAGAAAGAAACACACTTTACCATCAAAGAAAGATGTTACCTGAGGATAAAAGAACTAATATCTGATATAATAGACTTCAAACCAAAACTAGTTAAAAGAGATTTACAAAAAAGATTAATGTATGCTGAATAAGACTTATAGATTAATTCTAGCACAAAGCAATGGGTGACTTCAGTGTTGCACTCTTAAGATCATTCTGGCAAAAAGTAAGCAGAGAAACATTTCATTCAAATACACATTTCTCTCAGAAGCCAATGGAACTTTTTCTAAAATAGATCATATAGTGGGAGACAAAGTAAATCTTAACAAAAATGGAAAAAGTGAAAGAATTCTTTGTGTTCTATGCGTTAGAATAGAGGACCCAGATATAAACTCACACAGCTACAGGAACCTGATTTTTGACAAAGATGCCAAAAATATACATTGGAGGAGAGAGAACCTCTTCAACAAATGGTGCTGGGAAAACTGGATATTCACATGTAGAAGACTGAAACTAGATCTCCATACCTCATCCTGCACAAAAATCCAATCCAAATGGATCAAAGGCTTTAATGTCAGACCTGAAGCTCAACTCTGAAACTGTTAGAAGGAAAAGTAGGGAAAGCACTTCAAGAGATTGGCATAGGCAAAGACTTTCTACACAGGATTCTAGTTGCTCAGAAAATAATGGCAACAATTGACAAAAGGTATCTCATGAAATTTAAAAGCTTCTGTGCAGCAAAGGAAGCAGTTCACTAAGTGAAGAGGCAGTCTACAGAATGGAAGAAATCTTTCCAAGGTGTACATCTGATAGTATCAATATCTAGACTATACAAATAACCTAAAAAAGTAAACAAAAATTCATACAACCTACTAAGGTAATGAAATGAACAGACTGTTCTCTCAAGGTGAAATACAAATGACCAATAAACATGAAAGAAATTCAACTTCATTAGCCATCAGAGAAATGCAAACCAAAACTTCATTGAGATTCCATCTTATGCCAGACATAATTTAGGCTGTGGAAGGCAAAGAAGACTCTAGAAGTCCCTGACTGAGTCAGAGTCAGAGTCAGAACTAAAGCTGCTTAGTAGTTATGAGGTAGCGTGCACAAAAAAGTCACCAGAGGCAGTGTCACAGGTCACAAGGCAAGGAAAGGAGTGCATTGACAAGCTTTGGCCATGTGAAGCGACATGCCTGGCAGGCTTGGAAGATAGAGAGTGATCCTATTGTTCTGTGGCAGTTGGAAATGGGAAGAAAAGGCAGATGCAGAAAATGGAGACACAAATGGGGATTGGATATTGAAGGCAGGCACATGGGTTATGATTCTGACATGCAATTTCATTGAGTAGGTAAAGGGAGCTATTGAACCTGAAAAAAAAAAACTACATTATTTTTGCTTTGGAATGGTTTATCTAGAAAATAATATAAAGGATAAATTAGAAGGGACACAGTATAAAGACGGATGGTATCCCAATTTTCCAGGCCAGAGATAGAATAGGCTTAAAGTATGATAGTGAAAATGAGGACAGATATATGTTGAAAATTGATAGCCAGGTTTGGTAGTACATGCCTATCATTCTAGTACTCAGAAAACACACAAGAAGATTGTTGGTTTCTGGCCAGCCTGCTGAAATAGTAAGACATTGTCTAAAAAGGAAAAGAAAATAGGAAAGAAAAAATAATTGAAAAGGTTTCATGGCAAATTGAGTGTAGAAGGTGGTTCTGCAGTTCGTGGTTTGGTTGTGTGTGTGGATAGGATAGGAAATACAAGGAGACTGATGTAATCTGATACTTGAGGTATGTGATTTTTGACATTCCCAGGGGATGCTGTGCATCTCCAATGAGTGGCTGGAACTCAGATGTACATTTCAGGAGAGCGCTGAAGGCTAGAGGTTCTAGGGCTTGGGCACATGGGAAAATAAGAGGATTCTCAGGATGACTGTGATTTTTTAAAATTTTTATTTATTTGAGAGAGAGAAGCAGATATATATCTATATATATATGTGTGTATATATATCTATATCTATCTATCTATCTATCTATCTATCTATCTATCTATCTATATATAGAGAGAGAGAGAGAGAAAGAGAGAGAGAGAGGTGTGTGGGGGGAATAGGCACACCAGGGCCATCAGCCCCTGCAAATGAACTTCAGAAGCATGCACCACCTTGTGTATCTGGCTTACGTGGGTCCTGGGGAATCGAACTTAGATCCTTTGGCTTTGCAGGAAAGTGCCTTAACCATTAAGCCATCTCTCCAGCCCAACTGAAAATTTTAAAAAGTGCTGAGACAAGGGCATGGTGACATATCTAGAAGGCAGGAAAGATAAAACAAGGAGGCATTGAGATAGGAAAGGAGCCATCAGAGCCAGGAAATGAGTTGGTAACACTCACACAAGAAACCAAATCAGGAGGATGCTTAGGGACTTTTTTAAGGAGGGTGTGCTCAGGGGTGAAATAAAAGAGGGAGAGGAGTCTGAGTTCATTAGCAGGTGAAAAGAGCTGCTTTATCTGAAATGAAAGATAGAAGAAGTGCTCAGTTTATCCCTGTTGGGGGGGGGGCATGTCTGCATTTCCTCTATGAAATAGGCACTAAGATCATCTTTCCCTGGGGGTAGGGGTCTAAGCTCAGCGTAGAAGTTTCAAGAAAGGGAAAAGAGGAAGTAAAACATATTCTTAGGGTCACCTGTAGGTGTTCCTTTGTGGCAGGAGTCATGCTAATGTTCATATTGATGGACGTGCAGGGGAAACTCACCAATAATCTCCCCTTGTCTGTGTTTTCTCTTCCAGTCAGGACAAGATGGGTCATCCCAGCGGCCTACACCCACCCGCATTCCTGTGTCAAAAGGTATGAAAGCAGGAAAGCCAGTAGTGGCAGCCCCAGGAGCAGGAACTGTGAGCAAATTCGAGCCTCGAGCTGAGACTCAGTCTATGAAAATAGAACTGAAGAAGCCTGCAGCAAGCAGCACTGCCTCTCTTGGAGGGGGAAGGGCTGAGGGCACTGGCTGAGGGGTATGTTGTGCCCATGCTACTGCTGCCATGGAAACAAACCTTTCTGATTGTGCCAATCCATTACATGTATTAAGTTCTTGTTCATAAAATAACCCACTAATAGCCATGTGTTTCCCTTTGTGTCAGTTTGTTCTAATGCTGGGGAGCAGAGTGATTAGCAAATTTGCTGTTGGCTGTGTGGTTTCCTGAGGATGCTGGGCCTCCGTTTTGCCCCATCAATTTAGCCCATCAGTTACAAAACCCTTAACATCTTCATGGCTCCCCAAATTTCCAAAGTAAGCCAGGTTTAATAGACTGTTCTAGAGTAATTTTATTTTTTCCTAAAGTTCTATTATGAAGCAAGTACATTGTGTAACAGTTGTTATTTGCAACTATCAAATCTTGATTGTGGGGATATAAGAAAAATCTCATAGCTATTGGGCATGGATCTCTAAAATTTAGGAAAAACAAAAGCCCCTAATATGACTTAAGAAGCACACTGAACATGAAATAAAATGGACATGAACTATGGAATAAAAAAAAAGCAGAGTTGGACTCATTTGTGTGTGGGTTGTATGAATTGTAGATGTTTTGGCCACCTCCAAAACATTCTTAGCATTTTATGGGCAATAATTTTAGAAGCATTAATAGCAGACTCATGCTTTATTCAAGTGTGCAATTGATTTAAATTGTAGAGCAGTTGAATAGAGCTGCCAAATGACCCTTTATAACTCAAAGAAACAGTGATGTATAGAAAAAGCAGAAAGCAAATTTAGATTCATAAATGCCAAGAGAAAAAAACGATATCAATCACATTTGCCTCAGTTAAACCTGGACTTTATTTGCAAATATAGAAGAGTTCATGATTTGAAGTGTGTATGTATGTGCATGCATGTTTGTGGTGTGGATAAGAGCATTATTATTCCTATCAGTTTTACTCATGTTTAAGTATTTTTCTCTTAATTTTAAGCATGTTTTAATAAGCATGGATAGAATCTGAACAAAAGAATTCCAAGTAAAAGTGGACTGTGTGATTCAGTCACATAACCACAAATGAGCTCAAGGCTGGCTAGCCTGTAGCTTAGCATACCCATGTCTTTCATAGGGCATGTCTTTGCCAAACTTTTTGAGCCAAGTAGGTGATATTTACAAAACACACTATCTATAGAGTTGGTGATTTTTATTTTTTCATTTCTGAATTGTTGCAGTTAAAAAGTACATGGAGTGCTTATATAGCACCTGCTCTTGATGTTGGGGAAAAGGCAAATTGGAAAAAACAAAAAAGATGTATGATTAGTTTGGTGCCCACAAACCAACATGTTTCCTGATATAAAGTTCCTCTCTGCATTCTATTCCATGCTTGATTTCCTATGCCTTGCAGAACTTGGCTGTGAATTGGACATGGTGGTGCCTCCAGTTTACTCATTTCAGCATTCTGTCACCTGTTATCAGCATCTGTAGTAAAACCTTAGTAACCATGTTCACATGTTGATTGAAAGGTCAAAGACAAGAAAGAGCACAAAGAGTCCATCTGTTTCAGAACTGCAATCTTGGGCACTTTGAAATATGACAATTTACCTCTTATAATACTGACTTATTTTTAAAAAAATATTTTTATTTATGAGGGAAAAGAAAAGGGACGGGCATTCTATTGCCTCTTGCCACTGCAAACCAACTCCAGAAGCATGTGCCACATTGACCATCTGGCTTTACTGGGTACTTCAAGTCCAGGCCTGAGGGATTTGCACGCAACCACCTTTAACCACGTAGCCATCTCCCCAGCCCCTGACTTATTATTTTTTAATATGAAACATTGCCCCTTTCATCAGGTGGATATTCAACCTTTTCAAAAACAAGGACACCTGTTATTTTTACTAATCCCTACCTAACATATGTGAAGTATTAAGTGTTAAGGCTCTGGGACACACTGCATTTAAGCAATGGTGTGACAAAAGAACTAAACACTGTATTCCTTTAGACTTACGTTTTGCACATGCATGCACGTGAGCATGTATGTGTGTTTGTGTGTGTGTTGTACAAGGTGTGCATGCTTATGTGTGGATAGATCAGGTGTCATCTTCATTCACTCTCTACATTATTTATTAAGACACAGTCTTAATTTAACTAATTAACTAAACCCAGAGCTCACCAATTCAGCTAGTCTGGCTAGTTAGCCTGCCCCTGAGATCTGCCTGTCTCTGTCTCCCACACACTGGGATTATAGGTGCATACTACCTTACATTTATGTGGGTGCTGGGGATCTAAACTCATCCTCACACTTGTATGACAAGGACTTTATTCACTGAGCCACACAGCCCTTCAAGTGACTTCTTTCATAATATTTTGTCACTTGCTGATGTTCTTGCTTTTACCTGCATACAACATGGTGATGTTGTACCCTCATGAAAGTCCACATCATTGCTGTGAGAGTGCTCAGAAAGGCTTAACAGTAGATGTGCAGGGTGTTTGTGCACCTAGGTCTGTCCCAGAGACATGAGCAAGTACAGCACTTGGTAGAACAATACATAACCACTTTTCAGAAATCATAGAAAGTGACCCCATGGCAGTTTCTCCTCTTAATTCTAGAAACCAATTCTCCATTTGTTGAATAGCATTGCTTTCAACTACACATTAGAAATGATATCTACTGGGGGTAGGAAGTGGAGGATTAAATACTTCTATTTGCAAATATAATGCTTTAAAGATGCTATTTAGTGCTCTTTGATAGGAGTGATTGGAATTAAAAGTTTAGAATCTTCTGTCTGTCCTGAAGCACATTGTATGATGTTAAAAGAAAATAGATCTCACCACAGCTGATGTGTATAGCTGCTACTCAGGTCCTGCCATGAAAAACTCCAAGGGGTAGGCAGTTGGGTGAACATGTGTGTCGTATCTATGGACATCACCTTCTAGGGAGGAGTATACTGGTACAATCCACATAGCTAGAGAGGATACCCTGTCCTAGCCCACCTGTAAATAACTTGAATATGTTTACTATTTTTAAACTTTATTTATTACTTATTTGTAGGCACAGAGAGAGTTGGGGAGGGGGGAGAAGAGGACAGAGAAAAAAGAGTATGGGTGTGCCAGAGCCTCTTACCACTGCAAACAAACTTCAGATGCATCTACTACTTTGTGCATCTGGCTTCACATGGGTCCTGGGGATGTGAACCTGGGCCATCAGGCTTTGCAAGGAAGTGGCTTCAACCACTGAGCAAACTCTCCAGCCCCTATGTTGACTATGTTTGAACACCATGACAGTGACCACACATTCATGGTCCCAGAAATGTTCTGTTGAGTTTATCACTTCTTAACAATGTATGCCTCATATCTAAGTCATCTGCTTAAATAGGGTTATTCAGTTTCTCTTGAAATCTATCTATCTATCTATCTATCTATCTATCTATCTATCTATCATTTATTTTTGTTGTTTTTTCAGGATATGATCTCCCTCTAGTCCAGGCTGACCTGGAATTAACTATTTAGTCTCAGCTGGCATCAAACTCACAGTGGTCCTCCTACCTCAGCCTTCCAAGTGCTGGGATTAAAAACTGGAATGATACAGAAACACATGTAGCAATTTAAAATATAAAAAGACTTGAATCTTTCACACTCTCATAGATTCAGAATACTGGGAAAAGAACAAGCCTTTCCTGATTGGAAAAATTAGAGGAATGAAGATAAGAAGAGCACATGTGGACTGGGGAGGCTGCTTAGTTGTAGATACTTTCTCGACATATGCAAGGCCCTGAGGTTGATCCCTAATAAATCAAAGAAAACAAAAAGAGGCTGATGAGGAGAAAGGGGGAGAGGGAAAGAAAGGGAACACGTGAAATAATGAGATGAGCATATAGAGGAATTTAAAATTTCCCCAATTTTAATATTTCTCTTCTAACTCCTCCTTCATGGGTCTTGTTGTAAATTACTGCTTTGGTCTCTATACTTCAACTTGTCCCTGCCTTTCTCTCACAGAACCCAGTTACACAAGTGCTCTACCACTGATCTACATCCCAGAATGAGACTCATTTTTTCACTTGTTCCACACAGGATAAAATACACCTTGGCATCTTCCAATTTAGCAAAATTTGTCCTTCACTTATGAGTCTTCTATACCTTCCCATCTTCTTCCATGCCCAGCTATAAACAGAAAAATTAATACCTTCCTCCACATCTACAATTTTTCATTATCCTTTAATAACTATTTTTCTTCAGGAAATTTATTCACATTGTTAAAATATCCATTTCTATTAGAAGACAATAAAAAATGCTCATTCCCTACAAGTCCCTGCGACTCAAAAGTACTTCCTCACTCTTCCCTCTCACCCAATAGTCTTTCATCTCTCTACCCTATGCCCCCAAAGTCCTTCCCCACTCCTCCCTCTCCCCCAAAAGTCCTTCCTCATCCTTCCCTCACCCAATAGTCCTTCCTCACTCTTCCTTCTCCCCCAAAGTCATTCCACACTCTTCCCTCTCCCCCAAAGTCCTTCCTCACTCTTCCCCCTCCCCCAAAGTCATTCCACACTCTTCCCTCTCCCCCAAAGTCCTTCCACACTCTTCCCCCTCCCCCAAAGTCATTCCACACTCTTCCCTCTCCCCCAAAGTCCTTCCTCACTCTTCCCTCTCCCCCAAAGTCCTTCCTCACTCTTCCCCCTCCCCCAAAGTCCTTCCACACTCTTCCCTCTCCCCCAAAGTCCTTCCTCACTCTTCCCCCTCCCCCAAAGTCATTCCACACTCTTCCCTCTCCCCCAAAGTCCTTCCACACTCTTCCCTCTCCCCCAAAGTCCTTCCTCACTCTTCCCCCTCCCCCAAAGTCCTTCCACACTCTTCCCCTCCCCCAAAGTCCTTCCTCACTCTTCCCCCTCCCCCAAAGTCCTTCCACACTCTTCCCTCTCCCCCAAAGTCCTTCCTCACTCTTCCCCCTCCCCCAAAGTCATTCCACACTCTTCCCTCTCCCCCAAAGTCCTTCCACACTCTTCCCTCTCCCCCAAAGTCCTTCCTCACTCTTCCCCTCCCCCAAAGTCCTTCCACACTCTTCCCTCTCCCCCAAAGTCCTTCCACACTCTTCCCCCTCATCCAATAGTTCTTCCACACTCTTCCTTCTCCCTCAAAGTCCGTCCTCACTCTTCCTCCTCCCCCAAAGTCCTTCCGAACTCTTTCCTCTCCCCCAAAAGTCCTTCTGTACTCTTTCCTCTGCCCCCAAAGTCCTTCCTCACTCTCCCCTCTCACCCAATAGTCCTTCCTCACTCTCCCCTCTCACCCAATAGTCCTTCCTCACTCTCCCCTCTCACCCAATAGTCCTTCCTCACTCTCCCCTCTCACCCAATAGTCCTTCCTCACTCTCCCCTCTCACCCAATAGTCCTTCCTCACTCTTCCCTCTGCCCCCAAAGACCTTCCTCACTCTTCCCTCTCCCCAAAAGTCCCTCTTCACTCTTCCCTCTCCCCAAAAGTCCTTCCTCACTCTTCCCTCTCCCTCAAAGTCCTTCCTCACTCTACCCTCTCCCTCAAAGTCCTTCCTCACTCTACCCTCTTCCCCCAAAGTCCTTTCTCACTCTTCCCTCTCACCCAGTAGTTTTTCCTAACTCTTGTCTCTGACCCAGTAGTTCTTCCCAACTCTTTTCTCTCACCCAGTATTCCTTCCTTACTCTTTTCTTTCATCCAAAAGTCCTTCTTCACTCTTCCCTCTCCCCCAAAAGTCCTTCCTCACTCTTCCCTCTGCCCCCAAAGTCCTTCCTCACTCATTCCTCTCACCCAGTAGTCCTTCCTCACTCTTCCCTCTTTCCCAATAGTCCTTCCTCACTCTTCCCTCTCCTTCCTTGAGAAGATGATGTTAGCTACCTTCCTGCTCCTGCCATGCTTCTTCTGCTATAATAGGCTCTTCCATCCAGTAGTATAAGCCAAACTGTACTTCCTTTTCCTGAGTTGCTTTTTTTCTTAGAAACTAGAAAGTAACTGATACATTATGCCCTATCGTTTTTAGATATAACATTTATATATTTAAGTTTTTATAAAATATATAGACTGTTAATTTTAATATTGTTCCTTGATCTGCCAAGTAGTATACTCTGAGGATGTTTTCTGCCACTTTTCCTCCTGTTGTAATCTTTCATCTGTTTGGTTTCGTCAGTATCAAACTCTTATTTTTTTTTCCAAATAGTTTATTTGATCTGCCAAACACCTATTGGTAATTTTTCCCACAATTAAACACAGCAGTTTCATATTTTTCTCTTGGAGGCCTTCCTACTATAGCCCTTTGCTTGCCTCAGGCTGGACTGCTTGTCCTGAAGGCATGCTGCCCAGCTGTTGTCCGTTTTTCTGGGTCAGTCCACTTTCTTTGAGTCCTTGCCTTACACCTCTTTCATCTACATAACTGTGTACCTGTTACCTATGTACTGTTCTCTGTAAACCCCTCCAGAAACATCCCTGCATCAGAGGCATGCATTCTGGATCTAGGCAGGGGAGAGGAGGTAAGCATCTCCCTGTCCCATGTGTACACTTTGCACTCATCTCATTCCCTTTGTGCTTTCCATTATTGTGCCTACATCCAGGCCTTATTAGGCCAACTTTTTCTGAAAATCACCTGCTAGTCTTCAGTGACAAGAGCAAGGCTTTGCTTTTCTCCATCTATGATCCAGGCATCTGTGGATCTCCTTTGACATGGGTTCTGGGGGTCCAAACTGAGGTCTTCATGCTGGGAGGAAAATGCTTTACCAGCTGAAACATCTCCCCAGCCCCATAATTTGAGACTCACTGTGGCTGGACTTTCTAACTTTCTAATCTTATTACCTTTCCTTTGTTTTGAGCCATCTTACACCCTAGGTTCATGGGCCTGCTCAGTTTGCTTCTCCTCTCTGCAGTGCCTTCCTTTCTTCTTTCTGGCAGTCATGTACCTCCCCATTTAAAGTTTCTTATAAAGATTATCCTCTAGAAAGATAAATTATCATTTTAGGGTCTATCTTAAGGGTTCAACACCTTGTCCATTGCTGTCAAAAGCTGCCACTGATGCCAACTTCTCTATAGAAGCAAATGTAGCAGAGGAAGGTTGATAAGAACTGGGACAAGTAAGGGGTTCATGATTCCTTCTTTTGTCTGCAGTACAAGCCTGTACGAATGTCACCACAGGAACACATCATAGACCATTGGGTAGAGATGGTGGAATTAAAGAAAATACAGATACACTTCCTGGGCACTGCAAACATCCATGAGGGATCACCAATGGCTCTCTACCACCTCACCCCCTCTGACTTAACTGAGGAACACAGAGGGCACTTTGTGAAAGAGGTACCTCAGAGGTTGGTCATGTGCTTCAGATTCATGAAGGACACTCCAAAATAGTACAAAGAGGGTTTTATTTTAATAGAACAAATACTACCACCACCAAGCAGGATTTACATGAACCCCTGCCCCATTCCCCAGTGCTAGGGATTGAATCCAGGGCCTCACACATGCTAGGCAAGCAGTTTACCACTGAACTGCATACCAGCCCTACCAAATAGAATATAGACGTAGGATAAATATTATCACAACTATCCAGAAAGAGATTGTTGCTGAACAATGGACAAGATACTGAGAAAGTTGAAAACAAGGAGACTAGAGTAATGCTTTCTCCTGATACCAAAACATCATGGAAAATCACCTTACCCTGGCTTATGGTTTAGAAGTTACCTACAGTCTTTGTGATTTTGCATCTTTCCTGAATCATAATAGGATATATTTCCCTATCATGTAGCAAGCACCTTATAAGATTCCTTTTTCTCCTAACAACTAATTATTATTTACTTATCTTGTGCTACTGTTACATGTGGTAGACAGAACTTCACATCACAGAGGTTGCTGGGGCTCACCAGACCTTACATATCAAGAGGACCATTACCTCTATAATTAAAGAAGAAGGGCTGGAGAGCTGGCTTAACGGTTAAGGCATTTGCCTGCAAAGTCAAAAGACCCAGGTTCGATTCCCCAGAACCCACATTAGCCAGCTGCACAAGGGGACGCATGTGTCTGGAGTTTGCTTGCAGTGGCTGGAGGCCCTGGCATGCCCATTGTCTCTCTCTCTCCCTCTTTCTCTGTCAAAGAGAGAAAGAAAGAAAGAAAACTTTTTTAAAAAAGAAGAAAAACAGCAAAATTCTCTTCCCCAAATAAAAATTACAAAAGAAAAAGTCTAAGGTTTAGAGATGTCATATCATCGTATTAAAGGCGAAGCCATGATTTTTATTTTTATTTTTTTTTATGAGTGGGCAAGAGGGAGTGAAAGAGAGAGTGAGACAGCAAGCGAGAAAGACAGAATTGGTGCACCACGGCCTCTAGCCACTGAGTCGAACTCCAGATATGTGTGCCACATTGTGCACATGCGTGACCTTGTATGCACGTGTCATGTTGTGTGTCTGGCTTACGTGTGTTCTGGGGAGTTGAACCTGGATCCCCAGGCTTCGCAGGCAAGCATCTTCTCTCCAGCCCAAAACCATGATTTTTTTTAAAAAAAATTCTTGGGCTGGAGACACTGCTCAGCAATTAAGGTGCTTGTTTGCAAGGCCTAACCACCTGAGTTCAATTCCTCAGTACCTACATAATGCCAGATGCATGAAGTGGCACATGCATCTAGAATTCATTTGCAGTGGCTAGAGGCCCTGGCAAGCCCATTCTCCCTCTCTCCCTCCCTCTCTCTCTCTCCTTGCAAGTAAATAAATAAAAATATTTTTAAAAATAAATTCTAAATGTAAAGATAGGTTTAAACATTTAGCCTCTGCACTTGAAAGTATAGAAAAGTATGTGGTTCAAACTTTGTTTTTACCATCTTATAGTTTTTCTTTGTAATTAATGTTATATATGAATCATTTCAAATTTGCTTGTTCTGGAAATGACATTCTATGTGAGATTTAAGGATTAACTTGCCTGAAAAAGAAGTCATTAGTCATAACTATAATTATTGATAACTCCTGTAGCCTGGGGAGGTAATGGGACAATTTAGGCTGGTGGTGGAGGGGGAAATGTTTTAGAAGGAAACAAGTAAACTATTCAGTGATTGAGAAACCCCAGAGAGTTAGATCATCTGGTTCAAACATTCTGGGGCAAACGACAAAACTGATTATTGGAAGTATTTTTTAATTAGCTGAGCTGACTCCAAAAGAAGGAATATAAATCCAAGTCAACAGATGAAGTTATTGAACTTCCTATTTAAAACAGATGTTTTATCAGAATGTCTGAATGTGATAATAATAGGATTGAATCCTGAAGCACTTTGTGAAAATAATAAAATTAAATAATACCTAGCTACTCCTTTGTCTAGATTGTATACAGAATGTAGGATTTTTTAAATTATTAATTAATTAATTTGAGAGACAGAGTAGGCAGAGAGAGAAAGAAAGAGAATGGGTGTGCTAGGGCCTCTAGCCCCTGCAAATGAACTCCAGATGCATGTACCACCTTGTGCACCTGGTTTTACATGGGTACTGGGGAATCAAACCTAGGTCCTTTGGTTTTGCTGGCAAGCACCTTAACTGCTAAGCCATCTCTCCAGCTCAAGATGTAGGAGGGCAGCAAGTCAAACTGAGGTTTGGTGGCACAACCCTAAACTGGTATGAGGTCTTCCAGGCAGGGCCCCTGGTAGGCTGGGAGACATGGGATACCAGAAGCAGGCTGTAGTGTTCAACTTGGGACACTGCCCAAAACAGATTGTTTCCTTTAACTCAGTACACAATTGCCAGTTTGCGTAGATGAGCAGCCCTCCCTTGCAGACATTGTCAGGCTCTAAGTTGAGTTTCCACTGTGTTTTGTCTTTCGTGTGTCAACTTAGTTTAGCTAGTAAGCTAATACCATCTGGTTGACTGGAACAGACCTTTAAAATTCAGAGTCCAAGTGTTCCTTCCCTTGTAGATAGTTTAGGCACAGTAAAAACATGTGCATTGCTTACCGAGGAAGTAGAGCTTTCCCACTCCATAGCCAAGGAGCTCTCCTGGGAAGAAACAGAAATCCAGTTTGCTGTGAAGTTGTCCCATTCTAGTTCTCAAGAGGCATGTTCCCCCAACTATGTCCCCAAATCCTGTCTCACATACATATCTTCGGAACTCAAGTGATCTGGCTGGCTAACCAGTTTTGTGTAGTACCCACAGAGGATGGGTACTTAGGTCAGAAATAAAGTATAATTAGGAACTGATAAGATGTTGAATAAAGTATAATTAGTAATTGATAAGATGCTGATCTTATCAATAGCCAGCATAATCAAAGAATGGATAATAGGCCACATCATTTCACAACAACACCATGATAACAGATCATGTATTTAATGTTGCCCAAAGTTTCTTAAAGAGAAAACATCAAGATCCCACACAAGAGAAATATATTGAAGAGAATACCTTTTGATAAGTCTATGTCATAAGTATGTAAAAATCAAATGCCTCCCCATACACACACCACATGATGTTTAAAATCTAAGGAAGTTTTCCTTCCAAGTAGGAAAAATTATGTTGATAAATGTCTGAGAATCAGAAACTCAAATTTAAGTGTTTGTGTTACTTTGTCTGCTGACGGAAGTTGTACTTATGACCTTTAAGCACTTGTTGCCTACTAAATAGTGTGTTAATTACTAATGCCATAAAGATGTATTATAGGAAAAACAGTTGGAGAATTGTACCTAATTTTATGGCAGTCTCTTTAGAGGCTGCATATGACCTATACTTGGGGCTTGTTTTGGGGTGTGATGAAGAAAGAGTATAAGTAGGGAGAAAATTTGCTAAGTTTGTATCTTCAACAATATTTTGTGTGTAATGAGCAATTTCAAAACTTAATGGTGTAAAATATTTATTTCTCACAATTTTGTGTATTGAGTAAATGATTCTTATTTAAGTTCAACTGAGATTTGGGGAAGTAGATCATAAGCAACTATACAGTTAATAAATCTGTTTAATAAGATTCAATTAATGAAGTCTATGATATAGACCTTGTTTCACTATTTCTAGAAATGAGATGACATGTATACAAAATAGTCCTTGATCTGAATTGTTTTCTTTTAAATAAATTTTATGTACATAGATATTAAATACTATCTTTTATTATCAAAGTGGAATTTATATGCAACAACCTGTCAAGTATTTCAGAGACATTTTATTATAAAGATACATATTTACACATATACATGTGGATGACTTGTTTGTTAATATTTAAAATATCCTATTTTTATTTATTTGACAGAGAGAGAGCAAGAAAGAGGCAGATAGAGAGAAAGAGAGAATGGGCACACCAGGGCCTCCAGCTATTGCAAACAAACTCCAGATGCATTCGTCACAATATGCATCTGGCTTATGAGGGTTCTGGAGAATTGAACTTGAATTCTTAGGCTGCACAGGCAAGAGCCTTATTGGCTAAACCATCTCTCTGGCACCTGTTTGTAAATTTAAACATAAGAATGAAATTAAATGAGCCAAGACACTGTTTCTTTTTTTGTGAACTCTTTGCCAGTCTTTCACCAAATCTTAATCTAAATAGCTACTGTTAAGATACAGAATGAAAATGTAAAGACTAACAGAAGGCAACGCTAGGAAGGCAGCTACTATACCACCAATGCCACAACACTAGGAATTTGGAGGCTTGCACATTCAGGAGGAAGGTATAGCAAGCAGTAGCAGAAAATGTTAACCCTACAAGAGTCCTTGCAGATGATTTCTAGTTCCCTCAGTTTTGCTGAAGGAAACAAGGGAACATTCTGAATTACATCTGCCCTAAGAACAATTCAGTTATTTTTTTTTTTAATTTGTTTTCTATGCTGTTGAGGCAGGGTCTTACTCTAGCATGATGATGCAGAACTTCATCTGTAGCCCATGCTGGCCTCATGAAGATGTTCCTATCTTGCCCACTGAGTCCTGGGATTCTAGATACAAGCAACCATGTCAGGCTCCTATGCTTTCATAAGGAAGGAAATAGAAAGATACTTTAGTTCTCTAAGGGGGATTTGAGATCTAGGTCTTTTCATATTTTTTTTGGTTTATTTTTATTTATTTATTTTAGAGTGACAGAGAGAGAGAGAGATAATGGGCACACCAGGGCCTCCAGCCACTGCAAACGAACTCCAGATGCATGCCCCACCTTATGCATCTGGCTTACGTAGGTACTGGGGAATTGAGCCTCAAACTGCCGTCTTTAGGCTTCACAGGCAAGCCCTAACCGCTAAGCCATCTCTCCAGCCCATCTTTTCATACTTCTGTTTTTGTTTTTCTAATATTTACTTATGAGAGAGAGATTAGGTGTGCCAGGGCCTCTAGCCACTGCAAGCAAACTCCAGAAACATGAGCTACCTTGTATCTGGCTTATGTGGGGAATTGAACCTGGGTCCGTAGGCTTCACATGTGAGCACCTTGACTGCTAGGCCATCTCTCCAGCCCTTTTCATGCTTTTTAAATAGTTAGGGAGAAATAGCATTCTAATCTTAAATTCTTATTTTTAACTATATAATATTTTAATGAGTGTTTTTGCCTTTTTGTTGTTGCCTTTGGCCTGGACTGATAACATTTTGGGGTACATAAAGAAGTTGATGCTAGGGCTGGAGAGATGGCTTAGCAGTTAAGGCCCTTGCCTTCAAAACCAAAGAACCCAGGTTCAATTTCCCAGGACCCAAGTAAGCCAGATGCACAAGGTGGTGCATGCATCTGGAGTTCATTTGCAGTGGCTGAAGGCTCTGGCGCACCCATTCTCTCTCTATCTGCCCCTTTCTCTCTCTCTCTCTCTCAAGTAAATAAATAAAAATTTTTTTAAAAAGTTGAAGGTAGAATAGTTTGTCAATGTGTCAAAACATGATAACGATTTTAAATGTTTCTGTTATAAAGAAAACTTGTATGACTATCTTGAAAGCTGTACAAAGTCTTCGCTGCAGAATATTCTTAAGTATATCAGATATTTACACAGTTCATTTAACTTTGCTTTCTTTCCTTTGTTTCAACACAAATTCAAGCCAAAACGCTGAGGAAAGAAATGGAAACATTGCCACCTGGTGGCCACAATGAAATGAGATTTTTTTTTTTTTTTTTTTTTCCATAGAGGATCACCCGTGGTGTAGTCAGCCTGGACCCATATGATTTGCTTGCTTAAATAATGACCTAAGTAAAAATAAAATTTAAATAGCATGTACTTAAAATTAAAGTGAAGGGCTGGAGAGATGGCTCAGCAGTTAAGGTGTTTGCCTGCAAAGCCTAAAGACCCAGGTTTGATTCCCCAGTACCCACGTAAAGCCAGATGCAAAAAGTGGCACATGCATCTAGAGTTCATTTGCAGGGGCTAGAGGCCCTGGCCCATACTCCTCTCTCTCTCTCTCTCTCTCTCTCTCTCTCTCTCTTGCTCGCTCGCTCGCTTGCTTTCTGTATCCCTCTGCTTGCAAATAAATAAATAAAATACATTTTAAAAATTAAAGTGAAAATAATGGGTGGAAATCCTAGTTTGTCAATTTTGGGGGTTAATGCTGAGAAAAGAACCTGGGACCATTTATTTGCTCAGCAAGTACTTACTACTGAGCACCACCGCAGCCCTTCTTCAGGCCATTCATGAACCTTGTTTTAAGTTTATGCACTTACAACGTTGCTGTAGGTTGGCAGGGAGGTGAAAAGTTTAGGTGGAGCAGTTACTTGAGCTCATTCTTTTTTCTTTTGTCGTGGATAATCACAGTGACATGAAACTGGCTCATTTTCTCCCCACAGTGTAGCTCCCTACCAAGCACAGGGTGCAGCCTCCACTCCATAAACACTTCTCTATGATTGAACACAAAATGTGATGGCACAAGTTCATGAGGTCATAAAAGTTAACATAAAAATAACCAGCCAAAAAATAAAAATGAAAAAATTAAAAATAAAAATAAAAATAAAAAAAGCCGGGCATGGTGGCTCACGCCTTTAATCCCACCACTTGGGAGGCGGAGGTAGGAAGATCGCCGTGAGTTCAAGGCCACCCTGAGACGACAGAGTGAATTCCAGGCCAGCCTGGACTAGTGTGAGACCCTACCTCGAAAAACCAAAATAAATACATAAATAAATAAATAAATAAATAACCAGCCAAGCCAGGCGTGATGGCACATGCCTTTAATCCCAGCACTTGGGAGGCAGAGGTAGGTGGATCACTGTGAGTTCGAGGCCACCCTGAGATTCCCAGGTCAGCCTGGGCTAGAGTGAGACCCTACCTTGAAAAAAAAAAAAAAAAAACCAGCCAGCCTGGCATGGTGGTGCACACCTTTAATCCCAGCACTCTGGAGACAGAGCTAGGAGGATTGCCGTGAGTTCAAGGCCACCCTGAGACTAATTCCAGGGCAGCCTAGGCTAGAGCAAAACCCTACCTTGAAAAACAACAAAAAAATAAATAAATAAACCTAATCAAACAAATATGAGTGCTAAATGTTCATGACATGGTTGGAGTGTCTTAATTACTATCTCAGTTTCTTATAAAAATGAATTCAGATGTCATGCAAACAACAACAGAGGCCAAAGGTAGTCATGTATGTTCATTGGGTTCTTTGGGATACATAATAATTATGTCCTTATGGAAACAACGATCCACATAAATAAAAATATCTTAAAATGATGTGAATATTGTTCAGAACAGAAAGAGTTTGGCTAGAAGAACAGAGTTGTTATACAGTGCTACTTTCCAATTATGAGGTTTGTACACAGTAGTTTTTTGTGCTAAGGTATTTTTTGAGTAATATGAATATGTTAACATATCAGAAGTGGGTCCTACAGGGCTTTAGGAATTTGGGGAGCAAAGCTCATCTGTAAATACAAAAAACATTCCTCAAGAATAAATAGCAAAGTATTCAGGCGGTGTTCCTGAATCATGTACCTGTCTGTTCATTTTGTTGTCTAACATTACAGTGTTTCAGTGATATGATGTGGTGTGGATTCTCACATAAACTACTGATTTGAGTTTAATTGAAAACACTGTGCCTTTCTTCTCTTTATAGAAAGCATCATCATTCACCAGTTGCGTATGAACTCCAGATGAGATTATCAAGCACCTACAGGGTGTATTGACTTCCTGAGTATCTGTTGATGGACAGTGTCTCTGCAGCTCTCCTCCATCACTAAGGCCCTCCATGCTACTGATTACACCTGGAAACATCTTACTACTTCCAGTGGCTTTTTTTTTTTTTAAGGATATAATGTAAAAGCTGAAAGCAGCCTTGCTGTTAATATGAAAAGATGTAGCGAGAGCAATTGAATCTTTGTGCCTAAAGACATTTTTCTGCCTTTTGCAAAGCTTTCAGATCCATGAGTACATGCTATATAATTTATTTTATAATACATTTTGCAATGTGATTTTTCCCTAAATTGTTTCGTTTCTTGTAGTCTGTGGCACATATATCTGCAGAATATACTGTCAGCCCTCAAAGTACTGGTATTATTGTTTTAAAAATGTTACCTATAGTTATTTCCTTTTTGTCAATTTGTTCTTTTTAAAGAAAAGAAAGTTTCCCAGGTATGTTTAAGAGGTAGAGCCCAGGAACACTGGCATCCAGGAAAAGTTTTTTTTACTGCTGTACAATTCTAATCATGGTTCAACACTAACAATTCTCACTGACTTAGGAGTTTAAGTACTTAAAACCAATTTTGAAAGTTTCTCTTTCTGGTGTTCTATAAGGGAAACTGGACCAGCTTTGACTAGCAATTAATTATATTTCTGACTGCATCATTTCCTTATCCCATCCCCAGCGAAAGCTTGTGGTGAAAACTGACCTACATATCAACATCTTGTTAAAAAAAAAATAGGGAGACCCAAAGAGAGGTAATTATTTTCCTCTGATTTTGATATTATATAACCACATGTAAGTAGGAGAATATATTTTTTAAGGATAAAAAGCACAACATTTTAAATGTCAATGTCAAGGCTGCTGTTAAAGTTAAGATTATGTGAAAATGTGCATATAAAGTATACTTGAAACTCTAATAGTTAATTTTTTACACTGCAGATTTAAAAAAATAATTTGTTAATGAGGACATATTTTCAATGTTATCAGTTTTGAAATGCGGGTGCCATTTATCATGTTACTATGAGGAAAAAGAGAATGTTTCTCATTGTCACAGACTAAGTAAAAGCCACCCATGTGATACTGCTGGCCCATCTCTCCAGGCCCAGGCTGTAGCCAGGTGACTAAGCTACAGAGGGGAGTCCACGGAGTTGCTGGAATAGAAAAATCAATGCTAAGTTTTCTCCCACATGTAACTTTGGAAGATTTCAAAGTATGTCCTGTGGAGTTGGCAAATCATATTCAACATAAGTAGCATTTTAATTTTGCTTGTTTTAAGTACAAGAAATGCTGCACTAGGCTTGCCCTCATGTGGATGATAGTGGAAGTTTCACATAAACTCTTGGTTTTGGTTGCTGACTCAGAAAAATTAGAGTGTGGCAGTGTGCAGATTTTTGTAAATTTGTTATTGCTGCATTTTGTTTTCTGAAAATGTTAAACTGTAATAACATTTTCAAAATTAGAAAACTATTATTTAGTATTTTTATATTAACAGGGAAGTGAAATGTTTAGGTGGAACTATTATCTAAGGCTGTCACTTTCTTTAAAGTAAAACATCACTAGTAATTTATGTATATTTGGATGTGAAGGGTTTTTTTTCCTTCTAAATTTGTAATGGCTTTTGGTGTTTGCAAAGACAGTGAAGATGGTGGTGCAGCTGGTTGTCTGGATAGATGTTGAGCTTTTTTTCTACCTAAGATATAAGTCTTCTACTTAAACCTGAATAGAATCTGAGTGACAGGTGAGTAAAATGAGCATACTAATTTTGAAATAAAACAAGAGAACATTAACACACAAGATCACAATCACATCTTAACATCCATGTCCACCTGTAAAAACTACCTTCACTTGAAATGCTGCACAGTATCCTGGATCAAATCACATCATTTCTAAATCTTTTATGGTAATGACTCTCCACCAATCTGAGCAAGAACCATATTTGAATGGAATCATTGTAAATATTTTCTGAAATGTAGTCAATGTTTCCAGTTTAAAGCATAAAAACTGAGGTAGCCTATTACTTTACACTTTTGTTCAAGACAGAGTCTTACTATGTAACCCACGTTGCCCTCATACTTACTATGTAGCTGAGGCTGGCTTCAGACTCATGATCCTCCTACCTCAGTGTCCTGGGTGCTAGGATTTCAAGCATGTATCATGATGCTTGCTATGCCTTCTCTGTGATAGCAGTGTTTTTTGGTTTGCTTTTGATTTTGAGGATATTGTCTTTGGATTTTTTTCCCAAAATATCTCAGAAAGCATGAGAGTTTGATGACAATGGGTGACAATATATGCACCAAATGTCAGGTGCCTGGAATGTATATCAAATATGAAGAATTCATTGTGTTTTAGGACAACCATTAGAAAAATCATGATGTGGAATATCTAGCCTAAGCATTAACAGAGACACAAACATTACTGAAATAATTCATGGCTTGTAAAACTCAGTGGCAAAGCAAGAGTGAATGGTACATCAGGAACGCATTTTTTCACCCAATTAGTTATATTTCCTATAAATAAATAAATGGAAAAAGTAGAGGGTGTTTTAAAAAGTAGGGTATGTTCATGAACTGTGTGAGCAACAAAACTAAAAATAGGAAGTCTAAAATGGAACTAAAAAAAACAAAAAAACAAAAAAACAAAAAAAGCCCATGGGCTGGGGAGATGGCTCAGAAGTTAAAGACACTTGCAAACCTCTGGCCTGGAATTCAATTCCTCAGTACCCCTGTAAAGCCAAATGCACAACATGACACATGTTGTGTATCTAGCTTGTTTGTAGGAGCAAGAGGCCCTGGCATACTCATCCTCTTTCTTTCCCTCTCTCTTTCTCAAAAATAAGTAAGCAAATAATGTTTATGGTGTGACAGTTATTTTCAGGAATTATTTTTAAAATGTTATTTAGAGATTATTTTTCTTTGCCATTCACAGATTTTGTGCTTCATCAGTGCAAAGTTTCATTTTTGACCTGAATCTTGTTTTTGAAACATAAAGCATTAGCTTTTCCAGTATAGGAAACTTATAATGTGGACAGACAGTTGTAGTCTTAGAATTCTTGCAGGTTTAATGGATTTTCAATAGCAAAAGTATATTTTGGAAAACTTTTGAAAATATATTCTATTTTCACAGCATTCTTAATTTTTAATTCCTTTAAATTTTATTAAGTACATGAATTTATTATTTTACCCTGAAGCTAAGCGAATTTTTGTAACTACTACTTTTTATATGAATGTTATATCTTTTCAGTTCTTCAAAGGCGGTTTAAAATTCTCATTTAAGATGTTCTCTATGTTACTTTCAAAGTCAACTATATTTATGGAAATTTTACCAGTGTGAAAAAGAACAATGAAATGTTAAAGCATTGTGTTATATTTTTTGTGTTGGAACACAATATTCATAAAATTAAAATCATTTACAATAAGTATGCAACCTTCTTTTATTTAATAGTTTTTAAGTTCCTCATTTCATATTTCCTTAAGAATATGGTGTGTTTCACTGTGGATATACAGTCATGGTACCCTGGGACTACCAAAATGAAGGATGTGTCTCCTTTCAGTGTTACCTTAGTTTGATTTTTTCCTGTTTTTGTTTTTTTGAGGTAGGGTCTCACTCTACCTCAGCCTGATCTAGAATTCACTGTGTAGTCTCAGTGTGGCCTTGAACTTATGGCGACCCTCCTACCTTTGCCTCCCAAGAGTTGATTTTCTTTTTAATGTAAAACTGTTTATTTCACTTCAAAAAGATCTCAGCATTCTAAACATATAAAAATAACAGAATGTGGGTTTTCTTTGTTGTTTTTTGTTTTTCGAGGTAGGGTCTCACTCTGGCCCAGGCTGACCTGGAATTCACTATGCAGTCTCAGGGTGGCCTCAAACTCATGCTGATCCTCCTACCTCTGCCTTCGTGGTGCTGGGATTAAAGGTGTGCGCCACCACGCTCGGCTTAACAGAATGTTTTTTTTTTAAATTTTTATTTGCAAGAGAGAGAGTGAAAGAGAGAGAGAGAGAGAGAGAGAGAGAGAGAGAGAGAACGCACATGGGAGCACTAGGACCTTTTGTAAACAAACTCCAGACTTATGAATCACTTTGTGTGTCTGCCTTTCTGTGGGTACTGGGGAATCTAACCTCGGCCAGCAGGCTTTGCAAGCAGACACCTTTAATGGCTCAGCCCCTTTCCTTGGCTCTTACTTATTGGCAATAGGCCACATTACACTAAAGTCTTTTATTATTTTAATTTTAATTAATTTATTTATTACACACACACAGGGAGAGAGGGGGAATGAGAATGTGTGCACCAGGGCCTCTAGCCACTGTAAATGAATTCCAGATGCATGTGCAACCTTGTGTATCTGGCTTATGTGGGTACTAGGGAATCAAACCCGGGTCCTTAAGCTTCACAGGCAAGTGCCTTAACCACTAAGCCACCTCTCCAGCCCACTAAAGTCTTTTAAAAAGGTTACTACCATCTATTTTTTTGTTTGTTTCTATTTTTGTTTTTCAAGGTAGGGTTTCACTGTAGCCCTGGTTGACCTGGAATTCACTATATAGTCTCAGGGTGGCCTTGAACTCATGGCAATTCCCTTACCTCAGCCTCCCAAGTGCTGGGATTAAAGGCATGAGCCACCATGCCCAGCTTAGTTTTGAAGTGAATACTTAGTATCTCAAGGCACATAGGAAAAGTGTTGGATGCTGAGCTGTTCCCTCTCAGTACTTTCCTTGGGCAACTCTCACTGACTGAGTGCTCCAGACATAGTAAGTGACCCACAGGGAATGTGCTATGATCCAGTACCTAGATCCCTTCAAGATTATGTTTTTTTGCATTCTACCTTTTATTGACTGGTGTGTTAGTTTTCTGCTTTTGTAATAAAATGCCTGATAAGTCAATGTAACAAAGGAGAGATTCAGTCAGGTTCACAGTTTCTGAGGTGCTTGGTCCTGCTGCACCCTGAGCATCATGGTGTGAGGCCTAGTCAATTCATGGTAGCCAGGAAGCAAGGACAGAAACAGGAAGGGAATACAGTCTTCAAGCTCATGGTCCAAATGATACAACTTCCTCTGTAGGCCCCACTTCTACTGCCTCCCAATAGTATCATGGGCTGAGGAGCAAGCTTTCACAAATAGGACTCTAGGGGACATTACAGATTTAAGCTATAGCAACTATTTTGGTATTGGTATACTAATATATCTGCCCAGTTTATACACTTCCTAAAAGGAAGACTTGCAAATTCCTCACAGTGAATACAACAAACTTGGTATAGAACTCCAGGGATGCTACAATCGGTGTATTTAACACAAGATAATGGATACATCATTTATGTGGGTATTGAGCCTAGGACCTTGCAAATTAGATGTTTGCTTTACCACTACGCTATACCCAACCTCTGGATAAACATTTTCAAGAGGCAATTCCTATAGGGAAAGACCTTTCCCATCTTTCCTTCAGGTGCCCTATCTTCTTTCACCCGGTGTTCACAGATCTCCATGACTAAGGCAGCGTTGTTTTCGGGGGTGGGGGTGGGTGGGGAGAGTGATGGGGAGGCTTTGGGCTTGTCTCTGTGCATTTGTTAATTCAAGTGGCATGTGTATTGTAGGCAGCTAATTATGAACTTCTAAGCCCCACAAATGCTCTTTGGGGAGTGCCAATTCATTAAGGCACGGTGCCACATCTTCACGGAATTGCGCTGGCTGCCCATTCTTCCTTTGTCTACTCTGCTTTAGCAAGACAAGCCTGCTCATTCATCATCACTTCACAGAGGAGACAAGCACTGGATTCCACAAGGCGTGTTGGTGCCATCAACAAGCTACGTAAGTTGACAAACTGAGTATCTTACAAAGTTCAGAGCACTGGCGATGTGTTTCTACAGTAACACAATCTGTTAAAATCTTGCTTGAGAAGAACATAATTACCAAGTGTAATAGACTGGAAGAATATTCATAATGCATTTTTTATTCTATGGTTATGAATGGAGAACCATAGTACCAATTTGAACTTAATACTCTTATCTTCACAGTTTAGTTTTTGACATCACAGGGGGATAGAGTGTGGAACCTCTGTAGAGCAGTTACAACTTCTAGTACTCTCGTTTGTTGTTGTTGTTGTTGTTGTTTTGTGTTTTTGAAGTAGGGTCTCACTCTATCCCAGGCTGACCTGGAATTCACTATGTAGTCTCTGGGTGGCCTTGAACTCACGGCGATCCATCTGCCTCTGCCTCTGCCTCTCAAGTGCTGGGATTAAAGGCATGCGCCACCATGCTCAGCTTTAGTACACTCATTTTATAGAGAAAAGACTTCAGTGTGTTTCAATTATTTGTTGGCAAGTGTCTTCTCCAACTAAAATGTGTCAGGTCAGTTCAAAACTTATTGAGTATTTTATGTCCTAGGCATTTTGCCAAGTGTTGGACCTTTAGAAATGAATAAAAAGTCTGGCCTTGAACTTATTTCTAGAAGGAAAGACAGATGTAGATATTTTTCAATACTATAATGATAAGTGCAAGGGTGTAGATATGCATAAATTGCCTTGAGCTCGAACAGAAGTTTGTAGCTCTATTCCAGGAGTCAAAGAAATATTCCTTAAATTTGCTACAGACCTGAATCTGGAAGACTGCATAAGAATCAGCTTAGTAGGCAGTTTCAGCAGAGGGAAAGTCTTTAGTCGGACAGAAGTAGATTGCTGAGTGACTGAGTGAGGAAAGCAATGACTGAGTTTCAATCACGCTGCTCAGAAGACTCATGACAACAAGGATGACAAGGCATTTGCTGGATTCCTGTTTTGCTTTGCAGCATGCTAGTCTTTGTTGCTAAATTTAATTCTATTGACTGAAAAAAAAACTTTTCACTTCTGAAAGTGAAGTACAATCTACTTACACATTTAAGATAATTTTTGTGAAGGGTATTCTTGAACAATATGTTAGAGTTATTTTAAAGCAACAAGTAACTTCATAGGTAGCAGCAACTCAGTATTTCAAAACACAAACAGTGATGAAACTCAACCTCTTTCTCTAGGACTTCTAAAAATATTTACTCAGAAAAACAGAAAATGTAAGCTTGAGTCTAAAAATGGTCTACACTAAGATTTAGAAGGAATATATTTAAAAGATCGAATTTTCTGTACTTCTTGATGATTTTCATGGAGTAAGTTAAGCCGTTTATTTTTCCAAACCACTTTTTATAATAATTGATTTCTCTGTTATAACAGATGGCAGCTGGCTGTCAACCTAGATATGGCAACATAATTGAAGATAAGCCTTTATCTATAATTGATGACATCTATTGAAGAAACATGTGCTGTGGCGATGCAATCAGCTGACAGGTTGTAATCAATGGAAAGCATGGAGGCTGAGGTCTTACTAGAATCATGCTTTCATTGGAAAGAAGTATGGGGTAATGAGAAATGAAACCTTATTTCCCTCCCAACACAAAGTTCTTAGACTGTTTACTAAGGAATTTTGGTATCAGTGCTTTCTCATTTAATGACACTAACCATCAACATATCTTGTTTGACTAGTAATTGACTGGTTATTCAAGAATGTATAGTCTTTCATCATAATGTCAGTGACTTCAGACCAATCAAACAATCTCTCAATGTGTGAACAAAAGATTTCTTAAATGTGTAACTTTAAGAGTTTAATAAATGTGCTACATAAAAATCAGGATTGCATGTAGCCCACTTGGCATTGAACACAGTATGTAGCCAAGGATAACCTCAAACTCCTCCCAAGTGCTGGTATTATAAGTGTGCACCACTATACTCAGCTAAAGAAAAGTTTATTTTTTAAAAAATTCATTTGCACATATGAGTGTATGCATGAGTCAGAGTCTTTTACTGCTGCAAACAAATGCCTGTCAGTTTTTACATGGGTGTCTGAGGAACTGAAACTGGGCTGGCAGGTATTGCAAGCAAGTATTGTTAATCACTCAACCATCTCTCCAGCCCTGGAAAAGGTTAATTTTTTAAAGAAAATTTTCAAAACTAGTTTAGATGAATCTATGGTACAATAAATACAGTAAATTAACTTTATTAGGCAAAGTCTTCATCACTCCTAAAAGTCCTCTGAGATAATTAAAAATATTATTTAGTGCTATCAAAGTTCTCTAAACTGCCATGGTTAAGCAAATTAGGGGAGGGGCAAAATGCTACTGAACACAATTCAAACCCTTTTCAGCCACTAAGAAAGTTCTCTGGATCTCATGCACATTTCTCAACCCTTTCCAACTTTCCTAAATAGTGTTAAGCTACAGATGTGAATGATATGGTTTGGAAGCTGCTTGAAGCTAGAGGATTAAAACAGCACCAAACATTATAGGAGCCTAACATTTAAATCTCAGTAGAACTTTTGTCCAAACAGTAATGACACAATGTTAGTTTAAAAAAAAATATTTAGTTTATTTATTTGAGAGAGAGAGAAAGAAGGGGAGAGAGAGCGAGAGAGAATGAATAAGCGTGCCAGGAATTCCAGCTCGGCAAATGAACTTCAGGTGCATGTGTCACCATGTACATCTGGCTTATGTGAGTTTCTGGGGAATCAAACATGGGTCCTTAGGTTTGCAGGCAAGTGCCTTAACCACTAAGCCATCTCTCCATCACGACAATGTTAGTTCTCTATTGGAAAAAAAAAATTGTAAATTATGAGAACCAAGCATTCTTTAGTTTCCCCTTCTGAAATGTATCTTCCAAAAGGCAAAACTGAGGACAAATCCTTTAAAAAGATTAAGTCTGGGTATTGAAGGGGTAATAATTTTCCCTGAAAACCAGAGGGAACTAAAGAATTAATAACTATCCCCAAGGCTAGAAAGCCATAAAAGAAACAACAGAGAAGTTCAGTCCAGCTCCCCTGATTGATGTAGTCCCGTTAGCTCAGATGGCCTTGAAGGACCAGAAATCATCTGGATATGCTCCCTTAGACAATCCTGGCTGAAGAAGCCTATTCTGAACAAGAACACAAACAGCTACAAACTCCTTATCTACTGCACCTGGTACAGTCTGTTTTTGTTAGGTTCCTCCTTATAAACTTGCACCCTAGCCTGATGCAGTGACGTAGTGCTTCAGTCTTCATCTGGAGGAAAGGCTGCTGCCCCTCCATGTTTCTCTCAATAAACAGTCTGTCTGTAGAGATCAAGTCTGGTATTCTCTTTTGCTTTTCTCTTACATTTTCCTTACAGATATTTGGTGACCAATAGGTGTGATGTTTTCTATAGTCTGGAATACAAGAAACTAGTTTTAGAAAATTTACAAATAACCTATGCTTATGAGAAAATGTGGAAAATATAGACAGCACAAAGGAACAGAAAAAAAAAAAAAACTCTGCCTCTACTCAATACAGGTTAGCTAACATACTTCTAATTCTCTACTATTGTAGTTTCTACTATTTTATCTTGAAGTTAGTCTTTTTTTTTTTTTTTTTTTTTTTTGGTTTTTTAGAGGTAGGGTCTCACTCTAGCTCAGGCTGACCTGGCATTCACTATGTAGTCTCAAGGTGGCCTCGAACTCATGGTGATCTGCCTCCTGAGTGCTGGGATTAAATGCATGCGCCATCATGCCCGGCTAAGTTATTTATTATTATTATTATTTTGAGACATGCTGTCCCTATGTACTAAAAACATAAAGGCCTAGAATTTGCGATTATCCTGCCTCTCCCTCTCAAGTGCTGATGTCACAGAACAATTTTTTAATTTTCTTGGCCGTTTTAAAGAACGTAGTTTCTCATTTTGTACAATGTCATATTGTCAATTGTTTTTAAAAAGCACCACCAATTATTACAAGAAACAATCCTAGATCAATGTGAGGACAATGGCAGACAGAAAAGAGGCAAGTGACATGAAGATCATTAATGGAGGAAAACCACGTAATAATTGCGGAGGCCAGAAAGAGGGATACGCCGGGTCACGTGATTGACGTTAACCTTAGATGAAAGGTCACATGTCATAATCTCCTTAAAAGTCTGTATCTGCACCTTGTGAGGGATACAAACGAAAAAGTCAAGTAAATGCTGGCAATACGGCCGCGCTCAGGATCCTTTCAGACGCTACAATTCCCTCAGGGAAGGCGCCCGCGCAAAGGCCGAGAGCGCTTGGGCGTCGTCACCGCGCATCTCCACGACGACCAGGGCCAATAGAAAAGTCAGCGCGGCGAAGACGGGCCCACCGCGCAAGCGCCGCGACCTGCTGGGCCCGCGCATGCGCAGCGGGCCGCTCGCCAGGGCCGAGCCCCTCATTTTGTCGTCCCAGGGCCGATGGTCGGGGTGCGCGCGCGCCTCTTTCGGGCCCCTTCTCGCCTCCTCCCCTCCCCTCCCCCTACCCCTCTGCCTCCTCCCTCTTTCTTCTCCCTCCTTCACTCCCTCCCTCGGGCGTCTCCGGCCTCCCGCTTCCGGTCCGTAGCCGTCTGCGGAAGGTCCCGCCTCTTCCGCCCCTCGGCGGCGGCGGTGGGGGCGGGGCGGGGCGGCGGCGGCGGGAGCGGCGCCTGCGCGGGTCCTGTCACGGTGAGCCGGCGGGTCCCCTGGGCGCTCCGCCTGGACGTGGCCGAGCGCCGCCCGGGGCTCGATGGCGATGAACTATAACGCGAAGGATGAGGTGGACGGCGGGCCCCCGTGCGCCCCCGGGGGCACCGCCAAGACCCGGAGGCCGGACAACACGGCCTTCAAACAGCAACGGCTGCCCGCCTGGCAGCCAATCCTCACGGCCGGCACGGTGCTGCCCACCTTCTTCATCATCGGCCTCATCTTCATCCCCATTGGCATCGGCATCTTCGTCACGTCCAACAACATCCGCGAGATCGAGGTGAGCGCCAGGCCGGCGGCGGGCCGCGCCCTCCCTGCTGCTTTTCCTCACTCCGCGCCGTTCGGTTCTGGGGTGCAGCTCACCTCCAGCTCCCTCTTGCCGAGTTTTACGTGTGGGGAACGCAGCATGGAAGGGGCGTTGTGAGGTTCTTCCCCGAGGGCTGGCCGTGAGCTGCTGGAGGAGGGAGAAGTCGAGTGTGGTGGTCACTCGAGGGATTGGCCGGCTCCGAGGGGTGCCACCTGCGCCGGGATTATCCCAAGACAGAACAGCATCTTGGCCCCTGTTGAGCTCAGACTCAGTCACAGAGGTTGATTCTTAACTAAGAAATTTAGCTGTATGTTACCAGGGTACATGTTTCCATGTATGATTGGAGCGTGCACAGTGCCTTTGATTTAGAGGTAATTGGATGTTTTTAGTTACTGGCCACCATACAAGTGAAAGATAACGTGACACTTTCCTTCGGAATTTGCTTTTAGGCCTTGTTTACTGATATTAAGCCTTACATTCACCTTACTCCCCCCCCCCCCCGTGATTTTAAAACTTTACATATTGATGACCCCACACAAGGTTTAGTAAGTTGGGCAGTATCTATTAAACATTTTTGTTGAGATTTTATTGAATAATTTTATTTGTAGAAGACATGATTGAAACACTTACATTGGGGAAGCATTTTGATTACTGTCAGAGCAGCAATCACAATATTTCTACCCATCTGTGGAGGGGAAGACAGTTGATAGACTGTAAACACTGAGTACATCTGTTTGAAAAGGGGAAGACGTGATAGCATACAATCTTGATTTCTTATGTTCTATCATAGGGATGTATTTGTGCACACTTAACATACTGTATGTATGTGACTTAAGGGGACTTTCAGAGTTTTATTTTTTAAAATTTTTTGTTTATTTTTATTTAAGAGCGACAGAGAGAGAGAGAGAGAGAGAGAATGGGCACACCAGGGCTTCCAGCCACTGCAAACGAACTCCAGATTTGTGCGCCCCGTTGTGGATCTGGCTAACGTGGGTCCTGGGGAATCGAGCCTCGAACCGGGGTCCTTAGGCTTCACAGGCAAGCGCTTAACCGCTAAGCCATCCCTCCAGCACCAGAGTTTTATTTTTAACCACAAGTTCTAGTTAAAATTACAGTATGGGCTGGAGAGATGGCTTAGTGGTTAAGGCGTTTGCCTGCAAGGCCAAAGGATCCCGGGTCCCACGTAAGCCAGATGCACAAGAGGACACATGCGTCTGGAGTTGTTTGCAGTGGCTGGAGGCCCTGATGCACCCATTCTTTCTCTCTCTCTCTCTCTCTCATAAATAAATAACTAAAATATGTTTTAAAAAATTACAGTACAATCACTAAAACAAGACTTATATTTTTAAGTTGCACAGTGATTCAGTGTTAGTAAAGTATATGTAGCACGATCAGTTTTGAAATGTTTTATAAAGAATTATTTTCTAATTATTAACCAAAGCAACTGTCATCACATGTTTTTTCTATATGCATTAAAAATTTATTTGAGAGAGAGAGAGAGGAAGGAGCAGAGAGAAGGACAGAATGGGTGTCCCAGGGTCTCCAGCCACTGCAAACGAACTCCCGATGCATGCACCCCCTTGTGCATCTGGCTTATGTGGGTAACGGGGAATTGAACCGGGGTCCTTAGGCTTCACAGGCAAACGCCTTAACTACTAAACCATTTCCCCAGCCCTTTTATGTACATTTTTGTTTATGATTTTTAGTCTCCCTAGTAGTCCTGCAAATATAGTCTAAAATGCTCCAAACTGCAAACTTTTGATTTTAAAGTATTTTGGATTTCAGACTTTCAAATTAAACATGTTAAACTGTTGAAGTCTACATGGCTTTTCCAAAATGTGAAACCTGAAATCTGAAACCCTTCTGTTTTCACCCATTTTGTATGAGGGATAGTTGGTCTTGTTCTGTCAGATACACTGGGATCATTCATTATATCAGGCCATGAGCATTCAAAGACATAGCATAGTGCTGTCTTGGGAATTAGGAACAGTATAGTGCTGTCTTGTAGGATGTGAGAATTAGAAGCAGTATAGGTATGAATTAAGGTGGTCCTTTAGCAGGAGATGAGAAGTGAGTTGGAGAGATTGAGATTTTTACAGTAAATTACTTGAGTATTATGTCTTCATCTCTGGTTTTAAAAAAATATTTCCAATCCTCCTACCTCTGCCTCCCAAGTGCTGGGATTAAAGGTGTGTGCTACCATGTCTGGCCCCTTTGTTTCCATTTTAAAGCTTCAGTAGTACATTGATTCTTACTAAAATGATAATAGACAAAGCAGAAGAAAATAATTTAGCATTAGAAATATAAATCATCTAGGTGGGAGAGATGGTCTAGTGGTTAAGGCACTTGCTTGCAAAGCCAAAGGACCTAGGTTCAGTTCCAGGATCAAAGTAAGCTAGATGCACAAGTCCATTTGTCTGGAGTTCGTTTGCAGTGGCTGGAGGCTCTGGTGTGCCCATCCTTCCTAGCTGCGCCTCCCCCCTCCCAAGTAAATAAAAAAAAAATTAAGTCATCTTGGGCTGGAGAGATGGCTTAGCGGTTAAGCGCTTGCCTGTGAAGCCTAAGGACCCAGGTTCGAGGCTCGATTCCCCAGGACCCATGTTAGCCAGATGCACAAGGGGGCGCACACATCTGGAGTTCGTTTGCAGTGGCTGGGAGCCCTGGCGTGCCCATTCTCTCTTTCGCTCTCTGCCTCTTTCTCTCTCTGTCTCTCTCTCTCTGTCGCTCTCAAATAAATAAAAATAAACAACAAAAAAAAGAATTTAAAAAAAAGTTAAAAAAATTAAGTCATCTTAAGTTTATTATACTAAAATAAAAGCAATAATAATTTGGAATTTAGTATAAATATTTACTAAGTTATCAAAACTTCTGATAATATTTACTCTTGCACAAAAATGTTTAACTGCTTATAAAACTTTGGGTTTTCTTTTTTTTTTTTTCTGTTTTTTTGAGGTAGGGGCTCACTCTGGCTCAGGCTGACCTGGAATTAACTATGTAGTCTCAGGGTGGCCTTGAACTCACAAAGATCCTCCTACCTCTGCCTCCTGAGTGATGGGATTAAAGGCATGCGCCACCACGCCCGGCTTTGGGTTTTCATTTTTAATTTATTTGTGTGTGTGTGTGTGTGTGTGTGTTTGTGTGTTTCAGAGCCTCTTTGTCACTGTAAATTCCAGATGCTTGTACTGTTCTTTGCATCTATGTGTAACTTTTGGAGTTGAACCTGAGACAGCTGACCTTGCAAGAAAATGCCTTCGACTGCTGAGCCATCTTCCCTGCCCTCAAACTTGAGTTTCACAATAATGCTTGTTGCAGTTTTGTCTGGTCAGAAGAGCACCAAAGCTAAAAGTCCTGTGTTAGAGTGAGAACCTCAAATCTCACTCTAGTGTATGATCAGAGTCATGCTTTTGAGTTCGGTTCTTTACTTGAGAAATCAGAGATTGAGACTAGACTCCTTAGGATGCTGTGTACTTCAGAAATTCTGTGAAGTGCAGTTTAGATGTGGTTTATAACATTTAGAACTGGAGAAAATGAAAATTTAAAATCATTAGTAATTTTATACCAACAGTGACACAGTTGGGCTGAGAGCATAAAGTTGGTGTTAAATATGTAGAGAAATTGCTGTGAATTTGGTCTGGTGCTAACAAAATCTAGAGAGCTTTCCCAAAACTCACTTTGGTTTGTGTTTGTTCTGTGCTATTTTGGGCTGCAAGCACGTGCTGCCCTGCTGAGCTCTGTCCCTCACTCCTTGTACTCTGGGAGCCCTGATTTAGGTGAAAATACAGTAAGAGTTATTAAAAGGAAATAGGAAATGAGAAATTTGTTTTTTTTTGAGGTATGGTCTCACTCTAGCTCAGGCTGACCTGGAATTCACTATGTCGTCTCAGGGTGGCCTTGAACTCACTGTGATCCTCCTACCTCTGCCTCCTGAGTGCTGGGATTAAAGGCGTGTGCCACCACATCCAGCTGGAAATAAGAAATTCTTGCCAACATTTGTTAATATTCTATAAGCAGTTTATATATTTTAGCTTTAGTTTTATAAGTTTGATAACTTGATAATTGATATTTGATAATTGATAATTGGTGTGTTAGTTCAAATTACTATGGCTGAAGAGACTTGTCAAATCAAATACTGCAAATAAACTCCAGATGTGTGCTTCACGTGGTGCATCTGGCTTTATGTGGGTCCTGGGGAATCAAGCCTGGGCTGTCAGGCTTTGCAAGTTCGTGCCTTCAGCTACTGAGACATCTCCCCAGCCCAATCCCAAAAATGTAAAGCAAAGCTAGTGGATTTTTCACATTATCCCAGAAATATTATATTAAAAAAATAATATTCCCAGAAATGCCATGGATCTCCTTGGCTGAAACAAAGGAGCAGAGTGTTCCCTGTGGGAGTCCTGCTTTTTGTTTTGTTTTGTTTTGTTTTTTCGAGGTAGGAACTCACTCTAGCCCAGGCTGACCTGGAATTCACTATGGAGTCTCAGGGTGGCCTTGAACTCACGGTGATCCTCCTACCTCTGCAGGGATTAAAGGCATGCCCCAGGAGTCCTGCTTTTATGTCTAGGATTGGCAATGGTTTTCCAGATGGATTGCAATCAGTTTGATGATAGGAAACACTAGCTTTGAATCCCAATTATATGGAATGCTACCCCTGCAAGGAATTCCATTCTTCTCAGAAGTAGACCTAAGCTGCTACCAAAAAATTGTGTGGAACTATTGTTACATTTTTAAATTTCACGAATAAAAAGGTGAAAAGTCTTCCTCTTTGTTACACAAGAACTTGTTCCTTTGACTACAGTACAGCCTAAAATGTTTATTTTCTGGCCCTTTCCAGAAAATAAAGGGCCTCTTTCAGCAAACAATGCCTGTTCTTGATTTAAAGAAGTATACTAGCAAATTTAGCATTTGCTACAAAAAATAGCTGTGTTAAGTTCCACACTGTAATCCTTAAGAATCATTTGAGGGTAGGTTTCATGACCCTGATAACCGTCTGAGCTTTGCCATCTTACTATAGATTAGTAGATAGAACGTACCTTAGCTAAGTTTGCCATGATTTTGGTTTCAGTAATAATAGTTTTTGAGTTTTTTTTTTTTTTTTTTTTTGTCATAGATACAATTCAAGCAGCCTAAAGAGTTCTTTGGACATTTTTACTTTGTTCACCTTTTGTCTTCATAGAACCTCTAGAAAGGGCTCTGGAAAAATTCTGTAGGTACTTAAAGTGCCATTTTTAACTTAATCTGATTAATACTTAAGTGGTTTATCTTATTACTCAGCATTTTGTTGTGTGGCTGTTTGGGTCTTATATTGATTTCCTTTTTGATAAATTTACATTCAGAAAGAAAGCTTTCCAGCCAGAAATTCTTTGTGTACAGTGTAATATACATGTCCTTTAAATTCTACCTTTCTTACCACATTCAGTTCAGTCTGTTTCTAAGGAGTAGGATGCAGTTTTAGAAATACTAAGAAAAAAATGCAGTTTGATTTAGGGGAGTGTTTAGACTTATTGCAGAACAAAGATGAGCAGTATAATAACTCTTCAACTGACTTCACTTACAGTTGTTTTGCTTCTGGTCCTCTGTCCTTGAGATTTACATTAACCAGAAGTTTTTTTTTTTTTTTTTTTTTTTTTTTTTTGAGGTAGGGTCTCACTCTAGCTAGGCTGACCTGGAATTCACTATGTAGTCTCAGGGTGGCTTTGAACTCATAGCGATCCTCCTACCTCTGCTGGTATTAAAGCCCGGTTTAATCAGAAAGTTTTATAATACTCTCATTGTATTTTGAATTGTGCCTGGTAGGCTTAAAAAAAACAAAACAAAAAAAAAAAACAACTGTTTATTTGAATGCACAGAGAGAGAGAGAGAAAGAGAAAGAAAGGATGGAGCTGAATAGGCATTCCAGGGCCTCTTGCAGCAAACAAACTACAGATGCATGTGGCCTTACGTGGGTGCTGGGGAATCGAACCCAGGCCAGCAGTTTTGTAAGCAAGTGCCTTTAACCACTGAGCTATCTCCTGATATGCTTTTGGCAGTTAAAAAAATACTATGGGGCTGGAGAGATGGCTTAGTGGTTAAGTGCTTGCCTGTGAAGCCTAAGGACCCTGGTTCGAGTCTCGATTCCCCAGGACCCACATAAGCCAGATGCACGAGGGGACACATACATCTGGAGTTAGTTTGCTGTGGCTGGGGTCCCTGGTGCGCCCATTCTCTCTCTCTCTCTGTCTGTTGCTCTCAAGCAAATAAATAAAAATTTTAAAAAATTGTTTTTTTTTTTAAAAAAAAAACAGAAATTGTGTCCCTTCTACTCAGCAGCCTCTTTTCTGTTAAGGTTTAGAACTGTCAGTATAAACTTCATTAAAAAAATAATTTTGTGCTGGAGAGATGGTTTAATGTTTAAGGCACTTGCCAGCAAAACCAAAGATCCTAGGTTTGATTCCCCAGTACCCACGTAAGCCAGATATACAAGGTGGGACATGAGTGTGAAATTAGTTTGCAGTGGTTAGACGCCCTGGCACATGCATTCTCTCTCTCTCTGCCTTTCGCTCTTACTCTCTCTCAAATAAATAAATGTTTACAAAATTAATTTTATTTATTTGCAAGGAGAAAGAAAGCAGAAGATAATGGGACCTAGGGTGAGGTGGCACACACCATTAATCCCAGCACTTGGAAGGTGGAGTAGGAGTTCCAGCCAGCCTGGGACTACGGAGTGAATTCCAGGTCAGCCTGGGCTGGAGGGAGACCCTACCTCAAAAAGAAAGAAAGAGAGAAAGAGGGAGGGAGGGAGGGAGGGAGGGAAGGAAGAAAGGAAGGAAGGAAGAAAGAAAGGAAAAAGATTCTGGGCATGCCAGGGTCTCTTGCTGTTGCAAAGGAACTCTAGATGGCTGCACCACTTTATGTGTTAGGCTTTACATGGGTACTGGGGAGTTGTATCCAGGCTGGCAGGCTTTGCAAGCAAGCACCTTTAACTGCTGAGCCATCTCCCCAGCCTGTAAACTTCATTTTTTGAAGCCTACTGGGTTGTTAGACCTAATAGATTTTATTCTAATTTAGAAGTTAGGTCAAGCTTCCCTTGAATTTTAGCTGACAAAGGTTGTAGTGGATATTTGATTGTCAACACTCATACACAGAATTTCATTTATCAAGGATTTTAATTTGTATTGGATATTTTCTGTATATACAAAATACCTTCTTGGGCATAGTGGGTAACTGAAATTGAAAATGTTTAAGAACAGCTTTTTTCCTCTTTTATTTTATTTTTCAAGCATGAGCCTTTTCTTCAGGAGCCTTCAATCTTCTAGGGAAGATGAGACAGACATGATAGGAGCTGTGGATGTAGCTTGGTGATAGAGCCCTTAATTAGCATGTGCAAGGTCCTGGGTTTAGTCCCCAGCTTTGAAAAAACAAACATAAACCTGATGTGGTGACACATGCTTGTAATGTCCTGCACTTGGGAGGTGGAGGCAGGAGGAGGATCAGGAGTTCAAAGTCATCTTTTGCAATATAGAGATTTCATACCCAGTCCAGTCTATAGGGTAGTCAATCTCAAAAAAAGAAAACGGGGGGGGGGGGGGGAAACAGTGAGTGAGACAGACAATACACGTAACAGGGAAACTAAGCATTGGCCCAGATGAGTGGCACCCACAGAATATGAGTTCAAAGAAAGACAGGCTCATGCCTGGATATGGTGGTGTGTGTCTGTCATACAAATACTAGGGAAGCTGGCACCCACAGAATATGAGTTCAAAGAAAGACAAGATCATGCCTGGGTATGGTGGTGTGTGTCTGTCATATAAGTACTAGGGAGGCTGATGCATGAGGATAACAAACTAGGGGCCAGCCTAGGTCACATAACAAACTGATCTTGACAAAACAAAAGTGAAAGATCACATCTGTCTCTGGTGATCAGGGAAAGCTTTGTGAGGGATGTAGGCTTTGAGTTGGAACTTAAATATCTCTCTCTCTCTCACTCACTCATATCCCCCCACACACAATTTTTTATTTATTTGCAATCAGAGAGTAATTATGGGCATGCCAGGGCCACTAGCCACTACAAATGAACTCCAGATGCATGTTTCACATTGTGCTCTACGTCTGGCTGTATGTGGGTACTAGGGAATCAAACCTGGACTGGCAGACTTTGCACAAGCAAGTGCCTTTAATTGCTGAGCCGTCTTCCCAGCTCTAAAAAAATCTTTTTTCATTACCATGTGTGTATTCATGTGCACATGCCACAGTGTGCATGTGGAAGTCATATGAGAACTTCGGGTGCTGGTCTTCACCTTCTACCTTGTTTGAGTCAGAGTCTCTTGTTCACCACTGCTTACATGAGGCTATCTGGCCTGCAAGCTCCCAGGAGTCTCTTGTTTCCACTTCCCATCTCACCGTAGGAAGGCTGAGATACCAGACTCTTGTTGCATCTTACTTTATATCGGTTCTGGGGATCTGAACTCAGGTTGTCAGGCTTGTATAGCAAGTGATTTTGTCCACTGTGCCATCTCCTGAGCCCATGAAAAAGGAGAAGTTTGGTTGCACTAGGAGAGATTGAAATGACCATTGATTTGGTGGCAGGAAATCAAAAAGTATATAGAGAAAATAAAACTAAAGAACCAGTTGTGTTCCCTTATACCTACAACCCTAGCACTGAGGCTGGGGTAGAAAGATCACCATGAGTTCAAAGCCAGCCTGGGCTATAGAGTGAGTTACAGATCAGTCTGGGCTTAGGGTGAGATCCTGCCTCAAAAAACAACAACAACAAAAAGCAGGAGGCTGGGGAGATGGCTTAGCAGTTAAGGCACTTGCCTGTAAATCCTAATGACCTGGGGGTGATCCCCTAGTAACCATGTATTAACCAGATTCACAAAGTGGTTCATGCACCTGGAGTTCATTTGCAGTGGCTGTAGGTACTGGTGCACCCATTCTCTCTCTCTCTCTCTCTCTCTCTCTCTCTCTGCTTGCAAATATAAATAAAAATATTTTTTAAAAGTAAAGAAAATAAAAAGAAACAAAGTGAGGACAATAAGCTGGTGCCAGGTAGTGTATAGTTTTGGGTTTTTAATAATGAAGGAATGTATTTAAGCAGGATCAGAGAGGACCAAAAGAGAGAGTGTATGGGGCTCAACTTAAAGAGAGATCGTACATGTAGCAAAGTAAGAAAGCACCCAAAACAAGGCAGGAAAGTGCATGGACAAAAGCAGCCCTTCATCTTCCCAGCCTGGATGAGAGAGAGCTTACCAAAGGGGCCAGGAAGCAAGGACCATAAGAGTCAGGGCCAGAATAGTGAGAGATTCACACATATCATCATATGTTCCTTTGTATGGCTCAGACATCCAATTAGGATGAGCCTCATCATCAGACTGAGGTGTGTAAGGGAAAGACCTGATTGGTTGATAGGCTCAGGAGGCTGACCCAGGTGGGCTGCAGCCCACAGGTGTGCTAAACTGGGGAAAACATGAAGAAGCAGGAAGTGCTGCTGAGTTGTTGATTGCAGCGTCTTGAATGAGACTGGGTCAGATGTGGGTTCTAGTCCTACCAAGGCAGTCAAGGTGACATCCATGTTCTTCTTGGGCCTGTCTCACTGGCTGACTGCCTATAAAAAAGCTGTCTTGGCTCCTGTTGTGTATCTATACCAGATATATGAGAATTCTTATCTCCTCTCCCTAGCAATTCTGACAGTAGATGTTTTTGTACCCATCTGGGTCCCATATAACTTCATCAATTCTGACATTGTCTAATAGGATCTAGCATCAAGTTCAACAGATTAAGGGCTCAGTCCCACAAGACTGCGCTCTGCTTAAGATGCTGAACACAAGTCCCAGTTTGACCATACTTCTTACTAAAGTATATGTAGGTTCTCATGATTTGTCCCTGGATTTGATTGATTTTAGGAACTCAGGAACTTGCTTTTCCCTCTTATTATAAAGGGACATTAGGAAAGAAGGAAGGAAGGATACAGGTAGCCATACAAATGGGAGAGATGTATTGGATTGGAGGCATGGGAGAAGGAGCAAACAGCTTCTGTGCCTTCTTGGGTGCACTACTCACCTGGTGTTCAGTTAGTTGGGCTCTTCAAACTCTATCCTTTTTGTGTGTGTGTGTGTGTGTGTGGAGGTTTTTCTTATGCTATTAAAATTGATTTAGTTGGCTATTGATGACCAACTCCCACAGGTGTAGGAGAAAAATTGAGCTGGGTGTGGTGGCCTACACTTCTAATCCCAGCACTTTTGAGGCAGAGGTAGAAAGATCACTGTGAGTTCAAGGCCAGCCTGGCACTACAGAGTGAGTTCCAGGCCAGCCTGGGCTAGAGTGAGACCCTGCCTCAAAAAAAAAAAACCAAACAAAAAATTAAACAAATAACGCTTAGTCTGTCTTTACTCAGAGACCTGTGTTTTTAGTTGTTTTATATGAAAGAATTTTTCCTAACCTAATTCCACTAGTAAACAAATCTGCTTTTATGAAAAACACTTCTAGTCTGAAAATCTGATAAAGCCAAGTTTTATTAAGCAATCATGTGTTTTTAAGTTTTTTGTTTTATTATAATGGTTGATTCCAAATTATGGCACATATGAGGAAAGCTGCTATAGACACCCATGTGCAGGTTTTTAAATGGACATACATTTTCCATTTATTTGAGTAAGTACAAAAACTGCAGGGTCATATGGTAACAGTATGCTGAGATTCAAGAAACTGCCCCAACTATCATTCTGCATCCCTACCAGCAATGAATGAGAGTGCCTATCCTCTACATTATTTGTGCATTCCGTAGTGTTTAGATATTTACAATGCTGCCAGGAAAACAGTAGTATCTCATTATGGTTCTCATTTGTAATTCCCTAATGATATGCTGATGTTGAACATTTTTCAAATGCTTGTCATCTTCATGTTATATGATGAATAGCTTTGTCTTCCTCAAATTCATGGTGAAACTATTTGGAGGTGATTCAAATGAGGTTGTAAGAATGGAGCTCCATAATGGGATTAAAAGTCTTACAAAAAGTGAAAGAGAAGTCAGAATTCTCCTTGTGTACTTGGGACACACCATGTTCCCAGCATATCCACAGGGTTACCAACCAGAAAGCTTTGCACTAGTGTCTAGACTACAGTGCAGGACTTCACAATTAGACATGATTGATTGAACATTGGCTACATAGTGGTTGAACTGTAAGTTTCTAGCCCTGATCCTATCCCCAGAGGTTGTGCTGGGCCAGAGACCTTGGTTGCATGGTTGGTCTTTCTGTTGACCAGTACCCATCTTGAACCATCTTCTTGTAGTGTGAATCAAAGGGCATCTGAGTAAGGAAGGTACTCCAGTCACCTGGGAATTTCCCAGGGTGAAACTCCCTGCCAGGAACCTAGGACAAAGAGAAAACATTCAACACACCGTTTTTTTTTTTTTTTTTTTTTTTGTGGGAGGACAGAGAAAACTTTTCTATTTTTTTCTTTCTGGTGGTATTGGGGCAAAGGCCTTATACATGCTGATAAGCTGCATTTCCAGCCCATAATTTTTTGTTGTTCGCTATCTTTTTTTAAAAAAAAAAAATTTATTTATTTGACAGAGAGAAGGAGAGAGAGAAAGAATTGGCATTCCAGGGCCTCCAGCCACTGCAAACGAACTCCAGACACATGCACCCTCTTGTGCATCTGGCTAACGTGGGTCCTGGGGAATCGAACCTGGGTCCTTTGGCTTTGCAGGCAAATGCTTTAACTGCTAAGCCAACCCTCCAGCCCCATTTGCTGTCTTTTTGAATTTGAAAATATACCAGGAAAAGCTGAGATGACTATGAAAATATTTAAGATTGAGATTTAAGAAGAAAAGAGGGCTGGAGGGATAGCTTAGCAATGGAGTCACTCACCTGCAAAGCCAAAGGACCCAAGTTTGATTCCCCAGGACCCAAGTAAGCCAGATGCACAGGGTGGCACTTGTGTTTGGAGTTTGTTTGCAGTAGCTGGAGGCCCTGGCATGCCAATTCTCTCTCCCTCTTTCTCTCTCTCTCAAATAAATGAATAAAAGTTTTAAAAAGAAGAAAAGATATATTACTTTCTATTAATCTAGTATTTTAGTAGTTTAGACCTTATAGCTAGTTATACATCACCACAGAGCTTTGAATCTTACTCATCTTTATAACTTTACCCATAAATGTATTTATTTCTTTTGGTGGAAAACAGAGAGGGCATTGATTGGAAAGGTAAGTGAGTATCACAACAGAGATCATTCTTTAGTATTTGACACCTCACACTGTCAAAAATCAAGAAATGACTTTAACAGCTGTTTTTGTCTGACTTTTGTCTTGGCTGCTTCATAGGACTTAGTTTTCCTTTTTTTTAAATTTTTTTATTTTGTTTTTATTGGAGGCAGGGTCTCACTATAGCCCAGGCTGACCTGGAATTCATTATGTAGTCTCAGGGTGGCCTTAAACTCACAGTGTTCCACCTACCTCTGCCTCTCGAGTGCTGGGATTAGTTATTTTTTCGTATAATAGCAGATTCTATCAGTGTCCAAAGAAGTGCTTAGTTATATTTTTTTCTTGCAGATTGATTATACCGGAACAGAGCCTTCCAGTCCCTGCAATAAATGTTTGTCTCTGGATGTGACACCTTGCATTTGTACCATTAACTTCACATTGGAAAAGTCATTTGAGGTCTGTGTTTCCAAGTTCTGTGTTAGAAAAATTATGCTTAAAAATATTAATATTATTCTGTTTTTACTAGATATTTCCTTTTTGTTGAGTTTAATTTAGTGGAACCCATACACACTTAAGGAAGATTGTTTTAAATGCTTGGTGGTTGCATTTTGTTGTCTGATAATTGAACATGTTTATTTGAATGGGTTACTTTAGTTTGTATTTTGTAAACACAATTTATGGCATTACTTTATCCTTTCACTGGATAATTTTATAACAGTACAAATCCATTTTGTATCATTTATATCATTATGATTATATTTAAAATTTCTCAATCTCTGGTTTTTCTTCAGATTGTAGATATTATTCGTCAAGTTGTTTTCATACTTTTAACTTAATGGAATAATACTGATTATTACATTACCTAATTAAATTATTTTTGTGAAATATGAAGCCTTACACTTATTAAAATTTTATTAATCTGTTGTATTTTGGCATTTGGTGTTTTCTCTTTCTCCCCCCCCCCCCATTGTAGTAATACTACTACTTCTTTTTTTTTTGGATATCCATTTCTGCTTATTCTTTTTTTTTTTTTTTGTTCATTTTTATTTATTTATTTGAGAGTAACAGAGAGGAAGAAGCAGATAGAGAGAAAGAGAGAGAATGGGCACGCCAGGGCTTCCAGCCACTGCAAACGAACTCCAGATGCGTGCGCCCCCTTGTGCATCTGGCTAACGTGGGTCCTGGAGAATTGAGCCTCGAACCGGGGTCCTTAGGCTTCACAGGCAAGCGCTTAACTGCTAAGCCATCTCTCCAGCCCATTTCTGCTTATTCTTCTTGATAGCCCAACATATTGGGAAAGGACGTAAGTCATGGTTGGTGTGGAGAACAGTTTGCTTAGCAAAACTGACATAGACACACTAGCTTTCATCTTTTGTATTTTAGGTGTTTGGAGTAGTGGTAACTATAGTGGTATCTGGGAGATGATGGCCATCTAGTGGTTACAGTTGTCCTAGCATTAAGACAAAATGTTGGGTGGTGGGAGTGAGGACAGGAAAACTGATTTGGGAGAGGGCAGGGATTTAATTTGGCTTTTTTTTCTTTTTAACAGAAATAACATGAATTCGGTATATCCTTAAAAGTATAGTATCGCATTGTGGTGGGCAAAGTAAAGATGCCCAAGTTTGGCTTTTGTTAGAACAGGCACAATTGAAATGAAAGACTTGGGATGATTTAGAAACTCTATTACATCCCTATTCAAAAACATTTATGCCGGGCGTGGTGGTGCACGCCTTTAATCCCAGCACTCGGGAGGCAGAGGTAGGAGGATTGCCATGAGTTCGAGGCCACCCTGAGACTACATAGTGAATTCCAGGTCAGCCTGGGCCAGAGTGAGACCCTGCCTCAAAAAAACAAAACAAAACAAAAAAACAAACAAACAAAAAAAACCCATTTATTTCAGAACTTCCTTTTAGGAAATGTGCTCAACCTCACATTCATTCTTTGAAAGGTTCTTTGCTTCTTCACTGACTTTGAACCGAACTTAAAGCCTTTGTTTTGCAGGGAATTCAAGTTCATTTTACTTACTTTAATTCACTTAAAAGGTCTCCTTTCCAGTGTTTTTATTTATTTTATTTTTAGTTATTTATTTTTGAAAATTTATTTATTTACATGTGTGTGTGCACTCGTGTGCATGTGTGTGAACACCTGTGCCTCTTGCCACTGAAAATTAATGCCGAACACTTGTGTCACTTTTAAAAATGTGACTTATTTTTTAAAAATATTTTATTTTTATTTGAGAGAGAAAGGGAGAGAGAGAGAGAGAGAAAGGCAGTCACACACACGCACACACACACAGAGACAGCGAGAGAGAGAGAGAGAGAGAATGGTCATGCCAGGGCTTTCAGCTGTTGCAAACAAACTCCAGAAGCATGTGCCACCTTGTGCATCTGGCTTATGTAGGTCCTGGGGAATTGAACCTGGGTCCTTTAGCTTTGCAGGCTAGTGCCTTAACCACTAAGCCATCCCTCCAGCCCTACTATTTTTTATTTATTTGAGAGAGAGAGAGAGTGAATGAGTCAGAGACAAGAGAGATTTATGGGCACTCTAGGGCCTTCTGCCACTGTAAATCAACTCCACTGTGTAACCCAGGTTGGCCTAGAACTCATGATCTTTCTGCCTTTGCCTGTCAAGTGCTAGAATTACAGTTTGTGTCACTATTACCTTTAATAATCAGTTTTGGGCTGGAGAGATGGCTTAGCAGTTAAGGCGCTTGCCTGTGAAGCCTAAGGACTCCAGGTTTGATTCACTAGTACGAGTGTCACATGTGTCTGGAGTTCTTTTGCAGTGGCTAGAGGCCCTGGTGCACCTATTCTTTCTTTATCTGTTTCTTTTTCTTTTTTTCTTTCTCTTTCTCTCTCTCTAATAAATAAATAAAATACTAAAAAAATCAGTTCTTAGGGCTGGAGAGATGGCTTAGTGGTTAGGCGCTTGCCTGTGAAGCCTAAGGACCCCGGTTCAAGGCTCAATTCCCCAGGACCCACGTTAGCCAGATGCACAAGGGGGCGCATGCATCTGGAGTTCGTTTACAGAGGCTGGAAGCTCTCGCGCACCCATTCTCTCTCTCTCTCTCCCTCTCTCTGCCTCCTTCTCTCTGTCGCTCTCAAATAAATAAATAAACCAAAAAATTAAAAAATTCAGTTCTTAAATGATAGTATAGGAGAAAGTAGCAGATCAATGTTAGTGAATTTCCTTTTTGTTTTTGAGGTAGGGTCCAACTCTAATCAAGGCCAACCTAGAATTTTGTCTAGCCCATGCTGACATGTAATCGTCCTGCACCAGCCTCCTGAGTGCTGAGATTAAAGGCACAAGCCACCACATCTGGCCTGTGTTCCTTATCATTGAGGATAAGAATATAAAAAATACAAGTTATAATTAAAAAGGAGGAAAACAAGGCTGGGCATGGTGGAACACATCTTTAATTGCAGCATTTAGGAGGCAAAGGTAGGAGGTTTGCTGTCAGTTTGAGGCCAGCTAAGACTACATAGTGAATTCCAGGTCAGCCTAGGCTAGAATGAGACCCTGTATGTGTGTATTTGTTTATTTAGTTTTTGTGACACCCAGAATGGACCTGGAGCATGGACATGCTAGGCAAACACTCTACTGTAGCAGAACTACAGCCCAGACATGGTATTTGTACCATGTTGCATGTTAAGCACTATAGAATTCACCCTAGTATTTAATACAGAATAAAAACCACTAATGTACAAATGATTTAGTGTTTATGTACAGATGAAACAAGATAATACAAAATAATTTTTATACAAAAACTTTTGTTTTCTCCAGGGCAATGTGTTTATGTATTATGGGCTGTCTAATTTCTATCAAAACCACCGACGTTATGTGAAATCTCGAGATGACAGCCAGCTAAATGGAGATCCTAGTGCTTTACTTGTGAGTAAAAGATAAAATATAAACTGTGTTAATACTATTGTAGGAAATGAAAGTATTGCTTGTCATTTCTAGCTTATATGGAAAATTATTAGTTAAAATAGTTTTTCTGGAATTTGTACATGTTACTAACTTCATATACTTAATACTTCCCGCTTATTATAGTGATTATTGGGATTTTGGCTTCATCTGTCTAATGGAATTTTTATCAGTGCAGATTATTGGATGTGCCCATTTTTTTGTTTGGGTTTGATTGTTTTTACTGTACTAGGTAGACATATGCAGATGAGCTGCTTTTAATTGCTGGGATTGTGCTTTAAAATTGAATACAAGTATTGACTATTTGTTAACCTGTGGCAATAATGAGCAGTAAAAATATAACAGATATAACCAGTCTGTGGAGCTTCTTATTTATTGATTGATTTTTAATTATTATTTTTTATTAACAGCTTCTATACTTACAGACAATAAACCAGGATAATTCCCTCCCCTCCCCCACTTTCTCCTTCACACATCCACACTCCATCATATCCCTTCCCTTTGTCCTTTAGTCTGTCTTTTATTTTGATGTCATCATCTTTTCCTCCTATTATGAAGGTCTTGGGAAGGTAGTTCTAGGCACTGCTAGGTCATGAGTAACAAGGTTAATTTGAGTTTAGGTGAATGCATTGTAAATAAGCCTTTCTTTAGCTTTTACATTCTTTCTGCCACCTCTTCCGCAATGTACCCTGAGCTTGGAAGGTATGATAGAGATATTACAGTGCTGAACACTCCTGCATCACTTCTCAGTACTACGGTGACTTTTGGGTCATCCCAGTAGTCACTGCCATCTGAAAAGAGAAGATTCTCTAATCAGAAATGAGAGTAGCATTAATATATGGCTATGAACATTAAATAAAGTGCTTATAGGGCAGTTTGGTGAGCATAATATTTGCATTTAGCCAGACAAGAACAGGCGTTACATTCCTAAGGCTCATGACCTCCCCCACCATAGGCTTCCAGTACTAGGCATGTATTCCTTCCCATAGAGCAGTTGGTTTCCCCCATAACAGAAATGCCACTATTGTACCCATTTGGTCATTTCGCCTGGCAGGCCAAACTTGAGGCTTGCAGCACCCACTGTTTTCATCACTAATGGCTTCTGTCTCCCATAGGGCTGTACACAGTGCAGCTTTTTCCAACTTTCTGTCAGCTGATCTACAGGGAGGAGGTTTTCAGCCCAGTCCGAGCTTGATTTCTCAGTGACCTTGGAGCCCAGGCATGTGGAGTCTTTAGCAGTAGGGTCTTGCCATCTATTTCTGGTGGGAAACCAAGAGTGTTGAAAATAGCCTGTAATGTTTTGGGGCATCAGGGACCTCCTTGGCCAACAACTCACTGGAAGGTATCCCATCCCTGGCACGGAAATTTTTCTAGTGGCAGTCTATGGTTTCTGGGTGTGCCATTATCCAAAAAAGTAAGTTTTCATATGGCTTATTCACAGTATCCTGAATTTTCATTAACCCTACCTCTACCCTCCTTTTACTCAATCTCTTCTGCTGACCTCGCTTAGGCCATTCCACCGCCAGTAATCTGTTTGTCTACCTACGTATGTATAATAGCATCCCCTTAAGTCCTCCCCTCTCTTCCTTGTAGCCCTTTCTAGTTTACTGGCCTCTACTACTGATTGTTCACTCCAACTCACACAAAAGTCTAAACATTTGTAGCTAGGATCCACATGTGAAAGAGAACATAAGATGTTTGGCTTTCTGTACCTTTCCAGATCTATCTATTTCCCTGCAAATTTTATTTTTCTTTGCTGCTGAATAGAATTCCATTGTACCACATCTTCATTATCCATTCATCAGTTGAGGGACATTTAGGCTGGTTTCCTTTCCTAGCTACTGTGAATGGACCAGCAATAAACATGGTAGCAAGTAAGGTAGTGAGAAGAGTCCTTAGGATATATGCCTAGGAGTGGTATAGCTGGGTCATAGGGTAAATCTATTTTTCGGTGTTTCAGCAACCTCTACACTGATTTCCACAATGGCTCTACCAGGTTACATTCCCACCAAGAATGTAGAAGCGTTCCTCTTTTTCTACATTCTCACCCACATTTATTGTCATTTGTTTTCTTGATAGCCATTCTGACAGGAGTAAGGTGGAATCTCAAAAGTAGTTTTAATTTGATTTTTCCTGATGGCTAAGGACGTAGAACATTTTTTAGATGTTTATATGCCATCTGTATTTCTTCTTTTGAGAACTTTCTATTCAGTTCTACAGCCCATTCTTTTTAATCGAGTTGTTTGATATCTTATTGTGTAGTTTTTGGAGTTCTTTGTATATCCTGGATATTAATCCTCTGTCACATATATAGCTGGCAAAGATTTTCTCCCATTCTGTAGGTTGCCTCTTTGCTCTATTCACAATGTCCTTTGCTGTGTAATAGCTTTGTAGTTTAATGAGGTTCCACTGGTTGATTAGTGGTTTTATTTCCTGAGCAACTGGGTTATATTCAGAAGGTCATAGCCTATGCCAGTGTGGTAAGTGGTTTATCCTACTTTTTCCTCTAGTAGTTTCAGTTTCAGGTCTGTTATTAAGGTCTTTGATCCATTTGGATTTCATTGTTGTGCATGGGGAGAGATAAGGATTTATTTTCATCCTTCTACATATACATGTCCAGTTTTCCCCACACCATTTGTTAAGGAACAATTTGTTTTTTCTCCAATGAATATTTGTGACATTTTTGTCAAAAATAGGATTGCTGTAGCTGCCTGGATTTACATCTGGGTCCTCTATTCTATTCCATTGATCTATGTGTCTATCTTTGGGCCAGTACCATGCTGTTTTTGTTACTGTGACTTTATAATATAGCTTAAAATCGGGTATGGTGGTACCACCAGCCTTATTTTTGTTGCTCAAAATTGTTTTGGCTATTTGAGTTTTTTTTGTGCTTCTAAATGAATTTTAGGATTTTTTTTTCTACTTCCATGAAGACTGGAATTTAAATTTGAATTGCATTAAATGTGCAGATTGCTTTTGGTAAGATTGACATTTTCACAATATTGGTCCTTCCAAGCCAAGAAAATGGGTTGTCTTTCCATTTCCTAGTGTCTTCTACAATTTCTTCCTAGAGTGTTTTAAAGATTTTATTATAGAGATCCTTCACTTCCTTGGTTAGGTTTATTCCAAGGTCCCTCCTTTTATTTTTCGAGGCAAATGTGAATGGGAATGATTCCCTGATTTCATCTGTCACATGCTTGTTGTAAGTATATAGGAAAGCTACTGATTTATGTGTATTTATTGTGTATCCTGCCATATTGCTAAAGTGTTCATCAGCTCTAGGAGTACGCTGGTAGAGTCTTTAGGGTCCTTTTATGTATAGAATCATAACATTTGTGTTGCAGTCAGGTTCACAGTGCTGTCAGAAATCACCTGACCAAGAGCAGCTTGTGGGAAAAAAAGGTTTATTTTGGCTTACAGACTCTGGGGGAAGTTCCATGATGGCAGGGGAAAACAATGGCTTGAGCAGAGAGTGGACATCACCTCCTGGCCAAGATCTGGTAGACATCGGCAACTGGAGAATTGCACTGGCAAGAGGAAGCTGGTTAAAATATCCATAAGCCCGCCCCCAACAATGCACTGCCTCCAGGAGGCATTAATTTCCAAACTGCCATCTGTTGGGAATCTAGCATTCAGAATACTTAATTTAATGGAGGACACCTGAATCAAACTACTACATTCTGCCTCTTCCCCCTAAACTGATAACCATATATGATATAAAATACAATCCATTCAGTCCAACATTAACATTCAGTCCATAGTTTTTGTTTTTTATCAATTCCAAAATGTTGTTCAAACAATCCCATAGTCCAAGGTCTTTTAACTGAGCAGTAATACCAAAAAAAATCACCCCCAAACCCATAATGGTACAGAGTAACACACTGCAAAAGATGTCATTGGGCATAGCAAAGAAATATTCAACTATGCAAGATTTAAACAGGGCAAACATTAAATTCTTTAGTTCCAAGTTCAACAATTCTAGTCAGTGACAAATCTCCAAGTCCAATAATTTCAATCAGCAACAAGTCTCTGGAGTTCCAATTCTGCCCCTCCAGCGAGGCTACTCAGTCCTGGATAACTTCATTGGGGCCAGCAGCTCTCCTTAGCAGCCATCTCATGGTCCTGGGTCTTCACTGCAATCCACGGTCCATTCTCATGGCTCCATTGGGTCTCCATGCAGGCATCCAGCAAACCTGCTTCACACTACCCATGGCCATTTCCAAAACACAAGACTGTGCTGCAAATTCAATGACCCTCTTTCCTGCATTTCTTATACTCCATAATACCAGGTAGAGTGCCAGTTTGTTAATCCAAGGGGGAATAAATAAAGCAGACTTTGAAGAACAGGACACTCCTTGAGCATCCAGGCTCCTTCAGAAGAGTCTACATTCTTCCTGTTGCCCCAATCTCAAAGGCTGTAATCTCTCATATAATTGCAGCTGAATGGGCAGAAGTTTCAGCCCAAAGATTTCATTTCTGTGCCATATATCCCTTGGCCCACACCAGTCTGTTTCTGTGCAAAGCAGTCCTGCACAGGTTCTCAGGACATGGGCATAATAGCAAGCCTCTCACACAAACTGCTTCTAGCCCAGTCCAACAAAGCTCTTTCTCACCCTCACAAGCCAAACCTCACAGTCCATTGTTCTTACTGCATTCAGGTCTGCAAGGCATCTCTTAGGTCAAGGTTTCAAATCCTTCCACGTTCCCCTTGAAAATCTGCTCCAAAAGGCCAATGCCACACAGGTGTCTCCCAGCAACCCTACTCCTCTGGTACCCATTTTACTGATGCAGTGAAGTTCACAGTGCTGGCAGAAATCACCCGACCAAGAGCAGCTTGGGAAAAAAAGGTTTATTTTGGCTTACATACTTGAGGGGAAACTCCATAATGGCAGGGGAATATGATGGTATGAGCAGAAGATAGACTTCACCTCCTGGCCAATATCAGGTGGACAACAGCAACTGGAGAGTGTACCCAACACCGGCAAGAGGAAGCTATTTAAAATACCCATAAGCCCGCCCCCAACAATATACTTCATCCAGGAGGCGTTAATCCCCAAATTACCATTAGCTGGGAACCTAGCATTCAGAACACCTCAGTTTATGGGAGACATATGAATCAAACCACTACAATCTGTAAATAGTGATAATTTTATCTCTTCCTTTCCAATTTATATCCCTTTTATGAGTGTCTCTTGTCTTGCTGCTATAGTTAAGACTTCTAGTACTATATTAAATAAAAATGGGGACAGTGGGCATCCTTGTCTTGTTCCTGATTTTAGTGCAAAAGCGTCAAGTTTTTCCCCATTTAGTATTAATGGCTTGTCATGAATAGTCTTGATTATGTTGAGATATGTGCTTTCTATTCCCAGTTTCTGCAGTACTTTTGCCATGAAGGGATGTTGGATTTTGTCAAATGCCTTTTCTTTATGTATTGAGATGATCATGTGATTTTTGTCATAAAGCCCATTTATATAGTGTGTTACAGTTATCAATACTGTATGAACCATCCCTACATCTCTGAGATGAAGCTTACTTAGTCGGGGTGGATGATCTTTTTGATATATTCTTTATTCTGTTTGCCAATATTTTGTTGAGAAGTTTTGCATTTATGGTCATGAAGGAGATTGGTCTGTAACTTTCTCTCTTTTTTTTTTTCTTTCTCTGTCTTTGTCTGGTTTTGGTATTAGAATGATGCTGGCTTTGTAGAAAGAGTTTGGTAGAATTCCTTCCATTTGTATTTTATGGAAAAGTTTGAGATGCATTGGTGTTAGTTCTTCCTTGAAGGTCTAGCAAAATTCACCAGTGAATCTGTCATGGCCTGGACTATTTTTTGGGGGGGCGGGGGGAGATTACTTATAGCTACTTGTACCTCTGTATTTGTTACAGCTTTATTTAAATGGTTTACCTCATCTTGATTTAATTTTAGTAGGTTATATGAATCTAGGAAATCATCCATTTCTTTCAGATTTTCAAAATTAGAGTATACTTAAAAGTATGTCCTTATGATTTTCTGTATTTCTTTGGCATTTGTTGTAATGGTGCCTTTTTCATCTCTAATTTTATTCATTTGTATCTCTTCTGTCTTCCGGTCAGATTTGCTAAGGGTTTATTAATTTTGTTTAACCTTTCAAAGAACGAACTTTGTTTCATTGATTCTTTGGATTGTTTCTTTGGTTTCTATTTCATTAATTTCTGACGTAATCTTTATTATTTCTTCCCATCTACTGATTTTTGGTTTGCCTTGTTCTTTTTTTTTTTTTTTTTTTTTTTGAAGTAGGGTCTCACTCTAGCTCAGGCTGACCTGGAATTCACTATGTAGTCTCAGAATGGCCTTGAACTCATAGATATCCTCCTACCACTGCCTCCCAAGTACTAGGATTAAAGGCGTGTGCCACCACACCTGGCTCTTGTTCTTCTTTTTCCAAGGACTTAAGGTGGAACATTAAGTTGTTTACTTGCGTCCTTTCTAATTTCTTAATATAGGCAAGTAAAGCTATAAATTTCCCTCTTGGGACTGCCTTCATTGTGCTCCAAAGGTTTTGGTATGTTGTGTTCTCAGTATCTTTTGAGTCTATGAATTTTTTGATTTCCTTTTTTATTTCTTCAATGACATTCATCATTCAATAGTATACTGTTTAGTCTCCATGAATTTGTGTATGTTCTATAGTTTTTCTTGTTGCTGATTTGTAGTTTAATTCCACTATGATTAGGTAGAGTGCAATGAATTATTTCAATTTTCCCATATTTGTTAAGATTTGCTTTGTGTCCTAATATATGGTCTATTTTGGGGAATTTTCCATGTGCTGCTGAGAAAAATGTGTATTCTGCAGCATTTCCTGAAATGTTCTGTTTATATCTGTTAGCTATGACATTATTTAATCCAGATGTCTCTTTGTTTATTTTTTGCGAGTATGGCCTATCAATTGATGAGATTGGAGTATTGAAATCACCCACTACAATTGTGCTTTGCATTATCTGTGACCTTATTTTTAATAGTATTTCCCCCCTAGGCTGTTTTGGTGTGGCTCCTATGCTGTTGTCTAACCTGGAACTTCTTTGTGAAGCTTTTTGAAAACACAGAGTACACAATTCTCCAGAGTGCATTATTGGTATATCCAGGGGTAGAACTGTAGAGTATCTTATTTTTAAGGAGCTGTCTTGTGATGCTTAGTCTTATTCAGGACTGTGTGGTTATCAAATCTTAATCTCCTGACTGTTCATATTTCCGTAGCAGGTTAGTGCTCTTAAGTATGTGCTCGTTGTTGGTTAATGAAGCAGACGTTCAGAAGCTGAGAGCAATTTAGGTCTCAGGGTTGTTGAAGTCCTTAGGTTGCATTGTATATGCCTTGCATGGTGATGTATGCTTGTAATCCCAGCTCTTAGAAAGTGGAAGCATAGATGATTTTGAGTTCCATGTTAGCCTTGGCTGCAGATTGAATTCAATGCCAGCCTGGCTACCTGAGGCCTTGGATCCAGTCCTGCCCCTCCCAAAAATGCAGTTCAGGACTATGCTATGGCCAGAAAGGACCCAGCAAGCATATAGCTTGCTGCCTAGGGTTATCCTAGCTGATTTTATTGATAGTTACTGAGGTATGGGATTTGAGAAACACAAATATAGAAATTCCCTGGTTATCTTTGCAATATTTTATAGTCCATGTGATGTTCACTCTATACAATTCATTTTTCTAGTGAAGATGATGTACTGAGACATATCAGTTTCCTAGACTTTTGCATTTGTCAAGTGGGGATTGTAAATTGAGTGCATTCAAAGATCCAGAAATGGTGGCAGATTTAAAATTTATTTAAATATTTTTCTTTTTATTCCTTCTTCCCTTTGCTTTCTGTAGCAATAATTTTTTTCCTTCAGATATTCTGTTTACAGAGGGCAAAGGAAACTATAACAGATTATTATTATTATGTTGATGATGATTTTTGGGTATTTTAAGGTAGGTTCTCCCTCTAGCCTAGGCTGACCTGGAATTCATTATGTAGTCTCAGGCTGTCATCAAACTCACAGCAATTCTCCTACCTCTACTGGTATTAAAGATGTACACCGCCATGCTCGGCTGATTCTTTTTTTTTTTTTTTTTTTTTTTGGTTTTTCGAGGTAGGGTCTCACTTTAGCTCAGGCTGACCTCTCTATGTAGTCTCAGGGTGGCCTCGAACTCACGGTAATCCTCCTACCTCTGCCTCCCAAGGGCTGGGATTAAAGGCGTGCGCCACCACGCCCGGCAGTGATTCTTATTTTTAAATAAACTTCAAGCACAGATTTAAGACTAGACTATAGAAATTGTTCTTTTAAGGGTCAGGTAATTCTCTCCTATTGTACATTGAAAACATCTATATAAAGTACTAAAGGAATGGATATAGCTGTGTTCCAATAAAACTTTATGTACAAAAATAAGTGGTAGCATAGATACAGGGGTGGACGGTTATTGTTTATCCCTAGGCTATGAAAAAAAAGCTGATCTTAAAATGAGATGGTATTCATAAATATGAAGGAGTCTAACAATGGTGTCCAAGTTACTAAACATTGTATGAAAGATGCCTGTCAGTCTGTCATCAGCTTTTACCCTTCCAGACTTACGTATGCTGTGCACTTTTTTTGAATTAATTTTTTTATTAACTCAAAAATAGTTAGGCTTTATTATGATTTTTTTCATGGTTTCTTTTGTTTTATACTTAATGTGCCTTTTTTTGGCTGCCTGTCAGCTCCCTGTTCCCTAACAATGCCTTTTACCACTTCATTTGCTTAAAATGAAGTTTTGACACTTTCTGGTGTGTTGTTTTCCTGAATGCCTATGTTAGAGTTCTGTAGAGGAACAGAACCTTTACAATGAATATATATATTCACTGTATATATTGAGTATATATTTACTGAGTATATATTGGATTGGGTTACATGACATTACTAGGTAGTCCAACAGTGACAGGCTTGACAGTCTGAGAACCTGGTAGTACCTCAGCAGTTCCAATCTGGCACTGAAGGCCTGGAGGATTCCTGGAGAGCCACTTCTCTTGAGTTTTTGCTGGACGGCTAAAGAACCTGCATTCCTATATTAGCCAAAGATGACAGTGGCAGGGTAGATATACTTACCAGCCAGGAGCAAGGGCAGACTGGTAAACATGTCACTTTTTGCTGGAATCACTGTGTGTATAGGCTGTTACTGGAAGGACTATCCTCAGTTAATCCTTCCTAGAAATGCCTGCAGTGTCTTAAGTGTCTTACTTGATTCTTGATCCATTGAATTTAACAATGGAAATTTACCGTCATAGTGCCCTTTGTGCAGAGTAACTTCTGTATACATTTACTTTATACAGATGTTAATCTTATGTTGTCATCACTTCTTGCCTTGGTTAAATGTCTCCCACTTCATCCAATCTTACCTTCTTGAAGGCCATACTCCACATAGTAGTTATAGTGATCTTTTTCACACAAATATATATGTATTATATATATATATATATATATATATATATATATATATATATATATAATCATCATTTCATCGCATACTGATTTTTTGTTAGTAAACTCCAGCTACATACACAGGTATCTCCTCAGAAATATCACACTATTTCTACTTTTTAAGAACTTTTATTGACAACCTTCATATGTATACACAATGCACCCTGATCATAATATCCTTCCACCACCCTCCTTTGTTCCTCCTCCTATATTTTCCTGTACTGAATCCCTTCTTTCCAGATACTCTATCTTCAATTTTGATGTCATCGCTTTTTTTTTCCACCCTCATATTACGCAGGTCTTGTATAGGTACCATAAGGCACTTTTGAGGTAATAATAGATGCACTAGCTGGCCACTTTTGTGCCTGGAAGACAGCATTTGAAAGTACTCCTTCCCATCCTTTCGCTCTTACTTTCTTTATACCACCTCTTCTGCAATGACCCTGAGCCTTGAATTCCTCTTTCTAAATGGCTGTGTGCTTAAAACTCTTTTCTGTCTGCTGTCCACATAGTTAGTTGTTTCTTACTCCATTCTCTAGGTACAGACTTTCCATTCTAAAGCAGTTCTTCTTATCCTCTTCACTTAATCATTGACATAGCATTTTTATCACACTCTTAAGAACAAGAAGCATAGCTTTCTTAAATCATTGCATAGCCAAGGCCTGGCAAGTGCTTAGCACATGGAAGGTATTTCCTAAGTATTTGTTGAGTAAATATAGATACTTTTTAAACCTTTTTATTGACAATTCTCTTCCATTTACATAATGTACTTTGAACATAATTTCCTCCTATTATGCTCTTCCTCCTTCATTCCCTTTCCACCGAACTTCTTTCCATAGTCTCTCTTCTATTTAACATGCTAATGGGTCTAATATTATGCTGGTATTATGCAGGTAATGACAGCACTGTGAGATGAGGAATGCAGTGACATTTTGTGTCTGTAATACAGCATTCCAAATCACTCTTCCCCATCCAGACTCTTAGAGTCTTTCTGCCCCTCTTCCTCAGTGGTCCCTGAGGCTTGGAGGGTATAATAGAGATGTCTCATTGAGTGATGAACACTCCTTTGTCACTTCTTCTCAGCACAATAATGAGTTTTGAATCTCACCATCTGTTTTGAATTTCTGCCATCTGAAAAGAGAAGCTTCTCTAACCAAAAGTGAGAGTAGCACTAATATATGGGCATAAATAAATATAATATTTTGAGGGCAATTTGATGGGCACAGTATATCCATTTAGCCACTGAAGAATGGTTAACCCCCTCCTAACCAGGGCTTATGACCTTCCCAGCATAGACTTGAATTCCCTCCTATGAAGCAGGCCTTTGATCCAGTCAGAGGGCAGTTGTGTATCCCTATAACATACATGCCACTGTTAAACTTATAGGCACATCTTGCTGGCCAATCAGTTGTGCAGTTTGCAGGGCCCACTGTTAGTTGAGACCATTGATGACTTTTCTCCTCCAGCAGGCTGCAATAACACTTTCCAGCACTGTGACAGCTAGTCAGCAGGGAGGAGGCTTCTAACTCGGCTTTAGTTTGTGTTATAGTCAGTTCATGTTGCTGGAATGAACATCCAACCAAACACAGTTTTATGGGAGGAAGGGATTCATTTCAAGTTTACATATCGAGAGGAAGTTCCATTAATGGCGGAAGAAGCTGGCTCCCATTTATAAATTTTAGCAGACAGAGAAACCACCATCAGCTAGCAAATACCAAGTAACAATGATAATAATAATAATAATAATAATAGTAATACTCAAAGTAACAAGCCAGTTCTATATTATCTGTTGTCATAGTCTTTGAGTAGTCATTTTATCAATACACATGGCTTAGAGAGCAAATACTAAGATGTCAGATATTGAAGAGATGTTATAAGATCCCTCTTAATGTTTTCTTATCCTTTTCCTGTATTTTCTATGCACATAGTAGTTCTCCCAGTCTAAAAATAGAGTATGTATATATAAGTCAAAGAAGGTCAGTAATGGAATAACCCTAAGAGCCCTTTAACTAGTAGTTTTACCAACTAAGATTCAAATTGAGATTATCTTACTTTGTACGTGTTTTGATATGCAGATTAATGTGGCCAGAAGGTTCCAGAGCAGTTCAGGCATACTTTTCGGGTGTGGTACATCTCTAGTTTAATCCTGCAGTTGGCACTTCACATAGGTATAACCTTCTTTCCTCTTTTAGATGTGGGATTTAACCCAAAATTATAAAATTTAAAATTGTTAGTTGGATATGATCATTTTGTAAGTGAGGCCATGGCTAATCAAGGGACTTGTTTAAGAAACTAGAGCATCACAAAAAAAAAAAAAAAAAAAAAAAAGCCGGGCATGGTGGCACATGCCTTTAATCTCAGCACTCAGGAGGCAGAAGTAGGAGGATCACCGTGAGTTCAAGGCCACCCTGAGACTACATACTTAATTCCAGGTCAGCCTGGACCAGAATGAGACCCTACCTCGAAAAACCAAAAAAAAAAGGAAACTAGAACATCTATACATCTACTGTCATTCAGTTTAAGATTCCTTTTATTACATATTACAGTTTGAAAATAGACCATTTCTTTTTTTATTTATTTTTTTACGATATTTATTTATTTGAGAGAGAGACATAAAGACAGAGAATAGGCACGCCAGGGCCTCTAGCCACTGCAAACAAACTCCAGACGCATGAGCCACCTTGTTCATCTGGGCTTTATGTGTGTCCTAGGGAATTGAACCTGTATCCTTTGGCTTTTCAAGCAAGTGCCTTAACTGCCAAGTCATCTCTCCAGCCCCCCCCCCCCTTTTTTTTGTTTTTTTGAGGTAGGATCATCTTGCTGTAGCCCAGGCTGATCTGACCTAGAATTCACTATGTAATAGTCTCAGGGTGGCTTTGAATTCATGGTGATCCTCCTACCTCTGCCTCCTGAGTGCTGAGATTAAAGGTATGCACTAACATGCCCAGCCTACAATACACCATTTCTTGATTTTTCTTCTGCAAAAGACTTTGTGGTTTCTATGTAGATATGAAAATCTAAAAAGACAGTATTGTAAATATTGAATTAAAAAAACATATTAAGTTCATGTGATATTATTAATTCATTATATTCATTTTGTATGCATTACAAGTGGGAAAATGCTAGGGCTAACTTTTTTAAAAATTTTTTTATTTTCTTATTTAAGAGAGAGAGGGAGAAATAGTCAGGGGGAGAGAGAGAGAGAGAATGAGTGTGCCAGGGCCTTGAACTCCAGGTGTGTGCGCCCCCTTATGCATCTGGCTTACGTGGGTCCTGGGGAATTGAACCTGAGTTCTTTGGCTTTGTAGGCAAGTGTCTTTTTTTTCCCCCCCGAGGTAGGGTCTCACTGTAGCCCAGGCTGATCTGGAATTCATTTTGTAGTCTCAGGGTGGCCTTGAACTCATGGAGATCCTCCTACCTCTGCCACCACAACCAGGGCTAACTTTTAAAATCAGGAGGTAGGGTTAGCTCGTAATTCTTCCAGAGGCCTAAATAATAATTTCTCTCTTCTTTTCCTTCTAAAAACCAGAATCCTAGTAAGGAATGTGAGCCTTATCGAAGAAATGAAGACAAACCAATTGCTCCTTGTGGAGCTATTGCCAACAGCATGTTTAATGGTATGATGTATATATGAACATTGCTATAGATAATTAGGGCAATTTGCATAACTTATTTGCAAATGGATTTGATAGTCTAATGAATATAAGTGAAATTGAGAAATTCAATTTTAAATATTTAATTAGATATTGAATGGGATTTTGGTGCTTTTTGACTTCATTTTGAACAATCTTTATTTTATTTTATTTTTTTTATTCCTTGGTTTTTTTTTCGAGATAGGGTCTCACTCTAGCCTAGGCTCACCTGGAACTAACTCTAGTTCCAGGTTGGCCTCTAACTCACAGCAATCCTCCTACCTTTGCCTCCTGAGTACTGATATTGGAGGTGTGCCACCGCACCTGGCTGAACAATCTTTTTTAAAAAAGGTATATTATGTATTTATTTATTTGCAAGCACAGAGGTGTGAGGTGGGTATGCCAGGGTCTCTTGCAGCTGTAAACAAACTGTAGATGCATGCATCTTTGTACCTGTGACTTTACTTGGGGACTGGGGAATTGAACCCAGGGCATAAGGCTTTGCAAGCAGGTGCCCTTTACCACTAAGCCATCTCTCTAGTCCAGTTTTGAACATCTTATTTTTATTTTATTTTATTTTATTTTTTTGAGGTAGGGTTTCACTCTGGTCCAGGCTGACCTGGAATTAACTATGTAGTCTCAGGGTGGCCTCGAACTCATGGCGATCCTCCTACCTCTGCTTCCTGAGTGCCGGGATTAAAGGCGTGCGCCACCACGCCTGGCTTGAACATCTTATATTTGAGAATGGATTTTTGTCTCTGAGAAGAAACATGGATATTTTGCTAATCTTCCTAGTTCATACAAAAATAAAAGCCAGTACTTCAAGTATAATACAGTTCAAAGGAGTCATAGATCGTCATTTATAGAAGCATTATCTGATAGAATATGATGTGAACCATCAATGCAAATCATGTAGACAGTTTTAAAATTTCTTTTTCAATGTGAGCTTTACTATATGAACATATTACACATTGGTCATATTCCCCTCAGGTGATATGCTTAGGTTCCTTCTTAAAAAAATATTTATTTGCATGTGTGTGTGTGTGGGGGGGGGGTTGTGCACATGCACATGCACATGTTTCTTGTTGCTGCAATTGAATGCCTATCTGGCTTTATGTGGGTGGCTGGAAAATTGAACCCAAGTTTGGGCTTTGGATGCAAGTGCCTTTAGCTGCTGAGCCCTCTTTCTGGGCCCCAATTTTAAATTTTCTAATAGTTACATGGAAAACGCTTAAAAGCAACAGTAAAATTAATTTCATTAATTTATTTTACTTAAACCAGTGTGCTGCAAATAGTATTATTGTATCATATAATAGTATATAAAAGTTCTTGAAATGTTTTGTGTGATTTCATACTATGTCAGTAATATCTGATATGTATTATACATTTACAGGCTATGCTTATTTGTGCTAACCATATTCCAAGGGCTCAGTAGCCATGTATGTTTACTGTGTGCAGAAAATGAATAAGCCAGGAGCTGTTAAGAAAGTAATAGTACTTTAAAATAGAATATTTACCTTGCAATTTTATCTGTGTTATTATTAAAATATTTGGCCTTATCTCATACCAGCTAGTCATTTATGAACGTGACCTAGATGTGGAATGGACAGAGAAGTCCATTCATAATTATCAAGTTCACATCTGGATTAAAAGTAAATGTTCAGGCCAGGTGTGGTGGTGCACGCCTTTAATCCCAGCACTTGGGTGGCAGAGGTAGAATGATTGCTTTAAGTTCGAGGCCAACCTGGGACTGCAGAGTGAGTTCCATGTCAGCCTGGACTAGAGTGAAACCCTTCCTGGGGGGCAGAGGAGAGAAGAGTAAATGTTTATCCTCTGCTTTTATTGTCATAGTTGCTTTTTTAGAAGTAAATCCCAGATCCTCATTTCTCATAGAGTAAAGCAAGTGCTGTGGAGTTTTAGTCATGTCAATAATAGTTTTCTTTTCTTGTATTTAGATACATTAGAATTATTTCTGGTTGCCAATGAATCTGATCCCACACCTGTGCCTATTCCTTTGAAAAGGAAAGGTATTGCTTGGTGGACAGATAAAAATGTGAAATTCAGAAATCCCCCTGGAGGAGGAAGTTTGGAAGAACGATTTAAAGGTAAAACATTAAAAATATCACCATCTCCAAATGCTACTAGTTTCAAAGAAATAGTTGACATTTTGTTTTCATTTTTTAAAAAAATATTTGTTTATTAACTTATTTGAGAGAGGAGACTGATAGAGAGAGAATGGGTATATTAGGGCCTCCAGCCACTGCAAAGAACTCCAGATGCATGTGCCACCTTGTGCATCTGGCTTATGTGGGTCCTGGGGAATTAAACCTGGGTCCTAGGGCTTCATAGGCAAGTGCTTTAACTGCTAAGCCATTTCTCTAGCCCTTAAATTTTGTTTTTAAAGTCTTAAAAGCTTTTCTTTTAAAAAATATTTTATGTATTTGTTAGAAAATGGTAGAGGTATATAGAGAAAATGGACGTGTCAGAACTTCTAGGCGCTGCAAACAAACTCCAAACACATGCACCACCTTGTGCATGTGGCTTATATGGGTACTGGGGAATCAAACCTTGGGTTGTTAGACTTTAAAGTGCCCTTAACTGCTAAGCCATCTTTCCAGCCCTTTTTATTTTTACTTATTTTTTAATTTTTTTTTTTTTGAGGTAGAGTTAGTTTCACTGTAGCCCAGGCTGACCTGGAATTCACTATGTAATCTCAGGGTGGCCTCGAACTCACAGCAATCCTCCTACCTCTGCCTCCTGAGTACTGAAATTAAAGGTGTACACCACCATGCCTTGCTTTTAGTTTTATTTTTATTATGTAGTCTCAGGGTGGCCTTGAACTCATAGCAATCCTCCTACTTCTGCCTCCTGAGTGTTGGGATTAAAGGCATGCACCACCACTCCTGCCAAAAGCTTTCTTATTTTTAAAATTATTTATTTATTTAAGGGGTCAGGCTTGTTGGCGCATGCCTTCAATCCCAGCACCTGGGTGGCAGAGGTAAGGAGGGTCACTGTGAGTTTGAGGCTGCCCTGAGATTAGAGTGAATTCCAGGTCAGCCTGGGCAAGAGTGAGACCCTACCTTGAAAAACCAAAAAACAAATTAAAAAATTATTTATTTGAGAGACAAAAAGACAGATATACCAAGGGAGGAGAGAGAATGAATATGGGTATGCCAGGAACTCTTGCTGCTGCAAATGAAGTCTAGTTACATGTGCCACTTTGTTCATCCATCTTTACGTGGGTACTGGGGAATCAAACAAGCTTTGCAAGCAAGTGCCTTTAACCACTAAAAAATATTCCCAGTGCCAAAACTTTGTTTGTTAATATTTTTTCTTTCCTCCATTTTATACCAAGTTAAGTAAATGTTTTTATGTATTAACTATTTGAAAGGATATGTAAACTCTTAATAGTGAATCCAGTTCTCTGATGTTTCTTCTCCTATTTTTAAAGGTCATAAGAAATATTTTATAAAGTATTAAAAATGGGGAGGGGAACCAACATATTGTTTTCTGTTGCCAAGGCTCACAGGAGGAGATAGTTTATTAACCATTCAGTGCCTAACCTCTTAGTTTTGCATGTGATGTTCAAATGCCATGTTGCCTAGACTGGCTTTGAACTTCTTGTCTTGAGCTCTCAAGTAGCTGGGATTACACACATGTACCACTGCACTCAATTTAGATGTGTTTTTGAACAAAAAAAGATATGCTTCCCCCACCTCCCAAGAATCATTTCATACCTCTAGGCACTTGCAGTATTCCTGAAGCCGAGGCTTACTTGTGACCTTAGCACAGCCAGTCGTGTTTTGTACCTCTTTGTTTTAGTCCAGTGACTTTTCATTAAAACTGAGTAGAATTGAATATTTCATTTCTCCACCCTTCAACCACTTCTCTTTAAGGTACAACAAAGCCAGTAAACTGGCTTAAGCCAGTTTATATGCTGGACTCTGATGAGGATAACAGTGGGTTCATAAATGAGGACTTTATTGTTTGGATGCGCACTGCAGCATTACCAACTTTTCGTAAGTTGTATCGTCTTATAGAGCGCAGAAGTGATTTTCATCCAACATTACCAGCTGGACGATACTATTTGAATATCACATACAGTATCCTTTTCTTCAGTTCTGTGTACAGATTGTTTGCAGTAGAAAGGAGTCAGCATGCCCTGTCAGTTATGTGACATGGTAACATGTTCCATTGTGCTTTAGTTACCTGTGTTTCACTTTTGTTTATTTATTTTGTTTTTGGTGGGGTGGTGCTAGTGCTGGGGATTTGAACCTAAGGCTTCATGCTTCTATTGCTACATGATTATAAGTCTTTAGGGGAAGGAAATATTGGGTGGTTCCTTTTAGTCTTGAATGTAAAATGTTATCTTTAATGTAAAAACTCCCAAATAGTAACATTTTAAATGTTTTTATATTTCACAACCTAAATGAGCCACAAGTGTATAGTTTTGGTTATAGTGAATTAGCAAATGGTTAATAGGCCAATTTTTTAAAGTAAAAATTACCTTTGGGTCCTATAATCTTGTACTCTTGATGTACTCAAGTGTACAACTAGCTTAATATTGCAGACTGAAAGAGACCATGTTTAAAACTAAGCTCATTTTGTGTACACACAGACCTACTTCAGCTGCTGGCAGAATGTTACCCTGAGGGGATAGCCAAAGTAGAAGACAGCTCTGTCTCAGCATCTAAAAAGATATATAGAATAAGGGCAAATATCAACCTGTAGCCTAACCAGAACATAGTAAAGGGAAGTTGGAATACTGGAAACTTCATAGTTGGCAGACACTTTCTTCTAGGAAGTCTGCAGCAGGGTCCCAGGTACTGAGAAGTGCATTGACCGGCAGAATGCTAGATATGTGGAAGACAGAAGACAGGAATTTGGGTTTAATTAAGCATTAATTGCAAAAGTGAGGTATAAGATGGAAACTAGTATTAGAGTTAAGCCAGGGGCCCATATTTTTGAGGAGAGGAGGATAGTTGATTTAATACTGATTCTGGGGGGCTGAGAAGATGGCTCAGTGGTTAAATGGTTACTGTTTACACAGTAAGAGACCCCAGTGTGCCCATACACATACATAAACATACAAACAAACAAATAAAATTAAAAAAATAATACTACACCTGGTCCCTCAGTTATTGGATTAAACATTAAAATTATTCCTTCCTCATGTTAAGATTGAACTTGTATGGCTGTATCTGTGGTGATAGAGAGTTGCATCGTACCCTTCTGCAATAGGGGCTTTGTTTTTTCTACCCCAACCATTGCCAGAATCCTAAAACTGGTCCATATATAGCTAATTCATCCAATATACTGGTAGCTCCTTGCTTATTATATAAACATTTATAGACTGTTTTAGTTATCAGCTCTATATCAGAGCATGAGTTTTGTCTTTTGACCTAATGATCTGTGATGCTGTGCTCAGAACACTTGCAGTCCTACAACTACACTCTATATGCTTTTTGAATGTACCCAAATCTGATTCTTTGTTTTCTCTTACTCCTGTGTGGGCTTCATTGTAGGGCTTCATAACTGTTCCTCTGAAGCATTTATTCATACTACCTTACTTTGCCACCTAACCCTCGTAGGCAACAAAAATCAAACCACCCAGTAAAGTGTATAAATACATCTTAATTTTATTATTTTGGGAAACATTTTGGCTTTTACTACTGGTATTTAGCTTGCTGAATCAGGTGTGGGAAAATAGCTCAGAGGTAGCGTGCCTGCCCTAGGTTCCAACTTCGGTAACACACAGGAAATTTGCTGCGTTTACCTTTAAGATAATGTAATTTTTTAATGTGTGTGTGACTCTGAGTACATGCACAAGGTACCTGTGTATCATAGAGTTATACAAATGAATTCACAGATGGTAACTTTAAAATTTGCAGCTTAAGCGTCAAGTACCTAGAGATGAAGTCTTCCTATACTACCTTCAGATTACCCTGTGCACTCCTTTGATGGACGGAAACGGATGATCTTGAGCACAATTTCATGGATGGGAGGAAAGAATCCATTTTTGGGGATTGCTTACATCACTATTGGATCCATCTCCTTCCTTCTGGGAGTTGTACTGCTAGTGATTAATCATAAATATAGAAACAGTAGTAATACTGCTGACATAACCATTTAATTTTATATTCTGAAAACAAATTACTGCATGTGCATCAAGGCCAGTCCTGTTCAACCTAGCTTTCAAATGCTGATGGCTGATTAGTATGTCATTTTGAAGTTGGCACATAATTTTTTTTTAAACAGCCTTTGTTCTTCACTTCTTACATATGGATGACTTACAAGACTATATGATGGGTATAAAAATTAGCTAAAAACTGATCATATCAATACTGTAACTGCTAAAGTGGCATTCTAATGTTTGCTCTTCATGGGGCAGGCCATGTGATACATTGAGCCTCTTTCATGTGAAATGCATCTACTGCTTCAATGTTATGCTGTGTTGGTAGCATATTGACATATGATGCTGTATATGTGTGCCTGTTGAGAAAGGTATTATGAGATGTATGTGTATGACTTCCTAACCTTTCAGGATTCAGTTGCAGAAAGATTGAAGAAAAACCAAATGTAAATAAAACACTTCATCATTTTTGTGTGTCATGTGTAAAGGCTTAAAAAGTACCATTTTTGTAGAGGTGATTTATGTGTTTAGTTTTCTATTACAGCTCTCTGTTTGGATTTGACTTCACAGGTAAGCTTAGATACTTACCTTGTCTAGTATAGAAATTAATGCTTGTTTCTTAATATTTCAGGGATGTTCGGGATAGAAAAAATAAAGATTCCTCTTTATTTGTTTAAAATGTTATAGTGAGGAATCCTGACTCACTTGAAATGTCTTTACATGTGATATTTCCCTCGAAGCTCATACATTGTAAGGGAAGAAAGAATGTAGGTGAGTTGGGGAAACTGCTTGGCAGATCCTCATCTGCCTCTCAGTAAGCCAGATGTACAAGCCCAGAAGAGACTATTTTCATTCTTGTAGTATTTAGCATTAAGATAATTACTTCTGCATTGGAAATACATCAAGTTGTTCTTATTTGGCAAGGAAGTGTTTGCACTTAAGCACTAATACTAGATGCTCCCCAAAATATTGAAATCATAATTTCCTCTCTATTTCATTAAATTTTTGCATACAAGTCAACTATGTGGATATGCATACACATTCATTAGTTCAAATAATGCTTTGATCCATTTTCCTAACACGTACCTTAAAAAGTGTTCTGTAACCTTCCTGCTTAAATTGTGGGAATTTTGGAATATGTACATGATAAATTATAATATATATGATTGAAGTTATTTTATTTTCTAACTGGAATTGTTTTAATATTTCTTATTGAATAAATGCTATAATTTGTTTGCTATGGTATCTATTCTTGAAGTGAGCACAAACTTTTTTCACATGCATAAAAATGCATGTATTAATTAGAGATTACCTGATTACATTGAATTTGCATTTTGTACTAAAATAATTCATATTTATGTAGGTGAACACTTTATTTAGTTTGTAATGATTTTCCTTCAGTTATATTTGAAAATAAAAGATCTGGGCAATGTATCAATTTAGGTTAATATATGCTTAAAAAATAAAAAATAATGCAATATTTTCATTTATAGTAGAAATGTGCCAGTTAAGTTTTATATAACATGAAATTCAGTTAATGAAACTTATAACTGATGGTGTATTTTAACTTAAAAAAATATTATTTTCATCAGTTACTTGATGTGTGGCTATACTAAAATTTCTGGTTTTCTATCTAAAAATATTGTTTTGTTAGTACTTCAGGATTCTGTTTATTTAGAAAATTGTCCCTCTTGCACATGTCAGTTTATTTTGGGGGATTTCTTTTCATGAGAGGTAGGATATTTTTTCAGTCTTCCCAGAGTGAGTGTACTATTTTAAGAAGAACTGTGATCCTGCATCTCTTTTTCTAAGTCAGAAACCAAAGGTCCTAGTAAAGAAAAGATGGTGTCTTGAATTGAAGCTCTTATTAACAAGTTCACTGATATTTTAAGTTCTTCCCTTTCTCCTGCCATTTGAACTCTAAGGGATTCTGGCTGTTACATATGAAGAATATGGGATATTCATATTTTAGAGATATTCATGTGATTAAGGTGACTAAGTTATGTAGAAGGCTTGAAAAAATGCATGAAATTTTTCCCAGTTGAAAAAGAATTTTAATAAGTAAAATCGTAAGGAATTTCATTGAAATCATAAGGCAGGTTAAGATAAACTGGAAAATATATTTATACTAACAGAATCATTCCACTACGAGAAGAGTCAAGTGATTATTGTTTATTGGATAGTGATAGAATTTATTTGTAACCTTGATTATATTACAAGTTAACATTCTGTTAGGATGTTTTATATTAATAAAAAGAAGAAAGTTAATTGAGCTATGTTTGTGTGTTGATAAAGTTACAGTGCCACCTCTGTGTTGTTACTCTGGTTAACACTCAATTTTACTGCAGGATTATTGAGTCTAGATTTTAATTTATGTGCATATTTGATAAATGTTAAACTAATCATATTTATAGTCATTGTTCACTTTGTAACAGTTTAAATCATATGATGTTTTTATATCACTGAAGAACAGTTGTTCTTACCAGGAAGTAGTGAGCCTGTTACCTGAGTTCTAGACAGACTGACTAAGGTTGGTAATAAATGAAGGAGAATGTCTGGGAAATAGGAGAGACCTGGATGCTGAAACAGGCACACAGGAAATGAACACCCTGACTCACTGCAAGAGGAGTAGTAGAGAAGCACGCTTCATGGAATCATTGCCTTAGAATGACTGTGTGCTCTCCTCTCTTATTGTAAGGTTTTCCTCTCTGAATATGGAAGCTGTAGGGTGGGTGAAGGGAATAAGTAGTGTTGCTGTTGCAAACATTTTTGACATACAAATGCCTGTTGTAGAGTTTGGATCATCTGGTAAAGAACCCTTTTAGCCTCTGCGCCCACCAGTCAGTAAACATCAAAATCATTTCTCTTAATGTTATTTGGTGTTTTAAAATAAATATATTGTCTAAAACCAAATCAGACCATGGCGACCTTATTTGTTTTTATATATCTGTAAGCTAATGCATATGTAGAATAGTACTTGACTGGCATTTCCTCCATAGGTTGGTTGTTGTTTACCTCAGTTCATCTGGATAATATGCCTGTTTAACTGTTGTTTTAGCTTTAGATGTGAACTTTGATAGTGTTACTTATTTTTCTTTTCTTTTTTTTTTTAATTTTTTTTTGTTCATTTTTATTTATTTATTTGAGAGTGACAGAGAGAGAAAGACGGAGGGAGGGAGGGAGGGAGAGAGAGAGAGTGACAGAGAGAGAAAGAGGCAGATAGCGAGAGAGAGAGAGAGAGAGAGAGAGAGAGAGAGAATGGGCACGCCAGGGCTTCCAGCCACTGCAAACGAACTCCAGATGCGTACGCCCCTTGTGCATCTGGCTAACGTGGGTCCTGGAATCGAGCCTCGAACCGGGGTCCTTAGGCTTCACGGGCAAGCGCTTAACCGCTAAGCCATCTCTCCAGCCCTTATTTTTCCTTCTGTAATGTCATTACCTCGTAATATTTAGTAAATGCATCAACTATTAACTATTGCTTATATGTGATTAGAAGAATGATGTATATTATAGAGGAAAACAGTATACCATGATTACATTTTCTTTTGTATAATTTAATTTTCTTCAGAATTGATAATTGCCTCATTTTAAAAATGTAATTCCTGTAAACCTGACTTAAATTTTTTCCAGTCTTTCTGTCATGTCTCCTCACTAGTCCTGAAGAGTTTTTGTACTCAGATAACAGGTACTGCCCCTGTCAGCACTAGGGAACTAGCTGTATTCTGCATGTGCCCTATGCGGGGTTTTGCTGGTGGTTGTCTTGGTCTACTGCGCAGGTAATATCCATGTCCTTCTCCTGTTGCCCATTGGTAATGTCTTTTATATGCTGGCATGCTCTCTTGTTGTCAGAACTCTCCCTAAGATATTCAGACTTGCCTTAGAAGTGGCATGTGAAAGGTACTTTTTTTAGTCCTTAAGTCTAAAGTCTACCCTCTTCTTTTTCTACCTTCATATCTTATTGATAGTTTAACTTCACATACCGTTTTAAGTTAAAAATAATTTTCTTTCAGAGTTTCAAAGGCATTGTTGGACTGTTCTAACTTACATGCAGCTTTGAGAAATCTGATCTGAGCTCCAGTGCTGGACTTTCTAGTACCACATGGGTGGCTTCTCTCTTCTCTGGCTTAGATGTTGTGTTTGCTGCATTCTAGTATTCCGTTTGATCTTTTACCATTGTTGTCCTCTGTTGAATTGGTAATATACTTTAAAAATATTTAAAAAACTTCTTTCATTTATGTTTTGTTTCCAGAATACTCATGGTGAAAATGTGTGGATACTTAACTACTTTTGTTTCCTACTTCTTAACATCAGATCGCTGTGGCTATGTTTGGTCTTCTTTTGTATATTTAGACATCTTTCTTTATAGTTCTACATACTCTTGACACAGTTGTGTGTTAGATTCCAAAGACTATTTTCTAAAAATAGTCCTATTTGTGAGAATGAAAGAGAGAGAGGAAGAGGATGAGAAAGAGAGAGGAAGTATGGACACACCATGGTCTTGCCACTGCAAATGAACTCCAGATGTACTTGCCATTTTGTGCATCTGGCCTTTTGGGGATACCGGGGAATTGAACCTGGGCTAGCAGGCTTTGCAAACAAGCAAGCACCTTTAACTGCTGAGCCATCTCCCCAACCCAGAAATCTGCATACAGGATGTGCTTGATAAGTGACTTTTTTTTGTTGTTGTTGTTTAATGTAGTACTCAGCAAACTGTTAGCTTATTCATGATGAAGAGGCTAGGGGAACATGAACATTGAGGGCACTTTGTAGAAGACAGTATGGTAAGCTTCTCCCCTTCCTTTGGCTCTTACAATCTTTCTACCACCTCTTTTTTTAACAGTCCCTAAGCCTTGGAGAGTGTGATAGAGATGTCTCATTTAGTGCTGAACATTTCACTGCCACTTCTCAGCACTTTGGTGAGTTTGAGCCACCCCAGTGGTCATCACCATCTCCAAAGAGAAGCTTCTCCAGCCAGGACTGAGAGTAGCATTTATATCTGGGCATAAACACAAGTTCTTAGAGAGTAGTTTGGTGGGTATAATATATTCATTTAGCTAGACAACAGACATAGTTCCCCCCCTAGGTCTTATGACTTCCCCAACCACAGGCTTTTGATTTAGGTTTTCAATACCAGGCAGGAATTCCCTCCCATGGAGCGGGCCTCACATCCAATCAGAGAGCAGCTGGTTTCCCCTCAACAGACAGGCTACCATTGTACCAGGTGGCACATTTGGCCTGGCTGGCCAGCCATAGAGCTTGCAGGGTCCACTACTAGTTAATGACCATCGGTGACTCCTCCTGCAATGGACTGTGTAGCTCTTTCTAGCATCCTGACAGCTAGTCAACAGGGAGGAGGCTTCCCACTCCACTCCAGCTTGACTTCTCAGTGATCTGCAGCCCAAGCTTGTGGAAGCTTCAGCAGTAGGGTCTTCCCATCAAGTTCTTAAGTGTACATTTTAAAATCAGGAATATGGGCTGGAGGGATGGCTTAGCAGTTAAGGCGTTTGTCTGCAAAGCCAAAGGACCCAGGTTCGATTCCCCAGGCCCTATGTTAGCGAGATGCACAAGGGGGTGCACTTGTCTGGAGTTTGTTTGCAGTGTCTGGAGCCCTGGCACGCCCATTCTCTCTCTCTACTCCCCCCCTTTCTTTCTCCCTCTTTATCTTTGTCAAATAAATAGAAATAAAATATATTTTAAAAATTAAGAAAAATCAGAAACATGGACTGGAGAGGTGGCTCAGTGGTTAAAGGTGCTTGCTTGCAAAACCTGAGGGCCTGGATTTGATTCCCCAGTACTCGGGTAAAAGCCAGATGCACAAAGTAGCACATGTCTGGATTTTGTTTGCAGTGGCAGGAGGCCTTGGCACTGGCACATGTATATTCCTGTTTCCTCCCTTCCTCTTCTGTTTTTCTCTCCCTCTTCTTGCAAATAAGTAAGTGAATTTAAAAAAATCAGAAATACCAGGAAACAAATACACTCTTTGGTGATTTCATAACATATTTTATATCCTAAAAATAAACTTGTATACTTTTGATGATATTAGTAGGGACTTGGTGTTTTTGCATACACACAGCTTTGCTGTCCAGGGCAATGAGGAATAGTGAGCTTGCCACATGTCCTTTTCAAACCTGGTAGGCCATTTTTATTCAAGTACTAGAAAGGCAGCAAAGACAGTTTTGCAAATAGATGTCAGACCATCTGAGTCTCCATCTCCCCACTTGCCCTTGAGTATCAAATTCCTGGGTTTGTTTTTCTTTTCACAGTGCAGCCATAAAGCCATAGCTTGTATTTTGCTGTCTTCAGCACCAGTCAGCTGTTCAGGTCATCAATACACTGCGCTCTTCTCTGTCACCAGTCTGAAGGGTTCATTGAAAGATCAGAAGTGGACTGATTTAACAGACTGTTCGGTACTTAAAACTTGTGTCTTCATTTTACTTTATCTCCTTGATCTTACCAGTTCTTTGTAAAATTGGGATTTCAATACCTGCTTGACATACTTTGTTTTGAGGAATATGGAAACAATAGGTGAAAAGCATGTCGCACACAGTGTAGTGAAATGGGTACTCAGTGAATAGCTCCCATTCCTGTCTTTCAAACCAGGCAAACCTTTTTGATCTTTTTGTTCTGTTTGATGGGCATATTCTTTTTCTTGTATCCATAGCATCTGGCTTCTGTGACTAACATTAATATTTTCTTACCTTGCTTCATCTCCTTTGAATATTAGCTGTTTCCACCATGTAGAATATTAGGAATTTTCTGAACTGTGATCTGTGCCCGTTTCTCACACATCCTTCTGGAATAATTTTAAAATACTTTGTTTCTATTGTCATCTTTATACTGACTTTTCTAGCTTTTCTTTGTGCCTTGACATCTCCCAAACTGTAGATGATACACTCTCTTGAGAAATGGAAGTAAGTGAGTACTGTTGAAATAAGTTAATAGCACCAAAGTAGAAGTCAACTCATAGAAGCCTAGGGTGTCTTTTTTTGTTTTTGTTGAGGGTGGGACCTGGGTGCTGGTGGTTGAACCCAGAGCCTACTGAGCTACAGCCCTTGCCCAGTGGATTTATCTTCACTTTACTCTGTTTATGGATTGGTATGATCAACAATGTTAGGAATTTATCTAAAAAGCCTAACTCTTCTCTCCAGCTGCCTATTCTAAGTAAGTTATATATTGAGTTGATTGTCAAGGTACTTGCTGTTAGTGGACAGTGTTGTGTATCTGCTTTATTTTTGTTCCTTTGCTGCTGGTTAAGTTTAGGGTGTTTTTTTTTAGATTATTACAGGACCTGTCAGACTCTGCTTCTTGTAATTTACATCCAGTCTAGCATTTCATTGCTAATAGAACTTTCTCTCTAAGTGTTTGCTTCCTAAATCTTTGAATAACCTTACGGCATCAAAGACATATTTTGTCGTGGAAACTGGCCTTCTTCCCCCACTTATCCTTTTACCAAACCAAGCTCTAAGATACACATTGTCATAGTTAGCTTCATGTTGCTGGGAACCTCCAACCCAGACATAGTTTATGGGAGGAACGGGATTTATTTGAAGCTTATAAATCCAGGGGAAGTTCCATAAAGGTGAAAAGAGGCTGGCCCCTTTTACTAAATCTACCCAGAAAAACCACCAGCACCACAAGCAAGCACACTCCAGGAACCTAGGCAGATCTCAAGTACTCTGCATACCTTCAGGCTGGAATCATATCTGCCCCCAAGTAACACCTTAGGGCCACAGTGACACATCTTCCAGCCAGGCAAGCTGGAAATTGAAGTTATAGCTTTAATAAAACATTTGAGTCTGTGAGGGGTCATAAATTCAAACTACGATACTTGTTCACCCTCTGATTCCATGTATTCCATTTCTTCTGTTGATCTGTTTCTCCTAACCTAGATTTTCTTTCCATCATAATCATTGCTAATAGTCATTGAGTTATTTATTTTTTATAGCTCCCCAATGATGGTGGATTCTACTTCCTTGAGTTTAAGGATAAACTGAGGATGGATTGTGTAACTTGCCTTCAGGCATGTTGCTTTTTTTCAAAAAGCATTGCTGGCATTGAAACAGGGCCACATGCATGTTAGGTAGGTGCTTTATCACTGAACTTATGTCCCTAGCCCCAGTCATGTAGTGACTCAAAAGTTCTCAGCAACAATTAGTTCACTTTCCACTCTACCTTAGGTTGTTCCTGCACACCAATTGGTATTGGTTATTGTCTAGCCTGCAGTGTTTTTAATTTCTGTTCCACTCAAACTCTACTAATACCTACTAAATTTTCTCTTTCTCCATTTTTCCTTTCTAAAAATATTAGGGATGAGAATGGGGAGAGAATGGGCATGCCAGGAGCTCCAGGCACACGTGCCACTTTTGTATGCCTGGATTTACATGGGTACGGAGGAATTGAACTTAGGCCATCAGGCTTTGTAGGCAAGTGCTTTTTAACCATTGAACCATCTGTTCAGCCCTTAAATTTGTTCTTGTGTGTGTATTATAGACTATTATTAAACTATATCCTCTAGAGGGTTAAGTTCTTAATACCCTCCCAGCAGATTGTAGAGTCTGACATTCTTTTTTTTTTTCCTATACTTTATTTATTTGCAAGCAGAGAGGGAGAAAAGGGAGAGAGAAATGGGCCTGTAGCCACTGCAAATGAATTCCAGATACATGCACCACTTTGTGTTAGCTGGCTTTATGTGTGTACTGGGGAATTGAACCCAGGTTATTAGGCTTTGCAGGCAAGTATTGTAACCACTGAGCCTTCTCTCCAGCCTGTCTTTTTTTTTTTTTTTTTTTTTGGTGTTGCAAGGTAGTGTCTCACTCTAGCCCAGGCAGACCTGGAATTCACTATGTAGTCTCAGGGTGTCCTTGAACTCATGGGGATCCACCCACCTCTGCCTCCCAAGTGCTGGGATTAAAGGCGTGTGCCACCATGCCGAGCTACCATCTGACATTCTTAATAGGTAGTCAGTTATTTAATGGGAAGGACTCATGTTCATATGATTTATAAAATTATTTATCTTGTATAAAGGACTTTATAATGAGATAATCATTGTTATCCTAGTCCCTTAACTTTAATGATGAAAAACAGCCTTCACAGTAATAACCCATCAATTAAGAGCTTCCTGATTTCCAGTGGATCCATGGAATTATGTGATAATCAAAGAGAATATGCAGTTGTATTGTATAACTGGTGATTTTTATACATTAAACTTCATGTGAAGAAGCAACCACTATGTCATTTTTTTCTGGTTAGAAGATTGTGTGTTTCCAGAATCACACCTGCTCAGAGTCAGGGTGGTTTGGTTTCTTGTAACAACATTGACAACTGGTGACTTAGAACTTCTACATTGGATGCCCATCTCACTGAGAAGAATAACCATTTTCCACCTTTCCACCTATATGTCTTAATTGTATTGCCAATTTTGTTAATTCTGTTCAAGAATCTTCTGGAGACATTGTTTTTCATAAGAGCCATTCTATTAATATAAGGAACAAGGACAAAACTATAGTAAATAAAAACCAACACCTTAGTGATATTTTAGGAAAGATTCTATTTTGAAAGTAACAAGGGTCAGTGGATGAATTAAGAAATTTGGTAATTAGTTCCTAGTGAGCTAATGAAGTTTGATTGACAAATTTAATCTATTTTTTTTCTGTTCGAATCATTTCACATCAGGAACAAGGAGACAGTGTGATTGACAAAGATTTTGGAAGATGTCCAACAGAAGTTGAGTCTTCTTTTGAACTTTTTACTCAGTGAATTCAGTTCTAGTTTGTGCAGTTCACTATTTTCATTTAACCAGTGCTGAGGAATTTTTATGTCTAGTCACTGTTATGGGTGCCGAGGACAGGTCAGTGAACAGAACAACTGCTGAACATAGGCATTATCTGACAAGCTCTTAAAGGATCATTGGTGTGGCAGATAGATGAGTGAGGGTGGTGGAGTAGGGGAAATGGAAACCTAAAAAGCTTTTAGCAAAAAATCCAAGCAAGGGCTAGAAAGATTGCTCAGTGGTTAAGGTGCTTGCCTGCAAAGCGTAACGACCTGGTTTGTTTGTTTCCGCAGTACCCACATAAAAAGCCAGATGCACAAAGTGGTGCCTATGTCTGGAGTTTGTTTGCAGCAGGTAGAGGTCCTGGCATGCCCATTCTCTCCCTCCCCCATCTCTCTGGTTTTTTGTAAAGAAATAATTTTTTTTTCGAGGTAGGGTCTCACTCTAGCCCAGGCTGACCTGGAATTCCTTTGTATTCTCATGGTGGTCTCTAACTCACAGCGATCCTCCTACCTCTGCCTCCAGAGTTCTGGGATTAAAAGTGTATGCCACCACACCTGGGTATAAAATATTTTTTATGAGAGAGTAAGAGAATTGGCACACCAGGGCCTCTAGCCACCGCAGTCAAACTCAAGACAAGTTTGTGCATGTGCTACCTTGCGTGCTTGTGTCACTTTGTGCATCTGACTTAAGTGGTACCTGGAGAGTCGACCATCAGTCCTTAGGCTTTGCAGGTAAGTGCCTTAACCACTAAGCCATCTCTCCAGCCAAGAAATAAAATCTTTTTTAAAAAATCTAAGGAAGGGGCTGGGGAATTGGCTTAGCGGTTAAGGCATTTGCCTGTGAAGCCTAAGGACCCTGTTCGATTCCCCAGGACCCACATAAGTCAGATGCACAAGGGGGTACATACTTCTGTAGTTCGTTTGCAGTGGCTGGGGGCCCTGTTGTGCCCATTCTCTCTCAAGTACATAAATAAATAAATAAATAAATAAATAAATAAAATATTTAAAAAATAATAGACAATTTCTTTAAAAAATTTAAGCAAGAGATATGGATGGCTTAAATTGTATTGGTAGTAGTGTTGGAGATATGAGATATCAGGTTCACATATTTTGAAGTTGAAGCTGATAGACTTTTCTAGTGTACTGATTACAAGATATGATAGGAAACAGGAACAGATCAGCTCTTGAGGAAGATTCCAGAGGGGAGGTTTAAGAACAATAGAAAGTAGAATTCAGTTTTGGTTTTGATTTTGAAATGTTCATTAGACATCATGATAAGATATCTTGAATTAAAGGGAAATGTAAAGTTCACATGAAAGATGGGTATATAAAACAGGTAAGAGGCCTGGAGATATGGCTTAGCAGTGAAGGCACTTGTCTACAAAGCCAAATGACCCAGGTTCGATTCCTTAGGAGCCACCTAAGCCAGATGTACAAGTTGGGCATGTGTTGAGTTCATTTGCAGTAGTTGGAGACCCTAGAATGCCCATTCTCATTCATTCTCTCTGCCTGTTTCCCTCACCCTCTGTCAAATAAAAATATTTAAAAAATTAAGAAAACAGGTAAGATACTTTGAACTTTAGATGTTGAGGGCTGGGTAGATGGCTCAGTGGTTAAAGACACTTGAAAAGCCTGCAGGTTTGGATTGGTCCGTGTTCTATTCCCCCATACTCAAAGCCAGATGCACAAAGTGGTGCATACGTCTGGAGTTGGTCTGTAGTGACCAAAGGGCCCTGGTTTATCCATACTCACTCTCCCTCAAATAAATAGTAAATAAATAAAAGCATGCACCTGAAAGCATGAGGCTGGAAAGGAGCAGCCTGAAGCAGAAGCACAGAAGTAGAGCCAGTAAAAGGAGTGCATGGAAGGCCCACTGAAACCAGGCTTTGTTGCACTTTGGGTTTATTTCCAATGTAAAATATACTCTGCAGAGTGATGAACTTAGATGTTGCTGATAGATTTGGAGAAGAGAAATGGGAAGACAGCCGAAATCAAAGGTATTTCTTTTACATGTGTTTGCCCCCCCCCCAAGATAAAATCTCACTCTAACCTGGGCTGGCCTTGAGCTAACAGCGAACCTCCTGCCTCTGCCTCCCAAGTGGTAGAATCAAAGGTGTGTGGTGCCAGGCTTGGCTGATTTTCCTTTTTTTAAGTACGAGAATGTTTACAGATGGAGTGATCGAGTAATAAGAAAATTGTACTCCTAAGAGATTATGAGGCTCTGTATCTACTTGGGGTCTTAAAATGTGAAAGTCTGGTTCAATTACTGTATATATACATACACATTTATATATAAAAATGTGTTAGTGGGAAAAAGTTCACAATGACAGTTCTTGGGAAATTTATGGTCTTGTTGGCTAAGTAGAGAAAACAAAAGCACAAACAGCTTAACAGTTCAAATTACAAACTAAAAATACTCTATTGGAATGTGGTAATTCTGCTCAAAGATTTGATTATAACACGTAATTGAGAGGTGGTAGGAAAAAACTTCCCCGTCTAGGACGTGTATTGGGTATTATAAAGCTTAGGGGGGAGAATGTAAATTGTTAGGTAACAGGGAATCTTAAGAAAAACCTCTAAGGATTTAATTTACCAGTTTTTATTCACTTATTTCACTTGAACTCGTTATATTTTACTTGAAATGATTTCTAAATTTGCAACAAAAAAGGGTAAAGATGTTTGTTGTCCAGCATAGATTTTACCCATATATGCTTGAGGAAGAGGACTGTTTAATTGTTCCAGAGACAAGACAGAATAGGTGCACTAGGGCCTCTGGCCACTGCAAACTCCAGACGCATGCTCTACTTTGTGCATCTGGCTTTACGTGGGTACTAGGGAATCAAATTTAGGTCCTTAGGGTTTGCAAGGCAAGCACCTTAACCGCTGAGCCACCTCTCCAGCCCAGAAGGTGTATTTAAACAACGATGCTCAACCCTGCCAGCCCATCTACCTGTACCATAAAAACTCGCCTGTCTGGCCACTCCACGCCGAATGTGGTGCCTTCCTGGATCTTAGGCAGTTCACAGAGTTGCCAATTCTATTTCCACTCTTCCAGCTCTAGGTTTGGGCCCCCCTCCGCCCCTTTTTCAGCGTTTTCCCAGACCCATGAAGCCAGCCGCATCCACAGCTTCGGGACACCGGAAGGCCTCCCAGTTTGGCATTCAACACCTGCCATAACCCGCAGCGATTCCTAAGGTGAACAAAACCACTGTGTCTGGGGGAGAGGGCTTCCTTGTTTTGTATTTCATCCACGTTCCCATCGCATTCTTCTTTCAGCCTGCAAAGTGTTTCAAAGAGAAACTATCCCATAGTCAGGTGTCAGGCCTACTAGACTAGGGCTTGTTAAGTACCCACAGCACCCGAGCCTCGGTGGAGTCAGCGGCCCGGAGGCCAGGCTTAGGGGACTGTGCCGCTCTGGCACCCGCGCGCTCTCTATGGTCCGATCAAGCCCCTCCTCCTGGAACTCAAGTCTTCCTTGACGCATGCGCGGCCAGGAGGGAGTTCCGTTTCCGACCAGGTGAACTTCGCTGCTGCGGTTTGTTGAGCTTGCTGTTTAGCCGCTGAGACAAGATGCTGCGGAACCTGCTGGTCAGTGGTCTTTGGGTTGCGTGCGGGCGAGAGGCCGAGGGTCCCGACAGAAGCTGGGCCGGGCCAGAAGTCGGCTTGAGTCACCTTGGTCGGCGTCCTTCGCGCTGGGCCCTGAGGAGCGTGGAGACAGGGACGAGGCTGGGAAGGGAGCTCGGAACTGGCTTAGACCTGCTTCCGGATGTCAGTCTCTGCCCTTACCTGGTAGCTCGGCCGAGGTCATACCTGTGGAGGTGGAGGAATTTCTGACAACAGAAATACTAGGACGAAAAGTCTTTTTTTTTCTCTGAAAGAAAGGTTGTAAGTTTACATGGTTGTAAACTGTGCGCCAGAAGTAGCTTAAAAACCAAATCATTCAATTTTGGATGGTCCTTCAGAGTAGCCGTGGCCCAAGTGCAGCGACTTGGGATTGCCTTTTAGCCCCATACTGACGTTGGACTGGTGAAGTATTTTTCCAAAATTTCGATAATTTAAGGCATAGTAATGTCTATTTTCTTTTGAAGTTATTTATTATAGTTTTAGCTAAAGTATATATTGCAAGTCTTTTAAAAATGATTTATAACCCATTGAAAGTTTCTTGTGGGACTATAGAGGTAGCTTCTTGCTAGAATACTTGATTGCCAAGAATGAGCAAGGCTTCCAGTTCACCCCACCCATTTTTTCCCCTTAGGAAAAAAGGTAATAAGGGAATTATTTTAGTAAGTAAGAGTCATATTGATGTGTTTTGCAGTCACTTAATAGATTTGTTATGTTTGAGGTAGGAGCTTACTCAAAACCCACACTGGCGTAGAACTTACGACAATGGCAATCCTGCCTTACCTTCACAAGTGCAAGGATTAAAGACATGAGCCACCATGCCTGGCTTATGTTTAAAAAAAAATTAATATAGGCAAATATTAAGATATTTGAGCTTACAGTCATGTGCACATCAGTATGCTTTCCTGAAGGATTTCAAAAGACTACTGGCTCACCTGAGGCAAAGATCACAAATTGTGGACTTTGGGGAGAGTACGTTGTAAAGTGAAGCACTGCAGAGGATGCACTCCTGACAGATTCAGTCTCCGTGCCCTTCTGTAATGTGAAGGGTTACAAAGGGTTGGCTTTGAAGGTTCTGTAGCTTCTAAATGTTGGGCATGTGTGGATTTCCATTTCAGGCCCTTCGTCAGGTTACACAGAGGACCATCAGCACTGCTTCCCGCAGGCATTTTGAAAATAAAGTTCCAGAGAAACAAAAGGTCTTCCAGGTACTGGAATATTTTATAGATGTTTGTAATTGTAATGAGTACCACAAGGTGGAGTTAGGAAGTAAATCTAGGGATGCCTGCTTTTTAGTGATCTTGATCTGGTCCAGTCACAATAAGGAACTCTCTTAGCTAATTCAGCATTTACTATATCCTGTAGAAGCAGACAGAAATGAGGTGAAAGGGTATATGTCAATCATAATGTCTTTCAGAGGAGTTTATGATGTATTGGCATTATTTAGAAAGTAGTTACATATGAAAAACAGACCATAGAAAGGACCCAAAAATGGAACAAATACATATTGCAGAAATGTAGTAAGTGTTTAAAGATATCTACAGGAAAGAATACAACAAATTGTATTGGAAAAATAGCTATTTTAAGTAAAGTAAAACCTGATCCTTCAGTATAGCACACTAAAAAAATAAATTATTCACCCTAAAAATTGAAATGTAGGAGAATATTTTGTATAATGTTAGGGGTTGAAAAACTTTTGGCATGCCACAGCCTCAGCCACTGCAGTGTAACTCCAGATGGTACGTCACCTAGTGGGCATGTGCAACTTTGTGCTTGCCTCATCTTTGTGCATTTGGCTTATGTGGGATCTGGAGAGAGATCGAACATAGGTCTTTAGGCTTCACAGACAGCACCTTAACCCCTAAGTCATTCCTCCAGCCCTGGAAAAGCTTTTTAAGGAAATCTTTGTAAAGCTGAGAAAAAAGAGAAAACTTATGAGGCTTGGTGATGTAAAATTTTGCATTTATAGTTGTAAAGGCAAGGGACAAATTGAGAATAAATATTCAGGACTAGAGAGATGGCTTAGTGGTTAAGGTGCTTGCCTGTGAAGCCAAAGGACTCAGGTTCAGTTCCCCAGGACTGACATAAGCCAGATGCACAAGGTGGCACATGCGTCTGGAGTTCATTTGCTGTGGCTAAAGGCCCTGGCATTCCCATTCTCTATTTGCTTCCCCTCAAAATAAAATAAAAAGTTAAAAAAGAGAGAATAAATATTTAAAATATGATAAAAGGTGAATGTCAGTAGTTTCCAAAGAACTACAAATCAACAAGTGCAATTTGAGTTGGCCACAGCTGTCAACCAGGGCAAGAGGGACAGCCTCTCCTGAAGAACATGGCTGACACCATGTTCCTGAATGCTACCTTGTGTCCAGTGCCCTCTGTCCTAGTCACATTCAAGGCAGAGAATTGGAAAGTGGCTTTGAACTGTGTGTACCTTTGCATGGAACTGAGCATGATCTGTGGAAATGGGATGGAGGACTACTACTAACTGACCGTGGAGCAGGAGTGATGCTTTGCTGTGGTGTTGTCAGCAAGAAACAGAACAGTCCTTACTCTAAGCCATCACCCTTTCAATGTTACAGATCTTCAGGCTAAGGCTGCCCTGTCCATTTGTTCCTAAAACTGAAAAACTAGCTTCTATAAAAATAATGAGCCTTTGGACCTTTGTTAAAATATATATTAGTCCTCTCCTCCCAGTCTAAGTAGAATGACTTAAGTTGTTATGTTCACCAGGTGTGGGCGATAAGTACTGCTGTGCACAGCATTTTCATAAACACTAATCAGTAGTATACTTCAGTATTTGACAATATTAAAAACAAATTATGGGCTGGAGAGATGGCATAGCGGTTATGGCACATGCCTGCAAAGCCTAAGGACCCAGGTTCGATTCTCCAGGTCCCACGTAAGCCAGATGCACATGGTGGCACATGCGTCTGGAGTTTGTTTACAGTGGCTAGAGGAACTGGTACGCTCATTCTCTTTATCTGTCTCTGATAAATAAATGTCTTTAAAAAGGAAAAACACACATTGTCATCTAGAAAGCCCTCATTTAAGAATCTTTTCTGTATAAGTAATTGCATAAGTATATGAAAATAGGCAAGAGGGTACACCAATCTAAACATCAATAGAGGATTGGATAATTCTGCTAGAATATTTTCACATATGGTAGAATATCATATGGCTATTGAAAACAGTAAGGTTTAAATGGACAAGAATGGTTTTTACAACAGTATTGAGTATAAACAATAGTATGTAGTAGATCGTTGCAGGACATTGTATATTGTGGATACATTAGAAGAATTGACAATAGGTATTAAAAAGTAGATATCTATACCATACTGTTAATGGTGCTATCTCTTGAGGAAAGTTCCAGAGAAATACAGCAATTTACCCATGTAAGTAATTAAATTATAAATGATTTTTATTTGAGGAAGAGGCAGGTAGAGAGAATGGGCACACCAAGGCCTCCAGCTACTGCAAATGAACTCCAGATGCATGTGCCACATAGACTACATAAAAATAAGATACCATCAAGTGCGTTGGCACATGCCTTTAATCCCAGTACTTGGGAGACAGAGGTAGGAGGATCACTGTGAACACAAGGCCAGCCAGAGACTACATAGTGAATTCCAGGTCAGCCTCGGCTACAGTGAGATCCTACCTCAAAAAATTAAACAGACAAAAAGGTAACTTAAATAGATATATTAAACATGTACTGTATGCCGGATACTGGACTAGTAGTTGGGCATATAATTTAGGGTTATAAACCAAAATCCTTTGTCCCCTTTTATAAGGGGGTGGAACACTTCCCAATGACTAATATATGGCCATTATTTTATATTTATGTTAAACTCGAGTGTATTTTATAGCTTTCACATTTAAATAGTTTTTTGTTTATTAGTAAACATATTTATTTAATTGAGAGAGAGAGAGAGAAAAAAAAAAAGGCAGGTTGAGAGAGAGAAAGAGAATGGGCACGCCAGAGCCTCCAGCTGCTGCAAACAAACATGTTCCCCTTTGTGCATCTGGCTTACAAGGATACTGAGAAGTCGTACCTGGGTCCTTTAGCTTTGCAGTCTAGCACCTTAACCTCTAAGCCATCTCTCCAGCCCTTAAATATTTTTTGAAAAGACCATCTTCACTGGATCTCAGATTAGTTTTTTAAAAAGGCTTTTACAACTTTGTATTTAAATAAAAGTAGTAATAGAGAATCAAAATTGTAAACCCTTCCAATTATTTAAATTCCAAATCTCTAAAGTTTAAGGGTCTGCTGGATTTTATATAAATGATATTTATCTGTTGAAACTTAGAAACAAGTTAACAAAATCTATTAATGTCTTTTTTTTTTTTTTTTTTTAAATCTAGGAGGATAATGGACTCCCGGTGCATCTGAAGGGTGGGGTAACAGATGCTCTCCTGTATAGAGCCACCATGTTTCTCACACTTGGTGGTAAGACAGTTATAATGCTTGGATGTTCTAGGAAAGTACTTTCATTGGACAGTATAATACTATGGGTAGTCTGTCTCCAGAAAGTGACATGTTAATGTATCTTACTTAAGGTTCAAGAGGATCCTCAGAACTAACTATGTAAGAGCATTTTGGTACTTTTAGAGAAAAAAAAATCCACCAGTGAAGTTCTGTGGCAGTGATCAAGGTAGCTCTCTGAGCATGTTACCAGTGGTTCTGGAGCCAGCCAAAAGCAACCATTCTGCCCTATCTTTGAAACCAGGGGTTTTTAGATACTTTTGACTGTTTCTAAACATACATGATACTTGACATGCGCATATGCAAAGTGCTTTGGTTTTTTTGATGGATCAGGTATGTACACTAGTTATTATTAACAGGCACATCACAAATTGTGGGAGCATAGGAATTTGAATGATTGCTCTTTGTGGAAGGAAGGAGGAAAAGTAGTATTGTGTAATTACTTTGTGCCCATTCTGTTGATAGGAATGTCCTGAGTTTTGTAACCCTGGTTAGAAAGTTTTTTTTTTTTTTTTTTTTCGAGGTAGGGTCTCACTCTAGCTCAGGCTGACCTGAAATTAACTATGTAGTCTCAGGGTAGCCTTGAACTCCTGGTGATCCTCCTACCTCTGCCTCCCAAGTGCTGGGATTAAAGGCATGCACCACCACGCCCGACTGGTTAGAAAGTTTTTAATGCCTCCTTAAACTGGGCGTGGTGGTGCATGCCTTTAATTCCAGCACTTGTGAGACAGAGGTGCATGAGTTTCAGGCCACCCTGAGACTACATAGTGAATTCTAGGTCAGCCTGGACTAGAGAAAGATCTTACCTCAAAAAAACTAGGAAAAGGAAGACCTTGGTGGGGATGTGGCTTAGTGGTGGAGCTCTAGCTTAGCCTGTGCAGAGGCTGGGTTAATCCTTAGCAATGTAAGGCAGGCAAAGGAGGAGGAGGAAATTGTAATTGCCCAAGAGGGACAGTGGTGTGTGGTATAGCTAGGATTTGAATTGTGGTTACGAAGTGCTCATGCTTACACTAAGGGCTTCTTTGGGCTCAGTGAACACAGTTATAGTGGAAAGGGCCTTTATGGGTCAAGACAACCACCAGATGGTAGCATTTGGACATTTTTCAGAAGATATTGTCCTATATTCTAATGTGATTAGTTCTTGGATATTCTGATAGTACTTTTTTTTTTTTTTTTAGGCAGGGTCTTGCTTGGAATTTATTATGTACTCTCAGGCTGGCCTTGAACTCACAGTGATACTCCTACCTCTGCCTCCGAGGTGCTGGGATTAAAGGCTTATGCCGCCAAGCCCAGCTCATGATAGTCACTTTCTAAAGGTTTATATTATTATGCCCTGTCTAACTTTTTTTCTTATTATTTATTTATTTATTTGAGAGTGACAGAGAAAGAGGCAGATAGAGGCAGAGAATGGGCACACTAGGGCCTCCAGTCACTGCAAACGAACTCCAGGCATGTGCGCCCCCTTGTGCATCTGGCTAATGTGGGTCCTGGAGAATTGAGCTTCGAACCAGGGTCCTTAGGCTTCACAAGCAAGCGCTTAACTGCTAAGTTGTCTCCCCAGCCCATGTCTAACGTTTTTTATAATAATACTGAAACTACATTAAGTTAAACTTTTGTCAGAATTTATCAAAATACTTTATGTTCCCATAAAAGTAGTTGTTTAAAAATTACATATTTACACATTTATTTATTATTTTTTGGTGGTGTTAAGACTCAAACTAAGAACTTGAAGATGAGAAACAAGTACCCTACTACTGAGCCATCAGCTTATCTAATGCTGACCTTTCCCTTAACATTTGATCTGGATTATTGTTTATATATTTACATCTCTGAGTTTCTTGTCAGCTTTTTCGTTTGTGTCTTTCAGGAACAGTGTATGCCTTATACCTGTTGACTCTGGCTTCATTTCCCAAAAAGCAGGATTGACTTCAGTTATCCCAGCCATCATTTGGGCTTCAGCTTCATTCAGCTCTCTATGGACCAATAATCTTTTGGGATCAATATTTATTTCCTTGTACTAAGTGCCACCAATAAAACAATCTTTACCATGCCTTGTCTTGCACTTTCGCATGAATTACACCAGTGATCAAATTATTGGTTAGTACGTAGAAATCTTAGGAAAGAAAAAAAAATCCACCAAATTCTTTCATCCTTCAGTTTGTACAAAGTACCAGTATTGTGATATTTAGGCAGCTGAGAAGTATGTTAGGTGATCTCTGACTTCTTTTGAGGTTGACACCTGAAAGTGTGTTGTGTTCTTTCCACCTCTCCAGTACTCGTTCCTGGGCAGAGCACTGGATCCTGGTATGGTAGAAGCAGGTCACATTGGGTCTTTTAGTTTTCCTCTGCTCTGAGGCTGTGTTTGGTATTCTATGTCTTAGCGTCAAGTTTTAGTAGAAAGGTTGTAAACTGGGATTTTTTTTTTCCACATTCAGAGGGGGCCTTTGTGATTTTACTCTAATCCTTAGCATGAAATTTAAAATACTAAGTTCATTTGTAAAAGTTATCTTTCCCATAGTGTAGGGAGTTAAACATTATCTCTTTTGCATATATGAAGATTAGAGTCTGTCAGAATTAGGAAAAATCTATGAGTATGAATTTTATCAAGTTCAATTACTAGACAAAAACAAGGAAAATGTATTTGGAAAAATGAAGCTGTCAAAAATAAGGATGTGAGGTTGATCTGGCTGTGAGATATCTGTCATCCTATGAGCATCCGGGTTGATTCTACTGATCTGGCTGGCTAGGTGGGTATCCCCCCCTCAGTGCTCCATGTGTGTATCTTGAAGCTGTGCATTCCCTGACTAGTGTCTTTGGGTGTACGAGTAGCTGCGTTCCCCTGCTAGAACCTCCAAACCAGCTCTCAAAGTCCTTATGTAAGAGAATGTAGGATAGTCAAGCTTCCAAGACTCCATACACATCCAAATGAGGCACTGCATGTGGCGGTCTGCCTGTCTTAAGTGTGTGTGTGTGAGTGGAGACTTTTACTATCAATATATTAAGCCAGGTATGGTGTCCCATGCCTATAATCACAGCACTTAGGAGGTGGAGGTTCAATCTCTGTGAGTTCAAAGCCAGCTTGCTCTAGAAAAAAAGCCTTGCCTCAAAAAAAAGTGTTATTTAATTTTCCTCAAAGAGTAGACATTTAGGTATTTTAGCCTTAAACTGAAGGATGAAGACTGATAACCATATTCTTGCTAGCCTTTGGAGTAAAAAAATCCTTAGATATTTCTAAAAGCTAAGAATGTTGGGCTGGAATCAACCAATCCAGTTCTCTAACCACTGATGTTTTGAAACTACATTATAATGTGCAAAGGGATATTTAGTTAATTTTCATAAGTAGTTTTAAGTGCTTTTATTGACATGATGTGAAAGCCAAAGGAAAAACAGCTTGGTGTCCTCTCAGTATCATGGTAAGTACTTGACTATGGTTTAATGACAATATAAGTTGGTTTTTTGAGACAGGGTCTCACTGTTACCTACACTGACCTCAAACTCATAATTTTTCCTGCCTCAGGTCCCCAAGTGCTGGGTATATACACCACTCTGTTCAACATTGTGTGTGTATGCATGCTTGTACACATACACATAACTGTCTAGGAATCTTTTCATGCCAAAATGTTCTGTTTGGGGCATGATAGCATAGCAAGACTTGCTATACTTTAATTCAAAAGTTATTGCTAAGCTAGATTTACAAATGAAACTAATGCAGTTTTACAAGGAATAAATGGCAGCATGAAATTTCAAGTGCAGTATTTACTGGAGACAAAAGGTATGCTTGCTCTTACCAGCTGTTACATAATACTGATGGCTGTCCTGGGAATGGGGTGCTGTTCATAGCAATACATGCAAATATGAAAACTTCCAGAATTTTTCCTTTTTTGGTCAAGCTTCTAGAAAGTGAATTTTCAGTTTCATTTTGATCTCTAGTTTGCCATTTACCTAACCATTTAGTGTCATCTGTCTCTTAGGGCTCTCACCACTGAGACTTCCTGTTTCCTGTTCCTCACGTCGTACAAGAAAGAGCTTCAGATTCTGTTAAGCCCTCATTTGATTATGCTTCAACTGTCCCTGTTCTTATGCACATTGTTAACATCTCACAGGAACCATTGTGGCCTTGTAATTAACATGGGTAGCCTCAAAACCTTGAGTTATCATGGGTAGCAGGCCTTATTAAGCCTCTGTTCTTATCATTGTAAGTGGGGATATGCTTTGTCTAAGGTCCAAGACATGGTTTCTGGCACATGTCAGTTGTGCAGTAGTATTCAGTACTCCTGCTATTAGCTTTGAAAGTAGGACTATATCTTTTTTTTTTTTTTTTTGGTTTTTCGAGGTAGGGTCTCCCTGTAGCCCAGGCTGACCTGGAATTCACTATGGTGTCTCAGGGTGGCCTCGAACTCATGTCAATCCTCCTACTTCTGCCTCCCGAGTGCTGGCATTAAAGGTGTGTGCCACCATGCCCGGCTAGGACTCTATCTTTTTAATCTCATATCTCTGTCAGTTTACTTGGCACACAGAACTGTTCCTTAGCACAGGTGGCACTGTGACCAGGACAGGAAGGCAAGTTTTATTCTTCTGTAAGATGGATGCTTCAACTGCAACTAATTGGTGATGTTCCAGCATAAAGGAGGAAGGGTGAAAGCATGCAATACATTATATAAATAAGTAGCTCTCTAGAACCAAACACAAACAGGCTTTTATTTTGAGTTGTAACTCATGATCATGCCTGGATTTAAAGAATGCAAGGAATGACTACTGGGCACATTGACAAGCAGAATTGGAGAGAAAAAATGGCAACTTGTAGTCATTGTGGAGCCAGTTTGCTTATTGGTTTTTAAGTGTTTGTGTGAATCAGGCGGGGTGGTGCATGCTTTGAATCCCAGCACTGGGGAGGCAGACGTTGAAGGACTGGGCTAGAGAGAGTGTGACTCTGCCTTGAAAAAAAAAAAAAATGCAAGTGTGTGGTGCAGGGCAGAGAATGGCCTTGAATGTCATTCCTCAGGAACACTGTCAGCCTCAACATTTTGTTAGTTTTGAGACAGGTTCTTTTATTGGCCTAGAGTTCATCAATTTAAACTTAACTGGACAGCTAGCACCACAGATCCTCCAGTCTGTCATTCCCCGCTCCCCAATGCTAGGATTTCAAGCAACACCTGGCATTTTTATGTGGGTTCTCATGATTAAACTCATCTTGTGGGGCAAGTGCTTTTACCCACTGACCCATCTCCCCAGTCCCCAGTTTGCTTTTTTAAAGAAGAAGTAAACAGGGCTGGTGAAGTGGCTTAGCAGTTCAGGCACTTGCCTGTGAAGCCTAAGGACCCCAGTTTGATTCCCCAGGACCCACATAAGCAAGATGCACAAGGGGGCGCATGTGTCTGGAGTTTGATTGCAGTGGCTACAGGCCCTAGTGTACCCATTCTCTCTCTCTCTCAAATAAATAAGATACATTTTTAAAATTTATTTATTTGACCGAGAAAGCGGAAAAGAGAGAGAATGGGCACACCAGGGCCTCCAGCCACTACAAATGAACTCCAGACATGTGCACCCCTTGTGCATCTGGCTAACGTGGGTCCTGGGGAATCGAACCTGGGTCCTTTGGCTTTTTAGGCAAATGCCTTAACCACTAAGCCATCCCTCCAGCCCAGTAAGATTTTTTTTTTAAAAAGAAACAACAGCAAAAGAGAATGAAGTAAACATGGAAAGGTACCATTGGAGCATTTTGAGTCCTAGTTCTAGATTCTAGTGTCCAGACGAATGCCTTTTCTTCTGCCTTGGATAGAGCCCACTGGCCAATCTCTCATTTAGGGTTAGTTAGGTTAGGCAGATTTCTCAAGCAAAGAAGACATCATGTCCTTCACTTTACAGCTATCTGATATGAATGCACCACTCATATACTATAAATGTTAGGTGTTCAAAAATGTAGCCATTCTTGGTTTCTCAGACAAATGCTTCAGAAAGGTCTACTTGGGGCATACAAAATGCAAATGGATACAGAAAAACTAATATCAAAAGAATTATGTTGCTATAGGTAGACACAGTGCCAGAGACTCCTTACTTTTTGTCTGAGACAATTGTACACAAAGTTAGTGGTTTCACAGGCATCTAGCTTAGGACCCCTTCTCCCTGGGCTCAAGTTTGCATCCACGTGGAGAGCACCATTTTGTGAAACACTTCCCAGGGCTGCTTTATGTTTGTCAAAACTGATCATTAAATGAAAACAAAACATATCAAAACCTATGGAATACAACGAAGACAGTCCTAAGAGGGAAATTTATAACTTTAAATCTCTATATCAAGAAATTGGAGTGATCACAAATAAATGTTACACCTTAGAACGAGCCAACCCAGAAAAATCCAACCTGAAATTCAGAAAGAAATGCTAAAGATAAGGGCAGAAGTTAATGAAATAAGTTATTATAAAACGCAGCAGGGAAGTAGGAGAGACCAAGACATTCCAGAAAGAAGGAAACTGACCAGAATCCCACTGAGACACCTGCAGCCCAATCCATGTGCTTGGCTTCCTGACTGGCCTGTCTCAAAGCTGCAGGAACAGAAACAAGGTGAAGGGATTTTTCCACTCACATCAGCCTCCTCGCAAAGTCAAGAAACCTGAAGGAGAAGACAGCAGGAGCCAGCTGAGCAGCTCTGGTATGACTCCAGGCACACTAAATAGCCTCCCAGCCCCCAACAAGCAGGGACATGAGCCTCTGGAGAGCTCATTCACCCCCATCCTCTCAGCACCAAGAGAGATCAAGGTGGACACTCAGCATTGGTGAGATCGGAAGCCATCCCAAAAGGTAACAGGGCCTACTTACACAAAGCCAGATATCTAGGCCTGCACTGGAACTACTAATCTCTCTTTCCATGTCAGGAAAAGGGTATGTATTACATTTGAATGTTATATTCTTGGCTGGCATTACCATTCTCAAATAAGCTGTATTTTTGTGTTGACTATTGTTGCCTTTTACAATTCCTGATTTCTAAGTCCTTTGTCTTTTTCTTCTGTCATTATTGGGGGCAGGGTCTGACTGGCCCAAGGCTGACTTGGAACCCATTTCAGACCAGAAATCTCAACCTCCAAATTGACAGAATTAAGGGTGTGGGTCAACACACCCCCCTAGGGACTTTAGCTTTATTAGATTATCTGTTAATTTTAATCCACATGTATAATATAAATACTCAGTGCTTCCCCCCCCCCCCAAGATAGGGTCTCACTCTACCCAGGCTGACCTCCTGGAATTCACTGTGTAGTCTCAGGATGGCCTCAAACTCATTGTGGTCCTCCTACCTCTGCCTCCCAAGTGCTAGGATTAAAGGCATGCACCACCACGCCTGGCTTGTTTTGATTGAATGTGTATGCTGTTCAATTGAATTTTAGAATTTGCTCCACTCAATCTACTATAATACTTGAGTAGCAGGCAAACTCAACACCTAGGGTCACTTCTGTGGAGTATAAGAGCTACACCTGGCACCCTAAATTTCTGCACTGGAGATATATAAAGTCAGATTTACATGGCTAAGAACACTACAAATTATTAAACCCATGTGGGTTCCTGGACTCTTGGTCCAGGGGTTGGCTGTGCCCCCACCAAAGGTGCCCAGGCAACCTGGGTGGGTGGGCGTGTGATGAGAGAATCAGTCCTGGGAGATAGTTGAACAGCTCTCTCAGTTTATTGTCAGGGAAATGGGTTTATAAGCATTTGAGGGCAAGGAGAGGGGTCCCAAGGGGAATGGGTATACCAGGTTCATTACTGATGCCTAATTAGCATATGGGGACATTCATTTCAGCACATAGGCAATGGCAGGGGCGTCAGATGATCTAGGGTCTCAGGGGGATGGGCTGTGTGAAGGCTGATAAGGAGTTTTCTAGGCAACTGGCCAAAGGCTACAGGGCTATGGACAGAGCCTAAGTTCAGGTGTGCTGGGCTTGGAGAAGGAGTGGCCTCCTGTAGCCTGGGGTCCTTAGCCATGCCTGGCAGCTCAGGCCCCTCTCTTGAAGGCTCCAGCCTGTACCTGGTAGTGCCCCACAAACCTAAGCATCAAATTAACTCAAGATGCAAAAATCTCTATATTATAATACAAGAAACACAAAAAATCAAGACAACACAATCCCACCAAAAATGATAAATCCATCAGAAATGACCTCCAGTGAGACTGCTTTAGATGAAATGCCTGACAAAGATTTCAAAAAAGAAATGGTTATATCAATGTTCAAAGAAATCAAAGGAGTCGAAGAAGAAAATAAGCTCCTAAAGGAATACCAAGAAAACACAGGAAACCAACTTAATGAAATAAGGAGACCAATACAAGACGTGTAAGGAAATAGAAGTAATGGAAAATACCAGTCAGAAATACTAGAAATGAAAAACAGAGTAAGCCAAATAGAAAACTATAGAAAGTCTCACCAATAGAATGGATTAACGAGAGGACAGAATATCTAAATTAGACCAGATGGCAGATCTAATATAGTCCAACATAGAAAAAGACAAACTAATAGGAAGGCATGAATTGGAATTTCAAGACACTCAGGACACTATAAAGAGATCAAACATAAGAATTCAGGGTATAAGAATGGAGTATAACAGGTATTTTCAACAAAATCATAGAAGAAAACTTCCCCTAAGTAGGGAAAGTGATACAAATACAGATGTAGGAAGCCTATAGAACACCAAACAGATAAAATCAGGAAAGAACGTCTCATCATCAGATTATAATTAAACTACGTAACACAGAAACCAAAGAAAATACATTGAAAGTAGTAAGAAAAATCAAGTCATATATAAAGACAAGCCCATTAGGATAAGAGGACATTACTCAACACAAACTTTAACAGCCAAAAGGGTTTGGAATGATGTATTCCATGTTCTGAAAGATAACAACTATTAACCAAGATTACTTTATCCTGCAAAGCTATCCATCCAAATAGATGCAGAAATAAGGACATTAAAAAAAAAAAAACAGGCTAAAGGAATATATGAACAAAGAACCAGCTTACAGAAATACTTGAAAGGATCCTTCATGCTGAAGAGAAAGAAAAGCTCACACACGAGGAACCTGGTAGAACCATACATACTAGTTAATAAAAGAGCAAAGGAAAAACCAGAAGAACTACAAAATGAGGAGTGTCAAGAATAAATACATAGTTTTCAATATTAACTATTAATATAAATAGCCTCAACACACCAACCAAAAGACAGGTTTGTAGGCTTGGTTCAAGATAAGAATCTTTCTATTTGTTGCCTCCAAGAAAGTCACCTTTACACAAAAGATGGACACCACCTTAGGGTGAAAGATTGGAAAATGGTGTTTCAAGCAACTGGGCCTAGAAAACAAGCAGGCGTTGCTATCCTAATATTTGACAAGGTAGACTTCAAACCAACATTAGTTAGGAAATATAAGGAAGGTCACTTTATATTGACTAAAGGAAAACTCCAAAAGGAGGACATTACAATCTTAAACACATATGCACCTAACATTTTTATCAAACAAACATTTAGTATTAAGGTCACAGATAACACCACTATAACACAGTTGTATTTGATGACTTCAACACCCCACTCACCAATTGACAGGTCATCCTGGCCAAAAAATAGAGAAGCATCTGGATTAAATGAGGTCATAGAACAAGAGGACCTAACATATCTACAGAATATACATTCTGTTCAGCAGCACATGCAACATTCTCTAAAATAGACTACATATTAGGACACAAAACAAATCTTAACAAATACACAAAAATTGAAATAATTCCTTGCACTCTATCTGATCATAATGGGATTAAACTACAACAGCAAGAAAAGTATAAAATATACACAAATTCATGGAAACTAAATAATACACTACTAAATGATGAATGGGTCAATGAAGAAATCCAAAAGGAAATAAAGAAATTCATAGAATTAAATGATAATGAGAACACAACATACCAAAGCCTTTGGGACACAATGAAGGTAGTCCTAAGAGAGAAATTTATGGTTTTAAGTGCCATTATCAAGAAATTAGAAAGGTCACAAGTAAACAACTTAATGCTTCTCTTTAAGGCCTTGGAAAAAGAAGAAGAAGGAAAACAAAAAATCAGTAAATGGGAAGAATAATAAACATTAGGGCAGAAATTAATGAAATAAAAACAAAAAAATACAAAGAATCAATGAAACAAAGAGTTGGTTCTTTGAAAAGATAAACAAGATTGATAAACCCTTAGAAAATATGACCAAAAGAAAGAAGAGACACACATTAATAAAATCAGAGATGATAAAGGCATCATTACAACAGATACCAAAGAAATTCAGAAAATCATAGGGACTTACTTTAAGAACATATACTCCACTAAGTTTGAAAATTTGAAAGAAATGGATTATTTCCTTGATTTATATGACCTACCTAAACTAAATTAAAAATAGACCTATACCAAGTATAGAGATCCAAGCAGTTATTAAAAGAAAATCTCCCAACCAAAAAATGTCCAGGCCCAGATGGATTCACTGGTGAATTTTACCAGACCTTCATGGAAGAACTAAAACCAATGCTTCTCAAACTTTTCCATAAAATAGCATCACCCTGATACTAAAGCCAGAACAACAACAACAACAAAAAAAAAAAAAAAAAAAAAAAAAATTACAGACCAATCTCCCTCATGAGCATAGATGCAAAGTTTCTCTACAAAATATTGGCAAACAGAATGCATCAGAAAGATCATTCACCCAGACCAAGTAGGCTTTATCTAAGAAATGCAAGGATGGTTCAACATAAGGAAATCAGTAAATGTAATACACTATATAAGTGTACTGAAGGACAAAAATCACAAGATCATTTCATTAGCTGCTGAAAAAGCATTTGACAAAATTCATGAAAACAAATGACAATAAATGCTGGTGAGGATGTGGAAGAAGAAGACCCCTTCTACACTCTTGGTAGGAATGCAATCTAGAACAGCCATTGTGGAAATCAGCGTGGAGATTCCTGAGACAGCTAAAAATAGATTTACCATATGACCCAGCTATACCACTCCTAGGCATATATCCTAAGGACTCTTCTCACTATCTTACAGAAACTTGTTCAACCATGTTTATTACTGCTCTATTCACAGTGGCTAGGAAATGGAACCAGCCTAGATGTCCATCAACTGATGAGTGGATAATGAAGATGTGGTACATTTAATACAATGGAGTTCTCTTCAGTGGTAAAGAAAAACAAAATTATGAAATTTGCAGGGAAATGAATGAACCTGGAAAGGATTATGCTATGTGAGGTAACCCAGGCCCAGAATGCCAAATGTTGCTTGTTCTCTCTCATATGTGGATCCCAGCTACAAATATTTGTACTTCTATGCTAGTTGGAATAAAACTCAGTAGCAGAGGCCAGTAAGCTTGAAAGGGAATATATAAGGAGGGGGGACTTAATAGGATGGTATTGTATATACATAAGTAGAAGAACAGATCAATGGGGTTGAAAAGGCATAAGTGATGTTAGGGGACAAGACTGAGTAAAGGAAAGATTGGGGGGGAGGGCTAATCAAAATTTAAGAGGGTATAAAAAAGTCACATAAAAACCTATTTTTTGGACAATTGCACAGCCAGAAGCCATAGATTATTACTAGAAAATTTTCAGTGCCAATGAGTTCCCTAATGCCCCTTAAACATTACAGGCCATTGCCAAGGCTCTTGTTTTCCCAACAGGAATAGATGGTAAGACCATATTGCTGAAGTCTCCACATACTTGGACTGTAAGGTCAGTGAGAATTCCTGCTGGAGCTGAGCTGAAAACCTACCCTGTGTAGACCAGCTGATAGAAAGCTGGAAAAAGCTGTGCTGCATGAAGTTCATGGGAGAGAGATAAATCACTAGTGGAGATAAACAACAGGGGACACTGCAATCCTTAAATTTGGACAGCCAGGCCAAATGAGCCACTGGGTGCAATAGTGGCATGTCTGTTATGGGGGAAACCAACTGCTGTCTAATTGGACTGGAGGCCTGCTCCACAGGAGGGAATATATGCCTGATACTGAAAACATATGATGGGGGAAGTCATGAGCACTAGGGGTTTAATGTCTGCAGGTGTCTGGCTAAATGGATATATTATGTTCATCAAGCTGCCTGGTAAGCACTTGTCTTAATATAATACCCATATATTAATGCTACTCTCACTTTTGGTTACAGAAACTTTTCAGATGACAGTGACCTTGGGATGACTCAAAAGGCACCAGAGTGCTCAGAAAACATAACAGAAGAGTGCTCAGGACTGAAACGTCTCTATTACACCTTCCAAGGCTCAGGGTCCATTGTGGAAGAGGTGGTAGAAAGCATGTAAGAGCCAAGGTAAGGGTAGGACTCCTTACAATGCACCCTTCAAGACACAAAATGGCCTTAATATCCATGACTTCACAGTGCCTGACACTACCTAAACAAGACCATCATAATAGGAGGAAAAGATTGTGACATCAAAATAAAAAAGAGACTGACTGAGAGGGGGCATGGGTATGATAGAGAGTGGAGTTGCAAAGGAGAAACTGGGGAGAGGGATTACCATGGTTTATTGTCTATAATTATGGAATTTGTTAGTAAAAAATGAAAAAAGGAACACATACTCCACTAAATTGGAAAATCTAAATGTATGTGATCTATAAAAATTAAAGCAAGATGTGATAAACCATTTAAAGAGACCTATAACAATTGTTGTAGACAGATTCACATTGCTGTGATGAACATCCAAACCAGACACCATTTATAGGAGAAATAGGATTTGTTTCAGATATATAAATCTTTGGGAACTTCCCTCAATGACAGAAGAAGCTGGCTCCCATTCATAAATCCAAGCAGAGGGAAAAACCATTACCAGCCATCAAACACCAAAAGTTGCAAACACAAAACCTGCAGAAAGCAGAAACCCCAGAGCTCAATCTTCTCTGCATACTTTTGGTCTGGAATTCAGATCCCCCCAAACTCACCTTTGGACTTGACCCCAAGATCTGGCCCCACAGTGATAACTCTTCCAGCCAGGCACCTGGATACTCAAGTTATAAGCTTTAATAGAATGCCTGAGCCTATGGGGGACATATTTTCAAACTACCACAACAAGCAATAAGATCAAAGAAGTTATAAAAATATCTTCCAACTAAAAAAAGCTCACAGGGCTGGAGAGATGGTTTAGTGGTTAAGATGCTTGCCTATAAAGCCTAAGGGCCCAGGTTTGAATCCCTAGTACCCACGTATGCCAGATGCACAAGGTGGTGCATGCTTCTGGAGTTCGTTTGCAGTGGCTAGCAGCCCTGGCATGCCCATTCTCTCTCTCTCTCTCTCAAATATTAAAAAAGTTCAGGTCCAGATAGATTCACTGGTGAATTTTATTAGCCCCTTACAGACAAACTAACACCAATGGCTACTTCTTTCTCTCAAACCTCTGGAATAAGAGTCTCCCTCCTCAAACATCCTCTATGTATCCAGCTCTTTTTCTGTCTTGGGGATTATCCTGAATGTGTAAAAGAATACAAACCACACCCCACTATCCTTGCTTTACTCTGGAAAGGAGAATGCTCATCTCTACCCTCTTTTTCAAAGCCCCATGACTTGGGGTAAGAGATTCTCCCTGTCCTGAGAGAGCCCGTGTGTTTAAAGTCATGTTAGAAGGCTCCCAATCTAAATTACGGAGTCAATGTGAGTTAACCCCAAGTTGTAGCACTAGAACCTGCTATGTACAAATAATGCTAGTATATCTTTTCTATGCTTCATCTATTCTAAGACATGAGTAACAAAATGATATACAACAAATTGGTTGCTATAGATTTTTATATCAGAATTAAGTATGTGTCCAGTTCACCTTAGATAAAAAAGATCACGGTCACTAATGTAACAGGTACGTAGATGTATTTTAAGGTGATGTTAAGATACTTAGAACTGGCTTCTACAACTTCAGCTTGAAAGCTGAAAATGCTTCATGCTGACTACAACAGCGGACAGATGATCCTGAGTGTAGCAAACTTTAACTCTGTGTTTTGGATTACTCTACAGATTTGATTGACCATTTTATGTCTCTCTTAGATGCTTTTATGTTTAAAAACAATTGCAAGGTTAGCATCCTAAGAGGTTTGATTCTGTGTTCTGCCAACCTCTTCTTGTTCTTCTAGTTGCTAGATTGTCATGTTCTGCTTAAAGATGTTATGATCTGGATGTGAGTTCAGGGTCAGGTGCTCCCCCCCCATCTCGGATCCAAGCAGACTTAAATTAATGTATGTTTCCTGTCACTGATCAAAGCTGTCATCTGGTAGTTGATAGGAAAAGGGGAAACAAATAGCATAGGGATAACATTAATCTGTATTCTCTCTCGTGCTTCTGGTCTCCTAAAGACAATTCTGCCAGATAGAATTCTTGCTAAGTAGAAGGATGGAGTGGGTAAACTGAGTCTTGTAATGCTTAATCAGGTTACAAACCCCTTAAAATGCATAAGACAGCTATGAGACTTGCCTTGGGCTTATCTCAGACTAGAACAGGTTACCATCATAGAGCCCTTCCTCAAAGAAATTAAGTGGTTACTTTCCTGTAAAGAATGGAAATCTCAACACCTGGGACACAAAAGACAAACAAAATTCCACTGGAGGCCTAAACTCATGTTAGGACATCCATAAACTTGACCCCTAGAGGGGAATCTAAATTAGGTTCTAGGGAATCCAGTCCCAGGCTCCTGAAGGCAGGAGATGGGAGGGAAACCCTGGTCTAGGAGGAACCTGAGAGTAGGAGAGATGCCTAAGTCAAGAATAAGCCATGGAAATCTCTACTTGTGTCTGCCATACTCTGAGATGTGTATCACCTGCTGGTCTGGGGAGTGTTGTCCTCCCCCATATCTTGGTGTGTGGGGATACTCACTCCCACTAGAGGATGCAGGTCAGGATCAGATGTATCCTGACCTTAGACTCTTCTATTTTCTCTTTCTGTATTTTACTTCATTTAGGACAAACTGCTTCCAAGCTACCTCCGAGATCAACATTAGACCCAGCTGTTCACTACAGTTCACAGAAAACAGGAGTCCCCCATTACCTTACTCCAAAGACTTAAGGAGACAATGAAAAAGTATACCAACATAGCCCTAGGAAGCATGGCAAAGGAGTCTCTCCTAAAAGATTGGTAACTGAACCAGGCAAGAATTTAGCTCAGTTGGTCCAGGATGCAACTTCTGTTTATTACAATAAGAATTTACAGAATAAAAAAGGAGAGCAGGGGAGAGAGAAAAGAAGAAGGAGAAAAGAAGAAGGAGAAAGAGGAGGAGGAGGAAGAGGAGAAGAAGTATTGATCATGGTAGTAATGAAAGTCACCCTAACAGAAACCCTAGGTGACTATGCAGGTGGCACAATACTCTAGAACTTCTCTTTTGTCCAGGACCCTGCCTCTAAGCATCCCAGGTCAGAAAGGCCACAGGAGATGATGTGACATTTCCAGTGTATTTTCAACTCTGGTAAGTCATCTATTCTGCTGATCAGAAAGATTATGGAGGCCCAGAGGTTACACTCAAAACCTTCTTCAAGAGGAGAATCAACTCTGAGAGAGATTCTCAATCCCATGGCAGCCATATGGGCAGTGCAGACATGACTCATCCTGGCAGATAGCACAAATGCGAAGACAGCCACAGAACTCCTTCCAGATCCTTAAAGTCAGTCCTAAGGAGCCACAATTGACCTTCAAAAATTTTGTCTACCTACTTGGTCTTAAGTACTCATAAGAAAAAGCATAACCAAAACAGAAAGTATCTCTTTTAAAAAATATCTTATTTTTATTTATTTAGTAGAGAGAGATAGAGGCAGAGAGAATCGGTGCACCAGGGCCTTTAGCCACTGCAAACATATTCCAGATGCATGCACCACCATGTGCATCTAGATTACATGGGTATTGGGGAATCAAACCTGGATCCTTGGGGTTTTTGTGGAAGGAGCAGAAGATGGACAAGAGCAGCAGGAGAATATGCCTAACACTGTTATGGGGAAGCTGGCTGTAATACCTATAATCCTGCATCCAGCAACACACCTCCTCAGTGAGGCTCCAGTCCCCATTTGAAACCAGCTGGGGATCAAGCATTCAGAACACATAGTTTATGGGGGATTCCTAATTCAAACTACCACATTCTGCCCCTGGCCCCCATAAACTGGTGAGCATTCATAGTGCAAAATAAAATGCATTAAGCTCAGCTTTAAAAGTCTCCATAGTTTTTTTTTTATCAATCCCAACACTGTTCAAATGTCCCCATAGTTCAATGTTTCTTAACTGCTAGTTGTAAAACCAGAAACCATAATGGCACAGGATAAACATTCACCTTGCAAAATATGGCATTGGCCATAACAAGGAAAGGTTGAACCAATACAAGATCTAAAACAAACAGTGCAGACATTAAGTTTCATAGCTTCAAGCCTGACATCTCTAACCAGTAAGTCTTTGAAGTTCTAGTGCTGCCCCCTTCAGCTGGGCTGCTCCCATAGTAACAGGTTGACTACCAATTTGTTAATTCAGGGGAAAACAAACATGATTTTGAAGAATGGGAAAACTTCAGCAAACAGGGCCTCTACTTTCAGGAGTCAGCATTCTTTCTACTGTCCCGATGCAGATTAGCTGTCCTAAGCCCAGTGGTTTTAATCTCTCAATTACAGCTGAATGAGTAACACTTTCAGTCCAAATATTTAATTCCTTTTTGTGCCATCTCCTTATGTTCACATCAGCCTATTTTTACGCAGTGCAACCTGCACAAATTCTGAGGACACAGGAAGGAAGAATGCAGCAAGTCTTTCACACAAATTGCTTCCAGCTCAGTTGTTACAAAGTTCTTTCTTTCCCTCATGAGCCAAGCCTCACAGTCTGTAGTTCTTACTGCATTTGGGTCTTTCAACTCAGACCAGAATGGTCCAGTGAACTCTGCCTTCAGCACTGCAAGATATCGCTTAGAGCAAGGTTTCAAATCCTTCCACATTCCTTCAAAAGGCCAAAAGCCACAGCTAGTTTTCTAGTAGCAGAAACCCCACTCCTGGTACCAATTTTACTGTTGTGGTTACCTTCTCATTGCTAGCATAAAACACCTGACCAAAATCAGCTCATGGGAGGAAGGGGATAATTTTTTCTTACAGACTCCATGACCACAGGGGATAAATGTGGCATGAGCAGAAGCTGGATATCATCTCATGGACAATATTAAGTGGACAGTGGCAGCAGGAGAGTATACCAAACACTGGCAAGGGGAAGCTGTCTATAACACCCATAAGCCAACAACAAGGTTCCAATTCTCAAATTGCTTACCAGCTGGGGATCAATCATTCAGAACATATGAGTTTATGGGGGACATTGGATTCAAATTATCACATAGCTTATACTTTCCACTTTCCTACCCTGTGCCTGTCAGCTGACAATGCCATAAAATGGATGACAATTCCAGAGTATTTAGGATTCTCAGGTCCAGATGCCAGTGCACCTGGAGCCTGGTGAGAGCTCTCTTTGCCTGGCTTGCAGATGACAACCTTCTCACTGAACCCTCAACCAGCCTTCCTGCCTGGTGTATGCACATAGGACAAGCTGTGGTGTTTCATCCTTTTATGGCTAGAATGCCAGTACTGATCCGGGCCCCACATTTATCACATCATTTACCATTTGCTGCCTTTTATAGGTATCTCTAACTGTGGTCAGTTGGAAGTTAAGGTTTCCACACAGGAATTTTGGCTGGCTATATTTGGAAGAAAATGAGGACTATTTCTGCTTTCAAGTTTTAAAAAAGTTGGCTTAAGATCCATTATGACTCTAGAGAGAAGTGTTCACTGCTCTCTGGAAAGAAGAGTGGGCTTATACACCCCCTGAAAATATCTCAAATTTGCATAATCTTCTTTAACTCAACCTTCTCACTCTTATTTGGAGAGTCTGTTTATTTTACAAGTGGCAGAGAAAACAGGAAAACCAAGATCTATCAATAAGATAAGAAGTTAGCCAACTGCCCACCATGAGACTTTCTACCTCTACCACATCTGCTATGGCCCAGGAGAAATTGGAGGGTAAGGGTTGACATGAACAATGCTCGTACTGCTAGCCTGACAACCAGCCCCAGGTTGATAGTGACAACCACCGTGATCAATAAAAACCTATCAAAAGAGAACTCAACACTAAATTAGACTGCCAACAGGCCTTCTATGGCTCAGGGAGCACTGTGGAAGAGGGGTGGAAAGATTGTAAGAGTCACAGAGTGGGTAGGAATATCCTGAGGCATGATCCCCACCCCCTTGACAGACAGAATGAGGTCTTCATGTCCCTACAGTGAATACCATAACCCCACCGAGGAGCGACTCCAGGGAGCTGGGATGAGGGGATAAAAGAGAATAACCTGTTATAATTAATATAAAATAGAAATTAATATATATCAAGAAAAGATTCATCAGGGGAAGGAAATCATTGTCACAATTGCCTTACTAATGATGGCTTCTTGTATTTAAGGAACTCATGGTCAGAAGAGATTCTCATAGATGAAGCCTCCACTTTATATACTATAGGTACTTGGGAAATTTAACAAGGCAGTACAAAGTAAGCATGATTAAAGAGCATGATTCATTTTCAACAGTAACAGAAACATGGGAATATCACTGTAGATGAGACAAACTAGTTAGTTTTAGAATTAAACATTATTTTCTTCAAAGTTTTAGTGGCAGGAGAAAAATTCTGAAATTTACAGAACATGATATTTATGATATTTTAAAATTTAAAGATCCATTGCAGCATTTCTTTGCTTTCATGTGTATTCATGTATGGCATGCATGCCTGTATGTATACATACTTGTATGTGTGTGGATGCACGTGTTGTAGGTGCATGTGTTCATGTATGTCTCTGTGTATAGGTCAGAAGTCAACATTGGTGTCTTCCTCAATCTTTCTGCACCTTATCATTATTTATTTATTTATTTATGGTTTTTTGAGGTAGGCTCTCACCCTAGCCCAGACTGACCTGGAATTCACTTTGTTTTCTCAGGATGGCCTCAAACTTACAGCAATCCTCCTACCTCTCTCTGCCTCCCAAGTGCTGGGATTAAAGGCGCGTGCCACCACACCCAGCTTGCACCTTATTTTTTGAGATAGGGTCTGTCAATGAATCTGGAGCTCATCAATTTGACAAAATTAATTAGCCAATGACCTTCAGGAATTCTACTGTCTTAGCTTCCTCCCTATCACTTGGATTTCAGGCACATTCCACCTTGCCAATCTATTATTTAGGAACTGGGGATTGAACTCAGGTCCTCATATTTGCACAGCAAGCACTTTACCCACTGAGCAATCTTTCCAGTCCTGGACTGTTTTGATAGGGCACTCTTGATGGTGGGAGAAAATATAATTAGAGAAATTTCAACATATGGAGTAGAGTGCAGATAAAATGACAGGTGAGGATGATATAATAGACTGAACAAGGCTAAAAGCCTTTCTTTTCCTGTAGCTCAGACTATCCTTGAACTTGTGGCAATCTTCCTACCTCAGCCTCCTGAGGGCTAGGGTTTCAGGTGTGAGCCATCATGCCTGCAAAGTTTTAAAATATTGAGGAAGTAAAATTATCTTCCTGAATGAGAATAAAGCTGGCAGGAGTTCTAGTAATGCAGAATTTGGGGGTTCTGGAGGGGTCTCCCAGACTTGTGAACACCAGTTCCGGGTCCCTGTCTTACTTTAACAACGAATTAATCGAAATGGACTAGAGAAGAATAAATAATGAATTATTGAGTGTATTTAGGGAGAGAAATCGCAAAGCATGGAAGACATGTTCTAGAAGCCTATGCAAAAAGATTTAGAAGAAATACGCACTTGTGTGGGGGAGGCACATCATCCACACTAATCCTCCACATAGAAGGAAATTAAGACATTAAGTGGTGATGACTTAAGGAAGAATAGCAGAGGGAAAGCGCTAACGGAGAGTCTGGGAAATTCATTTCAGATGAGAAATGAGTACTAAAGAGATTCAAGAAAGTTATAATGCCCGAGGTTACCCTGGGTTTATTACACACATAGCAGGTACAGAGTTGAGAGGAAATACTCACTTGGTAGATACAGAGTTAGAGGAAGTACACACATGGCGGACTCAGACATCAAAAATGTGTCATACGGGCTGGAGAGATGGCTTAGAGGCTAAGTGCTTGCCTATGAAGCCTAAGGACCCCAGTTCAAGGCTCAATTCCCCAGGACCCACGTTAGCCAGATGCACAAGGGGGCGCACATGTCTGGAGTTCGTTTGCAGTGGCTGGAGGTCCTGGCGGGCCCCTTCTCTCTCTATCTTCCTCTTTCTCTGTCTGTCACTTTCAAATAAATGAATAAAAATATAAAAATTAAAAAGGCTTATTTAAAAAAATGAATCATACATATTCTCAAAGTGAAAATTTGCCCCAAAGCATGACACAGATGGGAGACAAACAGAAATGCCCAAGCTGAGGAACAGGCCTCTCTCTGTCTTAGCAAAGCTGAAGTGAAGAGAGGCAGACACATGTGTCCCGACAGAGGAGATTACAGGACAGAGAGACAAGCACAGATAAGCTTTCATAATCAATTAAAAATGGATTTTTTAAAAATAACATTCAGGTATGTAAGGGAAAAGCCTGATTGGTTTTTGGATTTAGGAGGCTGGCCGGGGTCTGACAAGATCAGATTGGTTCCTGGACTCAGGCGTTTGCCCCTGAGAGGCTGAACTGAGGAAGTAGGAGTGTCACTGGCAGCCATTTTGGATAAGATAGGATCAGATGCATGCAAGTTTCACTTTTGCCAGGGTGGGCAGAATGGTATCGTTTTGTCCCCTCTTTGGGCTTCTGTCCCTAACTGAAATGATCTTAAAATAGCTAGCTCTCTCCTGTCTCCTTCACTAGCAAGGACACTAGCATTAGCCTGATGTCTTATAACTTATGTCATGCACAAGCAGCAGAATAATTGCCACAGAGAGAACAAAATGAATAGGAGAACAGAAAAATTCATTTAAAAAAACTATAAAGAAAAATATATCATTAGGTGTCTACCTGAAATGGAAATGGGTTTTCAAATTCAAGAAGAGCTTATGAACTCCAAACCTCTGGGCTCTTATCTTCCTTTAATAAAGAATTAAAATAAACAGACTGTGAAGGACAGATTATAGACCATCCCATTTATTCAAGGGAGTTTTCAGGGAGGTTGTTGGGATAAGGATATGCACCCACATACACCACATGGAAGCAGGACCTGGGAGCACATGTGGGAAACTGAGCATGGGAGTGGAGAGAACCATGAAAGGTTCCTCCCCATCCCAGGGAAATTGAAAAGGGGTTAGAGCTTACGAAAACTAAGAGGTAGTATGGGAATGGAGGAAAATATATCTTTTCCCATTCTGACAACAAGCGGGAGGTCTTACCAGTATGGGGACCCTGAGATTCAGGAGAGGAGAGATGAGTAGCCAAGAAGAAGGAGAAGCAGAGAGAACCTTGTCCAGCTGGTAAACCCCTTCTTATAATCTACTGCAGTGGTCTTCACTCTCAGTGAGTTCTGAGAGAGGACTGATTGGTCTGGACTCAGGGGCCTGGCTGCCTCAGGAAGAGGCCAGCACACTTGAGTAGGGGGCACTTTCAGTAAAGGATGAGACTATACTGGATCAAATGTTGGCTTCACTTTGGGCCTATCCCTAGCTGACTGCCTGAAAATAAAGCTATGTAGCTAATTTTCCCTTATACCGTAAAAAAATCACACACACACGAGAGAGAGAGAGAGAGAGAGAGAGAGAGAGAGAGAGAGAGAGAGGGAGAGGGAGGGAGGGGGAGAGAGAGAACGAAACACATAAAAGAGAATGGTCACACCAAAACGTGTAGCCATTGCAAATGAACTCCAGATGCATGTGCCACGTGTGCATTTGGCTTACATGGGTACTGGGGAACTGAACCTTCACTTTTAGGCTATTCAGGCAAGGTCCTTAATCACTGAGCCATCTCTTCAGCCCACACCTTTAATAATCAGAGGGAAAGACATTTGACAGAGGTGTTGAGCTAGGGCTAGCACTTAAAATTCAGTGGAAACATTTTCCTTAAGGAACGGACATAGCGGATCAGGCTGTTGAGTCTGAGAATCTAAAAATAGTAGGACTGGAGAACACTTCCTAGGATACGTGGCGGGAAGCATTGTGTTGTGTTAGTAATGCCACAGGCCACCAAAGATGGAAGCATGCACTGTGACCTAGCAAGGGTCTAGCCATGGAGTGTCATCAGTGAGCAAGACCCAGTTCCTGCTCTCAGTGAGTGACTTCAGAGCATTGCTTCTTCTGCTAGCCGGCAATCATTCCGGAGGTGAAAGCATTGTAAAGTTTCTGGTGAAAATTAACGTTGCAGGTTTGGGCTCACGTTGACACCTTTTTTTTTTTTTAACTTTTTCTAGGTAGGGTCTCACTCTAGCTCAGGCTGACTTGGAACTCACTATGTTGTCTCAGGGTGGTTTTGAGCTCATAGCCATCCTCCTACCTCTGCGTCCCTAGTGCTGGGATTAAAGGCATACGCCACCATGCCCAGTGACACCTGTCTGACAAAATCCTCATGGGTCACAGAAAGAAAAAAAAATGTACATACTTGAGGACAACGAGCATTTTAGTTTCGCTCATGAAATAAAAGCATACAAAGATGTAGCAACCTGCTGCATTATCAACCTTCTACATCTTTCTGGAAACCCTGCATTTTCTAAGTGACTATTTGGCCTGTTGTGGGGTCTTTCCAGAACAAGGTAAGTATCTACCCCAGTGAACCAAGTAAGTTGTCATTCAAAACAGGACATAAGTATATTTTCTTGACATAGATTTTAAAAACATTTTTTATTCATTGAATTTTTTTGTTCATTTTTATTTATTTATTTGAGAGTGACAGAGAGAGAGAGAGAGGCAGATAGAGAGAGAATGGGCACGCCAGGGCTTCCAGCCACTGCAAACAAACTCCAGATGTGTGTGCCCCCTTGTGCATCTGGCTAACGTGGGTCCTGGGGAATCGAGCCTTGAACCGGGGTCCTTAGGCTTCACAGGCAAGCGCTTAACCGCTAAGCCATCTCTCCAGCCCCTTTATTCATTTATGTGTGTGTATGTGTGCTTGTAGATACATGCACCACTTTGCATCCAGCTTTACATGGGTGTTGGGGAATTGAACTTGGGCCAGCAGGCTTTGAAAGCATGTGCTTTTAACCACCAAACCATCTCCTCAGTCCCTTGACATAAGATTTTTGACAATCTTATTCCAGGCTAATTTGGAATTCATTCTATGGTCCAAACTGGCCTCAAACTCCTATCTCATTCTCCCAAGAGCTGGGATTATAGGTGTGAGCCACCACACCCAGCTGAGTTTTGATATTTCATGCATGTATCAATATTTCAAAGTTCTTAGGACGTGCTATCATCAGATGCAGACTGGAACATGTGAACTTCCTCTTGTCTTAGAGTCTCAACAAGGAAGCTACTCCTAACAGTAGCCTGAAAATCGGAATGTGCCCTTCCATGAATGCAACAGAAAGTCCAGTTCCCAAGAACTTTAACATAAAAAGCTAGGATCCCATAGGCTATAACTTTATGGCAGGACAGTTGTTTTTCCTAAGGGAAATAATGACCTCACTTAAAATGGCTCAACTTGATTCAGAAGCAGGCTTTTGTGTGTGTGTGTGTGTTTATTTTTTTTTCTGTATCCACCTGGGAGTTGTGAGCCATACCACAAAAGGGTTAGGAGGAAAAGGAAGCTTCACATTTCTCCTGTTGCCCTAGAACTAAATATTTCAGTAGACCTAGATTTAAAACGCAGGACCTTACCGTCTCTTGAAGTCTGGCAGCACTGCCTGCATGCTCACCATCAGCCAGACGCTGCGCTTCAGCCCCCATGGAATTTTAACTAATCATCAGAGGAAAGAACATTTTCAAATACACTTTCACTTCTTAAATGTTTGAGAAAATTATCTAACAGTGTGATTTCAATTTCTCTTTATTCTTCACTCATGGGTAAAATTGTGCACATTTATGAGGTATAGGATGATGTCTTGATATTTTCACACATAAATCAAGATATTTGACAAATGCATTATTTCATGTATTTGTCTTTTGGCAGTGAAAAACTTCAAGTCTACTTTCATAGAAATTTTGAGGAATACAATATATTGTTATTGAATGTATCACCACAATTATAACAAAAAAATTTATTGCTTCCATATAACTGATATGTTGTGTTCTTTATTCCTATGAGTTCAACTTGTTTTACATTATACTGGAAAGGGAGTTATGTGGGATTTTTGTTGTTGTTGTTGTTTTTTGAGGTAGGGTCTCACTCTAGCTTAGGCTGACCTGGAATTTACTATGTTTTTTTTTTTTTTTTTTTTTTTTTGGCCTTCTAGAACCATCCATGTTGTTTAAAACAACAGAATTTGCTTTCTTTCTGGGCCGAATACCATTTCTCTTTCTCTCTGTCATGTCTTCTTTGTCCATCACCCTCTGATGGGCAAATGAGGCTGACTATGAATCTGGGCCAGTGTGTGAGGCTGTGTAGGGTGAGACCTAGGCTGCAAAGGAACCTCTAGGATGTTGGTGATGCAGAGCTCCTGGGGCATCCATTGAGAAAGCTGTACACACAGAGTGGAGTGGCCAGGGACAGATGACACATGTGCTGCAGGCAGCAGAGCTGGAGGGGCAGCAGGTACAAGGCTGCTGGAGCCCAGGTGATTCCATGACCCCCAGATGCCAAGCATGGAGCTTCTGGATTTGGTGTTTGCCTGTTGGGTTTTGTCTTGCTTGGCCCTCTCTTTGCTTGCTGTGCTCCCATCCTCCCCTTTAGGAATTCTGTGCCCCAGCGTATTAGTAACACATAGCTTGTGCTTTTGATTTTACAGGAGCTCACAGTTAAGTTTGCCTTGAATCTCAGAAGAGATTTTAGATGTTTTTGCTTGTGTGTATGTGTGTGTTATGCACACTTGCATTTAGGCATGTTTGTATGTGAATGATATGGAGGCCAGAGGTCAAAGTCATGTGCCTTCTTTAAGTGCTCCCCACCTTATATTTTAAAAGAAGTATTTTTAGTTTTTATTTATTTTCAAGCAGAGAGAGAGAGAGAGAAGAGAAGGAAAGAAAATGGGCACATCAGGGCCTCTAGCCCCTACAAATGAACTCCAGACACATGCCACTTTGCACATCTGGCTTTATGTGAGTGCTGTGGAATCAAACTCTGGGTGTTAGGCTTTGCAGGCAAGCACATTAACTGCTCAGCCATCTGTCTAGCTCTCTACCTTATTTTTTGAGACAGGACCCCCTCACTGAAGCCAAGCTCACTAGCTAGCCAGCAAACTTCTGGGATCCTCCTGCTTCTACCTCCCCAGCACTGGAATCACAGGCATGTACCACCACCATGCCAGGCCTTAATGGTTGATCTTGATTGGCAATTTGACTGGATTTAGAATCACCATGGAAACATACTCTGGGTGTATTTACAAGGGATTTCCAGAACAGTTTAATTGAGAGAAGACTCATCCTGAATGTGGGCAGCACTATTCCATGGACTGGGGTCCCATACTGAGTAGAAAGAAGCACTACCATTTATCACTCTCTGTTTCCTGACTGCAGATATAATGTGACCAGCTGCCTCACATTACTGTCACCACCACACCTATAATAGACTCATACATGTGGATTGGCCAAATTAATATACTTAACTATTTCTTTTTTTTTTCTTTTTATTAACAACTTCCATGATTATAAAAAATACCCCATGGTAATACCCTCTCTACCCCCCTCTTAGCCCTTTGAAACTCCATTCTCCATCATACCCTCTCCCCATCTCAATCAGTCTCTCTTTTACTTTTGATGTCATGATCTTTTCCTCCTCTTATGATGGTCTTATGCAGGTAGTGACAGGCACTGTGAGGCCATGGATATCCAGGCCATTTTGTGTCTGGAGGGAGCATGTTGTATGGAGTCTTGCCCTTCCTTTGGCTCTTAAATTCTTTCTGCCACCTCTTCTGCATTAGACCCTGAGCCTTGGAAGTTATAATACAGATATTGCAGTACTGAGCACTGTGGTCATTTCTTTCCATCACCATGATACTTTCTGAGTCGTCCCAAGAACATATGCACTATTTCACATACTTACCTTTTTTGTGGTGAAATACTTAAGACATGCTCCCACATCACATTTCAAGTATAAAAGATGCTGAATATGCCATCATGACTACAAGCATACTTATTGCTCCTATAGGAGCCAAAATACCAAAATAAAAGCTTTCTTTCCTTAAGTTGCTTTTTGCTTCAAATTTTATCACAGTAGCTAAAAAAGTATGACATGAAGGTCTAGTTATTTTTTTCCCTCACATCATATACTAAAGAATCCTTTCCTTTCCCCACCATGTACTCTTGGTGTCTTTGTTGAAGTCAACCATAACTGACTTTACTTCTGAGCTCTCTATTCTGCACCATGGTAGTTTTCTTTCAATATTTTATTTTTATTTATTTGAGAGAGAGAGAATGAGCATGCCAGGGCCTTTAGCCACTGCAAATGATCTCCAGACACATGCGCCACCTTGTGCATCTGGCTTATGTGGGTCCTGTGGTATTGAATCAGGGTCCTTAGGCTTCGCAGGCAAGTGCCTTAACCACTAAGCAATCTTTCCAGCCTGCCATGGTAGTTTTATTATAATATTGTGATAGACTTTCAAATATTACTTTATTTTGCTCAAATTGCCTTAGTATTCAGAGCCTTTCCTGCTTTCATAGAACTTTTAGGAGTTTTTCTTGTTCTGTGTAAAGACATTGCATTCTGTTGAGTGCTTTTCTGCATCTGCTCAGGTGACTGCATTGTCTCTGCAACTGGTTCCTAGTGTTTTACATTGTGTCAGAAAGACACTTAACACAGTCTCCACTGCTTAAATATATTAAGGTGCATTTTTCATATATTCTTTCCTTCTCTCCCCTCCCTTCCTTCCTCCATTCCTTCTTCCTTTCCCCCATCTTACTCCCTCCCTTCTTCTTTCTTTCTTTCTTTCTCTCTCTCTCTTTCCCTCTCTCTCTTTCTCTTTCTTCCTTTCTTTTCTAGGCAGGGTCTCACTCTATCCTAGGATGACCTTGAACTCACTCTATAGTCCTAGACAGGACTCAAACTCATGGAGATCCTCCTACCTCTGCCTCCTGAGAGTTCTGGAATTAAAGGCATGTGCCACCACACCTGACACTGCAGTTTCTTTTAAAAAATATTTTATTTGTTTATTTGTAAAGAGAGAGAGAAAGAGAGTTTCATGTGTAGTTGAGCTATTTTTTCATTGATTTTCTGTCTGCATGTTCTGTCCATTGCTGAAAATGTAACAAAAACATCTATTTTATTATAATACTGTATTCTTTCACTTCAGATATATTACTATTTGCTTAATTTATAAAGATGCTCTAATAAGGCATTCAACATATGCAAAGTGAACATAATTGTAATTGTCACATCTTGATGAATTGGTCCTTTATCATAATATCTTATTCATGTTCTTTTATTGCTTTTGACTTTGTCTATTTATTTTGTATGCTACGAATATAGATACTGAACTTCCAGGTTAGATGGTAGCATAGGAATCACACCAAAGCAGCCTGGGCAGGGGAATAAGCAAAATAAATAAATAAATAAAATAAAAATAAAATAAACCAGCAAAATACACTTTTGTACTTTAAAGTGAAGGTGTGAAGGTATATAATAAATTATTAACCACAGCAGAGAAGTAGGAGAGATGCAGAGATTCTAGAGACTGCAGAGGCAGGCAGAAGTGGCTCCAGAAGTGGCAGCACTAGTTTCATGCAGCCACAGTTGCCAGGCTTGGCCTGAGCAGCAGGAAAAGCCAGGTGAAGAGATTTCCACTCACACCAGCCTCCTCATGAACTCAAGAAACATGAAGTGGAAGACAGCAGGGACCAGCTGAGCAGCTTGTGTGAAAGTGGATCACAGGACCAGCAGCACAACTTCAGGTACCATCCATAGCCTCCCCTCCCCCCACTGCCAGCACAAGCCCCAGCAAGCACTGGAGACCTGGGGAAAGGAACTCACCTACACAGCACCCAGTACAGGTTATCAGAACAGTGTCCACCAACCCAGCCAGCCTACCAGATCCCACAGTGCAGCAAAGAGGGATCCAAGCAGGCACACAGCATAGCTGAGACCAAAGCCACCCCAAAAGGTAACAGGACATACTTATACTAGGTCAGTACCCATCACAAAACCTGGTGTATGGACCTACATTGGAAGTGTTAATCGTACCTTCCATACCAGGGTAGATTATGTGTTAAATCTGATGGTCAGGTTTGCCTTTTTTTTTTTTTTTTTTTTTTTTTTGAGGTAGGGCCTCATTATAGCCCAAGCTGACCTGGAATTCACTATATAGTCTCAGGGTGGCCACAAACTCATGGTGATCCTCCTACTTCTGCCTCCCAAGTGCTGGGATTAAAGGTGTGCGCCACCATGCCCGCCAAGGTTTGCCATTTTTAAAAAGCTATATTTTGGGGTTGTCATTTGTTGCTCGTGCTTTATAGTGCCTTTGTCTCTTCTGTCATTCATGGAGGGAACCCTTTACAGACCAGAAATCTCAGCCTCCCAGTTGACAGGATTGAGGGTGTGGGGAAACACACATCCTTAGGGACTTTGACCTTATAGGATGTATTTGTTTTAGTGCCCACTCTTGCAAAAATACTCTATGCTGGTTTTGATTGGATGTGTATATTATTCAGTTGAATTTTAGAATTTGCCTGTATTTTGCTCCACCCAGCCTACTAGAATACTTGCATAGCAAGCAAACCTAACACCTAGGGTCACTGTTGCTGTTACTCTGAGAGACTTATAAGAGCCACACCTAGCAACTTAAGCTCTTACCCTGAAGATATATAACATCAGATTTATATATCTAAGAATACTGCAGGTAGTTAGAAAACCCAAGCATCAAATTAATCCAAGATACAAAAATCTCTACATTATAATACAAGAAACACAAAAAATAAAGACAATGCAATTCCACCAAAAGTTATGAATCTATCAGAAGTGACCTCCAGTGAGACTGATTTAGATGAAATGTTTGAGAAAGATTTCAACAGAATAATTATAACTATGTTCAAAGAAATCAAAGAGAAATACATGGAATCAAAGAAGACACAGGAAACCAATTTAATGAAATGAGGAGGTCAATACAACTCATAAGTAGGGAAATAGAAATACTGAAGAAAAACCAGTCAGAAATACTAGCAGTAATAAGCACAGTAAGTCAAATAAAAAACTCTGCAGAAAGTCTCACCAATAGAATGGATGAAGGAGAGAACAGAATATCTAAACTAGAAGACCAAGTGACAGATCTAATATAGTCCAACAAAGAGAAAGACAAGCTAATAGGAAGGCATGAATAGGAATTTCAAGACATTTGGGACACTATGAAAAAAATCAAACATAAGAATTCAGGGTATAGAAGAAGGAGAAGAATTTCAGCCTAAAGGCATAGTAGGCATTTTCAACAAAATCAAAGAAGAAAATTTCCCAGAAATTTGGAAAAAAATGCCAATGTTTGGGCTGGAGAGATGGCTTATCAGTTAAGGTGTTTGTCTGCAAAGCCAAAGGACCTTGGTTCGATTCCCCAGGACCCATGTAAGCCAGATGCACAAGGTGGTGCATACATCTGGAGTTTATTTGCAGTAGTTGGAGGCCCTGGCACACCTGTTCTCTCCTTTATCTCTCTCTCTCTCTCTCTCTCTCTCTCTCTGTCTGCCTCTTTTCCTCTCTCACTCTGTCAAATAAATAAAATTAAAAGATGCCAGTGCAGATACAGGAAGCTTTTAGAACACCAAAGAGACAAAACCTGGAAAGCATCTCTCCTCACCATATTATAATTAAACTACCAAATATGCAAACCAAAGAAAATATATTGAAAGCAGTTAGAGAGAAAAGCAAGTAACTTATAAAGGCAAGCCCATTAGGGTAACAGCAGATTACTCAACACAAACTTTAAAAGCCAGAAGGGCTTGGAATATTGTATTCCAAATTCTGAAAGATAAAAGTCAACAAAGAATGCTATATCCAGCAAAGCTAACCATCCAAATTGATGGAGAAATAGGGATATTCCATAATAAAAACAGGCTAAAGAAATATATGACAAGTAAGCCAGCTCTACAGAAAATGCTCGAAGGGATCCTTCACAATGAAGAGAAAGGAAAGCGCTCATATGAGGAAATAGGAAAAATAAACCATACTCAAATAACACTTAACACAAGAGTGTAAAGGGAAAACAGGAAGCACTAAATAAAAGAAGAATGACAAGAATAAATACATAGTTTTCAATAATAACTCTTTTTTATTTTTTTGGTTTTTCGAGGGAGGGTCTCACTCTAGCCCAGGCTGACCTGGAATTCACTATGGAGTCTCAGGGTGGCCTCGAACTCATGGTGATCCACCTACCTCTGCCTCCTGAGTGCTGGGATTAAAGACGTGCGCCACCACGCCTGGCTCAATAATAACTCTTAATATCAATGGCCTCAATGCCCCAACCAAAAAACACTGGCTTGCAGATTGCATTAAAAGGCAGGATCCTTTGGTTTGTTGCCTCCAAGAAACTCAACTCTTCAAAAAGACCTGACACTATCTTGGGGCAAAATGATGGCAAATGGTATTAAAAGCAAATGGGCTTATGAAACAAGGAAGTGTTGCTATCATAATATCTGACAGGATAGATTTCAAACAACCATTATTGAGGAAAGAGAAGGAAGATCAGTTTATATTGATTAAAGGAAAAATTCAACAGGAAGACAGTACAATTATAAACAGTTAGACCCCTAATATGAGTGCTCCCAGTTTCATCAAACAAATACTATTAGACTTGAGGTCACAGATAACACCAAGCTCAATTGCAGTGGGTGACTTCAATACCCCACTGTCATTAATTGACAGGTCATCTTGGCAAAAAATAAACAGAGAGATTTGGATTAAGTGATGTCATCGAAGAAATGGACCTAACAGATATATACAGGACATTTCTTCCAAATGCTGCAGAATATACATTCTTTTCAGAAGCACATGGAACATTCTCTAAAATAGACCATATATTAGGACACAAAGCAAATTCAACAAATACAGAACAATTGAAATAATTCATTGGACTCTATTTGATCACAATGGGAATAAAGTACTACCAGCAACAGGAAAAACTACGGAACTTACACAAAGTCATGGAGACTAAACAGTACAGTACAGAATGATAAATGGTTCATTGAATAAATCAAAAATGAAATAAAAAAGTCATAAAGTCAAATGTTAATGTAAACACAACATACTAAAAACCTTTGGGACACAATGAAAGCAGTCCTAAGAGGAAATTTTATAGCTTTAAGTGCCTATATTAAGAAATTAGAAAGGTCACAAGTAAACAACTAAGTGGTTCACATTAAGGCCTTGGAAAAAGAAGAACAAGGCAAGCCAGCAATCAGTAGATGGGAAGAAATAATAAAGATTAGGGCTGAAATTAATGAAATAGAAACAAACAAAAAAAATATTCCAAAGAACCAATGAAACAAAGAGTTGGTTCTTTGAAAGGATAAACAATATTGATAAGCCCTTAGGAATTCTGACCAGAAGAAAGAGAGAAGAGATGTAAATTAATAAAATTAAAGATGAAAAAGACACCATTACAACAGATACAAAAGAAATTCAGAAAAATCCTAAGGGTACACTTTGAGAATATATACTCCTCTAAGTTTGAAAATATGAAAGAAATGGATGGTGTCCTAGATTTGTATGACCTACCAAAATTAAATCAAGATGAGATAAAACATTTAAATAGATATATAACAAGTACAGAGATCCATGCAGTTATAAAAAAATCTCCCAACTAAAAAAATCCAGGCCTAGATTGATTCACTGGTGAATTTTACCAGACCTTCATGGAAGAACTAACACCAATACTTCTCAAAGTTTTCCATAAAATAGAAAAGGAAGGACCACTACCAAGCTCATCTATGAAACTAGCATCACCCTGTTACTAAAACCAGACAAAGACAGAACAAAAAATGAAAATTACAGACAAATCTCCTTCATGAACATGGATGCAAAAATTCTCAACAAACTATTGCAAACAGAATACACGAATATATCAAAAGGATCATTCACCCCAAGGAAGTAGTTTTATGGCAGAGATGCAGGGATAGTTCAACATATGCAAATTGATAAATGTAATGCACTATATAATTGGACTGAAGGACAAAAATCACATGATCATCTCAATAGATGCAGAGAAAACATTTGACAAAATCCAACATCCCCTCATGGTAAAAGTCCTATGGAAACTGGGAATAGAAGAAACATATCTCAACATAATAAAAACTATTTATGACAAACCTACACCCAACATAATACTAAATGGGGAAAAAAACTTGTAGCTTTTCCACTAAAATCAGGAACAAGGCAAGGGTGTCCACCGTCCCCACTTTTACTTAATGTACTACTTGAAGTCTTACCTATAGCAATAAGACAAGAGACACTCATAAAAGGGATACAAATTGGAAAGGAAGAGAGCAAATTATCATTATTTGCAGATGATATGATTCTATGAATAAAGGACCCTAAAGACTCTGCCAGCAAACTATAAGAGGTGATACACACTTTTAGCAATAAAGAAGAATACAAAATAAATACACTGAAGTCAGTAGCCTTCCTACATACCTCCAACAAGCATGCAAATGATGAAATCAGGGAACCACTCTTATTCACAATTGCCTCAAAAATAAATAAATAGATAAATAAATAAATAAATAAATAAAGTACCTTGGAATAAACCCAACCAAGAAACACCCAAGACAGAAATTGCAGAAGACATTAGGAAATGGAAAGACATCCTATGTTCTTGCATTGGAAAAACCAATGTTGTGAAATTGTCAATCTTAGCAAACACAATCTACACATTTAATACAACCCCTATTAAAATTCCAATGGAATTTCATGGAAATAGAAAAAACAATCCCAAAATTCATCTGGAAGCACAAAAGCCCTCAAATAGCCAAAACAATTTTGAGCAACAAAAATAAGGCTGGTGGTATCACCATACCTAATTTTAAGCTATATTGCAAAGCCATAGTAACAAACACATCATGGCACTGGCACAAAGACGGACATGCAGATCAATGGAACAGAATAGAGGACCCAGATATAAATTCAGGCAACTACAGCCATCTGATTTTTGACAAAAATGCCAAAAATATTCATTAGAGAAAAGACAGCCTCTTTAACAAATGGTGGTGGGAAAACTGAGTATCTATTTGCAGAATAATGGAAATTGATCCTTATCTCTTTCCACGCACAAGAATCAAGTCCAAATGGTTCAGAGACCTTAATATTAGACCTTAAACTCTGAAACTGTTCAAGGAAAAATTAACGGAAAGCCTTCAATATGTTGGCATAGGTAATGACTTTCTAAATAAAACCCCCATTGCTCAGGATATAAGTCCACTAATTAACCACTGGGACCTCATGAAATTACAAAGCTTTTTTTTTTTTTTTTTTTTTTTTTGGTTTTTTGAGGTAGGGTCTCACTCTAGCCCAGGCTGACCTGGAATTCACTATGGAGTCTCAGGGTGGCCTCGAACTCACGGCGATCCTCCTACCTCTGCCTCCCGAGTGCTGGGATTAAAGGCGTGCACCACCATGCCCGGCTTACAAAGCTTTTTTATAGCAAAGAATACTGTGAATAGAGCAAGAGGCAACCTACAGAATGGGAGAAAATTTTTGTCAGCTATACATCTGACAGAGGATTAATAGCCAGGATATACAAAGAACACATAAAACTAAATAATAAGAAATCAAACAACTCAATTTAAAAATGGGTCATGGAACTAAGTAGACAGTTCTCAAAAGAATAAATTCAGATGGCATGTAAATATCTGAAAAAAATGATCTACATCCTTACCCATAAGGGAAATGCAAATTAAGACTACTTTATGATTCCATGTCCGAATGGCTATCATCAAGAAAACAAATGACAACAAATGTTGGCGAGGATGTGGCAAAAGAGAAACCCTTCTACACTCTTGGTGGGAATGTAGTCTGGTATAGCCATTGTGGAAATCAGTGTAGAAGTTACTGAGACAACTAAAAATAGATTTACCATATGATACAGCTATAGTCCTCCTAGGCATATATCCTAATGACTCTTCTCAATACCTTAGAGATACTTGCACAGCCATGTTTATTGTCACTCTGTTCACAGTAGCTAGGAAATGGAACCAGCCTAAATGTCCCTTAACTGATGTGTAGATAATAAAGATGTGGTACAGTTACACAATGGAGTTCTATTCAGTGGTAAAGCAAAATGAAATCATGAAATTTACAGGGAAATGGATGGCTCTAGAAAGGACTATACTAAATGAGATTACCCAGGCCCAGAAAGCCAAATGTCACAGATTCTCTCTCGTATGTGGATCCTAGCTACAAATGTTTTGACTTGTGTGTGAGTTGGAATAAAAAATTGATAGCAGAGGACAGTAAAAGAAAAGGGCTATAAGGGAGGGGGGGAGGGGAGGACTTAAGGGGATGGTATTGTATATATGTAAGTAGAAGAAATGGAGTGGTCTTAAGTGAGGTCAGGGGAAGAGACTGAGTAAAAGAAGGGTGGGAGGAAGGTTAATCAAAGGCCAACATATTGTGAATAAGCCATATGAAAACTTTTTTGGATAATGGCATACCCAAAAGCCATAAAATGTTACTAGAAAAATTTCTGTGCTAGGGATGGGATACCTCCCAGTGAGTTGTTGACCAGGGAGGTCTGTGTTACCCCCCAAACATTACAGGCTATTTTCTAGGCTCTTGGTTTCCCACCAGAAATAGATGGTAAGACCCTATTGCTGAAGACTCCACATGCCTGGGCTGCAAGGTCACCAAGAAATCAAATGAGCTGAGCTGAAAATTCCCTCCCTGTAGACCAGCTGACAGAAAGCTGGAAAAAGCTGCACTGCATGCTGCCCTATGGGAGACAGAAGCCAACAGTGGTGAAACCAGTGGACACTGAATGCCTCAAGTTTGACCAAACTGGCCAAAAGACTGAATGGGTGCAATAGTGGCATGTCTATTATGGGGGAAACCAACTGCTCTGTAATTGGACTGGAGGCCCACTCTATGGGAGGGAATTCATGCCTGGTACAGAAAACCTAATCAAAAGCCTATGGTGGGGGAGGTCATGATCCTTAGGAGTGTAATGCCTACTCTTGTCTGGATAAATGCATATATTATGCTCACCAGACTGCCCTGTAAGCACTTAACCTAATGTTCATACCCATATATTAATGCTACCCTAATTTTGGTTAGGGAAGCTTCTCCTTTCAGATGGTAGTGACCACTGGGATGACCCAAAAGGCACCATAGTGCTGAGAAGAAGTGTTGGAGGAATGTTTCCATAGTAAAACATCTTTATCACACTCTCCAAGGCTCAAAGTACATTGCAGAAGAGGTGGTGGAAAAAATGTAAGAGCCAAAGGAAGGGTAAGACTGCTTATGATGCAATTGTCCAGTCAGAAACTGGCCTCGACAATTCTACCAAAAGCAGCATATAGATTTAATGCAATACCAATAAAACACCAGCATTATTCTTCACACAGATTGAAAATATGATCTCAAAATTCATATGGAATGGCAGCAGCCCTCAGATATCCAAACATATCATCAGCACAAAACAAAACAACAACAACCAGAACAAAAACCTCTGGAGTTATCACCATACCCAATCTAAAGCTATATTATAAAGCCATAGTAACAAAAACAGCATAGTACTGGCATAAGAACAGAAACATAGACCAATGGAACAGAATTGAAAACTCAGACCTTAGGTCAAGTAACTATAGCTATTTGATCTTTGAGAAAGGGGCCAATAATGTAGACTGGAAAAAAGAAAGAATCTTCAACAAATGGTGTTAGACAAATTGGATGACCATATGTAGAAAAATGAAGCTAGACTCACTCATCTGTCCATATGCAAAATCAGGTCCAAATGGATTAAAAATTTCAATATAAGACCTGAAACTCTTCTCCTAATGGAAGAAAAAATTGGAGGAACTATCCATAATATAGGAGTGGGGAAAGATTTCTTAAACAAAATCCCAGTAGCCCAGGAAATTAAACAATCTCTCAATCAATGGGAGCTCATGAAGCTAAAAAGCTTTTGCACAGACAAACCCACCATAAGTAAAGCCAACAGATTACCCACTAAATGGGAGAAAATCTTTGCCAGCTATACCACTGACAGAATCCTAATATCTAGAATCTAAAAAGAACTCAAAAAACTAAACAATAAAAAATCAAACAACCCACTCCAGAAGTGGGGCAAAGAACTTAATAGGGAGTTCTCAGAGGAAGAATTACAAATGGCTAACACACACTTAAGAAAATGTTCAACATCCCTAACCATTAGGGAAATGAAAATTACAACCCTGAGATTCCACCTTACTCCAGTAAGGATGGCAATCATTAAAAGAACTAACAATGACAAATGTTTGCAAGGATGTGGGGAAAGAGGAACCCTCATCCACTGTTGGTGGGAACATAAACCTGCACAACCACTATGGAAATCAATTTGGAGATTCCTGAAAAAGGTGAACATAGAGCTACCAACAGACCCAGTTATTCCCTTACTGAGCATTTACCCTAAATGCTCTATGCATCAATACAGAGACATTTGCTCAACCATGTTTATAGCTGCTCAATTCATTATAACAAAAAACTGGAATCAACCCAGATGTCCATCAATGGATGAATATATAACGAAGTTGTGGTACATTTACACCATGGAATTATACTCAGCAGTAAGAAAAAATGATATAATGAAATTTTTAGAAAAACGGACAGACTTGAAAAAGATTCTACTCAGCAAACTCATACAATCACAGAAAGGCAAACATTGCATTGTCTCACTTGTCTGTGGTTCCTAACCTGGACCTGATGGAGTAGCTAACACACCTGATAGGCAACTCAAAGCCCAATCATAGGGATAGAAGGGTTTCAGGGGAGGGGAAGAGGTGAAAACAAACATAAAATTAAGTTCAAAATGAGCTGATACCATAGAAACCTTTATTCCTGTAGATAGCCTAAAAGATATAACTCTTAAAAGGAGTAAGGGGGGAGCACCTGAAAAGTAGGGCTCTGTTGAGGGTGGGATGAAGCCTAGGCTTAAAAGAAATTTTTTTCCCTGTCTCTGACTTATAACTTCCAGTACCAGAGATTGGTTGCTACCCACATTGAGCTGTTGATCAGAGAGACCTAAGAAGTCCCCAAATCAAGAAAGCTTTCTGTCAAAGCACTTTATTACCTGCCAAAACACTTGATTACCTGCCTGAGGCAAAAGCTAGACCCTATTGCTGAAGACACCATATGCTGCTGACACAGAGCATGGAGAGACCTGTCTGGAATTCAGAAGAAATCCAGTCTTGAAACAGTTGGCCCATCTAGTGCTGAAAAGTACTACATGAGCTACTGTGGAAAAATGGCCAACAATAGTCTGAGCAACCAGAGGTCTAAGCTACTCAGAAGCAAGTACCCTGACAGGATGTACACGCCAATGCAATAGCGGCAGGCAGCCTCAGTGGCTAACCAATAGCTTTCTGATTGGCTAAGAAATCCACTCTAGTGTAAAGTAACCCATATCTGAAACTGGAAACCAGATCAGAATCCTATGGAGACAAAGATTATGTTTTCCAGTGTCAAGCTGTCACTAGTCTTTGGCTAAAAGAGGGGTTAGTTATTTACATCAAATTCTCCCTAAATTAATAACACTTATCCCATCTAAACTATGCTGACTATACTCTCTGTTAGAGAATCTGTTCTTCTTTTCAGAAGGTGGCAAGATCAGAGGAGATAAACTACCCCTTGCACAGCCAAGCCACAGCGTAATCCACAGAGGAATTGGGAAGACCAGCAAGAGTGCTGCTTCCATGCTGTTCCTTATAATTAGCACCAGGGTGTAGGAGACAGACTCTGAGGATACTCAACACCTACCAAAGCAGAGATCCAGAGGCACCTAAGAGATCATCACTGAAGTGGACTTAAAACTCAATCAATATGGCTCAGGGGATTTTGTGCAAGATGGGGCAGAAAGATTGTAGGAGCCACAGGTTGAGACATCATGCCCAGAAGTATTCCCTTTCCCCCAAAAACAACTGACTACTGCTCCCGCAATACATAAACCACAACCCCATAGAGAATACCTGCAACCCCACTGAGGAGTGCCCCCAGTGGAATGGGGGCACGAACGAGGAAAAAGAGGGTACCAACACATGATGTATCCATACAAAACATCTTGTTAATAATGATAATAATAATAAACATTAAAAAAAGGAAAAGAAGTTGGCCTCAATATCCATGACCTCTCAGTTCCACATACTACCTTCACAAGACCCTCATAATAGGAGGAAAAGATGAAGACATCAACATAAAAGAGAGACTTATGGACAGGGCGAAAGGACATGATAGAGAGTGGATATTTAAAGGGAAAAGATCAGGACGGGAGGGAATTATCATGGTTTATTATCTGTAAGTATGGAAGTTGTTAATAAAAAAATTCTCAGAAAAAAAGAATATAGATACTGTAGGGAAGTTCACAATTTGTCTGTTGTGGATGAGTGAGTGCTGAATGGAAGTGACATTGACCGTGATAACAGGAGAAATAGTATGTAGATTTAGTAATGTAAATGTGTGCATGGTAAAATTGCAAAATATGAAACTCAAAGAAAGGCTAGGTGGTTGGAGATTACATAGCTGCTTTATGAGAGAGGGGAAAGTGGATGACATAGGAAATTTTAGAGGGACATTAAATGATTATTTCTACATATGTACGTGTGTGGTGTGCATGCATATGCATATACAGGTGTGGGCACACACATATATGTGAGTGAATGTGGGGGCCGAAGGACAACCTTGGGTATCACCCTCATCTTTTTTTGAGACAGAGTCTCACTGGCCTGGAGCTCACTCATTAGGATAGATTGGCTGAACAGTGAGTTCCAGGGACCCTCCTACCTCCACTTTCCCAGCACTGGAAATCTTCACATAGATATTAGAAATGACACAGCCCTCATTCTTAAGAGGCAAGTACTTTACTGACTGAACTAACTTCTTAGCCTTGCAATAAGTTATAAATGGGCCCAAGATGCAGACAATGACCTGGCACAACATTTTTCTAGGCTTTAGGTATGGTGTTTAGTTTTCAGGCTCTTAGCCTGTGATTGATCTTAATCTTCTTTGGATAGTGAAATTTTAGGAGATCATTGAAGATGTTTACCTCATCAGATACGGTCTTTAGGTAGAAAAGGACACAAGCAAAAGCCTTTGTCTGGCTTCAGGAGTGGAAGTGGATTGAGACACTGGGGAAGGGAGGCTGCTTTTATTAGCCCATCAGGTCGAGGCCCCATACCTGGTCCTTCACTTTCTGAGGCCAGCACCACCACTGCTTTCTTTTCTTTTTTTTTTTTAATTTTTTGTTCATTTTATTTATTTATTTGAGAGTGACAGAGAGAGAGAGAGAGAGAGAGAGAGAGAGAGAGAGAGAGAATGGGCATGCCAGGGTCTCCAGCACTCCAGATGCATGTGCCCCCTTGTGCATCTGGCTAACGTGGGTCCTGGGGAATCGAGCCTCGAACCAGGGTCCTTAGGCTTCACAGGCAAGCGCTTAACTGCTAAGCCATCTCTCCAGCCCCACCACCGCTTTCTTTCTCAGGAACATCATTTCCATCCTTCAGGTTTCTGTACAAGCTTTATGCTCCTTTCTTTCTCTTCTCTCTTTTTTGAATTAATATTGCTGGAATATTTGCTTTTTTGATGCTGTCCCTAAAATCTGATAAGCTTTCTGCAATCTTGTGGTGATTTGAATCATACGTCTCATAAACTCCCGTGTTTGGATTGCTTGGTTCCCATCTGCTGGCAATTTGGGAGATGGAGCCCTGCTTTCGCCTTCCCACTCCTGATCGTTTCCCTTTGACTTTCATATCATTTAAAAGCTTCTGCCATCCTTACCCTTTTCCTTTGAAACACCCACCCAGAGAAATTTTTTGTGGAAGATATTGAAGCCACTTTTTGGTGATAATGGGGTTTCTGTGAAGTAGATAGAGTAAAATTTGTGTCATTGATTTTAGACTGCTGTTGATAATACGACAAAGATCTTTCTCTTTCCATCTTTTCCTGTGGCTAGGTTTGTCTGAACTTTTATTAGGATACAGGGGAACACTGGAAGATTTTATTTTTTTGCACAGAATTTCCCAAATAGTAAGTAGAAGGTGTCCAAAATACTTTTTCCTTAAATTGCATTGCTATTTTGTGTTTAATTTCCTAAAACAAGGAAATTAAGTACAAATGTTAGTACTAGCATATATTTGTTATTACACTGACCTCAATGGAAATATACAGTTACTCCTCTATTTCCCCTGGGCCTATTTTTGTCTCATGGAAACTACCCAGGATGCTTTCTTTCTTTCTTTTTTTTTTTTTTTTTTTTTGGTTTTTCGAGGTAGGGTCTCACTCTAGCCCAGGCTGACCTGGAATTCACTATGGAGTCTCAGGGTGGCCTCGAACTCACAGCGATCCTCCTACCTCTGCCTCCCGAGTGCTGGGATTAAAGGCGTGCGCCACCACAGCCCCCCAGGATGCTTTCTAATAAAATAAAATAGCCGATCAATAATTTTATTTAAGTGTTCTCAGGTCTGTCTTGCAAAATTTGTCACCAGGAAAAATCTACAAAAATAGAACATTAGTGGGTACATAACTATAGTCTTTAACCTATAGTTCACTACAAAAGACACAGAAAGGTGAAATTAAAAAAATTTTTTTGTTTATTTTATTTATTTATTTGAGAGTAACAGACAGAGAGAGGAAGAGGCAGAGAAAGAGAGAATGGGTGCGCCAGGGCCTCCAGCCACTGCAAATGAACTCCAGATGCATGCGCCAAGAAAGGTGAAGTTTTTATCTTCCAGTACTATTCTTGAAAAGGATAAAATATTGAATTTGTTAAAGAACCCAGTCGATGTGCATATTATGGAATTCAAGAAAATTAAACACAAAAAGAACAAATAATCCAACCAACAAATGGGCAAATGAATTAACAGTTATCATAAGAAGTACAAATGGATATTAAATGATGAAAAGAATGTTTAACATCTTTAGCCACCAGGGAAGTGCAAGTTAAAATGACATTGAGATTCTATCTCACCATTCAAAACGGCAGTCATCAAGAAAACCAACAGATGCTGGGGAGGATTGGGAGGTGGGCATTTACACACTATTGGTGGAAATGTAAATTAGAACAGCCACTATGGAAATCAGAAAGGTGATTCCCCAGAAACTGGAATTTAGTTTTCACAAACTTCTGTGAGTAGATCTTCTCATTTTGTAAATATTTTATTAAATGTTATTTGTTTTATGTAGCACTATTCTATCAAATTTTCTTCTTTACTTTTTATTAGGTTATCAAGTGAAAATTTTATGTGTAGTGTAGGGCTGGGAGGTGTAAAATTTATTGCTTCATTGCAAATATACTATGGCTTTAAAGCTTATTTTAGCACTCTCCCTATGCAAAGCTGTGTGCTTAGTACTTTGTAAGATAATCTGAGTGAAAAGATAATTCCAAATCAGGGAAAAAATTTAAAAATTAGCAATTAAATCTCAGAAATCCAGGTCTAGGGACCGGAGAGGTGGCTTAGCATTTGCAGCACTTGCCTGCAAAGTCTAACGACCCAGGTTCAATTCCCCAGTACCCACATAAAGCCAGATGCACAGTGGCACTTTTATCTGGAGTTTGTTTGCAGTAGCTGGAGGCCCTGGAGTGCCCATATTCTCTCTCTTTTTGCTTGCAAATAAACAAATAAAAATATTTAAATAAAAGAAAAAATTATTTTAAAAAAAGAAGAAATTCAGGTCTAGTGTTTTAGACATTGAATTTCAGCTACTTGGGAGGCTGAGGCAGAAGGATTACAAATTCAAGGCCATCCTGGGCAGCTTAGTGAGCCCTTATCTCAAAATAAAAACAAATTAAAAAAAAGCTAAACTCTAGAGTTCATTTTTTTTGTTTTTACATAGAACAGTGCACTGTTTCCATGGTCCCAGTATCTTGAGAAATGAGTCATTTCATCTGTGACTCAAGGCCTATTGGTTATCCTATAGTACTCAATCCCCCTCCCGCAACATACCTGCTTAGAATAAAGACTGTATTTCCCAGATTTCCTTGTAGCTAGGCATTAGTAAGGGTTCTCTAGAGAGATAGACAATAGGTATCAACACAGACCTATGACAGGGAACTTATTCGGGGCATGTGCTCACACAGCTATGGAATCTAAGTCCTATGACAGTGCATCTGAAAACCGTAGAATGAGGAAAGCTGGTGGTGGGGTCAGTCCATGTTCAAAGGCCTTAGAGCCACAGGAGCTGATAGTAGAACTCCGATCCAAGCCTAAAAGCATTAGAACCTAGAGTTATGCTCTCCCAACGGCAGAAACAGGTGTCCCAGCTTCAGAAGAGAACACTTTTGCCTTTTCCCTTTTGTTCTATCCAGGCTAACTGCACTGTGCCTGTCTACTGAAGAAGAGGGTGGGTGTTCCTTAATCAGCTCACTTTCAGTGCCATTTCTTCTGAAAATACCCCCAAAGACACACTAAGATAAAATCCTCCACCACTACCAAATCTTCATAGATCATGGAGTGGCCAGTACTTCTGGGGATGGAAGTATGGTGTGAAAACTGGCAGGAATTTGTTTTTGTAGACTACACGCATGCTTTAGTTAGAGGATATGGCTTTTGTTGACTCCTTGGGAAGGGAACTTTTGGGCAGTGAAGTGATTCCTGTGTGTTCCAAAATGATCTGGCATGACAGACAGCTAAGTTTTTAAAGTGCTAATATTTTTTAAAGCTTAAAACAATGGAAAGAAGGAAGTTGGAGTCAAGGCATTTGTGGTGGTTTGATTCAGGTGTCACCCATAAACTTAGGTGTTCTGGATGCCAGGTTTCCCAGCTGATGGCAATTAGAAATTAAAGCCTTCTGGAGTTTATGTATTGTTGGGGGTGGGCTTATGGGTATTATAGCCAGTTTCACCTTGCCAGTGTTTGGCACCTCTCCTACTGCTATGGTTCACCTTATGTTGGCCAGCGGGTGATGCATCCTCTGTTTATGCCATCATTTTCCCCTGCCATCGTGGAGCTTCCCCTAGAGCCTGTAAGCTAAAATAAACCTCTTTTACCCACAAGCTGCTCTTGGTTGGGTGATTTCTACCAGCAATGTGAACCTGACTGCAACAGTACACTGGTACCAGGAGTGGGGTTTCTGCTAGACACCTAACTGTGTGGCTTTGGCCTTTTGGAGCTGATTTTCAAGAGGAATGTGGAAAGATTTTAAACCTTGGCCTAAGAGATGCCTTTCAGTGCTGTGAGCACAGCTTGATGGACTATTCTGGCTAGAGCTGAAAGACCTAAATGCAATAAGAACTATGGACTATGAGGTTTGGCTTATGAGGGTGAGAAAGAGCTTTGCTTGGACTGGGCTAGCAGTTTGTGTGAGAAGCTTGCTCTTTTTCCTGTGTCCTGAGAAGTTGTGCAGGGTTGCTTTGTGTAGAAATGAACTGGTGTGAGCAGAGGGATATGGAACAGAATGAAAAATCTTTGGGTGAACTGCTGCCTATTCAGCTGCAATTGAGATTACAACCTTTGAGATTGGGCCAGCTGACCTACACTGGAGCAACAAAAGAATGTAGACTCCTTGAAGGGGTCTTAATGCTGAAAGAGTGTCCTGTTCTTCAAAGTCTACTTTATTCCCCCTGGATTAACAAATTGGCACCCTACCTGGTGTTGTGGAGAATAAGAAATGCTGGAAAAAGGGCCATTGAGTTTGCAACATGGTCTTATGTTCTGGAAAAGGCCATGGGCAGTGTGAAGCAGGTTTGCTGGATGCCTGCATGGAGACCCCTTGGGGCCATGAGGATGAACCATGGGTTGTAGTGGAGACCCAGTGGAGATGCCAGGACCATAAGGTGGCTGCTCAGGAAAGCTTCCAGCCCTGATGAAGTTTTCCAAGACTGTGGGTAGCCTAGCTGGAGGGGAGGAGTTGCAATGCCAGAGACTTGTTGCTGGTTAGAATTATTGGACTTAGAGATTTGTCACTTGCTAGAGTTGTTGGACTTGGAGTTCAGTTTGATGTTTGCCCTGGTTGTTTAAAGTCTTGTATTGGCTGAATATTCTTTTTGCTATGCCCGATGGTATCTTCTGCAGTGTGAATGTTTATTCTGTGCCATTATGGTTTTTTTGAGGTTACTTTTTTAAAAAAATGAGATAATTAATTAATTAATTAATTAATTTGAGAGAGACAGACAGAGAGAGAAAGAGGCAGAGAGAGAGAGAGAATGGGTGCACCAGGGCCTCCAGTCACTGCAAATGAACTCCAGATGCGTGTGCCCCCTGTGCATCTGGCTAACGTGGGTCTTCGGGAATTAAGCCTTGAACTGGGGTCCTTAGGCTTCATAGGCAAGCCCTTAACCTCTAAGCCATCTCTCCAGCCCTTGAGGTTACTTTTGGTATTATGGCTCAGTTAAAAGATCTTGGACTATGGGGATGTATGAACATCATTGGATTGATAAAAACTATGGGGACTTTTAAAGTTAGATAAATGCATTGCATTTTGCATCATGTATGGTTATCAGTTTATGAGGGCCAGGGGTGGAATGTGGTGGTTTGATTCAGGTGTCCCCCATAAACTAAGATGTTCTGGATGTTAGGTTCCCAGCTGATGGCAGTTGGAAATTAAAGCCTTCTGGAGTCGGTGTATTGTTGGAGGTGGGCTTATGGGTATTATAGCCAGTTTCACCTTGCCAGTGTTTGGCACACTCTCCTGTTGCTATAGTCCACCTTATGTTGGCCAGGGGGTGATGTCCACCCTCTACTCATGCCATAATTTTCCTCTGCCATTGTGGAGCTTTCCCTCGAGCCTGGAAGCCAAAATGAACCTCTTTTTCCCACAGGCTGCTCTTTGTTGGGTGATTTCTACCAGAAATGTGAACCGGACTGCAACAGCCTTGAATCAACAATTTGAAGTGAGCAGGTAGGGCACAAAGCAAGGAAGCAGATATTAGACATGGAATTTATCTATGAACTCTGTCCTGATCATTGAGTCATTAAAGAATTTATAAGTCATGAGTTTAGAACAAAAATGTGTTTGTTCTTCCTGATGTGTAACAGTCTTGTTCATTTACAAACTTGTTTTTCAGGATTCTTAAGCTCATCTGCAACTTCTTTGGAAAGAACAGCATACAAATTAATATGTCTCATGGCCTTAGAATTTATTCTGTCACACATTCTCTCATTTTTTCTTTTTATTCATTTTTGTAATTTTCAAAAACTATAATTTATCAGTGAACACCATCTCTGAATTTGCTTTTGCACTATTTACTTTTTTAACCAAGGATGTCTTTCTTCTCTGTGTGACTGAGCGCTTGCAGAACTACAGTTCATCTCAAACATCTTTTATCTAGGAAGCCATCCTTCCTAGAAATCTGATTGAGATAGCTCGTCTTGTTCCTTTAGCCTTTAAAAAATATATATATATATATATATATATATATAGGTAGAAAGACAGAGAATGAGAATGGGTGCTCCAGGGCCTATAGCCATTGCAAATGAACTTCAAATGCATGCACCATCTTGTGCAATTGGCTTTACATGGGTACTGGGGAATCAAACCTGGGTCCTTTGGTTTTGCAGGCAAGTACTTTAACTGTATAGCCATCCCCCCATCCCTCCTCTCGTCTTTTGTGCATACTTTCTCCAGTGCACTTACATTGTGGTTCTGTTTGCTTTTGTGTCTTAACTGAGTAATTACTCTTTGAAGCCATGGGTTATGCCTCCATGGGTTATGCCTCTCATCTCTGTGTCCTAAGAGCCAAGTAAAATTTCTGTTTGGTCTGAAAATGTGTGTCCCTCCTTACCTCAAAATTCATATGTTGAAGCTTAATCTTTAGTGTAATAGTAGAAAGATGTGGGAGTCGTTGAGAGGTGAATAAATCATGAAAGTGCTGAAGATTTGGTGGCTGGGGGGGGGGGAGGTGAGGCTCTGCCCTCATGATTGGGATTAGTGTCTTTATAAAGGGCTTGAGGAAGCTCTGATTCCTTTCCTCCAGTGAAGATCTTGCAAGAATATGGTATCTATTAGGCAGAGACTTTGCTAGACACCAAATTCAAAGTTATTTTTTATGGTATCTCAAGTAACAACAACTTTCCCTCCCTCTTTTTCTTCTTCATTCTCTTTTCCTGCAGCAGCAGCCCCAAACAACTAAACAACAACAACTTCTTCTTCCTCTTTTTCTACTTGTTGCACTAGGGATCAATCATGGGGCTTGGAATACTATGCAACTACTCTATCACTGAGATACATCCCTAGCCCTTGTTTTTTTTAAATATTTAAAAAAATTGTTTTTGTTCATTTTTATTTATTTATTTGAAACTGGCAGCGAGAGAGAGAGAGAGAGAGAGAGAGAGAAAGAGGCAGATAGAGAGAGAGAGAAAATGGGCGTGCCAGGGCTTCCAGCCACTGCAAACGAACTCCAGACGCATGTGCCCCATGTGCATCTGGCTAACGTGGGTCCTGGGGACTCGAGCCTTGAACCGGGGTCCTTAGGCCTCACAGGCAAGCACTTAACCACTAGCCCATCTCTGCAGCCCTTTTTAAATATTTTTATTTATTTATTTATTTATTTACTTGACAGAGAAAGAGGGAGAGAGAGTGTGAGAGAATGGGTGCACCAGGGCCTCCAGCCACTGCAAATGAATTCCAGATGCATGCGCCGCCTTGTGAATCTGGCTAATGTGGGTCCTGGGCAATCGAACCTGGGTCCTTTGGCCTTGCAGGCAAAAGCCGTAACTGCTAAGCCATCCCTCCTGGCCCTTGGTTTTTGAGACAAGTCCCATTATGTCACTATGTAGTTCAGGCTGATCTTCCACTTATAATCCTCCTGCCTTCTCCTAGTTGTTCGATTACAAGTTTGCCCCATCATGTCCAGCTTCCTTTTTTTTTAAAACATATTTTTCTCAGATCTTAAATTCAAACTCTTAAATTATATTTTTATTTGATATGTTTTATAGTTAGATTTATCAAAAATATTTATGTGTGATAACAGTTTTATAGTGTATAGTTCAAATTTTAACACATGTATACAGTTCTATAAGTACACCTTAATTATAATATAGAAAATTTCTATGGCTGGAGAGATGGCTTAGCAGTTAAGGCACTAGTCTCTGAAGCCTAGGTATCTAGGCTTCCCCACGTAAGTGAGATGCACTGGGTGGCACATGTGGAGTTTATTTACAGTGGCTGCAGGCCCTGGTGCACCCATTCTCTCTCTTTCTTTAGCTGCCTCTCTCTCTCTCTCTCTCTCTCTCTCTCAATTTAATGAATAAATAAATTTTAGAAAATAAGGAAAATTTCCAATACCTTCCCCCACAGTTACATTTGATTCTTTGCAGTGGTTCTTCTTCTAAATCTCTGTCCCATAGAAACTTCTGCTCTGTAGAGTTAATAAAGGAAATCATATGTAACATGCATACTTTTATGTCTGATTTTATTCACTTGGCATAATGCCTTTCAGATCCAGCTACTTTACACATGCTAGTAGTTTTTTTCATATCTATATATTGTCCTATATGCACAATCTAAATATGTTTATGTCTTTGATTATATAGTTGCTTCTAGTGTTTGCTTATTATGGATGCTGCTACTATAAATAAAGGTTGGGGATATAGCCCAATGATAGAGTTTTTGCCTAGTAGATACTGAGGGTCTGGAATCAATCCCCAGCACTACCAGACAGAATAAATATTCACACATAGAACTTTATATGTACATATGTTTTCTTTTCTCTTGGGTAAATGTATAGGCTTGATATTTTTGAGTTATATGGTATATGATACCTTTATAGGGTATATAATACCTTTATAATAAAATGCTAAAAGTTTTCAAAGCTAAGGGAAGGGTGGAGTAAGATCAAAGTAAATGGTATGTGTGCATGTGTGTGTCATGATAAAAGCCTATTACTATACAATGAACATATATACTGAAAAGATTGTTTGAAATTTGTAGGTTCTTTGCACACTCATACAAATTTTAGCACAATCTTATTTCTCTAGAAATGCCTTCTTGATTGTGATTGAGATTATATCAAATCTAGCACTTAATTTGAGGAAAATAATTAAAAACTATTGTTTATTTCAAGCTGTGAATAATCTCTCAATTTCTCTGGCAATATACTCTGGTTTTAAAAATAGAGGTTTTGCAGTGGATTTTTAAAAGTTATCCCTAAATACTTTGTAGGCATTTAATATACTTTAAAATTTTTTCTTTTATTTATTTATTTATTTTTTAAACTTGTCAAAGTGGTGAGAGCAAGTGACTATTTCATGTTAAGAACTTTATTTTTATTTATTTGAGAGAGAGAGAGAGAGAGAGAGAGGGAGAGAGAGAGAGAGAATGGGTGGGCCAGGGCCTTCAGCCACTGATATTGCCTCATTTTTTAATGAAAGCCTTTGTTGCTGAGTAGTAAATGAAACAATAGGTAAGCCCAAGCTGAGTCCCATGACTCAGGTGGAAATAAGGACATCGGAATGACGATGAGCCAGAAGACCTTTTTTTTTTTTTTTTTTTTTTTTTTTTTGCTCAATAACCAAGGCATTCTAGTTTACAGATATGTTCACTTTAGTGAAGCATCTCAATTGAGTTGATAAGAGGACATTATTTGTGATGTATTATTCTCTGAAGTGTATATTTAATAGATATTTTATGATTGTCTTCCTTTATTTGATTATTTTAAAATGTTAGTTCTCCTTTTTAAACTTTCACTCTACATTTACCATATCACAAGAATTCTTCCTCCAGCTTCATCTGATCTCTTTTCCTGTGCCTTCCAACATCCTGCCCACTTTAGAGGAGATTATCTGTAGTATTACTGTAAATTTATTCCCATTGAGGTTCATCTCCGAATTGTGAGTCCTTGGATGTGACTAGGATATATCTTTCAGTTTCAAGTTCTATGGTAGGTGAAGGAATACTCATGTACACCTCTGTAAGCTTGAAGTGCTCCAAGGTGCTTCTGATTTGGGGGAAGAGATGAGAGTCCTACTGTGACTTGTTGTCTATAAGATAACCACAGACTCTTTTCACATGAGCAGTCCAGCTAAAGCCATCTATAAAACACCTATAAATCACAGGGCTGGAGAGATGGCTTAGTAGCTAAGGCACTTGCTTATGCAGCCTAAGGAACTATGTTCAATTCTCAAGTACCCAGGTAAGCCACATGCACAAGGTGGCACATGTGTCTGTAGTTCATTTGCAGTGGCTAGAGGCCCTGAGGTGCCCATTATCTATTTCTATCTGCCTCTTCCCTCTCTCTTTCCCCCAGTCTCTCTCAAATAAGTAAATAAAAATGTTAAAAATTAAAAGGGGCTCATCCCACCTCCCTAGTCAGGGTTGCCTGCTCTGGTCTGTGTGCTGGAGGGTGCAGCATGAAGTAGGCCAGATCCCTCTTCTCTTGCTCCTCCCAGTCCCCTGGTCCCATTGTGCCTTGCCTAAGGAGTCCTGGTCCTTGTGTGAGCTGTGGAATCAGGCCTTTTGCTCTGGTATCCTGACTGGCTACTGGGTACCAGCATCCCTGTTCACCTGAATCAGAGGGTGAATGGGCCAAAGGACAAAAACTTGCTTCCTCCTCAATAAAGAGTCTTTCTAACATGGGTAGACAACAATGCAAAAACACCAACAATGAAAGTCAGAAAACAGAAATCTGCACCAAGGATGCCTAGTCCTACAATGGAATCCTCTAATGAAATCATAGAGAAATCAACAGAAATTCACTCCCAAAATGAAAACACAACCAATGAGACCCTGATTAAAAAAAAAATTGCTGAACTTGAAGCAAACTATCAAAGATCCAATAATTGTTTTAATGGAATTGAACAGAATCCTCTCCTAGAGCATTCAGCTTTTTTTCTAATTGCAAATACTATTTTAATTTAACTTTTATAACCACAGTAATACAAGGTAGAATGTCATAGTTACGCAATACAGAAAATAAAGAGCTATCTAGACTCTTCAAATTCCCATTGTCAAAAATTCCTGGAAGCTGTATCAATTATTTTCAATATATGCCAATACTTGGATAGGCTGTTTTGTGTAGCAGGATATGTTCTAATTGAATCATACCCATGTTTCTTTTTTTTCTTCTTAACTGTATTTTTAAAAAAATTAATTAATTTTGTACTCAATGAATACAGTCATTGTTAGGCTCATCCATGTCCTACCCCCTCCCCTTGGCCCCTCCTTGTTGAGGTATATGGGTCATGCATTCTGGAGTTAGCCCACAGTTATGGATAGGAGAAATGTCTCTGCATATCATGATTCAACATGTGGCTCTGACATTCTTCCCCTTTTCTGTGAAATTTCCCTGAGCCATGTTGGGTTCATTTTTGGTCTGCTTCAGTGATGAGGTGTTGGGGGCCTCTGGGTCTCTGGATACCTGATTTGGTAGGAGTTGATTGTTCTCTGTGTCGATCTCCTTCACTCTTGTGCTGGTACCAGGTTCACCAAGAAAACTGCACCCTTGTTTGCTTTGCCAGTTGTCCTTAGTTTCAGCTGGGGCCCTTTTGAGGTATGATGGGGTGGTTCTCTCTTTAGGATCTGAATCTATCTGAAAAAGAGAAGCAGATTCTCCAATGGAGAGTAAAGTTAGCACCAGACAAATGGGATAACCCTTATTTTTTTTATAGAGAATTTAATAGGTGTAGGCCCTCTTGTAGCCCATGATTGGTGGTAGCTTCATAATGGAGAGCAGGCTCATGTTTGGATATGGTTCTGACTTATTTCCCAGCTCCAGCTATGGGTCCTGTTCCACTGAGGGGACCAGTTAGCCAAATCAAGAGCAGTTGGTTTCCCACCATGGCTGTGTGCCACTATTGCACTTGTGTGAGCATTACAACAGGTTATTTGCTGCTAAGTAGGTTAAACCATGAGTTGCTTGGACAGGTATTCATCATTTTCCCCCAGTCACCCATGTAGCACCTTCTGGCACTAGACACGCTGACTGTCTGAGGACTGACTCTCTTCCAGCTTCTAGCCATGTCATTCCATTTTATGTGTCAACTGCATATGGTGTCTTCAGCAGTACAGTCTCACCACTAATTTTTGGTGATTCATCAAGTACTCTGATAAGAATCTGTCTTTCTTTTAGGAAATCTTGTAGGTCTCTCTGATCAAAAGCTCATTGTGGATGATAGCCACATGCTGGTACTGGGAGTTACAGGTCACTAAAAAAAGGAAGAAAAAGACAACTAATATAAAAGAGTTAGAGAGAAGAGAAAGAGAGAGAGAGAGAGAGAGAGGGGGAGAGAGAGAGAGAGAAAGAGAGAGGGGGAAAGAGAGAGAGGGAGAGAAAGAGAGAGGGGGAGAGAGAGAGAGAGGGAGAGAGAGAAAGAGAGAGGGGGAGAGAGAGAAGCTGTAGAAGATTAAGGTCAGTCTTCATCATACCCTCTCCAGTGTCTTGTGGCTCAGGTGTTGCCTCTAAGGGCCTGGTGAAGGTTCAACCATTTGGTCTGCCTTTTAAGATGTAGCATTTTATGGTACCATTGCTGTTTGGGTCTAGATTTGTGTCTCCCAACCCCTCCCTTGCCCTCCCCTCCCTCCCCACTCACCCTATTGTCTACTCCATGAGATGCTTGCTGGGTATGTTGGCATCTTGGGTAGATTCAGGTTAGGTGTTGTAGATGAGTGAGACTAAGCAGCTATTTTCTTTCTGTGATAGGGTAAGTTCACTGAGAATCATCTGTTCCAGGTTCAACCAATTTTACTTAAATTTCATTGTGTCAATTTTTCTTACTGCTGTGCAGAATTCCATTGTGTAGATATACCACTTCTTAGTTATCCATTCTTCTAGTGGACATCTGGGTTGATTCCAGCTCCTAGCTATTATGAATTGAGCCACTATAAACGTGGTTGAGCAAATCTCTCTGGAATGCGGTTTAAAGGTTTTAGGGTACATGCCCAGTAAGGGAATAACTGGGTCTGTTGGTAACTCTATATAGTCAGCTTTTTCAGGAGTCTCCATATTGCTTTCCAAAGTGGTTGTACCATCTTACATTCCCACCAACAATGGATGAGGGTTCTGAATTCTCCACATCCTCACCAGCATTTATTTTCATTTGATTTTTTGATGTTTGCTATCCTTACTGGGGTAAGGTGGAATCTCATAGCTGTTTTAATTTACATTTCCCTGATGATTATCATGAACATTTTCTTAAGTGTGTGTTTACCATTTGTATTTCTTTTTTTAAAATTTTTTTTTGTTCAGTTTATTTATTTATTTATTTGAGAGTGACAGAGAGAGGAAGAGGCAGATAGAGAGAAAGAGAGAGAATGGGCACGCCAGGGCTTCCAGCCACTGTAAACGAACTCTAGACGCGTGCACCCCCTTGTGCATCTGGCTAACGTGGGTCCTGGAGAATCAAGCCTCGAACCGGGGTCCTTAGGCTTCACAGGCAAGCGCTTAACCACTAAGCCATCTCTCCAGCCCTTGTATTTCTTTCTCTGTGAACTGCTTGTCCAGGTCTTTGCCTGTAGTGTAGTGCATGGTGAAATGTGTGGTTCAAGTTTCAGTTTCCTGTATATGGTTATCCAGTTTGTCCAGCACCATTTGTTGAAGATGCTGTCTTTTTTCCAACCTATATTGTTAGAGCCTTTGTCAAATATGAAGTAGCTATAGTTGCTTCACCCAAAGTCTGGGTCCTCAAGTCTATTCCATTGGTCTATACTCCTGTTTTTATGCCAGTACCATGCTGTTTTTATTACTATGGCTTTGTAATATAGCTTTAGATCAGGTATGGTGATGCCTGTAGAGGTATTTCCTTTGCTGAGGAAATGCTTGGATATACAAGGCCTTCTGCCTTTCCATATGAAATTTGAGATCATTTTTTTCTATCTCTGTGAAGAACAATGTTGGGATTTTAATTGGAAGTGCATTAAATCTGTGTATTGCCTTTGATAGGATTGCCATCTTCACAATGTTAATTCTGCCTATCCAGGAGCATGGGAGGTCTTTCCATTTTCTCAAGTCCTCCTCAATTTCTTTTTTGAGTGTTTTTATGTTTTCATTGTATAGAACTTTCACTTCCTTGGTTAATGTTATTCCAAAGTATTTTATTTTTGTTTTGTTGGTATTGAAAATGGGATAATGTCACTTATTTCTTTCTCTGTATCTTTGTCACTTGCATATAGAAAGGCTATTGATTTTTGTGCATTGATTTTGTATCCTGCTACTTTGCTATATGAGTTAATCACCTTTAGGAGTTTTGGGATGGAGTCTCTTGGGTCTCTTATTTATACAATCATGTCATCAGCAAATAGAGCTAACTTAAATTCTTCCTTTCCAAATTGTATCGCTTTTATTTCCTTCTCCTGTCTTATTGCTTGAGCTAGGACTTCCAGCACTATATTGAAGAGCAGAGGTGAGAGTGGACAACCCTGTCTTGTTCCTGATCTCAATGGGAATTCCTCCATTCTCTCTCCATTAAGTATTATTTGGGCCTTGGGAGCTTTGTATATTGCCTTTATTATGTTAAGATATGAACCAACCTTGTTGATTCTCTCCAATGTTTTGATCATGAAGTGATGTTGTATTTGTCAAAGGCCTTTTCTGCATCTATTGAGATGATCATGTGGTTTTTGTGTTTAACCTTGTTTCTGTGGTGTATTACATTGACAGATTTCCATATGTTAAACCACCCCTGTGTTCCTGGGATGAATCCCACTTGATCCAGGTGGATAATGCTTTTGATGTGTTGTTGGATTCAGTTTGCAGAGGATTTTGTTCAGAATCTTTGCATCTAAGTTCATCAGGGATATAGGCTGGTAGTTTTCTTTCCTTGTGGCATCTCTGCCTGGTTTTGGAATTAGGATAATACTAGCTTCATAGAAGGAGTTGGGTAGCTTTCCCTGTTCTCCAATTGTGTGGCACAGTTTGAGAAAGATTGGTTTGAGTTCTTCTATTAAGGTTGATAGAATTCAGCTGAGAAGCCATCTGTTCCTGGACTCTTCTTTTTGGGGAGATTTTTAAAAAATACTTTTTCAGTCTCAATGAGTGTGATAGGTTTGTTTAAGAGATTAATCTGCTCTGAGTTTAGCTTTGATAGATGGTATGTGTCCAGCAATTTGTCCATCTCTTCCACATTATCCAGTTTTATGGAGTAGAGGTTTTTGAAATAAGCCCTGATGATTCTCCCAATTTCACTTATGTCTGTTGTGACCTCTCCTTTTTCATTTTGAATTTTGTTAATTTGAAGCATCTCTCTTTTTTGGTTAATCAAATTGGACAGGGGTTTGTTAATCTTGCTTATTTTTTCAAAGAACCAGCTCTTTGTTTTGTCAATTGCCTTAACTGTTTTCTTAGTTTCCAATTCATTGATTTCTGCTCTGATCTTAATTATTTCTTTCCTTGTGGAGCTTTTTGGGTTGGATTTTTCTTGCTTCTCCAGTGCCTTTAGGTGGATGGTTAGGTTATTGATTTGGGATCTCTCTGTTTTTTGTTAAATAAGTTCTCCATGGCTTTGGTCTGATTTTATTCTCCTTCTGGTATTCCCATGATCCTGATATTAGGACGTTTAAGGGTATCCCACAGTTCACTCATTTTCTGTTTACAGAAACTCTTGAACTTATTGAAACTTTTGAACTCTGCAACTATTTCTTCCGTCTTGTCTTCCAGATCAGATTTTCTATCCTCCACATGGCTGACTCTATTCTTCAGAGCGTCTACACACTTTTGGACTTGTTCAATTAGGTTTGCATTTTCTACTACTTTTCTATGTATAGTTTCCATTCCTCTGTCAACTCCCTTTTCACATCATTTTCTTTCTTTAAAAAATTTTTTTTTGTTTATTTTTATTTATTTATTTATTTCAGAGCAACAGAGAGAGAAAGAGGGAGAGAAAGAGGGAGGGAGGGAGGGAGAGAGAGAGAGAGAGAGAGAGAGAGAGAGAGAGAGAATGGGCACACCAGGCCCTCCAGCCACCGCAAACAAACTCCAGATACGTGTGCTCCCTTGTGCATCTGGCTAATGTGGGTCTTGGGGAACTGAGCCTTGAACCTGGGGTCCTTAGGCTTCACAGGCAAGCGCTTAACCACTAAGCCATCTCTCCAGTCCTCACATCATTTTCTGAGTTTTTTGTTGCTTCTTGGAATTCATCCTTGCATTTCTTTATGTTTTCATTTAGCATCACCAGCTGATTTTTGAAATCATCCTTTTTTTACACTCTTCTTCATATCTCTTAACTGTCTTTGAATTCCTTCCATTTTCTTATCTATTAGGTTTAGTCTAGTGATGGCAGCATCCACACAATTATCAGTCCTTTGTTGATTTTCTGCAAGTTCTACCAGTAGCTTGGTCAGGGTTGCATTGCTCATAGCTTTATTTTGGTGTTCTGATCCTAATGACTCTTCTACGTTTCGATTAGAGATGTTTATTGTAGGACTGGGTGATCTGACTGGATTTTCTTGCATTTGGTTTTTCATGTTATTTATTTTGCGCTGTGCTCTGCCCATCACAGTTTATGGGTAGGGAGAGTAGGACTGTGGTCTCGATGGGCAGGGGAAGTGGTGCCTCTTGGGGGAGCTGGCCTGGGCTAGCCATCAAACAAGCAGATGGGCTGAGTGGTCTTGAACTAAGATGTAGGTGAGTGGATCAGCCTGAGCTGAAGCACAGTGGGAAGCTGAAGCAGCCTGAGGCAGATGCCAAGCAGTCTTAGCTCTCACTTGGTGTAATGCCATAGCAGCCTGAGCTCCTGTGTGGCAGGGGCACCCCAATCGCCTGAGCTCTCATGCAGTGATGAGCTCTCATGCAGTGATGTGCCAAAGCTGCCTGCACTCGTGCTCAGAGGGACGCTGAAGCACCAAGCACCAAAGCAGCCTAAACTCACACGTGGCGGAACACTGAGACCCAGAAGCAATCTGAGCTCACCCACAACAGGACAGTAGCAGTCAGCCAGTGCAGCAGACAGGGAGGGGCATGCACCTGAGATGGCACAGGTGGACAGGCAGAGTGAGCCTGAGGTCACATGGGCAGGTGGAATGGGCCTGGGCTCAAGTGTGAATGGGTGGCAGCCAGAGTGGTAAGTGAGCAAATGGGCAGAGCAGGCTAAGCTTGCACAAGTGGGGATCAGCGGCATTTGTGTGGTGGGCAAATGAACCGCAAAAGCCTGAGCTTCAGCTGGCCAGTGGGTGGAGCCTGCCCGAGGTCACACATGGGTGGGAGTAGCAGGGCGATCGCCCCTGTGCAGTGAGGCAAGTGGAACTATATTGACCTGGGTCCCCTTTCCTACAGTAAGCGCAGGGGTATCCTGAAGCTGGGACTGTATGTACGTCAGCTGCTTGGGGAATTGGGGAACTGGTGGGCTATCCTGTGAGTGTGGGAATCAGTGATTCCCTGTTTTTTCCCCTCTGTTCCCTCCTATTGTCAATCTATTAGAGATTTCTCTCCCCTAAAAGACCCAGTGAACCCTTAATGCCTTGCCTTTCTTTCCTGGGGATGTGTGGTATAGTGAGGCAGTCACAATCTTGGCTGGAAGTACGCATTCAGCTTTTGACAGTAGGCTTAACTTGATTGAAGAAAACATTAGAACCTTCCAAAGAGATATGAATAAATTGGTAACTCAATAAATCCAAGACATCAGCAACCAGTTGCTTAAGCTTAATGAAACTTGATCAAATGCAAGAATGAACTCCAGGAAGCATCAAGAAAATCAGAGCTCGAATTGAAATCATACCTCAAAAAAGAGATGGACATGATACAAAATAACACAACAGAAAACAAAAATCAAATAGAAATTATAAAAACCTCTCTAGATCCTCTCAGCAACAGGGTTACTTATGTAGAAGATAGAACCTCTGACCTGGAAGATGAGATAGAAGAAATTCATCAGGAGGCCAAAAACTTTGCTAAGCCATCTCTCCAGCCCAACTTTGCTAAGTTGAAAAAATCAAGTAAAAAGAATACAAGGGAAATGTGGAACATTCTAAAACAACCAAACATTTGGATCATGGGTATACCAGGAGAAGAAATCCAAGCCAGAGGCATAGAGAACATATTCAACAAAATTACTGAAGAAAATTTCCCAAATCTCACAAAAGAGAGGCCTCCAGACTCAAGAAGCCCACAGAACACCAAACAGCAGGACAAAAGAATAACGTCTCCAAGACACATCATAGTTAAAATTCTTAACAACAAAAACAAAGAGAGAGTGTTAAAAGCAGAAAAGGAGAAGCAATTCACAACATACAAAGGCAATTCCATCAGAATTACTTCATATTTCTCAATGGAAACCCTGAAGCCAGAAGAGCCTGGAATGGAACACTTCAAAGTCTGAAAAACTATGGCTTCCAACCCAAGCTATTTTACCCAGCAAAAGTATCCCTCATAATAGATGGTGAAAAAAAAGCTTTCCATGAAAAAAGTCAACTATGGGGCTGGAGAGATGGCTTAGCAGTTAAGTGCTTGCCTGTGAAGCCTAAGGACCCCAGTTGGAGGCTCAATTCCCCAGAACCCACGTTAGCCAGATGCACAAGGTGGTGCATGCATCTGGAGTTCGTTTGCAGTGGTTGGAGGCCCTGGTGCGCCTATTGTCTTTCTCTCTCTATCTGCCTCTTTCTCTCTCTGTCTGTCACACTCAAATAAATAAATAAAAATGAACAAAAAAAAATTTAAAAGTCAACTCTAAATATATGAACACAAAGCCATACCTACAGAGAATACTTGAGGGAATGCTCCACGCACAATACAAACAAGAGCCAACAAGAAGAAGATCACAATAACCAAAATAAACCAGGCTCAAAACAGTACATAACACAAGAAAGCAGCAAATCCAATAAACACCTTTCATGGTAGGGATTAATTCAAACCTCACAGTAATAACCTTACATATTAATGGTCTTAACTCACCCATCAAAAGACACAGATTATTAGGATGGATAAAAAGACTGAACCCTTCTATCTGCTGTCTTCAAGAAACCCACCTCACCACTAAAGATAGATACCTCTTCAGGGTTAAAGGTTGGAAAATGATATTGCAAGCAAATAAAACTAAAAACCAAGCAGGTGTTGCTATATTAATATCTGATAAAATAACTTCAAACCAAAAGTTATCAAAAAAGACAAAGAATGCCACTTCTTACTCATCTAGGGAATGATCCAACATGAGCATCACAATCATATACATATATATATATATATATATATATATATATATATATCAAACACAGGGTAAATATATATATGTATATCAAACACAGGATATATATATATATATATATATATATATATATATATATATATATATAAAACACAGGGTATATATATATATATATATATATATATATGTATGACACAGGGGCACCACAGTTTATAAAACAAAGTCTACTCAAAAATAAAACAGAAATAATCACCAACACCATCATAGTCGAAGATTTCAATACTCCACTCTTCTGGGTCCCTGGATCCTTAGGGCTGAGGTTCCCTGAAGGCATCCAGACAACTGTGGAGAGGAGGGTCTTCAGTGGCCATGAGTGCTATAGGAAATACAGCCAGGAGACAACTTCAGAGGGTAGCTCAGTTTATTTGTCAGGGGACTGAGTTTTTATAAACAGTTGAGCAAGAGCAGAAAGAAGGTCCTAAGGGGATTGGTGGGTTCAAAGGTTCTATGCTGATGCCAAGGGACATTCATTCCAGCACATAGGGAGAGAATCAGGTGATCTACATAATGGTGGGAAGAGGGTCACAGGAAGATGGGCTGTGTGAAGGCTGCTGGCTGATAAGGAATTTCCTAGGCAACTGGCCAATGGTCACAGGACTGTGAGTAAAGCTTAAGTCTCAGGACTTCTAGGTGTCCAGGGCTTGGAGAGGGAGTGGCCTCCTGTAGCCTGGGGACCTTAGCCATGCTTGGCAGCTCAAACCCATTTTAACCCTCAGTGGTCCAGGGCTCTAACCTGTGCCCCACAGCTCCCCCTTTGTTTTTATAATGGGGCAGTGTCAGATAGAGCTATATGGTGCATGAGGACCTGATTATTAGCAAACTTAATAATATTAATTATTTGTTGTCTGAGAAATTTGATGAAGCAGGAGGCTACAAGTAATAGAGTTCCTATAGCAATGAGGGGGCTAAGGAGGGATATGGGTCCCTGGATCCTCAGTGCTGTGGTTCCCTGAAGGCATCTAGGCAACTGTGGAGAGCAAGGTCATGAGTGCAACAAAAGAACCACTTTTGGGAGGCAGTCTCTGTGAACAAAAATTCTGTGAACAGCTCTGAACAGTTTATTCAATAGGGAAATGAGTTTATAAGCAGTTGGGAGTGGAAGAGGGTTCTAAGGGGATTGGTGGGTTCAAAGGTTGCTAGCCGATGCCTAGGGATGTTCATTCTAGCATGTAGGGAGAGAGTCAGGTGATCTACATAGTGGTGGGAAAAGGGTTGTAGGGGGATGGGCTGTGTGAAGGCTGCTGGCTGATAAGGAGTTTCCTAGGCAACTGGCCAAAGGTCACAGGGCTATGGGCAAAGCCTAAGTCTCAGGATGTCCAGTGGTGCTGGGCTTGGAGAGGGAGTAGCCTCCTGTAGCCTGGAAGTCCTTAGCTATGCCTGGCAGCTCAGGCCCATTTCCTGAAGGCTCCATCCTGTGCCTGGCAGTGTCCAACAGAGGGGGAGAAGCCAAGTGACTAAAGGGTTAGAGAACCAGGTGGTGGGGACCTCAGGCTTGTAGAGGTTAAGCATCTCCTTGCAGAGTGTTTTTTGAGAGTTTTAACATTTTGCTTAACAACATTTGATTAATTAACAAAAACCAACATTCTTCTCCCAAGTCCATACATGTCCCCCCATGTTCAACAGTGATGAGGTCTACGGCTCTACAGTTCTGAAGTACCACACCGGCGAGAGAGTTCAATTGTCTCTGGAGAGACTTGAGGCTGTCAGTAGTAGATATCATGGCCTGGTCAAGCTTGTTTTGGAAGTCTCCTGCGAGGTGGTTGGTTTAGACAAGAGCAGCTCCTGCAGCAATGGAGGCACCCAGGGACAGTGTCACACTGAGGCCCAGCAGTAGAGGGATGAAAATGTTTCAGTTTGCACAGATGGAGCTGATAGTCTGCCTCCTCTTCATTGTAGTGATACACCTGTGGAACAATCAAGACTGTGGAACAATAAGTGGGAGGGTAAACATTTATGCATGGGGTAGTTAGCCCTTCACACCATAGGAGAGTGGATTTCTTGACAAAAGTGGTCTTGGTTATGAAAATATTGAGAAGGCATTCAGCTCTGTTTGGCTTAGAGCTGGACAGGAAGAGAGGCACACCCTGACTGGCATAAAAGAGGGTGAGGCCTTCCCTTTGCAGAGTCAGGGATGTAGCATACCATGGCAGTGATGTAGGATGGTGGAAATCTAGGCCCAGCCTGGGCTCTCCCAAGGGGCTTGGGAATTTTAAAAACAGTTCTTTGGAACTGAGCAAGAGATAAGAAAAACTTTCCTGCCCGTCCCTTTTTATCATCAGGGATCCAGTTACCCTAACTCTACTGCCCTTCATTTCTCCATCTCATGAGAGGAAACTCTAGCTGTTTGGGGACAAGGGGTGATGAAGTCAGATCATTAATTATTTCCTGCTGAGAGTCTCTCCCAGAGAGGGGAACTATTCTAAGGGACCCTGGAAGTGTATTGATGGAATTCTGGAAGATAGTCTTGAAAGAGAATGTTGGGGAGAAAGAATAAAAGCAATGAGTTAATGAGAAATGAGCACACAGCAAACTGGTCACCTTTTTTTGGTCAAGAGAACCCAGGTAGATGGAGTTGGATTGTCTCAGGACCATCTGAGCATAAGATGGCTGAGATTTTCTTGCAGAACTGTTCATAGAATGGCACAGTAGTGTTTGATATGGCCTGAATCTGTTTTCATATGGCTTGTAAAACAGATGAGATAATAGCAGAGTTATCAGAAACATATACACAACATTTAACTGTGATTCCTTTTTAAATTCATCCTGGGGCTAGCCAGGTTCAAAGGTTGGTACCATCCATAGAGCCATTGGGTGTCATTAAAGGCTGTACAAATATATTTTTGGTCTCAGAACTTACTTATATATTCTATATTTGAAAACCCTTTTGACATCTATAGTTTTTTTTTATTACAGAATTAGAACTGTTAGAGACGGGGACAACATGTCTGAAGGTCTTGTTTGTTTTCCCTCTTGGAAAGCTCTTGTATTATTAATAGGCCATTCATTTATCTAAGGTATCTTTTTATTCTTGGTTATACATTTCTCTCTGAGTGTTTAAGACCAAGCAGATAGCCAAAATTTTAATCAAGGATTAATTTTGGAGGTCACTAATGGCTCTCCAAAGGAGACTTTAAGGACCCAGGAGTAGCCCTAGAGCTTATTGGTGTTTTCCGTCTGTTAGGAGGAGTCAGGACTGTGCTGGCTAAGTAGTTTTCCCTTATTTGGGAATCCAGAGGGACTGATTGCTCCTTAATTGTGACTCTCCTGTTTCATAATGTACACCAATTTTGTTTGGGCCTCTGTATCCTCCCTGCTCAGGAGGACAGGTGACTTACAAGGGGCCAATGTAGAAATGTCCTATCATCTTCAGTGACCTCATGACCTGGGATCAGAGGCCAAAATATTGGCCTTTTTGCTCCAATGATTCCAATTGGCTTTGGATTTTACATAGGTTAGTAACACACTTAGAAAGGAAGTTACAGCACCCTGGATGTATGTACATATAGAGCACATTTGATTACTGAACTAGGTTTAGTTAAAGAATGGCACAAGAACTTCTAAAAATCATTTTGTCCAACCTTTTAAAATTTTGTTGTCCTATAGCAGCATAAGCCATATCTGAAGCATAGAAAGTAGGCACATCTTACACTTTAAATATCTAGTAGTTATAAATACAGGCAGAACCTGTTATCAGTCTTGAAAACAATACAAATTTAACCAATCAATTTAACCTAGAAATTGTCAGAAAAGGACAAGTAAAACAGTATAAAGTTTAGCACCTGTGTTTGGAAACATCTTTGATTGGTTCAGATACCTATGTGGGTACCAATTACCCAGAGAACATTGGAAACAGAATCACAGAAATTATTTTTCTCAGATGAGGTCCATTGTTTGAGCATGAGGCTGTACTCTAAAGTAGGGAATATGTCTTAAGAGTTAATTTTGTTATAAGCACTGGATTTGAGATGCCAGAAATGAGATGGTTACTTTACATACAATAGAGCAGAATCTGGTCTTGGTTGAGCCAAAACAGCTAAGCTCTAATACAACTTTGGACAAATCTGTTTTTAAAGAAAAAACACCATTTGAAAACCAATGATTTTAGTTTAATCTTGATAGTCATTGATGTTATGTACCATAGATTTTTTTTTTTTTACAGAATATAGCTTTATTTATACAATCTTACAAATAAAACATTTACAGTCCATATAACATAAGTTATTTCATTTTCTAATTCTTGCAACACCTGAGTTATTTAAAACAATACTGTGATAGAAATTTACAACTGTAAAGGGAAATATGAACAATAAAAACCTCTTGCCAAAACATCATTTTTTCTTCCTTTAAAGCAGATTTCCAGCATACTAGCATCTTGGACTTACTAAAAGTGAACTTTAGGCTACCCAAACAGGGAATTCTTTTTAAATCCCAGAACAAAAGATGACTGAAGAATGGCCCCAGTTGACACTAAATACTTTGGGGGTGAAGGACAGAAGGTGAGATGGGGGTGAGGTGAGAAATGGCAGACCCCTCTCCTTGGATAATGGCTCTGCATGTGACATGCACTTTCCCTGCTAGTGTTAACAGGAGCTGCTCTATCTGGAAAGAGAGCAGTAGCCAGTACTAATGCTAGGGGGAAAGTCCTCTAAACATAAGGGGCCACTTCTTAGATGTCTAATACATACTGATACTTAAAACAGCAAGTTCAATAATGGCCACATTTTCAACTCACAAGACAAATCTGTTACCAATGGCAAGTCATAATCAGTGACTGGGGAGTTTCTACCCCAGGCAAAGCAATGACAGGGGCTGCCCTCCAGATGAAAGTGCCCTGAACTAAGTGTTTCATTCCATGGTCCAGAGTCACCTTGTACTCAATTTTTATTTCTGCAACTAGCAAGTCCTAAGTTCTGCCTGGGCTGATTCCATTTCTGATTGCCTTCATCACAGTAAAGCATGAATTACTGCATTACAATTCTAGAAATCAGCTTCCACTTGGCAGCATTAGTTGATCAAGGGTGGGAAGTTTGTACAGTTTACCCTCTGACACCCATATCTTAGATGTGCTCAGAATGTGCTTCTAGAGAGGCAGCTAAAATGTATGTAGAAAAAGGGAGCCAAGAGGCAGAAGCAGGAGCCATAGAAAAACCAATTCATTTGCAGACTTCCTGCCCCTCCATTTTGTGTTAACCTGAACAAAGAGGGGGCATAGGCAAATGAACCTTTATGGCAGTTCACATGACCAGTCATGTGACAGCTGGGGTTGCACACAATCAGCACTCCACACCCCAGTTGGAACAAATGAGTCGGTATACACATTGTGGATTCTACTTCCTTCTCACTTAGGACGATCTCTGCCTCTTTGCTTGCTCTCCTCTGCTCCAACTTCCAGTCTGTGTGAGGGGACAGGTAGCTGGAGGGATTCCTGTCTCCTGCCCCTTTGTGTAAGAACATGAGAACTCATAGCAAAATCAGCTGCTTTGACATCCAGCGTGTTCATTTATATTCACAGTTTCCACACTTGCTCTGATATCTCTAAACCATGATCACCAGATTCATGTTTATGTCCTAGGTGAAGAGTTCAACATCTCTTGATGTTGGTTCCAAGAAAGACAGGTTACAGTGATCAGAGGGATAAGAAAGGCTTGTCTTGCATGTGGCATTTCAGTTCCAGAATCACTGTGTGGCAGGGGATGGGGAGAGGGTGCAAGGCACTACCCTAAAGAATGGTTTTACCAGTGCTGACATCTGAAGGCATGCAGGCAACCCAAGCCAGGTAGGAAAGAACTTCCTGTTCCATGGTGCTTCGTAGAAGCTGAGTCCTCGGGCCACCCAGGGCCCAAGGTGAAATCCCACTGGCTCCTGGCAGGGCCCTACCCAATCTGGATCTGCCCTGAGTACATCGTGAGGAGCAGCATGATGGTGAAGCCAGTGAGGAGGCCCAGATTCTGGATGACAAAGGGGCCCAAGACACTGTCCTTCCTTTCATTCTCCTGGGAGACCTCATTCATCTCAGGAAACATATTGGTGAGAGCAATGTACAGGAGCATTCCTCCTGTCAGTGCAAAAATCCAGTTGGCAGAGAAGTGGCTGCCAGCCAGGAGGCCAATGGCCAGGCCCATGTAGCAGCAGCAGGCAGAAAGGAAGTTGAAGAGTGCCTGCTGGGGCTGGAGAGATGGCTTAGCAGTTAAGCACTTGCCTGTGAAGCCTAAGGACCCTGGTTCAAGGCTCGATTCCCCAGGACCCATGTTAGCCAGATGCACAAGGGGGTGCATGCATCTGGAGTTCATTTGCAGTGGCTGGAGGCCCTGGCATGCCCATTCTCTCTCTCTCTCTCTGCCTCTTTCTCTCTGTGATGCTATCAAATAAATAAATGAAAATAAACAAAGAAAATTAAAAAAATAAAAAAAGAGTGCCTGCTGGATGCTTGGCCCCCTGTTGAGCAGGATGACAAATTCTCCTAGCTCATGAGGGAACTCCTCACAGAGGATGGCCACCGCCGACATGCTGATTCTTTGGAAAACAGACATGGTGAAGGAGGCGCCAATAGCCAGACCATCAATGAAATTCTGGATGCCGTTGCTCAGGGTGATCATCCAGGCCAGGGTGCTGATATCAGAACAGTGGACACTTTTGAGCCAGTATCAGGCACTTTGGGATGCTTGCAAGTCCTGAACAGACAGTAAGCCTATGATGGCCTTTTCAACTGTGCCTGGGGGCTTGCCATCCAGCTCACTGTTGCAGTGCAGAGCAATCATGTGATCCAGATCTTCATTCTGCAGCTTCTCTGTCACACCCTCCTCCTGGTCCTTCTTGGAAGGCAGTGTCTCAGAGGTGAAATGGTTATGTCCGTGATGGTGCTCATTTTTCTTAAGAAGCATCTTCAATATGTTCTCTGTAAAAAACAACAGGTAGAAGCCCCCAAACACCACTGCTGACTTGGAGACATAATAATCTTTCAGGGGGGTTGAAGCCAAAAGCCTCTGGGTTGAGCTGGAAGAGTGCGTTAGAGAGCAGTATTCCAATGGACAGGGTGATGAAGTAAGTGAGCACAGGGCTGAAAAATGTTTCCTCTGTGGATGGCAAGACCAAGACTTCTAGGAGAGAGGCTAGGTTAATCAGTGTGACACTGAGGCAACCAAAGCCCCACATTTCTAGGGTTCTTTGCTTCCCCTCCTCTGTCTGCTTATTTTCTTTTTTTTTTTTTTTTTGGTTTTTCGAGGTAGGGTTTCACTCTAGCCCAGGCTGACCTGGAATTCACTACGGAGTCTCAGGGTGGCCTTGAACTCATGGTGATCCTCCTACCTCTGCCTCCCGAGTGCTGGGATTAAAGGCGTGCGCCACCACGCCCGGCTTTGTCTGCTTGTTTTCTCATTCTCCTGATTCTCAGAGGTGCAGGGTCACAAATCCAACTGCTGGAGTACTGTAGGGCAGAACTCCTGCAACTCACTCCTCTCAATGCAGTACTGCTCACTGAAGTTGTGGGCAGCAAAGAGGTCTCCTGAGCTGAAGCACCTGGAGAGGGTCCTGTGTCTTTGCTCAGGCGTGGTGATGTTATCCTGGCCCACTCCCACATCCAGGTGGTTGAGCAAGGCCTTCAGCTCCAGCAAAATGAGGTTGTCACCCTTATCATAGTGCTGCATGAAATCCCCAAGAAAGAGGTGATGTTGAGGTTTGGCATGGCTGTGGCTGGGGCATGTGCCTGGGGAGCAGCTTTCCATATGTTGAGTAACAGCAGCAGGAAGATGCTAAGGAGGGATGGGCACAGTAGCTTCATGGTGACCAGGTATGCTTCTCTTTGAGGTAACAAGGGTAGTGACTTACCACGATGTTCAGTCAAGACACTTGGCACTGCAGCCAGCAGCCAGGCCCATGTGGCTCCCCTCACCAGGCCCTGCGGAGACCAATGGTGGGAGAGCTGCTGGGGTAAGTCCCCACAGACAGCCATGTGCCACCATCACTGTATCTGGCCCTGCCCCATTTTTTTTACATTGTTTTCTTTTCTTTTTTTCTTTATTAGTTAGTTTTGTATTCAGCAAATACAGTCAGTTTGGTACCATTATTAGGCTCATCCATGACCTACCCCCTTCCCTTGGCCCCTCCTTGTTGAGGTATATGGGTCACGCATTGTGGAATTAGCCCACAGTTATGTGTAAGATAAATGTCTCTGCATATCATGACCCAACATGTCCTGCCCAAATTTTTTATTAACATAAAACAATTTTATGTTTTAGCCATGACTTAAATTTGATAAAGCTTAAGATTTGGTAAACAGTTGAAAAATCTTTAACTTTCTGATCTAAGTACCACTCAAAAAGCATTTTTAACTAGCATTCTATGTCCAACATTGAAAAATTCCTTCCCTGTTTCTTCAATCAACTCATCTCCCCCCATAATTAACCATCTTTCTTATAAGACTGTTAAGAGAAACTACACCAATTGATTAATCCTATTACTCACTGACAAGCAAGTAGTCTAGATTGAAACAATTTTATGTCATAAATATCTCTAACATACTTGGAAATGCTTTTATTAGGAGTAACTGAGGCAAATTTTTGTTTCTGTCTTGAGGCAGGCTGGCCTAGAAGTCAGGCTAGTTGCTTCCTCCTTTTAAGTAACAGGGCATTACAATCTTTTTAAAATACTTGGCAAATTATGAGTCACCACCTCAGAGAGAATTTTGTTGTATTCAATAATCCTCTATGTAAGTAGAAGTCGACCTAGAACATAAACTTAGTAATTATATTTATGGTATCATGTAACGAAGTATGGCATTGTTTACACAAAATTTTAGCTCAGCATAGGCTTTAGCTAAATGTGACTATTTTTCCTTGGCTGCTTCATGGAGCCGGCTTGGGGGGTGGGCAGGCAGGAGCTTGCATGACTCACTACCTTCAGATCAGCTCAGCCCTGCTCCTGGGCTCTCACCTGGGGTCGGGTATGGTAGGCATGGAGGCAGCAGCTGAGATGCTGCCAGCCTGGGTGGCACATAAGGGAGGGGGCTTGGGCTGCCAGGAAGGGAAGTGGAGACACTGCATGAGCCTGCCACTGGACCTGAGCCACTTTGGAGCACTTGTGCAGCTGGTTTGCAGTTTTGCTGCTGCCCTAGCAGAGAAACTTGAAAGGAGATGAAAAGGGACTGAGGGGAAATAACTTTCCTGAAGATCTGTAGGACTTCTTCCCAGAAGGAGATAGCTTCTATCTGGAGAGTTTAATTCTTCAACCTTTAGGAGAGTCCTTAATCCATGAATTTGTGATTCCTTTTGGTGGGGGGCAATATTGCCCATGATAGAGAAAGAGTGGAAATGCTAAGACTTTTGGTGCAAACCAAAAGTGAAGAAGGAAAAAGAGAAACCACAGGGGCTGATATGCCCCAGAGGACAATTGTCCCTCTGGGAAAGCACTCACCTACACTGGTGCAACTCTGAGTGTCCCTGTTCAGGCACCAGCTGTGGGTCCCTGGATCCTCAGGGCCACAGTTCCCCCAAGGTGTCCATGCAACCATGAAGAGCAGGGTCTTGAGCATCCATAAGCACAACAGGAAACACACCTGGGAGATGACTTCAGAGAGTAGATAAATCTATGTGTCAGGGGACCCAGTTTTTATTAGCAGTTGAGAGAGAGCAGGAAGAGGGTACTAAGAGGATTGGTGGGTTCAAAGGTTGCTTGCCAATGTTTATTCCAGCACATAGGGAGAGAGTCAGTTGATCTACATAGGGGCAGGAAGAAAGTCTCAGGGGGATGGGCTGCGTGAAGGCTGCTGGCTGAAAAGGAGTTTCCTAGGCAACTGGCCAAAGGTCACAGGGCTATGAGGAAAGCCTAAGTCTCAGGATGTCCAGGTGTCCCAGGCATGGAGAGGAAGTGGCCTCCTGTAGCCCAGGGACCTTATCTGTGCTTGGCAGCTCTAACCTGTGGCCCCCACACTATCATCAATAGACAGATCATCCAAGCATAAAATCAACAGGGAAATAATACAGCTCAACAACATCATATAGATCAACAAGACCTAACAGACGTTTACAGAACTTTCCACCCCAACTCTACAGAATAAACATTCTTCTCAGTAGCCTGTGGAACCTTCTACAAAATTGACTATATATTAGGCCATAAAGTGTGCCTTCATAAAATCAGGAAAATTGAAGTAACTTCCTGCATCATGTCAGATCAAAATGCTTTAAAGCTAGAAATTAACAAAAGACACATCAAGAACTGTACCAGCTCCTGGAGACTAAACAACACACTTTAAAACAATGAATGGGTTGTGGAAGAAATCAAAAAAGAAATTATTAAATTCCTAGAATTGAATGATAATGAAAACACAACCTACCAAAACTTATGAGACACAATGAAGGTAGTAATAAGGGGGAAATTTGTAGCCCTAAATGCCGATATTACAAAGACAGAGAGATCCCAAATCCATAACCTGACTCTCCACCTAAAGGTGCTGAAAAAACAAGAAGAATCCAACCCAAAGAGCTCCAGATGGAAAGAAATAATCAAGAGTAGAGCAGAAACTAATGAATTGAAAACTAAGAAACCAATTTAAAAAATTGCTGAAACAAAGAGCTGGTTCTTTGAAAACATAAGCAAGATTGACAAACCTCTGGCCAAACTGATCAAGCAATAAAAAGAGAACTCTCAAATTAACAAAATCAGAAATGAAAATGGAGAGATCATCACAGACATCACTAAAATTGGAAGAATCATCAGGGCATACTACCAAAACCTCCACTCCACAAAATTAAATAATCTGGAAGAAATGGATGAATTCCTAGACACATACCACCTACCAAAACTAAACTCAGAGCAGATGAATCTCCTAAACAAACCTATCACACCCATGGAGATTGAAAAGGCAATAAAAGACCTCCCCCAAAAGAAAAGTCCAGGACTGGATGGCTTCTCAGCTGAATTCTGTCAAACCTTCATAGAAGAACTGAAACCAATTTTTCTCAAACTGTTCACATAATTGGAGACCAGGGAATCCTCCCTGACTCCTTTCATGAAGCTAGCATCACGCTAATAGCAAAAACAGACAGAGATGCAACAAAGAAAGAAAATTATAGGTCTATATCCCTAATGAAATTAGATGCAAAGATACTGTACAAAATTCTTGCAAACCGAATTCAACAAGACATCAAAATCATTATCTACCTTGATCAAATAGGCTTCATCCCAGGGATTCAGGGCTGGTTTAACATACAGAAATCAGTCAACATAATACACCACATAAATAAACCAAACCATTAAGAACCACATGATCATCTCAATTGATGCAGATAAGGCCTTTGACAAAATACAACACCACTTCATTATCAAAACAGTGGAAAGCATAGGCATGTACGGTTTATATCTCAACACAATAAAGGCTATATGTAAAGCTTCTAAGGCCCAAATAATACTTAATGGGGAAAAAGTCAACATAGCTCTATTTGCCAATGATATTATTCTATATGCTAGAAGTACTAGCCCAAGGAAGTGACAGAAGAAAGAAACAAAAGGGATTCAAATTGGAAAGGAAAAAGTCAAGTTAGCTCTATTTTCCAATGATATTATTCTATATATAAGTGACCTGGAAGTCTCCATCTCAAAACTTCTAAAGGTGATAAATTCTTTCAGCAAAGTGGCAGGATACAAAATAAATGCACAAAATCAGCAGTTTTTCTATATACAAAGGACAAATATACAGAGGAAGAAACCAGTGAGGCTGTCTCATTTTCAATAGCAACAAAAAAACTAAATACCTTGGAATAACATTAACCAAGCATGTGAAAGACCTGTATAATGAAAACATAAAAACACTCAAGAAAGAAATAGAGGAGGACTTCAAAAGATGCAAATACCTCCCATGCTTCTGAATAGGTAGAATTAATATTGTGAAAATGGTGACTCTACCAAAAGCAATATACAGATTTAACACAATACTAAATATATATATACCATATATATATACCAGCATCATTTTTCACAGAGAATGAAAAAAATGATCTCAAAATTCACATGGAATGGCAGAAGGTCTCAGATATCCAAACATCCTCAGCAGAAAAAACACCTCAGTTGGTATCAACATACCTGATCTAAAGCTATATTACAAAGCCATAGTGACAAAAACAGCATGGTACTGGAATAAAAACAGAAACATAGATCAATGGGACATATTTGAAGACCCAGACCTTATGGCAAGCAACTACAGATACTTGATCTTTGACAAAGGTGCCACTAATGCAGACTGGAGAAAAGACAGCATCTGGGCTGGCTGGATGGCTTAGCAGGTAAGGCATTTGCTTGCAAAGTCAAAGGACCTTTGTTCGATTCCCCAAGACCCACATAAGCCAGATGCACAGGGGGGTGCATGCATCTGGAGTTTGTTTGCAGTGGCTGGAGCCCTGGTGTGTTCATTCTCTCTCCCTCTTTCTCTCTGTCAGATAAATAAATAAAAATAAAATATTAAAAAAGGTGTGCACCACCATTGTTTTTAAAGAAAAGACAGCATCTTCAACAAATGGTGTTGGACAAATTGGATGACAACATGTAGAAAAATGAAATTAGACCCACTCATTTCACCATACACAAAAATCAAGTCCAAATGGATAAAGACCTCAATATAAGATCTGAAACTCTTCAACGACTGGAAGAAAAATAGGAGGCACTCTCCACAATATAGGTCTGGGCAAAGATTTCCTGACAAATCCCCAGTAGCCAAGGAAATTAAACAATCACTCAACCATTGGGATCTCATGAATCTAAAAATCTTTTGCACAGACAAACATATCATAAGCAGAACAAATAGATTGCACACAGAATGGGAGAAAATATTTGCCAGCTGTACCACTGACAGAAACCTAATATCTAGAATCTACAAAGAACTCAAAAAACTAAACAATAAAAAACCAAACAACCCACTCAAAAAGTGGGGCAGAGAACTCAATAGGGAGTTCTCAGAGGAAGAATTACAAATGGCTAAGGCACACTTAAGAAAATGTTCAACATCCCTAATCATTAGGGAAATGCAAAATAAAACGACTATGAGGTTCCACCTTACCACAGTAAGGATAGCACACATTTAAAAATCAAATGAAAACAAATATTGGTGAGGCTGCGGAGAAATAGGAATACTCATTCACTGTTGGTGGTAATGTAAGCTGGTACAACCACTGTGGAAATCAATATGGAGACTCCTGAAAAGGGTGAATATAGAGGTACCAACAGAACCTGTTTTTCCCATACTGGGAATTTACCCCAAAAGCTCCACATCTTAGTTCAGAGATATTTTCTGAACCATGTTTATAGCTGTTCAATTCATAATAGCTAAAAACTGGAATCAACCCAGGGGCCCATCATTGGATGAATGGATAACCAAGATGTGGTATATTTACATGATACAATTCTACTCAGCAGTAAGAAAAAATGATACATTGAAATTTGTAGGAAAATGGTTAAAATTGGAACAGATCATTCTAAGTGAACTTACACAATCACAGAAAGACAACCGTCCCATGATCTCACTCATCTGCAGATCCTAACCTGGATCATCCTGAGCTGCTGACATAACTGAATAGCATCTTGAGTCTTGGACAGTAGGGAGGCTAGGACTTGGGGAGAGGGAAAGAGTGAGGGGACACAAAACTGAACCCAAATTGAACTGGTACTATAGAATCCTATATCCTGGAAGTCACACTAAATGGCAAAACCCTCAAGAGAACCTTAGGGGGAACATCTGAATTGAAGGGCCCTGGAGAAGGTGAGACAAAGGCTAACCTCAAATTACTCCTTTTCCTCTTTCTTCTCTGTCTCTCCCCCACCGCCCCCAGCACTGGCCTGTAATTCCCTATGCCAGGATGTGGTCTGCATCCACAATGCACTGTTGATCAGAGAGACCTGCTAGATCTCCCAAAACAAACAAGACAGACTTCTGTCAGAGCACTTGATTACCTACCAGAGGTTAGTGGTAAGACCCTACTGCTGAAGACACCAAATGCTGTTAGCAAAGACCATAGGAAACCTTGTTGGAATCCGGAGGAGAGCCAGTCCCCAGATAATCAACCCAACTAGTGCTGGAAGGCACTACATGAGCTACAGGGGAGGGGAGGGAAGAGGGGGAAGTGTCCAACATCTGTCCAAGCAACTCAAAGTCTAAATGACTCAGAAGCAAAGAACCTGACATGATCCTCACACACGTGCAATAGTGGCACACAGCCATGGTGGGTAACCATCTGCTTTTGAATTGGGTAACAGATCTGCTCAGTGGAAAGGAAACAAGTCAGAATCATATCCATATAATGCTTCTGCTTTCCATCGTCAAGCTCCCACTAACCTTAGACTATAAGAGGGTCTACACCCTTTTAATTCTCTCTAAATTAATAATGGTTATCACATTTAACTGGTTCTGACTTCATTCTCTGTTGGAGAGTCGGCTTCGCTTTTTCATACAGGAGCTGGACCTGAGGAGATAAATGACCCAGCACACTCCACCGCTGCCCCAGCTGAAACCACAGAGAAATTGGGGGAAATGAGCAAGAGTGCTACTTTCTTAGTGAATCTGATATCAGCACAAGGATGATGGAGATAGATACTGAGGACACTCAACACTTACCAAATCAGAGATCCAGAGGCTCCTAAGTGCCCATCACTGAAGTAGACTTAAAATGCTCCCAGCATGGCTCAGGGAATTTTGCAGAAAAGGGGCAGAAAGATTGCTAGAGCCACAGCTGGGACATTTTGCACAGACACGTTGTCTCTACCCCTGCCTCTATAATGCATGACCTGCAATCCCCATAGGGTTGACCTGCATCCCCAACAAGGAAGGCCTCTTCAGAAAAGGGGCAGGGAGGAGGGAAAGGATGGTACCAACATGTGTTGTTTACATACAAAATATGTCCATATCTAATAATAAATAATTTTTTTAAAAAGAAACATTTTCCTGGAAGCCTATATTCCATCTATTTATACCAACATTTATTTGCCTTCTTTGCTTTCCAGTATAATGTTTGTTTATAGAAGATGTCATGTAATCTTTTCAGTGACGTCTAGGATAGGAAGGATCAAATAAAACTTGCTATGATTTTTTTTTTGGTGGAATAAATGACTTACTAGGGAAAACACATGTCCAATTGGTGATGTGTGCAGTGGGAGCCCCTGTTGCTCTCCAGGGACCTGCTCTTTCCATAGGTCATCTGCTCATAGCATGGCTTAGCTTTCAAGTGGAGCCAGTGTCAAAAGTACATTACATGTGAGAGCCAAAAGTGCAGGAATTGTTGAAGACAATGGTGCAAAGGAGATTCCCGACTGTACTTGGTGGCTATTTCTCCTGACTGAGTGGAATAAGGCAAAATGCCCATTTTGTTGTTAAATCTGATGTCTGTAAGCAGGATTATTGGCACTTGACATGGATTTGGTTTATCTTTCTCTGGAGACACCAAGTGCCCAGCTTAGTGTCCACAGCTCACCAATAACTTTTTGTTGTTGTTGTTTAAATATTTTTGAGGTAGGGTCTCGCTCTAGCCCAGGCTGACCTGGAATTCACTATGTAGTCTGGGATCAAAAGCATGGAACACCATGCCCCACAAAGAAGAGGTAAAGAAAGAGAGGGAGGGATGGAGGGAGGGAAAGAGAGATGAATGGGCACACCAGAGCCTCTAGCCTTTGCAAACAAACTTCAAGTGCATGTACCACTTTGTGTATCTGGCTTTATGTGGGTACTAGGGAATAGAATTCAGGTCATTAGACTTTGCAGGCAAGTGCCTTAACTGCTGTGCCATCTCTGCAGCCCACCAATAACTTTGATTGAGGAAAACAATCCATGAAAAACATTTCCAGGCAAACTGGTGATATAAATATAAAGCAATTATCTTCTTTAAGAAAAAAATATTTCTGCCATGGCTTGAATGTTTGTGACTCAAATTCCCATGTTTAAATCCTAATCTCTAAAGTAATAGTATTTAGAGATGGGGACCTTAGGGACATAATAAGATCAGGAAGCTACAGTCTTCTTGAGTATTGTTAGTGTCTTTCAAAGAAGAGACAGTAGACACAACCATAGGCTCCCTTTTCCTTTGCTAGTTCCTCATAAATAACATTCATCTTCTACTTGGGCAGAAATCTTGTGTTATATGATGCTGTAAGATACAGGCTTCGTATATGGAGTAATGCAGTAGAAAAAAACCTCAGTGCCTGAGGCATTAGGGGACCATACCATGAACTGTCTGCCTCATGATTTATCTGAGTGTTTCAGTGCCTGCTATGCTATTTCTGTTTGTTACTATAGCATTAGAAGACCCTTTGAGATCATGTGGGATACCTAATGTTCTCAAGAAACAAGCAGAGCTGCCTATTAGGACTCAGGTCCACTGAGTTGGGGCTGTGCTTTCACCTGCATTCAGGGTACATGCGAGCATGGACACAATGTGCTTAGAATCTGTAAGTAGACTAGAGCCACTTCTCCATCTCACTTGCTCTCAAGCGGAAATGTTCATGGCACTGAGGCATTTGTGAGGTAGGCGAATAAGGAACTTTGGACAGTAGAATCCAGAGACATCTACATTAACATATGAAAGAATACTTCCCCACCAGGGCTACATATAACAAAATAGTGTATGCATGAAAAAAGTCCTGTGATATTTGAATGTCAGAAAAGGGGGCCAGTGTTATGTAACTGCTCTATAAAGGCTCACCATTCTGGTGGCTTTGTGCCATTAGAGCCTCTAATGGTTTTTAGCTCTCTGGCCTGCTTCCATATTTGGGAGTGTTGTCTTTCTTAATAACCTATCTCTATTGCTACCACTAACCATGTGTCCCTGGTTTGGTTATTTGTCACAGGACACAAGGATCTGGAAATTTCCACAGGTATGCTTTGGACTCATTATAACAGCTGGTAAGGCAGCCAGGAGGCAAGCAAAGAAAGACTTTCACACTTCTTTTTCTTCCTTAACAAGAGCCTCTAACAAACCACTATTCCTTCCTCCCCCACTTTAACTTTCCTTGGAGTCCTTGCAAAGGGTAGGCAGGACCCACCAAAGGCCCCAGGATAGCCTGAGGCCACCAGATTCACCCCATTCCCTTCCTTCCTTACTGTAGCTTCTGGTGCTCTGCGGCCAGTGGAGCATGTGCCTAGCTATCACCCCTGCCTTCCTGGGAGGTTAACTGAATTTAGCTGAGGCAAAAAAATGTGCACATCTATAGTGATTATTGAGTCACAACTTGAGATTGGTTGCTTGTGACAGTCCACATTTCAACTGGGATCATGGACGCTCATGGATCCACAGCTGCTGGACTTGTGGTTCCACACTCATGTGGAGCTGACCTCTTATCGTAGGGAAAGGGCAGCCACTCTCTTCCCTCCTCTCCTTCTCTTTCTTCCTCCCTCCTTTCCTTTTTCTCTCCCTCCTTCCCTCTCAGAGACGGCAGGATGATGGCATCGAGGTTTTGTGGGCATCCTCCACCAGAGGTAATTCCCCATGTAATAAGCCATTCCCTTGAGCGTGAATGAGATCCAAAGGAAAAAATTCTCCACCCATATGCACATTTAATAAACAAGACTCTTCTTTGAACCTAGCAGCCCAATAGCTCAGGTCTTCTTTTAGTGCTTCTTAGGAGAGAGACCTTACTTCACCAAGGCAAAAGAATACCACAGATGCTCATAGCAGGGATGAACATCCCCATATTGCACAATTTAGTCCTGGGAGAGAGACAATGCAAGCAATTGGTTCACACCTGGGAAAGAGTAACCCAAGGCAGTGGGGTCTTAAACCAGGATTTCTAATTCTTCTGTAGCTCCACTCTGGCTCAGTCAGGGACACCTGGATTGTGATGATGGGAAATACAACTGTGGCCTATCAGATCTCTTTGAGCACTCACAGGGTATGAACAGCACAGCTTAGCCATGTCAGATGCCCTCTTGTTTGTTGCCTCCCTCCCTCTATGATCATCATCAGTGAATAAACAATATCCTCACCTTCAATTCCCTTAATTCCCTGCGACAATGCCTCCTCTAGGATTAGAATAGGGTTAGTTCTGAGACTCTAAAGACTGTTTTACTGTAACACCATCTGGCCTCAATACAAGTTGGGAGGGGGGAATTGAGGGCAGAGGATGGAAGCTCAAGCTACACAACACCAAACACTGCAACAAATAATAATAGAGAGGGAGAGAGAAAAGAAAGATCCTGCATGAACAAAACCTCACAACTTCCCAGTGTGGAAGAGGGGAAATCCTATGTAAATGACCCATAAAATCTCACCCTAGTTTGTCCTTGGCTGAGGCAGACAAGTATAGGGATGAGCTTATCTGCCCAGGACTCCACTTGGCTAAGCAATGCACCTAGCAGTCTGTTGGGAACCAGGACCCCAACCTGCACCAAGCTGCATGTACCCACTCTCCAAATGATGAATGAGTCCCTCCTCCCCTAATAACCATTAATTATTTCCCCTTATGGTAAGTTTTTATTCAAATAAGTTTGTTTTATTTATTTATTTTTAATTTTTATTTATTTTTATTTCGAGGCCTGAGAATGTTTAATCAAGATGGTACTGCAATTTCTTAAGTACATAATCAATATAGTTTTTTATTTATTTGTTTACTTATTTATTTTTTCAAGGCAGGGTCTTACTCTAGCCCAGGCTGGCCTTGAACTCATTGTGAACCTTCTGAGTGCTGAGACCAAAAGTGCAAAGGTGTGTGCCACCTCACCAGGTGTAGTATAGTTTTAAAAATTCAGACAACCCCTCAAGAACATATCATGATTTCCAAAAGCAATGGCTATTTAACAAAATGTAAGGAAACATCAGTGAACACACTTAATGAGAACACAATGAGCAGCAAACAATAAGACTAAACAGCACAAATCAGTTTTATACTTTCCTTGTTTGTTTTGGACTTTGCTCCATAAAGCCACTGATAATTGAGACTTTTCAAGTATGAAATTTCTAACATTAAAACATTTATTTTCAGGGCTGAGGATTTACAGAACACTTGATGTCTACACTTGGTTTATAAGCCCTGGGCCATCCACATCACATAAAAGTACACACATACATTACATACATATGAATCTCTACAATAACCTTCGACATACTTCAGTGTCGACCATCCCACCCCGCCTCCCCACCAGCAAGCCTCTATGCACCGTGAGCACTGATGCAGTGGACCATCACATGGGACACAAAGCCATCTGCAATCTAGGTTCCTAACTACCCACAAGTCCCTATTTCTGTCAATATAAACAAAAGGACTCAAGGAGCCAAAAGTTAGAAGAAAAATCCAAATTACAAAGTTTAATAAAAACCTACCTTCAATTAGATTTAGCTATGAATACAAAGCTACCCAGGCTTAGATTTTGCTTTGGAATACAGGACCACAACTTAAAAAAAAAAATCCATTTCATGGCATACTTGGTTAATAAACAGTTTTCCTATGGGGAAAAGCATTTTGTTTAAGAAAGTGGTACATACAAATTAATGGCTATGTGCTCAGGACCTCCTGAGAAAGGCAGCCTGTAAATGAAGAGAGAGAGAGACAGAGAGAGAGTGAGTGTGTGTGTTTCTGAAAGTGCAAGGCAGAGATGCACTTCCCCACCATCAGCAGTGAGGGAATATATGGCACAGCCACAGGTGATCTCTCAGGTGCACACTGCAGGCTGTTCCCAGTGGCTATAGGGGAGACAATCACTTAAAGCAAAAGAGCCGAAGTCAAGAAAAATGCTAAATGACAAGAATACTCTAAAAACACAATACAAAAACAAGATCGTTTACTGTCTTAAAAAATCTGACAGCGTCTAGGCCACTTCAAATTAAAGCAGCTCTAGAAAAAGACACACACTAAGGTGAATGACCTCACAAGGGCAGCAAGTGAAACACAATGCACATCTTCATGTCTGTAATCATGATGCTACATTTTTAATGCATTTACTTTTAAGGCCTTCTCTGTTTAGCAACAGATGCTGTACACACACACACACACACACACACACACACACACACACACACACACAAACTGGTATTTTACCATGAGAAACCACAGTTTTCATTTCAAATTAGTGACTTTTTTTGGAGGTAAGGTCTTGCTCTAGCCTAGGCTGACCAGGAATTGACTCTAGTCCCAGGTTGGCCTCGACATACTTGCTACACACCCATATTTCTTATATATATTCTTATATTTCCATTATAAGACAACTAACATGTTTCTTGGGTTCATTTTAGTGAACATATAACATAAAAAGAATCTTGACTTTTAAGTGAATTTTTTTAGTACTATAGCATGATGGATTTTAACAGCTGAAGAATTAACAGAGACACTACCTTGTATTGTTTAAGCTAATTCACAGCTATGGGAAAATGTTTGACTTTTAAAATACAACTAAGATTTGACTGCAGTTATGAACAGCAAAATTTTGACAAACAGTGAATGAATAAATAAGGTAGTTTTTCATCAATGATCATTCATAATTTTGCCTTTGGAAATCTGGAAGAAATTGTCATCTTTGAGTTTCAAATGTTCCGGTAAATCTAGTCGTTTCTTAGCTTCTTCAATATCACCTTGAATTGCTGAAATGAGTGACTCTAAAGAATCAAAAGTTCTTCTCTGGTCTGAGGTAGCCAACAATGGCCACATTGAGAATTTCCCCATAGAAGTCCTCTTTGAAGGTGTGGATGATATGAGTTTCCATGGATTTTTTTAACATTCTTGTAGTATGGGTTCCATCCAATGCTCATCACCATCTTATGAACATCTCCACTTCCAACACTGGCCCAACCATACTAAATGCCAGTGGACACATCAGCTGGAAGACTGTCTACTACTTGTTCAGGAAAATTTGCTGTGGGGATGCCCAGCTGCTTGGAGCCGCGGCCCAAGCCCCGCACCACCTGGCCGCGGCAGAAGTACGGCAGGCTGCGCATGTCGTCGTCCGCTGGGGATGCGGGCTGCTGCCCGGTCCGCTCCGTCGCAGGAGCCGCTGTAGGAAGGAACGGCGCCGGCACCCCGAACAGGCCCGGGGACACTCTTGAGTGCGCGGCGGGTCCTCACACCCCCACCCGCAAGAAGACTCGGAACGGACACTGATTTTGGGCTGCTGTGGTTCCTGGTCGCCCTGGGGCTGCTGCACATTGGTTTCCCCGGGCAGCCAGGCAACTGCGGAGCAGTGTTTTAGCGGCCTGAGTGGGAGGGGAAGAAACACCAGGAAATTATTTTTATTTTTTGAGGTAGGGTTTCACTCTAGCTCAGGCTGACCTGGAATTCACTATATACCCTCAGGGTGGCCTTGAACTCGTGGAGGTCTTCCTACCTCTGCCTCCCAAGTTCTGGGATTAAAGACGTGTGCCACCATGCCCGGCTCTTTTCGAATAAATTCTAAGATATATCCAGGTTTAGAACAGCAGAGGCCATCCAGCCTGGACTGGTTTGGGTCCATGAACAGTAGACAAACCCCTATTTGCCATTTTATGCTTATGTATGACTGGATTAAATATTAAATTTAAATGCATATAAGAGAAAAGGTCATATAATCCAAAAATGACAAACCCAAGCACCACCAAAACTATGGCCATAGCAACTGATCCCTCCTTCTTGGGACCACTTAAAAAGACGTTTTGCTGGGCGTGGTGGCACATGCCTTTAATCCCAGCATTCTGTAGGCAGAGGTAGGAGAATCACTGTGAGTTCGAGACAGTCACCCTGAGAATACATAGTGAATTCCAGGTCAGCCTGGACTAGAATGAGACCCTACCTCGAAAAATGGAAACAAAACAACAACAAAAAGATGTTTCAGCAATAACTGGGGCTCTTGAGTGCTCTTCCACTCAGCCTGCTGTCCCTCTCGGCAGTGTACTATTGCTTTGCTCAATGAAGATTTTGTTATTTTACTTTTTGTGTCTGTCTTTTCCAATTCTTGGCACCAAGTGTCTGGAAATAGTGCCATTAGAGCTTCTAACCCTTCTCAGCGATGTGGCCCTTTCCACACTTGGGAGTGTTCTCGTTCCCATCACTAGCCATGTGTCTGGCCTGGTGCTTGTCCTAGGGCATAGCACTTGAAAATCTCAGCAGGTATCCTCTAGATTCAGCTTTGTACCTGAAACATTGGTCTTCTTGGCCACACTCACTGTCCCGGTGGTGCTGCTTGGGCTAGGCACACCCAGTTGCCTATGTTAGTGCCTGTTTGTGGTAAGCTTCTCTTTATTCAACTTGAAAAGATTGCAGAGGCAGATGTGCTGTGAGAGGCAGCAGCCCTTCATGGCTGTGTTCCAACCCTGTTCTAGAGACAATGAGACAATGAGTTCTAACATGCTCTGCAAAACTAATGAAATCCGCAGGAACAGGCGATTTCAGCCCTGCAGCTGGCACCTGGGTTCTGGGCCTGGCATTGCTGATAAGAAGCTGAGCTATCTGATTGCTCTGGCTCTCCAAGTGTGTATATGAAACAATACTGACACTCAGTTTTGTTGCTTTCTTTAGAAGTACATTGTTGACCTATTGAGTATAAAAAGAGCAAACTTATCTGCACTTCGAGAGAGAGAGAGAGAGAGAGAGAGAGAGAGAGAGAGAGAGAGAGAGAGGGAGGGAGAGAAAGAGAATATGAATGTGAGTGGATGTACCAGGGCCTCCAGCTACTGCAACCAATTCCTGATGCATGAGTCACTTTGTGCATCTGGCTTTATGTGGGTACTATGGAATTGAACTTGGAGAATCAGGCTTTGCAAACAAGCACCATTAAAGGTGCTTTAAATGCTGAGCCATCTCTCCTGCCCCCATCTTTTTTTTTTTTTTGAAACAGGGTCTCATACGTAGCACAGGCTTGTCTAGAACTCACTATGTAGTCTAAGATAGTCTTGTGTGTGTGATTCTCCCACTCCTCCTCTGAGTGCTGAGATCATGAGCTTATGATTCCAGGCCCAGTTCCAGCTTTACTTTACTTCTCTATTTTCTTCCTTCTTTCTTTTTTTTTTTTTTTTTCGAGGAAGGGTCTTGCTCTAGCCTAGGCTGTCCTGGAATTCACTATGTAGTCTCAGGGAGATCTTGAACTCACAGCAATCCTCCTAACTTCAGCCTCCCGAGTGCTGGAATTAAAGACACGTGCTACCACAACTGGCTCCAGCTTTACTTCATCTGTAACTTTGTATGTTGCTGCTGTGAGTCCTATGTTTGATGTGGGACTTTCAGTTCTTACATAGTGCCTTGTACTCCTTCTTCTAACTCCTGTTTTCTTGTTGGCAGGCTCTTTTTCCAGATAATTACTTTCCACATTGTTGCTAGGTTGGGTCTTTTTCTTTCAATAAGATTAAAAAAAACAGGGACTGTGGAGATGGCTCACTGGTTAAAGGCCTTTCTTTGCTTGCAAAGCCTGATGGCCTGGGTTCAATTCCTCAGTATCCACATTAAGCCAACTGCTCACAGTGGAGCATGAATATGACATTTGTTTGCAGTAGCAAGAGACCCTGGTGTGTCTATCCCCCTTCTTTCTGTTTGCAAATGGTAAATAAATTATTAAAAATTATCATTTAGATTGGAGAGATGGTCAGTATTTAAGAGTACTTCCTGTGCAAATATGAAGGTCTGAAGAGGCCGGAGAGAATGTTGGAGTTCGATTCCCAGGACCCACATAAACAGATGATGTGGTTACACACATTTGTAACCTCAGTCCCTTAAGGGAGCAGATATGGGAGAATTTCCAGGGCTCGAATTAAAAAATAGCAAGCTCTGAGATCTATAAGACACTCAAGTTCAAGTAAGAACAGATGGAAGAGTGATGGGACACAGCACCTGTTGTTCCCTTCTGGCCACTGTAGGTGAGCCACAGATGAGTGTATGGGTTGTCGCATAGACACATGTGCATACACCACATGCACATCACATCACACATATACATGCCACATTACACACGCATGCACACGCCATTACCATTTCTATGCTTAACAATGATTTATTTAAAAATAATGAAAATACTATGGGCTTAGATGTCAGCTGAGTTCAGATCTTTGTTTCAAAACTTACTAGCAAATCACTTGACTCCTCTGAGCTTCAAATCCTTCATCTATGACAGATAATAGAAATGAAATTTCTGGGCTGGAGAGATGGCTCAGAGGTTGAGGTGCTTGCTTGCAAAGCCTAATTACCAGGGTTCGATTCCCCAGTGCCTATATAAAGCCAGATACACGAAGTGACATAATGCATCAGGAATTTGTTTGCAGTGGCTAGAACTCTAGTGCATCCACTCTCATTCCCATTCTCTCTCTCTCTCTGTGCTTACAAATAAATAAATAAAGGTATTTTTTTTTAAATTAAAACACAAGAAGTGTCACAATGTTATTTATCAGTGGACATTTAATGTGTTATTTATTTCTTGTTCTTGCTAACATTGACACACACACATACATACACAATGAAAGATGACAGAAAATTGCTTATTCTGATGAAGTGCAGATAAGTTTGCTCTTCTTATATGCAACAGTTCAACAGTGTGCTTATAAAGAAAGCAACAAAACTGGAGTTGCTGGAGTCCCTGGTGCACCCATTCTGACTGTCCTGTATCTCTTGTATCTCTGTCTGCTTGCAAATATATAAATCTTTTAAAAAATGAAATTTCCTAGGCTGACATATGTAAAGTGTTGGGTGCAGTACAGGAATGAGGTGGGCATTTATTGTACTCAGGGATTAAATTTCAGATTGTCAGCTACTTCCAAGCCCCATTATTATTCCAGTCACAAACTGTGTACTTTATTAACTGACCAAGACATTTACTGCCCTTGGATGCCTCTTCAGTTTCTTACTTTGAACTTTGTGTTTGAGATGTGTACTGCTAGCCATTTAATGTTTCCCTTCTCCAGAAATTCTTCAGGGATTACTTCAACATATGTATATTTCTCTCTCTCTTCCACAAACTCCTAGTGATCTTTACTAGTGGAAGACATTTCTTCATCCACTTCTCATGTTCTTGCATCCATGTTAAGTAGAAGGACCTGCATTTGTCCAAGTTACCGCCTTCAGGGTATTTTCATAATGAGTTCTGGAATAAAGAGACAATTGCTCTACAGAGCAAAGGGCATCCTTGTTTAGTATAGGAAGGACAGCGCATCCTTTGAGGGCAAAGGCCTGGCAAGCTTATTGCCATTCATGAAGATCCTGAGCTCAGGTTCTATTCCTGTAATACAACACCTTGCACATGTAAGCGTCTGCTGCTGCTTCATAGTGCCCAGTGACCATTGCAAAGCTGTGCATGGAAAAGTCCTTTGCCTGGCCTCTTGTACATTCTGCCAGTATCCATGAAATGGTCAGGTTTACTTGCTACTTTTCAAAAAATATAATTTTTATTTATTTATTTGAGACAGAGGGGGAGAGAGAAAGAGAGAGGGAGGGAGGGGGGGGAGAGAATGGGCATGCCAGGGCCTCTAGCCACTGAAAATGAACTCCAGATACATGTGCTACCTTCTGCATTTGGCTTATGTGAGACCTGGAGAATTGAACCTGGATCCTTAGACTTCACAGGCAAATGCCTTAACCACTAAGCCATCTCTCCAGCCCCTAACTTGCTATTTTTTAAGGGGAATGAAAATCTCAAGCCCTTTATAGTTATTTTTAATTTTATTTTTTGTTTTTTTGAGGTAGAGTCTCACTCTAGCTCAGGCTGACCTGGAATTCACTATGTAGTCTCAGGGTGGCCTCAAACTCACAGTGATCCTCCTACCTCTGCCTCCTGATTGCTGGGATTAAAGTCATGCACCACCATGCCCAGCTCCCAGTTTATTTTTTTTAATGTTATTTATTTACTTGAGAGAGAGAGGGACAGGGAGAGAGTTAGAGAGAGAATGGGCATGTCAGAACCTCTTGCTTCTGTAAACCTGACTCCAGATGCACCACATTGTGCCTCTGGCTTTACGTGAATACTGGGGAATTGAAAACTGGGCCTCCAGGCTTTGCAAGCAAGTGCCTTTAACTGATAAGCCATATCCCTACCCTCTATTTGTAGTTCTTAATAATAATAATAATAATAATAATAATAATAATTTTTATTGGTTTTTATAGTTTATAGATATGTTTTATTCATGACAACGTACTCTTTTCTACCTTTCCGCCACCTTTTACTTGTTTCTTGTTTGAGCAGAAAGTGGTCATATTTCTCCCTGAAGAATGTCCCATATCCTGGATTGAGATGATTGCTCCACGGGGTAGCATCTATCTTGTTCTGAACCCTTGTACTCATCCCCAGATTACTTTTCACATTGGTTCTTCAGCTTTAATTCAGTTACACATGATCTCTAGCCCTCTTTTGACTTTGAGCAAACATTCATTCCTGGTCTTTGTTGCTACATTTAAGTTTCATATGAACAGAGCTTCGTTTCGTTTTCCCTTCAGCATTACCTGTCACTCCAATGAAACAGCATTTGGGAATGAATTCTCAGGACAAAGGTAAGCCATGAAACCAGTTAATAGCCATATTTCCCCTCTTCTCCACTAGAGGGCACACACCACATTAGTTTAAGGAGCATTCTGCTTTGGAGACCTAGGTGGCAGTACTCCAGAAATGTAGCTATATGAAGTAGTAAATGTAAAGAAATGCGCTAGAAAATGGAGCCTTTGCCTGATTATACCGTGTTACAGTTGAGACTAAAGACCAAATATTAAAAAACGAGTTCCTGTGATTTTTCGTATTCCACTCACCTAAAAGTGTGTCATCAGGCACACACTGACTGCTGACACAAAGCAGTGGCCTGATAGAAATTCTGTACCTAGACTACTTGACAGTGACAAAATTGTAAGTCCCCTGTGTGGGTAAGGGAGGCACTGGTGACTATTATGGAAATGAGGGAAACAGAGGCAGATGGTTGCTTTAACACTTATGGTGGTTTGAATGTAAATGTACATCCCCTATAGACTCAGGTATGTTTTATTCAGCTTCCTCTTAGTCTTCAGCCAAAGAAGCCCTGCTGGAGGAGGTGTGTCACTGTGGGTAGATCTTGAGTCCAGCTTTACCAGGTGTGTAGAGAGAGAGCTTGATCTCTGGATGTTTGTGCTTGTGGGTCCTCACTGTTGTCTCTCGGATGTGGATGCAAGATGAAGTGAACCAGCTTCTTCCACCATTATGAAGCTTCTTCTGAAATAAACTCCTCCCTGCTTCTGATCGAGGGCTTGTCCCAGCCATGAGAAGGTAAATGCAATAACACTAAATGAATTTATTTTCTGTTACCTTTTTACATTTTGCTCAAGGAGATAAGAGCTAACTGAAAAGTCAGTTCTAGCAGTATTTGAATTTTAATAAACCTAAGTGGTTAATCCTAAGAAAATGTTGTATGTGGATGCAGTATTTTTATTTTATTCTATTTAATTGTGTGTGTACATATTCATTTGTTAGGTGAAGGTGTGTAGTGCCACCATGGATATGTGCAGGTTGTTGGTCCTTATATCCCACCTTGTTTTGGGCAGAAGCTCTTGTTCATGGTTGTTAGCTGGCTGGGGAGCTTCTGGGGATTCCCTGACTCTGTCTCCTTCCATACAATAGGTGCACTGGGATTGCACTATAGCTCTGGTTTTACTTGGGTTGTCACCATCCAAACCTAGATACTCATGCTGGTGAATAAATGCTTCATCTGCTGGGCCATCTGCTTAGCCTATGGAGGGTGTATTAAAAACTTCACAGTTTTCCATGTGGCCATGATGTTTGAGGGCACATGAGGTTTGTGCTGTCTGTTTGGATAGTAATATAAATCTAATGACTTGCTTCTGATGATATTGGCACTATGGTGGGGGAGGCTGTTTCAGGACAGATGGCACTGTGTGGGTCCCTGTTCCTCAGGGCCACGGTCACCCAGAGATGTTCAGGCAACTTGCAGAGCAGGGTCTTGAGCAGCCTTGAGTGTGATAGGAAGAAGTACTGGGGAGACAGCTTCAGAGAACAGCTCAATTATTTGTCAGGGGACTGAGTTTTTATAAGCAGGAGAGAGAGAGAGAGAGAGAGAGGAGAGAGAGCAAGAGTGGAAGGAGGGTGCTAAGGGGATTGGTGGGTTCAAAGGTTGCTTGCTGATGCCTAGGAACATTCATTCCAGCATGTAGGGAGAGAGTCAGGTGATATACATAGTGGTGGGAACAAGGTTGCAGGGGGATGGGCTGTGTGAAGGCTGCTGGCTGATACCATATAAGGAGTTTCCTAGGCAACTGGCCAAAGATCACAGGGCTATGAGCAAAGCCTAAGTTTTATCTGAACATCCAGGTATCCTTGGCTTGGAGGGGGAGTGGCATTACTCCCTGCTGATCTTAGGGCCTGAGATTTTGTCTGGGGTGGTCCATCATGCTCACTGTGACCCCTGAAAATGGGAGCAGGAGCCTGGATTATTATGACCCCTAAAATTAGGCAGAGGAGCTCCCCTGCCAGTCTGGTACCCAAGATGTGTCTGGCGGTTCAGGCTGTTGCTACCTCTCCATAGCCTGGGGCCCTTAGTCGTGCCTGACAGTTTAGGCTTGCTTTAACCCAGGGCCCTGCCTGTGCCCAACACTGGACAAAGTGCACAGAGCCTATGATGTTAGAGAGTTTCTAAAGAATCAGAACCTGTCAATCAGACAGGAGTTCAGTGAGCCCCTGTTCCCCTCTTGAGGATGGCTTTTGTCCTAGGATCCCCAAACTCTGCTAGGGAGAGTGGGTGATTACTGACTGCATCGCACTTTTAATGTTCACTTTTAGTGCACAGTCTCTCAGGAGACTTGGATCGTGAAGTTGCCTAAGGTGTCCCAGGTATTATTTGACAAAGTTTTGAAGGCAAGGCTTGACAGTTCTAAGTAAGTCTTTGACTGGTACACAGAAGGTGCTAATTAAATGCATACAGAGTCACTGAAGGGACCTAACAGAGAACACTGTTTTTCATTCTTTCAGGTCCAGTGCCTTCTCTCCTCTGACAATCAACAGCTGGACTGCTGTAGTCTCTTTCCATACCCTTAATTTTTTTTAACTAGATATGGACACATTTAGTATATAAACCACAAGTGTTGGTACCGTCCTTTCCCTCCTCCCTGCCCCTTTTCTGAAGAGGCCTTGGACAATGTTTCTGCAAAATGCCCCAACTTGTGGCTCTATCAATCTTTCCACCCCCCCTTTCTGCAAAATTCCCTTAGCCATGCTGGGAGCATTTTAAGTCTACTTCAGTGATGGGCACTTAGGATCCTCTGGATTTCTGGTTTGGTGGGTGTCGAGTGTCCTCAGTATCTATCTCCTTCACTCTTGTGCTGATATCAGATTCACTAAGAAAGCAGCACTCTTGCTCATTTCCCCCAATTCCTTTGTGGTTTCAGCTGGGGCGGGGGTGGAGTGCACTGGATCATTTATCTCCTCATGTCCAGCTCCCATCTAAAAAAGAGAAGCAGATCCTCAAACAGAGAATGAAGTCAGCATTGGTTAAGTGGGATAACCATTATGAACTTAGAGAGAATTAAAAGGGTGTAGACCCTCTTATAGTCTAAGGTTACTGGGAGCTTGACAACAGAAAGGGGAATCATTATCTGAATATGATTCTGACTTGGTTCCTAGTTCCAGATATGGTTTCCTTTCCACTAAGCAGATCTGCTAGCCAATCCAAGAGCAGTTGGTTACCCACCACGGCTGTATGCCATTATTGCACTTGTGTGAGCATCACATCAGGTTGTTTGCTTCTGAGTCGTTTAGACTTTGAGTTGCTTGGACAGATGTTGGCCACTTTCCCCTGGTAGCTCATGTAGTGCCTTCCAGCAATAGATGGGCTGATTGTCTGGGAACTGGCTCTCCTCTGGATTCCAACCAGGTCTCTCCATGGTCCGTGCCGACAGCATATGGTGTCTTCAGCAGTAGGGTTTTACCATTAACCTCTGGTGTGTAATCAAATGCTCTTACAGAAGTCTGTCTTGTTTGTTTTGGGAGATCTAGTAGGTCTCTCTGATCAACAGCTCATTGTGGATGTAGACCACATCCTGGTATAGGGAATTACAGGCCAGCACCAAGGGAAAAGAAAAAAGAAAAATATAGAGAAGAAAGAGAAACAGGAGAAACTTGAGCTTAGGTTTTGTCACACCCTCTCCAGGGCCCTTTGATTCAAGTGCTCCCCTTAAGGTTCTTTTTAGGGTCCCACAATTTAGTCTGACTTTCAGGATATAGGATTCTATGGTACTAGTTCAATTTGCATTCAGTTTTGTGTCCCCTCACTCTTTCCCTGGCCCCAAGTCCTACCCTCCCTATTGTCCAAGCCTCAAGATGCTATTCAGTTATGTCAGCAGGTCAGGCTGATCCAGGTTAGGAACTGCAGATGAGTGAGATCCTGCAACAGTTGTGATTGTGTGAGTTCACTTAGAATGATCTGTTCCAATTTTAACCATTTTTCCTACGAATTTCAATGTATCATTTTTTCTTACTGATGAGTAGAATTCCATCATGTAGATATTCCACATCTTTTTTATCCATTCATCCAATGATGGGCCCCTGGGTTGATTCCAGTTTTTAGCTATTATAAATTGAGTAGCTATAAACATGGTTGAGAAAATATCTCTGAACTGAGATATGGAGCTTTTAGGGTAAATGCCCAGTAAGGGAATAATGGGGTCTGTTGGTAACTCTATATTCTTCCTTTTCACTAGTCTCCATATTGATTTCCACAGTGGTTGTACCAGCTTATATTCCCACCAACAGTGAATGAGTGTTTCTATTTCTCCACAGCCTCGCCAACATCTGTTTTCATTTGATTTTTAATGCTTGCTATCCGTACTGGGGTAAGGTGGAATCTAATAGCTGTTTTAATTTGCATTTCCCTAATGATTAGGGATGTTGAACATTTTCTTAAGTGTGCCTTAGCCATTTGTAATTTTTCCTCCAAGAACTCCCCATTTAGTTCTCTGCTCTTATATTAAGGAGGTAGCTACCAGGTGCTTGCTTCACCAGATGCTCACAACCCCATATCCAGCCCTCAGAGCTGGGTAAGTAAGTGTGTGTTTGGCCCTGGTTTCTCGGAGTCTCTCCTGGTTTCCTTTCGAGATGGGTGGGCCAGAATTCGCAATGAGAGCGCAAACACTGGACTGGGCTGTCTCCAGGAACGCTGGTTTCCTTGACTCCAGGCACATTTTAACTTTCTTCAAGGTCATAGGGATGCTGGATTCTCAGCTCCATCCTGATACCAGATCTTGTACCTTGATCCTGAACCTCAAAGCTTCGGGGAAAGAATCTCAACTTAACGGGCACAAAGAAGCCTGTGCCCATATCATTCCTGGGTCTCTCCTTCCTAGGAATCAGATCGATGAAGGGCGATAGATGTTAAAGGACTTGATAAAGCTGTCAACCTCCTTCAGTTCTGTCCTGCAGCTTTGTCCTCCCACGCCAGACTTTCATTTGCCGCTAGGTCGCGCTGTGGGACCAGGAATCCGGATGGGAGCCCTCCGGAGCACAGGCCTCGCAGGGAGAAGAGGTGGGAGCACCAAGGGCGCACGAAGACCTGAAGGTTGGGCGACGTTCCCGAGTGACAGCCACAGGACGCAGCCGAGCCCCAGCCAGCAAGCACCGTGGACTTTACTGCCAGTTTAGCAGATTCCAAGGGACAGTGAGCACCGGAGGCCCCGCGGGAGGCGCAGGGCGCCGAGAGCTAATGGTCCACCCCGCGGTGGTCTGTCCCTGCCCGCCCGAGAAGTCCGCGTCCTGGCCGGGAGGAGGCAGGCCACAGCGCCTCCCTGGTGCATTAGCTCTGCATTGTGGCCCCCTGGGTGTGTGCGCTTGGATTACTTTGTGCATTAGTGTCTGTCCTTCTTGACCTTCTCTTCCCTCCTCTTCCTTCCTGTGACACCTGGAGGCTTTGCGTAGGGAGCATTTTCTTCGGAGGAAGAGAGGGCTTTTGCAGCTGTTGGTGTGTGTTACCTACACGTCTCTGTGCCAATTGTTGCCCAGCTTATTGCATCCCAGAAAACCTAGGGCAAGGGAAGGTGCCCCTGGGGCCATGAACGCTGCTCTGAAAAGTGAGCGAAAAGTGCTAATCTCACCCAGTCTCTTAAGCGTCTTCGGAGGAAGCCCACAGATACCGTTCATAAACTCCGGGTGATTGTTTAACTCCTGCAGTGATGCATGGGCAGACAACGCCCAAACTTAAATGCCATGTCCCCCAATGTAACTTCAGCATGTAACTTCGCCATCACATTTTTTTAAACAATACCTTTTAAGAAAGCATAGTCAAAGAGAGAACTTTGCGGGCGCAATAGCCCCGGCTGGAGTGGGGGCGGTGTGTGTGTGTGTGTGTGTGTGTGTGTGTGTGTGTGTCCCCTTTGTCCCCAGGGTGCAGCTGGAGCGGATGCTGGGGCCTCGGTCCTGGGGACTTCTCTGTTCCCCCCCCCCCGTCCTTGTCATTGCTACTCATCCACCCGCGCCTGTGAACCAAGCTGGACTCGGTTCCCTGCATGTTTGCGTCGCGTGTGGGTACCGGTGCAGGGCAGGCTTGTGAGCTGAGGTCAGCTCCCCAGTGGCTGCTCAGGGCGTTGTCGCTGTAAGCCTGACAAGGCCTGTGACACGCCAGCTTTGCACACGTTGATGTTTCCATTCTCTGGATGCGCACATACGCTGGGGGTTTGTCAGACACTAGGACTGAGATCCGAAGGGGAAAAGCCTGCGCACTGTGTGGGCTCTTTGTGCAAGCTGCCCAGCAGGACTTCGAGTGGGCCGGGCGTGCTTAGAGAATGTGCATTTTTCTTGCTTCTGTACTCCCAGCTCTCTCTCGCTTCCCTCAGCTCTGGCTGGAGGCAGCCTGTGTGTGGGGCGAAGTGCTGGAGGGACATGAAAGAGCGCCTAGAACTTTGTGTCATTTTAAAGGTTACCGTGCCTAGTGGAAGGAAGGTCAAATTTGCCGAGATCAAGCCGGAAAGGAAGGCTTACACTGGAGACGTGGCCTACGTTGATTCTATTAAGGGCTGTCAGTCGCTTCCACGTACCCCACTTTTCCACATCCACTAGCTCAAACCAGGGCTTCAAGGGGCCATTTCTGAGCACACAGTTGTGTCAGAATCACACTTGTAGCGCTTTTCTGATAGCTAAGTGTGACTGCTGGCAGCTTCCTCACAGGAGTCCTCTTGTACCATTTGGAAACCTTGAGCGCCAGAGTCCCATTCAGGGCCAAGGGGTTGGGTTCCAGGAACGAGGGAGCTGTAAAAAGAGGCCATGGTGCTGGCAGAATGTTGTGCTTCTATTTTGTGTCCTTGGTTGTGTGTGTGTGCTTATGTGTGCGTGCGTGCGTGTGGGCTTTCAACCTATTCCTCTTCGTCATTTTCACCTCGAGGAATTTTTAAGAGCAGAGCTGTCAGTCTCAAGTCCCTACTCAGGTCAGGTTTTGTTTCCAACTGAGCGAGGAATTCGTATGGTGGCTGGAACTTGTTCCAGAGGGTCTTCGGTTCTGACACCCCCCCCCCCCGAGGTTCTATAGTTTTCCTCTTCCTTCCTCCACACTCAAATTCAAATCCTTCGGTCACACCCCTAAGCACCAGAATAAGGAGACTGGCCTGGGAAAAGCAATGCTGTCTCCTACTTTCCGTGTTTGCAATCGCAGCTTTGAGTTTGAAAAAGACAGAAGACCCGCCGCGTGCGCAGACAGTTAGTTAATGGAAAGCTTGTAAATCGTTTTTAAGTGCACCCAGGACGGAGGGGGAGGAAGGTGGGGATGGTGGGGGATGGGGATGGCATGGAGTGCCAGTGAGTGAACGGACTACACATCCTGCCGCTCTGAAAGTAAGAACCGCTTTGCTTCATCCCCGTTGTTCTTAATTTAGAAAAAAGTAAATTTATTAAGGAAATCGCACGCCTAGGGAAATCCGAGCCCCCCAGGCGGCCGCAAGCCGGGGAGCGGCGGCTTCCCTTGGCAGGGAACCAAGCTGCGCCGTCCCCTCCCCCCGCCCCGGCGGCCACCGCTACTACGGCGATCGCCACCTCACGCCGAAGGAATGCTCGAAGTATGCACACGTTCCCAAAGCAGACCTCCTTCGCCGCCGGAGGAGCATACATCACCCGTGGCAGCCTTCCACCTGCTCAGGCGTTTCGTAACCGAGTAAACTGAGAGCCGGGAACAGCCCTCTATTAAGTAGCCCGCGGCGCGGAGTCTCGTCCCACTCGGCGAAGGCGAGGCGCCTCAGACGCCGCGGTCCTCGGCCGGCGCGTCCCGCTCCTCCCGGCCTCGACCCGCCGCCGTCCCCGGCCGCCGCCAGGTGCTCGGAGCGCAGCGCCGTCCGACCCGGCTGCTTCGCGAGGGAAGCCACGGCCGCCTCCTCCGCCCCGTCACGGCCGCCGCAGGCCAGTCTGGCTCCGGTCACCGTCTCCCACGTAAGTCTTCCTCAGAGATAACCCGGGAGCGCCGCGTCCTCCCCGCACCTTGCCGGGAGCCTAGGCGACGCGGGGCGCGGAGTGCAGATGTGCTGGAGACCGGCGGCGGCGCGGACGGGTTTTCGTTTATTTGGGGGCTTGCGGGAGCAGGAGGCACGGCTTCCTCTAAGTCCCTGCAGGACGATGTGCGCGCGCCATGCCTCGCCCCGTTTCCATCCGAGAGGATTTCCTCCACACCCGTTGTCGCTTTCGGTGGGATGTGCACGGGGGTACCGCGGCTGGGGCTACGCCAGGGAGCCCTGCGGGAAGGGGTGGGGGCTGGGGAGCTGGATTAATGGTGCTCGGGGCAGAAGCCCGGCGAGGGCCGGCGGAGAGCTCCGCAGCCAGTCGAGGCTGGGCGCGCGCGAGCTCTCAGCCGGCGTCTGGCTAAGGGCGCCACTTCTGCTGCTTTTCCAGGCACTCAGGATGGTAGAACTGTCTAGGGGACTCATTCCTGGCCAACTTTCTGCAGTTTCTGGAGAGAGTTGCCTGTCTATCCTGAGGGCACTGGTTGAAGTCCTGCCCAGGGTTCATGGGACCATGGGAGGTGGCTTCTCCCTGAATCCTAGAGTGGGGAGATCAGGGAGCCTGGCGCACACGGCTCATTGACAGACCAGGATCTGAACCCCGGGAGACGAACTGGACCCCTATCCCCGTTCTCTGCAATCCTCCTCTCCCCAGTTCATGGCTCCTTGGGATCCCTCTTTCCCCACAGTGCAGACCAATAAGCCTTCTAAAGAAAACTGGGGAGGGAAGAAAGGAAGCCAGAGCTAAGCTCCTCCGTGGCTAAGTGAGATCAAGGTTGCAATGGGTAAGAGAAGAGGTAGGTGACGTAAGGAATAGAGAGGCTCTGCAAGCGCGAGCCTGTGTGTCTTGTTTAACTCCACGAGAATTATGGACCTGGCCTCTTCCAGAGGCTGGCGGGGGAGGGGCGAGCTTTCCGGAGAACAGCAGTTCCCATGGCGCCCCCATCCCCAGACTGACTCATTTTCATTCATGAGTGGGAAGTGAGGGAGCCCTTGCTGCCACGTAGGGGCGGCCACTTTCAGACATTTATGTCTGAGAATGCTCAATTAAGTGTTGCTAAGCATTCAGATAAATGTTTTGGTAAAATGGAGGGAGAAAATTTTCTTCTTTTAAACATATATGGACGGAATTCCTTAGTGGCTGAGATGAGTGTGTTCAGATACCCTAATGAGATGATTCACTCTTGAGGCCAAGTCAGACAGCCGATAGGTGGCGCCCTAGACCCAGACAAAAGCACTTCCAATCCTTAAGTTTTGTTGAGCAACACAAATCAATCAATAAAAATAAAAATCTTCACACAGCTTTTCAAGGGTCGATTGTGAGCCTTTAACTTTTCGCGATCGACTTCTGAGTTCCAAAAGTTAAAGGCAGGTGAGAGGAACAATAGGCCAGTCTCACCTCTTGCTTTTTAAATGAATATAAGGGTGGGTTAGAAATGCCATAGTTGTTAATTACCAAGGAAAGGTAGAGCTCTTGCCTAGCACACATGAAGCGCTGCATTAGGCTCCCAGCAGCCCATACACTGGGTATGGTGAGGCATGCCTGTAATCTTATCTCTCTGGAGGCAGAGGAAGATAAGAAGCTTAAGGTCAGTCATCCTTGGCTACACAGTAAATTGAGGCCAGCCTGGGCTAGGTGAGACCATATTTCCAAACAATTCCAAAACCAACAGTACAAACAGAAATCCTTGCATGCCCCGCGCCACGCCACAATTTTATCTTGGCTCTTCATACAAAGGAGCTCTGGATAGTTTGGCTCACCTGCTCATCAGACATTTAAAAAAATGCAATTTACATTCAGGCAAGGAAAACTGTTCGAAAGCATTGTGCCAATAACTTGAAAAGGCATAGTTGGAGATTGTCAGTTCATTTGTCAAGGACACCTCAACCTTTGGTTTGTTTTTGACTTCCCAAGAATGAGGGCCCCCTCCCTTTCTTTTTCTTGTTGTGTGGCTTCATCTGTGCTCCTCAAGGTCAACCCTGTTTTGTTTCTTTACGTTTGGCCATAGGCGGCTTCTTAGTTCAGCTCATTGATAATAGCTTTTGTCTCTAGATTTGACCATTGGATATTTTAGGAGATTCCATTCTGCTGGTTAAAGACCTACTGTGTGCTGGGAAAGATGAATGAGACTTTGTCTTTAAGGATTTAATAACCTAGTTACAAATCAGAAATAAGCAGGATAGAACATATTCTCTTCTGGAGCACATGTAACTGTAATCTTCCAGGCTGGATGCAAACATCAATTATTCCTGAGAGTTTAAATCACAATACTGGAAGACAGACAAGGTTGTTTTGCTTCTTTTATGGCCTTGTGTCTAAAATGCACAATAAATGACCTTCCCCCAACATCTTTGGTAATGTGAAAACAGCATGGTTAGCAGAAAGGTCCAATTTCAGGTGGGCCTTACATATTCCTGTGTAATCCATTTTGGACCTTAAAGGCATATTTGTAGGCAGGACAAAATGAGGAAAATAGAGTAAAAGAGGTTTATTGTACTTTTCCAAATTACCCAGAGACTAAAAGACAGTTATCTAAAGAGTTCAGCAGCTAGGAAAAAGCCCAAACAGAGTCCACAGCTGGAAGAGACATTTGCTTGAGTCTAGGATAAAATGACTTCTAAATTATCATCTTGTCATCATCCTAGTGAGATGGAGTCATGTGGGGGCTGGTCAAGCCTTTCAGAGATCAGTGCCCAGGAAACAAGACCCTCTTTACACTCCCCATTAATGCCATCATTAACCTTATTTGATGAACTTGACTTTATGGCTCCACAATAGGTCCATTATGTGCTGGGCTGGGCTTCGTGGTGATGATGGCTGCTCTGGGTGGGTCCTGGACCATATCCAGGCCCCAGTTCTCACCCCATTCCAGGCCTGTTCAGAGCCGGCTCTGATGTGGTCCCTGCTTCCTCCTGCAGATCTCTTCATGAGGCTGTGAGCTCTGAGGCCAGTATGCAGACCAGGATGTCCCCAGTGCTTGCAGCCCTGGGCGTTGCCCTAGTACTGTCTTCCATTGAGGCAGAAGGTAAAAGTTTTTTTCTTTCCTCCTTGGCAAGTGATGCTGCAGAATTCGAGAAAGGGGATGGGGAGAAAAAATATGAAAGCAAAAGAAGAGGAAACCACTTCTTCCCTGCTTCTGTAGCTTCTTCGGCTTCCTCTGCTCTCAGTGCTGTCTCTAGTGGTTCCTCTGCTCTGGGGAAACACCTTCTTCTAAGGTTTGTCCACTTGCCAGCTCTAGGTCCAGCCCTTGTACTCTGCTTAGTCCATTCTGTACAGTGCTGTGTGGCCTCCTTGTGCTTGTCTCTGCGGTGTGCTGTCCACACTGCCACCTCAACGACGCATGCCCAGAGGACCAGACTCCCAGAGGGTGACACTCTACAAGAGGACCATGGGGCCAGGGCTCCAGGAGCATTACAGCACAACTGTCCTTCTCGCTGAGCCGATGACCAACTGGGTTGGGACTGTGACCTTGATGACAACAGGAAATAAAGGACTGCAACAGTGCCAGCTCTGCAGTCTGCGTTTTCTGTGGGGAGCCCAGTTGGCTAGGCACTCTGTGGCAGTGGAAGGAGCTGAGGTCACTTGGCCAGGGGAAGGGTTGATAAGCAGAGATCACCCCCTACCCCAGGCTGTGCATGTGACCTAGGAACTCTGTTGCTGCTGTTTCCTTCGAAGGTCCCTAGGCATGTGGCCCAGAACAACCCAGCTCAGACATGCTGGCTCTGGGCCAGGGTTCCAGCCCTGGAGGAGGAGCATGACACTCCTTCCCTATGCTCTTGCCTGGCCTAGGGAGACCTGGCCTCCTCTGACCACTTTGCTGAGGTGGCCAGGAGCTCTGTGCTGGGGCTCCACAATGGCCCCATGTGGCCTGGCCCTCTGGAAAAGGAAGGGCTTTTATTAGAATTTCAACCTAATTTTATTGTTTTTGTGGCATGCCCTTGTTGCTTTAGTGTTTCAGGACCCTCTTGGAAGCCACCTCTATTTAATTACCGCAGAAGGTCTTTCCTCAGTTTTCACTGGAGACCTGGAAAACTGAATTATTATTCTGCAAAATAAATGGGTTAATGTTATGAAAGACACTTAAAAAAGTCCTTGAAAAAGTTAGGGAGCAAGGTTTCTGCAGGCCACAGCTCTTGATGGGCCACTGAGGGTTGTACCACTTACAGAGTGGGTGGGAAAGGGAATTTCATGGGAACTCTGAGTGTTGCAAGAAATTTGGACTCCAAAACTGCTCCTACAAAGAATTAAGACTAGGAAAAGCAGACACCCTCCAAATGTTGAAGGTCAATATAATCTTGTCCATACTTAACCTGATAAGTATTTTGTGAATGCAGTGGCCACTCTGAGGGCCTCCTGAAGTCAGTACTCTGATGAGATAGTCTCTTAGTCACCCTTCCTGGAAGGAATTCTGTTTGAGGAACTTCTGGAAGCACTCCTACTAAAGATATTATTAGATAATACACTGTAGTGGCCCATTTGTTGCTCATTAAGCAAACAGTTATTTGTAGGGCTTAGTGGGTAAAGTACCTGCCTTACAAACATGAAGACTTGAGTTCTATCCTTAGTACCCATAAAAATGCCAGGCAAGTTGGCTGGGCCCATAATTCCGTCACTGAGAAAGTGGAGACAAGAGGATCCATGAAGCTAGTCTAGCCTGATTGGTGAGCTCCATGCCAATGAGATGGTGTTCCTAAGGAAAACACCCAAGGTTGTCCTCTGGCCTCCATAGAAACTGTACAGATAGATGCATTCACACCTGCACATGAGTGCACCCACACACAAACATTCACACACACATACATTACACACACACACACACACACACACACACACATATACATGCATACCACACACAACTAATAAAAATAAATAGGAAAATGGTTTTTGAAAATACAAGTTTTGAAAAGTCTTAAGAGAAGAGTTATGTTTGAAATTAAGTGAAAAAATCAATTCTGAATTTTATCATGGCTAGTTAGTAACTGTAGTTTAAAAGAATACTAACTTTTCTGATTATTTCCATATGTCTTTTTAAGAATATTTCTTACTTATTTGTGTGTGTGTGAGAGAGAGGGGGTGGGGTGGGGTGGGGAGAATAGGTACACCAGGGTCTCTTGCCAATGCAAATGAATTCCAGACACATGGACCACTTTATGTGTCTTTAGGTGGGTATTGGGAAATTGAACCAGAGCTGGCTGGCTTTGGAAGGAAGCAGGCTCCTTTAACCACTGAGCATCTGCCCAGCCCCATATTTCTTATATTTTATCTTAAGCTATGTCTTTCTTGACTCCTACCCCCTTAGGTCAGTTCAGTATATTTTAATGAAATTCTGTTTTATTTTGGCTTTGTTTTCTAGTTTGGCACTGCCAAATAGAAATATGAGTCATAAATGCAAGCCACACATGTAATTTAACATTTTTCTTGCATTTCTACTAATAAGAAGGAACAGAAAATTAATTTTTACAAAATATTTAACATATTATTGTTTCAACATGTACTCAGTAATAAAATTATTAGTGAGCCATTTTGCAGTTTTGCTCTAAAATTTTAAAATTGGTTGTCTATTTTATACTTGTAGCATTTTCACTTTGGACTGGCCATATGTCAAGTACTTGAGTCACTTGGGGCTGGTTGCTCCCTTGCTGGACAGTACATTACTGGTGTTAACTACCAACTAAGTGGCCCCAGGAGCCTGTGAAGGGCTAACAAAATTTGTGGCCAAAGTCATTCTGGAGACATTGGGCTGGAAAACAGATTTTTTTTTTATGAAATCTTTCTGTTGGAGGCATTTCAAAATTTCAACTTGCACCTGGGTTTGGTACTGTGTCATTTTGATCCGAGCACTAGAGGGGCCATAGTTATTCTTCTTTCTTTTCTATGACTCTCTTAGTTGTTCTCTCGTCATATGGCTTCCTCACCATTTCCTAGCGCTTCATGTTTCTGAGTTTCATTCTCTACCCATAGAGCTAGCCAGGGAGCAAGCACTACCTTTTTTCTATGTTGAAAACATAGAATCTTTTTGATATTAATTAAAATATTTTGGCATTCATTTTCAAATCTTTTAAAAAATAGTAGCCCTATCCTGCTCCCATTGTTTTTCTCCTAACTGTATGAAAAATTATATTTCATACTATTGTATTGTGTCCTAAAGAAATAAGGGAATTTTTTTTTTTGCTTTTAGCAGTTATTATTTTTAGCCACAGGATAGAGTTCACTAAACTTTTTAAAATTCTTGGTTCATACATCATATGTTAATGAATTTTTAGACAGCTTTACTTTGCATTTGAAGGTTATTGGCCCCAACAATTGGGCACCTTTCTAATTAATCGAGTTTGAGACAGACACAAATTATGTGAAATACTAAGCTTTAGTTTTGTAACTCTTTTTTGTTTGTTTGTTTTTGTTTTTGTTTTTCAAGGTAGGGTCTCACTCTAGCCCAGGCTGACCTGGAATTCACTATGTAAATTCAGGGTGGCCTCGAACTCATGCGATCCATCTACCTCTGCCTCCCAAGTGCTGGGATTATAGGCGTGCGCCACCACGCCCGGCTTTGTAACTCTTATTTATAGTTTATAATAGAAAAAACAATTAGATATTAATTAATTCATAGTGAATTAAAGCCATAGCTTTAGTCTTGGTTAAGAGGCTTATTAATATATAGTTCTATATTTAACATGCTTCAGAAATTTAAAACTCAAGAATTTAGACTTCAAGCCGGGCGTGGTGGCGCACTCCTTTAATCCCAGCACTCGGGAGGCAGAGGTAGGAGGATTGCCGTGAGTTCGAGGCCACCCTGAGACTCCATAGTGAATTCCAGGTCAGCCTGGGCTAGAGTGAGACCCTACCTCGAAAAATCGAAAAACCAAAAAAAAAAAAAAAAAAAAAAAAGAATTTAGACTTCATCTATTCTAGTCTCGTTTTTGCAGATGAGAAAATTAGAGAGCCTGAATACTTGGTCAGCTAATCTCATGTGGCAAGGCTCAATGCAGACAAGACCCAAAACTACTAGTTTAGGGCTGACTTCCTTTTTAATTTAGGAACTGGTAACCCAGTCAGTTTATGAAAAGAGCACATTTTGTAATATATATAAAGTTACTGATTGCTTATCTGGAATGTTATGGTTCAAACTACTAATTTTTGAAATGAACTTTGATGGTATGGTAAATATCCTTGAATATACAGTATTTAAATTAATGTCTCTGAAAGGAATATAACACATTACATTTTGTACCCATTGAAAGGTTTCTACCATTAAATAACATCCTTCTCCATGTTATCATAAACACCAGATTAAGGACCTTACTAATTCCTAAAGGTGGCATTTAAAAATTTTTTTGTTTATTTTTATTTATTTATTTACTTGAGAGCAACAGATAGATAGATAGATAGATAGAGAGAGAGAGAGAGAGAGAGAGAGAGAGAGAGACAGAGAGAGAATGGGCTCGCTAGGGCCTCCAGCCACTGCAAATGAACTCCAGATATGTGTGCCCCCTTGTGCATCTGGCTAACGTGGGTCCTGGGGAATCGAGCCTCGAACCGGGGTCCTTAGGCTTCACAGGCAAGCTCTTAACCACTAAGCCATCTCTCCATCCCAAAGGTGATATTTTAATGTGTGATTTTAGCTTTATCTGCAAAATGTTATATATGGCCATTGAAACAGAGTATCCTCTCTATCCATCTACCCACAAGTGTGCTCATTTTGGTATGGCTAGTAAATTCTTGGATAGAGATTCCTGTTGGGTGCCTGAATGGAAATAACTATTTTTCTTTATATCACGATGGCACATTAGCTTTAAAATTACTTGAACTATATATATATAGTTAATATGTCAAATTCTACCTATATCTGGATAGGGGAGGTTTACATACCACATATTTACTACTGACCAGGCATCATTGGTTCTTCTAAGAATGGGTTTTTATAGAGCAGATAAGTATGTATGTTCATATTTTAGCACTCACATAAATGTTGAGTTTTAAAGTTAGTTTTTGACAAAATATTTCTGCCTTTTACACTTAATCTAGTATGGAAGGTGACAGACTATAGGATAAAATTATTGTCATCTGTTAGCTGCACATTTCTCCAGTTTTATTTATAAAACAGGGATAATAAGGCCTATGTCTCTGCTTATTATATAGAGCACGTCAACATAATATGATATTCCTACAATGTCCTAAATCCTGCCAGTTTAGGTAATAGAAATCTCATTGTCATAGGTTTTTGATAACAAAAATATTATTCATAAGTATGAAATTCAACTAATAATTACAAATACTTAAAATTATTGTATCTTCTCCATCAGTACTCAAAGTTTTTAAAACTTTATTTATTTATTTGTTTTTGAGGTAGAGTCTAGCTATAGGCTGACTTGGACTTCACTGTATAGTCTCAGGCTGGCCTCCAACTCACAGCAGTCCTCCTACCTCTACCTCCCAAGTGCTGGGATTAAAGGCATGTGCCACCATTCCCAGTTTAGTACACAGAGTTTTTGAATCTGTATTAAATTGTTATTTATAATTTCAGTTACATTTTGCTTGGTTCAGATTCCCATTCTATGAGCCATGGCTATCTGTGAACACTAGTTGTTTTCTGAGTTGCCTGGTAGCAGCCTTGTTTTGGGGAACACCTTGCTTCTGACAATGCAATGGTGGTTGTGAATTATTTTAATGTAAAAGATTTTCAAAATTAACAAAAACATACTTTACATTGATTTTTATATGGGTCACACACTCATGCCTACTTTATATTTTCATAAAAGAATGCTAAACTAGATGTTGAATGGCAATCCTGAAAAGTTGTACCAAGAAAGGCAGATTAAGCTCTATGCTTCACATGAGGTTGGTCATGCTTTGCTGCTTCTGAATCCCAAGTACCACATCTGGGTTTCTATGAGCATCTTAAAATCCTCTAAATTATTAAAGACTTTTCCTCACAGTCAATTTTTCAGTCTATCTGGAATCCTGGTCATTTGGATATCAACAAGGTGGGCTGCTGCTGACCTGCCTGCAGCAGCTTTAACCTAGTGTCCGCTGCTTCAGGCCAATTTCCTTCCAAGGTTGGTGGTACTATTTTTCCATGTACTCATTTTTTTTTAAAAAAAGCATGCTCAGGCCAATCGTGTCTGCCTTTGCATTAAATTTGTCCTGAGCCATTGCTAGTGGAACAATATTTTATAATGATATTCTTAATACCTATTGTCCTATTGACATCTGTTGCATGCTAGTTATAATGAGTGCTGACTTCAGCTAAACCTTGCAATGTCATTACAGACAGGAATGCTGAATAATTAAAGTATGCCTGTAGATTAATAATCCAAAGTCACTGCCTGTGCATGGATAGTTAAAAAATAACATTTACTCTTACACTAGTGTGCCCAATAAAATTAAAACCATCTCCTAAAGTTGGAAGCAACAATTCATTAAAGCAATTCTTTGCTTGACTTGTTTTATCTTCTTTAAAATGTGCTGTATTAATGTTATATAAATCATTAATCCTACTTAAATTTTGACTAGAGTCTCAGGGCTATTATTGCATTTCAATTGACCTTTAGAAGAATCAAAAAGGAGATGATAATCTCTTAAAATTCACAAGGAATACTTGTAGACTAAAACCTTTCACTAGGAGTGTGGCTAGAAACCCTCTTCTTTGTTGACTTTGTTGAGGGAGATCATTCTGAATGTTTCAGCCATGCACTGACAGTGAGTCAGCACATGCCGCATGAGGTGGCATGAACATTGTAGGGAGAATATCATTATAAAATATTTTGGATATGTCTTTGTGTAATGACTATTGTACATGGAGGCTTTTGTTCACTGTGGGGAACTAAAAACAAGGCAACATTTCGTTGACATATGCATGATGCTGTACAGTTTTGTATGTAAACTGTGCTTTCTCTTCAGTTATTCGTGTCATCGACTTCTCCAAGTTTTTATATGCAGTCATGTCTTTCAGTTTCTGATCTTTCCTCACTGTTTTCTTCAAGTTCTGTAAATAATTGTCCATAAATAGACATTGATGTCTTCTTTCCATAATTAACCATTGTTTTGTAAAAGGCCATACTGGCATTTTATCTTAAAATGCTACTTCTAGTATGGAATAGACCTGCTACAAAGGAAATAACAGTGTTGGTTTACACCTTAGAAGCACAGCAAGTTGGTGTAAACAGGCAAAATATTAGTTTATGAGCATCTATATCTCCTTATATACTTATAAATTATTAATATCTCATTTTCAATATTTGTTTATATATTAATTCAAATATACATTTAAATGTATATTTCCTTGTGAAACACATCTAATTTTCCATGACATCTTCCTATTATGCATTTTTAAACCACTATCAAATATTGAGATTTATCAAACAGTAATTAATAAAAAGGCAACAATGCAAGAATGAACCAAAATTATCATTGATTTCTTCCCACATGAATAAAAGTATTATATCAGTGTTCTGAATTAACTTCTGTGGTTGTAAGCAGGTTGTAATTGGCATGCTTGTTCAAAATGCACTCAGCATGTATTGAATTTCCTTTAATTGTTATGTGAATTGTTTGCATATGTGGTTATTTCATGTGACTTCATTGTACTTGTATCCAGATATGTTTCTATTATGCTTGATTTTGCTGCCATTCTTGAATGACCTAGCAACTCAAGAATCAAGCGTTGTGTGCTGTCTCCTGTAATATGTATGCTTCCTCATGCTTTGTCACATCTTGTCAGCTTTTAATTTTATTCTTATCCAACAAGATATCTTTTATATTTGTTGGAAACAAATTTATGCAAAGACAACTTTAGCAAGCTTTGCTCAACATAATTCTTCATTAATCATATCCCATTTTGTGACAATGAAAAGTGTAACTGACATCAACTCTCTTCTTTACAGTTGACCCACCTTCCGACTTGAACTTTAAAATTATAGATGAAAATACTGTTCATATGTCATGGGAGAGACCAGCTGATCCAATTGTGGGTTATAAAATAACAGTGGACTCTACAACAGGTAAATGTCAACATGTTGGGGTTTTAGGACAGAGACTTCCAAGATACAATTCACTGTCCTACTTACCTCCCAACTCGTCATGAGGAAGGCACAAGTTAGCAAGTCAGTGGGATTTGGCCAATGTCACCAGGTATTTGGTGGAATAAGGGCTACAGATTTCTATCCCAGTACAACTGCTGTTTTTGTGGTGGTGGACTTTATCAATATGATTTGCTGTGCTAAGCTTCTCTTATTAAAAAATGACTTATATGGTCTGAATATTGCTTGCAGTCTTTGATTTTATAAAATAGTATTCTAATTACTTGACTTCCTTCTTAAAGCACTTAATATTTCCTATATATATATTTGTAATTGTTTTTTAAAAATTTTTATTTATTTATTTGAGAGAGAGAGAGAGAGAGAGAGACAGAATGGGCATGCCAGGGCCTTCAGCCACTACAAACGAACCCCAGATGCGTGTCGCCCCTTGTGCATCTGGCTTACATGGGTCCTGGGGAATCAAGCCTTGAACCGGGTCCTTAGGATTCACAGGCAAGAGCTTAACTGCTAAACCATCTCTCCAGCCCAATATTTTCTATATTTAAAGTACCAAGTGATAGAGTGAGTTGTTAGGTTTTGTCCAGTGTCCTACATATTTTAAGACGCAAGAAACTGTATTTAAGGATAATGTTGAGTGACAATGATATTAAATGTGAATTAACTTGGCTAGAGGGATTCTGTAGATCCTTGAAAATCAAATCAAATCAAAGCAAAGCTTGTTTAGGTGATTTTAATGTGCTATCTAAAGAGTTAGCAATGCTACTAAAGTGTGGAGATCCAATCGCTATTGCTTCACTTTTTGTTCTTAATGGAACGGGAAAACAACCACTTTCATTGTCTAAGTGGTATGCAGTCTTCATTGACTGAGAGTGAAAATGATAATGTCAATATTGCTGACCATGAGAGCTGTATTTACTTATCTCTAAGCTTTAAGAATAGCAGTGGTTTAAAATGCTTACTCATCAGGGAGCTTTATTTTTTAAATATGTTCTAGGAATTGAAAGAGTAAATGATTTACTTTTTCCTCTTTGAATCTTTATTTTCTTCAAAAATATTTACATTGAGTGAATTCATTTATTCCAAAGCATATTACAAAAACAATTCAAATAGTTCCAGTTAATCAAGATTGAAAATTATTGGCTTCTAATGTTCGTAAAGCTGGCACCAGGAGTACCCAACCCAGTGGGTCATCAATGTCTTGATGTTACCTGGGGTCTTCTTGGTTTCACATGCATCATGTGTAAACCAAGAGTATTTCTTAGGATTCTGTTACATATGCTAGCTTTTCTGGCTATGTCTTATGAAAATTTATTATAATTAAAACATTAACAGACATTTAGTCACAGGAACTCCTGGTTTTTTTAAACTTAAAAAAATTGTATTTATTTATTTGAGAGAGATAGAGAGAGAAAGAGGCAGAGAGAGGGAGGGAGAGAGAGAGAATGGGCACGCCAGGGCCTCCAGCCACTGCAAACGAGCTCCAGACATGTGTGCCCCCTTTATGCATCTGCCTAATATGGGTCCTGGGGAATTGAACAGAAGTCCTTTTGGCTTTGCAGGCAAATGCCTTAACCGCTAAGCCATCTCTCCAGCCCACTCCTGGGTTTTTTGATTGAGCTGAGGATTAATAGAGCCTGGAGGGAAGTACGTTGTCACAATATAAGTAAACACTCAGTGAACTGTATCTTGAAATGTGTGATACCTAACTAAGTCAGTTCAGAAGATCATTATTACTCATTAGGGTATGCACTTATTTGAATATGGAAGACATTGTTTCCACATAAACTGCTCTCAGTAGTTGCTAATCTTAACATATCAAGTTGGATTCTAATTCCATTCCTTCTTTCTTTGTCTACTCCCCTGCAACATATATGTAAATTTAAATTATTTTCTTTACCAAACTGACTGTAAAAAAAATAAAATAAAATAAAAAATAAAAATGAAAAAAAAATAAATTATTTTCTTTTTTATATCTAATTTATATTTTTGTTATTTACTGTTAATCTTCAAAAACAATGAGAGTGTTTGGTTTGATACTGTGGCATACATTAATTTAGAAGAATCTTGAGCCTTTAAGAAGGATTGACTACAGTTGTTAAATAAAGGCAATGTCAGCACATTTATTGAATTTCTAGAATACAAGGTCTTAGTTTTTTTTAAAAGTTAAAAATAATGTTTGGATGTTCTCAAACAGTGCATATATTAAACATTTCAGATCTGAGGTACTTTTGGGAATTGTAACATATTGGGTTGTGTCATTCTTGAACAAAGGTTTTGTTCTCAATTTTTTCCTTTTTTATATTTCCAGACGGGCCCACTAAAGAATTTACCCTTGCAGCTAGTACCACTGAAACTTTATTATCAGATCTTATACCTGAAATAGAGTATGTGGTGACTATAACTTCATATGATGAAGTAGAAGAAAGTGTACCAGTTATAGGGCAATTAACAAGTAAGTGCATGTATGTTTATATATTTCTTATTTTGCAGATGATATTTTAGCTCTAGATTTAAGTTTTTTTATATAGTTAATTTATATCAGAACTAATTATTCTTTCTTTGATCCTAGTTATTAGTGGATACGGATAATTTATTCCCAGTTTTACACTTTGGCCTCCATCAGAAATGTTCTGAATGAAAATTATTTAAAATATTAAAATTTCAAGGCAGTAAAGTCTTGGAAATATCTCTGCAATACTACTAAAATATTTTTTTTCTTTGAAAAGGTAAATAAATTTATAAACCCTTAACTAAATTAAATAAAAGAAAAAGAAGATCCAAACCAATAACATTAGACATGCAAAGAGAGACATTACAATAGATACAAATGAATACCAGAAAATCATGATATACCTTAGAAACCTATATTTCACTAAGTTGGAAAACCTTAAAGAAATGGATGGATATTGAGATTTTTATGACCTATGAAAGTTAGACCAAGGTGGAAAAAAAAAAACTAGGTAAAATAAGTCTGTAGCAAGCAATAAGATTGAAGCAGTAATAAAAACATTAAAAAATCAGCCAAAAATAACCAGGTCCACAAGGATTCATAGACTTAGAACTGAAACCCATGTTTCTCAAATTATTCCACAAAATATACCAAGCCAGAAAAATGTGGGTTGTTGGAACCAGGAGATACAGGCCCATGCTATACCGGACTTTGATGAGCTAATAAAATCCCTCACTCCCCCCAACCCAGATATTTGTAGGCTACCCAGAGATAGGAGGACCAAGCCCAGAAAGCACAGGCCTCTAGTGAGCTTACATTGACTCCCTCTTCCCCAGCAACCAAGACACAGATAGGCCTCGGGGACCAGAAGGATAAGGACCATTAGGTACAGGCCATAATGAGCTATCACTATAACCCCACTCTACTAATCCAGATGTGCGTAGACCACCCAGAGCAGCCTCAGCCCAGGGCCAGTGAATTTGAAGGCACGTCCTTGCTCTCTCCAATCAGCCTGTGTCTGTTAGAGGACTAGTCCAGGCTATAGCCCACCACATGCCCTCATGTGGAGTACTGTTGCTATAATTTCAGTAAGATAAAAGGATTATCTCCAGATAGACAAACACAAAACAGTATGTGAAACTAAGGCAAGATAGCCCTACCAAGTATACCTAGTCCCATAGTTGAAGCCTTCAACTAGAACGACTTAGAGAAAATTTCAAAGAATTCCAAAAACATGATTATGATGAATATATACCATAAATTTAAAGACAACATGACTAAAGCCCTGAATTAAATCCAAAAGAGCTCAAAAGATAAACTACTAGATGATTACTCATATGTCCAGTGGCTCTAACTCCAAGATCACTGTAGTCTTAGTAAATACTTTTAATGTATGGATAGAGCCTTTTCCTTGTAAGACTGAAGAGTCTTAGAGGTGATTAAAATATTCCTCAGTAAAATACTCCCTTGATTTTGTCTACAAGCAAGCATTCAGAGTGACAATGGACCTGACTTTAGGGCAGAGGTCACTCAGAGACTGTCTAGGGAACTGGGTAATCAAGTCCATTTATACTCAGCCTGGTGGACTCAGCCCTCAGGGGGAAAAAAAAAAAAATAGAAAAGTCTAATGAGCTCTTTAAAAGACACCTAAAAAAGCTCATCCAAAAAATATAATCCTCCTGGACTAAGTTGCTTCTGTTAGACTCAACTAGGACTAGAAACGCCCCAAATCGTCAGGGCTTAACCATTTTTTTTCTTTTTAAATTTATTTATTTATTTATTATTATTATTTTAAATTAGTTTTGTACTAGCGAATACAGTCAATTTGGTACCATTATTAGGCTCATCCATTACCTACCTCCTCCCCTTGGCCCCTCCTTGTTGAAGTATATGGGTCATGCATTGTGGAGTCAGCCCACAGTTATGGGTAGGATAAATGTCTGCATATCATGACCCAACATGTGGCTCTGACATTCTTTCCGCCCCCTCTTCCGCAAAATTTCCCTGAGCCATGTTGGGTTCATTTTTGGTCTGCTTCAATGATGAGGTGTTGGGGGCCTCTGAGGCTCTGGCTCTCTGATTTGGTAGGAGTTGATTTTTCTCTGTGCTGATCTCCTTCCCCCTTGTGCTGGTATCCGGTTCATCAGGAAAACAGTCCCCTTGCTTGTTTCTCCAATTTTTCTTAGTTTCAGCTGGGGCCCTTTTGAGGTATGATGGGATGGCTCTCTCCTTAGGATCTACATCTATCTGAAAAAGAGAATCAGATTCTCCAACGGAGAGTAAGTTAGCACCAGACAAATGAGATAACCCTTACTTTTTTATAGAGAATGTAATATGTGTAGGTCCGTCTTGTAGCCCAAGATTGGTGGTGGCTTCATAGTGGAGAGCAGGCTTATGTTTGGATATAGTTCTGAATTGTTTCCCAGCTCCAGCTATGGGTCCCGTACCAATGAGGGGATCAGTTAGCCGAATCAGAAGCAGTTGGTTTCCCCCCATGGCTGTGTGCCACTATTGCACTTGTGTGAGCATCACAACGGGTTATTTGCTGCTAAGTAGGTGAGACCATGAGTTGCTTGGACAGATATTGGTCATTTCCCCCCAGTCACCCATATAGCACCTTCTGGCACTAGACACTCTGAGTGTCTGGCGACCAGCTGTTTTCCAGCTTCCAGCCATGCCATTCCATTTTATGTGTCAACCATGTAAAGTGTCTTCAGCAGTAGGGTCTTACCACTAACCTTTGGTGGGTCATCAAGTACTTGGACAGAAATCTGCCTTTCTTTTAGGAAACCTTGTAGGTCTCTCTGATCAAAAGCTCATTGTGGATGATAGCCACACGCTGGTACTGGGAGTTACAGGTCAGTGCCCACTAAGAAAAGGAAGAAAAAGATAACTAATATAAAAGAGATAGAGAGAGGAGAGAGAGAGAGAGAGAGGCTGTAGAAGATTAAGGTGAGTCTTCATCATATCCTCTCCAGTGTCTTGTGGCTCAGGTGTTCCCTCTAAGGGCCTGGTGAAGGTTCAGACATTTGGTCTGCCTTTTAGGATGTAGAATTTTATGGTACCATTGCTATTTGGGTCTAGATTTGTGTTTCCCACCCCCTCCGTTGCCCTCCCCTTCCTCCTCACCCATCCTATTGTCTAGTCCATGAGAAGCTTGCTGGGTATGTAAGGCATCTTGGGTAGATTCAGGTTAGGTGGTATAGATGAGTGAGACTATGTGGTGATTTTTTTTCTGTGATTGGGTAAGTTCACTGAGAATGATCTGTTCCAGGATCAACTGCTTTTCCTGAAATTTCATTGTGTCATTTTTTCTTACTCCTGTATAGAATTCCATTGTGTATATATAGCACATCTTAGTTATCCATTCTTCTAGTGATGAACATCTGGGTTGATTCAAGCTCTTAGCTATTATGAATTGAGCTGCTACAAACATGGTTGAGCAAATCTCTCTGGCCTGTGGTTTGAAAGTTTTAGGGTAGATGCCCAGTAAGGGAATAACTGGGTCTGTTGGTATCTCTATATTCAGCTTTTTCAGGAGTCTCCATATTGCTTTCCAACATGGTTGTACCATCTTACATTCCCACCAACAGTGGATGAGTGTTCCTACATCCTCACCAGCATTTATTTTCATTTGATTTTTTTGATGTTTGCTATCCTTACTGGGGTAAGGTGGAATCTCATTGTTGTTTTAGTTGCATTTCCCTGATGATTAGGGATGATGAACATTTTCTTAAGTGTGTGTTTGCCATTTGTATTTCTCCTCTGTGAACTGCCTGTTCAGTCCTTTGCCCCGTTTTGTGAGTGGGGTGTTTGACTTTTTTACTGTTTAGTTTTTTGAGTTCTTTGTAGATTCGAGAGATTAGGCCTCTGTCAGTTGGATAACCAGCAAATATTTTCTCCCATTCTGTGGGTAATCTATTGGCTTTGCTTATTGTATGCTTGTCTGTAAAGAAACTCTTCAGCTTCATGTGATCCCATTGGTTGAGTGGCTGTTTAAGATTGTGAGCTACTGGGGTTTTGTTCAGGAAGTCTTTTTCCATTCCTATATCACAGAAAGTACTTCCTATATTTTCTTCCAGTAGTATTTGAGTTTCTGGTCTTATATTGAGGTCTTTGGTCCATTTGGACTTGAGTGTAGTGCATGGCAAAATGTGTGGATCAAGTTTCAATTTCTTGCATATGGTTATCCAGTTTGTCCAGCAGCATTTGTTGAAGATGCTGTCCTTTATCCAACCTATATTGTTAGGGCTTTTGTCAAATATCAAGTAGGTATGGTTGCTTGACCCAAAATATGGGTCCTCAAGTCTATTCCATTGGTCTATACTCCTGTTTTTATGCCAGTACCATGCTGTTTTTATTACTATGTCTTTGTACTATTGCTTTAGATGAGGTATGGTGATGCCTCCAGAGGTATTTCTTTTGCTGAGTATGTGTTTGGATATTGGAGGCCTACTGCCTTTCCATATGAAATTTGAGATCATTTTTTCTATCTCTGTGAAGAACACTTTTGGGATTTTAATTGGAGTGGCATTAGATCTGTCTATTGCCTTTGGTAGGTTTGCCATCTTCACAATGTTAATTCTGCCTATCCAGGAGCATGGGAAGTGTTTCATTTTCTCAAGTCCTCCTCAATTTCTTTTCTTTTTTCTTTCCTTTTTTTTTTTTTGGTTTTTCGAGGTAGGGTCTGACTCTAGCCCAGGCTGACTGGAATTCACTATAGAGTCTCAGGGTTGCTCGAAATCACAGCAATCCTCCTACCTCTGCCTCCTGACTGCTGGGATTAAAGGCGTGCGCCACCATGCCCAGCCTCAATTTCTTTTTTGAGTGTTTTTATGTTTTCATTGTATAGATCTTTCATTTCCTTGGTTAACGTTATTCCAAGGTATTTTTCTTTGTTGCTATTGAAAATGTGACAGTGTCCCTTATTTCTTTCTCTGTATCTTTGTCATTTGCATATAGAAAGGCTACTGATTTTTTGTGCATTGATTTTTTATCTTGCTACTTTGCTATAGGAGTTAATCACCTTCAGGAGTTTTGGGATGCAGTCTCTTGCGTGTCCTACGTATACAATCATGTCATCAGTGAATAGAGGTAGCTTAACTTCTTCCTTTCCAAATTGTATCCCTTTTACTTCCTTCTCCTATCTTATCGCTTGAGCTAGGACTTTCAGTAGTATATTGAAGGGCAGTGGTGAGAGTGGACAACCCTTTCTTGTTCCTGATTTTTTTTTTTTTTTTTTGGTTTTTTGAGGCAGGGTCTCACTCTAGCCCAGGCTTTCCTGGCATTCACTATGGAGTCTCAGGGTGGCCTCGAACTCACAGCGATCCTCCTACCTCTGCCTCCCGAGTGCTGGGATTAAAGGCGTGTGCTACCACGCCCGGCTTTGTTCCTGATCTTAATGGGAATTCCTCCATTCTCTCTCCATTAAGTATTGTTTGGGCCTTAACAGCTTTGTATATTGCCTTCATTATGTTAAGATATGAACCAACCATGTCAATTCTCTCCAATGTTTTGATCATGAAGTGATGTTGTATCTTGTCAAAGGCCTTTTCTGCATGTATCGAAATGATCATGTGGTTTTAGAGTTTAACCTTGTTTATGTGGTGTATTACATTGATAGATTTCCATATGTTGAACCACCCCTGTGTTCCTGGGATGAATCCCACTTGGTCAATGTGGATAATGCTTTTGATGTGTTGTTGGATTCGGTTTGGGAGGATTTTGTTCAGGATCTTTGCATCTAAGTTCATCAGGGAAATAGGCCGGTAGTTTTCTTTTCTTGTGGTATCTCTGCCTGGTTTTGGAATTAGGGTGATGCTAGCTTCATAAAAGGAGTTGGGTAGCTTTCTCTGTTCTCCTATTGTGTGGCACATTTTGAGGAAGATTGGTTTGAGTTCTTCCATGAAGGTTTGATAAAATTCAGCTGAGAAGCCATCTGTTACTGGACTCTTTTTAGGGAGGTTTTTTATTACTTTTTCAATCTCAATGATTGTGATACGTTCATTTAGGAGAATAATCTTCTCTGAGTTTAGATTTGATAGATGCTATGCATTCAGGAATTTATCCATCTCCTCCACATTATCCAGTTTTGTGGAGCAGAGGTTTTTGAAATAAGTCCTGATGATTCTCCCAATTTCACTTATGTCTGTTGTGATCTCTCCTTTTTCATTTTGAATTTTGTTAATTTGAAGCATCTTTTTTTTTTGCTTGGTCAAATTGGCCAGGAGTTTGTCAACCTTGTTTATTTTTTCAAAGAACCAGCTCTTTGTTTTGTCAATTGCCTTAATTGTTTTCTTAGTTTCCAATTCATTAATTTCTGCTCTGATTTTATTTATTTCTTTCCTTCTGGAGCTCTTTGGGTTGGATTTTTCTTACTTTTCCAGTGCCTTTAGGTGGATCGTTAGGTTATTGATTTGGGATCTCTCTGTCTTTTTATGAAGGCTTTGAGTGCTGTGAATTTTCCCCTGAGGACCGCCTTCATTTTGTCCCATAAGTTTTGGTACGATGTGTTGTCATCGTCATTCAATTCTAGAAATTTTGCCATTTCATTTTTTTTATTTCATCCACTATCCATTTATTGTTTAAAAGTGTGCTGTTCAGTTTCCAGGTGCCGTTGGGATTCTTGGTGGGTCTTTTGTTGTTGATTTCTAGCAATATAGCATTGTGATCTGATATCATGCAAGGAGTTATGTCAATCTTCCTAAATATGTTGAGGCAGGCTTTGTGACCCAGTATATGACCTATTTTACAGAATGTTACATGGGCTGCTGAGAAGAATGTGTAGTCTGTGGATTTGTGATGGAATGTTCTGTAGATGTCCATTAGGTCTAAGTGATTTATGGTTTTGTTGAGCTCTCTTACTTCCCTGTTGAGTTTCTGTTTGGATGATCTGTCTACTACTGATAATGGTGTATTGAAGTCCCTAGCTATGATGGTGTTGGTGGTCATTTTTGTTTTATTGTCAAGTAGGTTTTGGTTTATGAACTGTGGTGCCCCTGTGTTTGGTGCATACACATTTATGCTTGTGATATCCTCTTGATAAGTAGGAAGTGGCCTTCTTTGTCTTTTTTGATTATTTTTGGCTTGAAGTCTATTTTATCTGATATTAATATAGCTGCACCTGCTTGTTTCTTATTCTCATTTACTTGGAAAGTGTTTTCCACCCTTTGACCCTGAGGAGGTGTCTGTCTTTAGTGGTGAGGTGAGTTTCTTGAAGAGAACAGACCGAGGGGTCTAATTTTTTGATCCATCCTGTTAGTTTGTGTCTCTTGATAGGTGAATTGAGGCCATTAATATTTAGCATAATGACTGTGAGCTTTGATTTGATCCCTGCCATATTTTGATGGTATATGTGGGTTGGTGTTTTCATGGACTTTGACGTTTTTTGTGCCTACTCTGAGTTTGGTTATTGTGATCTGCTTCTTGTAGGCATTTGAGTTTGATTATTTGTTTCTTCTCTGTGGAGAACTTCCTGAAATACTCTCTGTTTGTTTGGTTTTGTGTTCATGTAATTGTGAAGCTGAGTTTTGTCATGGAAAGTTTTCTTTCACCATCTATTATGAGGGATACTTTTGTTGGATAGAGTAGTTTGGGTTGGTAGCCATAAGTTCTTAGACTTTGTATTGTTTCATTCCAGGCCCTTCTGGGTTTCAAGGTTTCCATTGAGAAGTCTGGAGTAATTCTGATGGGGTTACCTTTAAAAGTGGTGTGCTGTTTTTCCCTAGCTGCTTTTAGGATTTTCTCTTTGGTGTCAATGTTTAGAGTCTTAATGACAATATGTCTTGGAGAGTTTCTCCTTTGGTCCAGTCTGTTTGGAATTCTGTTGGCTTCTTGTATCCTGATGGCCTTTCTGTTAGGAGACTGGGGAAGTTTTCTTCAATTATTTTGTTAAGTAAATTCCCCATGCCTTTGGTTGAATTTCTTCTCCTTCTGGTATTCCAATGATCCTACTATTTGGACGTTTAAGTGTATCCCACAATTCCCTTATATTCTGTTCACAGGAACCTTTGAACGTACTGAAAAATTTGAACTCTCCAACTGTTTCTTCCATCTTGTCTTCCAGAGCAGAGTTTCTATCCTCCAGATGGCTGACTCTATTCTTGTGAGCTTCCAGAGAGTTTTGGACTTGTTCAGTTAGGTTTGCATTTTCCACTACTTTTCTGTGTATGATTTCCATCCCTCTGTCAAGCTCCCTTTTCACATTGTTTTCTGATTTTCTTGATGCTTCTTTGAATTCCTCTTGACATTTGTTTATGTGTTCATTTAGTGTCCCCAGCTGATTTTTGCGGTCCTTTTTTCCCACTCTCTCTCCTAGCTCTTAACTGTCTTTGAACTCCTTCCATTTTCTTATCTATTTGGTCTAGTCTAGTGATGGCAGCATCCACATGATTATCGGTCCTTTGTTGGTTTTCTGCAAGTTCTACCAGTAGGTTGGTCAGGTTGCATTGCACATAGCTTCATTTTGGTGTTCTGATCCTAGTGATTTGTATGTTTTCATTAGAGAAGTTCATTGTCGGACTGGGTGATCTAAGTGGATTTTCTTTAATTTGATTTGTCATTTTATTTCTTTTGTGCTATGGTCTGCCCATCACAGTTTGTAGGCATGTAGGTGGGTGGACCAGGCTGGGACTCAAGCACAATGGGAATCTGAAGCCGCCTGAGGTTGTTCCCAAACAGCCTGGGCTTTGACTCTTGGTTGCCAAAGCTTCCTGATTTCCTGCCTGGCCTGGGCACCAAAGTTGCCTGAGCTCTCACGTGGTAATGTGTCAAAGGTGCCTGCATTCTCTCTAGGAGGGACACAGATGCAGAAGGACTGAAGCAGCCCACACTCTGGTGTTGGGGAACATTGGGACCCAGAATCAGTCTGCACTAGCCCACCACAGGACTATGGCAGTTGGCCGGTGTGGGAGACAGGGAGGGGTTGGCACCTGAGCTAGGGTGACAGACACAGTCTGAGATCATGTGTGGAGTTGGAAATTGGCCTGGGCTCATGCGTGTGAATGTGTGGCAGCCGGACCAGTAAGTGGGAAAGTGGGCGGAGCAGACTAAACTTCCACAAGCGTGATCGAAGCAGTGGCGGGCTCCATTTAAATTGATCAAGGGAGCCTGAGCTCCAATGGGCCATCAGGCATAGCCTGGCCAAGGTCACTCGTGGGCAGGGGTAGCAGGTGATCGCCCCTGTGCAGTGAGGCAAGTGGAAGTATGTTGGCCTGGGACCGTTTTCCTATGGTAAGTGCAGGAGTTTCTGAAGCTGGGACTGTGGTACAGCGGCTGCTTGGGGGGAGGGGTGGGCTACCCTCCTGCCGAGGGAATCAGCAAATCAGTTTTTTTCCCGTCTGTGCCCTCACACTGGCAATATATTGGAGATTTCTCTCCCCTAAAAGACCCAGTGAACCCTTAATGTCTTGCCTTTCTTTCCCAGGGATGTGCAGCACAGTTAGGTGGTCGCCATCTTGGCTAGAAGTCCTCATACTAAAATAATTTATTTGCCAGGAAATTCTTTTCTTCATGTGCATGTATGTGTATGCATATTATATATTTATATGTGTGTGGGCATAAAGCATGTGTGTATGTGTGTGTGTGTGTGTGTGTGTGTGTGTGTGTGTTGTGTGTGTAGGCAATAGGTTGATGCTAGTGGTCTTTCCAGCTGCTCTCCACTTTTTTCTTTGAGGCAGAATATCTCATTGAATATTTCCAATTTGCTAATTTGATGAGACTAGCTAGCCAGTGATCTGACCTCCTCAGCACTGGGATTATAGGCACATGCCACCATGCCTGGCATTTTACATGGGTGCTGGGGAACTGAACTCAGGTCCCCATGCTTATGCAGCAAGCATTTTTTCAACACTGAGCTATCCCTAGCTCCTTGCAAGGGAATTCATATTTGGAAATGGACTAGCTGGACATAACCAAACATTTGAAATACAGTATCAAAGAATAATACATTTCTTCTGCTCTTATGAACTATTTGTTTGGTGTCATTTCCTTTGGTAATAAATGTAACTTTGATTCAGTTCAAACAGGAGGCCCCACAAAGCCAGGGGAGAAGAAACCTGGAAAAACAGAGATACAAAGTGAGTGTTTATATTTTTGTTTGTGCTTGAAGAAATCGTAAATGTAAAGTACGGTAGATGTTCTAATTATATACAATGCCTGATCCTATTCCCTATATTGGTTTCTATAAGTTTTTTCTAGAAGAAACACAGAGAATGTAAGAGAATTGCATGATTGATTAGTTATAACTCCTGAGTTCTGACCTTCTAGTCAGTTTTCATTCTAAGATAGCAGATGGTACTGACAAGTCGTTGGGAAATGACAGGCTAGAGAAATGTTTTCAGTATTTGAAGCTATTTGGTGCCATAAAAATGCATTTCTAAGTCAACTGTGCAGTAAGCTTATCTTCAGCACATTTAAAGCCTCTCCAGTGATGATGTCAGTCTTTCCATCCCCTTCCAGGGTCTCTGCAATAAATCTCCAAGAATTTGGTGTATCTGTAATCAGCTGAAAACAATTTTAGTGAGTCCAGGTTTTGATATTTATCTCTTTGTCTGATGTTGTCTTGTTGGCATACTAGGATGGACTGTTAAGGAGTTTATTGTACTTCTGATTTTGCCACTTTGTAAGTTAGATTTATCACTTAGAAAGATAATAAAAATATTATAAATAAGAAAATATCTTTATCTGGAACTATTCCTTCCAGGTCCTTGTTTATGATTCATCAGGTGTCTATTAACCTGAAATGTTTATAGATGGCAGTTATAATGCCATCAATATTTATTATAAATCAAAGTATTGTGCTAAATATGAATTTTAATGGACAGAAATTGGCCTGGTAAATAGTGTGCAAAAATTATTTAAGCGTGCAACTTGTATTTTCATTGTAATTGTATTAGCTTGCAAAATTTTCCAGGACCTTTTCCTGCTCTTCTTAGCCAAATACTTCTTTTATTATCTAAAGGAAAAAACATCTTCAGAAAATCTACTCAGTGTTGTCTTAAAAATACAGGCTTTCATGAAAATTAACCTGCACCCTCCTTACAGACAGAAGGAAAGATGACATGTTCAGTTATAAAAGTATTTTAGTTCTTTAAGGATTCCATATGGAGTTTTCACTTTGAGTTAAAATTATTATTTCTGGGCTGGAGAGATGGCTTAGCGGTTAAGTGCTTTCCTGTGAAGCCTAAGGACCCCGGTTTGAGGCTCAATTCCCCAGGACCCACGTTAGCCATGTGCACAAGGGGGTGCACGCATCTGGAGTTCATTTGCAGTGGCTGGAGGCCCTGGTGTGCCCATTCTCTCTCTCTCTGTCTCTGCCTCTTTCTCTCTCTGTGTCTGTTGCTTTCAAATAAATAAATAAAAATAAACAAAAAATTATCATTTCTCTCTTTTTGTGTAGTATTGGAGGTTTTACTCCAACAATATACTCAAATGTGAGAGTATTAATAATGAAGACAAGATATTTTGGTGACTTTGTATGATTTTATGCATATTTTCATTTGTATCAGAAGCCATTAACCCTGTAAATTATCCCTACTAAAAACTGGATATAGTTATATTTAAAAATCTTATAGAATATTAGAAAAAATTTTTCTTTTCTTAAACTCAACTGTATTTGCTTGAATACCACAGCAATTATTCTATATTTATCTGTTGCCAATAAGAACATTTTCTTGTCATTTCTTTTGTATGTTTCCCAGATGTCTTAGTAATTTTTAATGCAGAGAAGAATAAAGATATGGTTTAGAAAGATAGGTTAAAAGTACAAATACTTGGACTGTATTCTTTTGGAATTGTCTATTTCTTTCTGCATATACTCTCTTATATAGCATTTTTTATTAGTTTTAGACATCCTTAGTATAGAAACAATGCATATTGGTACCATCCCTCCCCTCATCCCTGCCCCCTTCTGAAGGGGCTCTCCTCAGTGGGGTCACACATAGCAATTTAAAAAATGTTCTTTTTTAGTTTTTCATTTTTTTCAAGGTAGGGTCTTGCTCTGGCCCAGTCTAACCTAGAATTTACTATGTGATCTTAGGGTGGCCTTGAACTCAATCCTCCTACTTCTGCCTCTCAAGTGCTGGGATTAAAGGCATGTGTCACCACACCTGGCCTCTTATATAGCAATTTAAAAACATATAATTCCACAAATGCATCTTGATGAAGGCATTGAAAAGGCTTCTATATATGATGATGAAATTTGATATTATTTTGTGCATGGAAATGGAGAATTCTAATGAGTAGAATGATTTAGAAGACAACATTTTTGTAATGTGAACTCATTTTTTTAAATGATGGATTTACTCAATCATTCAAACATATCATATGTATTTCAGAGTGCTCTGTCAGTGCCTGGACTGACTTAGTTTTCCTTGTGGATGGCTCTTGGAGTGTGGGAAGAAATAACTTCAAGTACATTTTAGACTTCATTGCTGCTCTTGTGTCTGCTTTTGACACTGGGGAGGAGAAGACAAGGGTGGGAGTTGTTCAATACAGCTCTGATACCAGGACGGAATTTAACTTGAACCAGTACTACCAAAGAGATGAGCTTCTTGCAGCAATTAAAAAAATCCCATATAAAGGTGGCAACACAATGACAGGTATGTTTTATGGATTATGTTATTATTTAAAATAAGTGAAACGTCTGTTCTGGAAAGAAATTAAGGACCCTCAATTTTCATACATGAAGTACCTTTGGAATGAATCACATAGCCCTTGACTTTGGCAAAGTTGAGTGTAGAGCTAATGAACATGTTCCTTTCTCCCTTTAGGGGATGCCATTGACTACTTAGTTAAGAATACTTTTACTGAATCTGCTGGGGCAAGAGCTGGATTTCCTAAAGTGGCAATTATTATTACGGATGGGAAATCCCAGGATGAAGTAGAAATTCCAGCACGAGAGCTTCGGAATATTGGAGTTGAAGTTTTCTCCTTGGGTAAGTTGGTTTTGCTAGCCATTCAATACACTTAAAATCATCACTTTCATCAAAAGATGAAAGATTGATTTCTAAGGGATGGATGCTGTGAGAAGTCCTTACATATTTTATAGTGTAGTGATGAGCCAAAATGTCTTTGAATAAAAGTTCTGCTTATCTATTTGCCACATAAAACTCTTAGCATGTGCATTAAGCGAGGTGATATTCATATGTTTTGCCAGTTCTCTACTTGTTAAAGAACACTGGGCCAGTGATCCTAATAAAGATCTTCCTTGTATTATCATCAAATCATTTTCTGCATTACATAATACTTGAAGAATTTAGAGGGCTCCAGCTCATTCAGGACTTTGGAATAAAATGCATTATCTTCACAGATGGCAGAGACAAATGTGGCATGGCTGGAGTGAGAGTTTAGCAACCATTCATTTTCCTCTTTGGCTGATCACTTTATGTGAAATTACAAAAGCCTTTGTCATTTGAACAGTTGCATGTTTCTTATGAATTAAGGCAACCTCTAGACTGTGACTTAATAAGGACTTAAACATAGTGTTAAAAAAATTGAGAAAGCAAAGAACATCTTCAAGTTGGCACTGTACCCACCACAATATTCCCATGTCCCTTTAGGCATTAAAGCTGCGGATGCAAAGGAACTCAAACAAATTGCCTCCACACCTTCACTGAACCATGTTTTCAATGTGGCCAATTTTGATGCAATTGTGGACATTCAGAATGAGATCATCTCCCAGGTGTGCTCAGGTGTTGATGAGCAACTAGGTGAACTAGTTAGTGGAGAAGAAGGTGAGTGCTTGCACAATTTTCCCCATGTGTTAGCTCTTTCCATTTTCCATAGCATTTGTTGCAATAAAGATATCCTAGAAATATCTGCTTAAATATATCCTTTAAAAATCATCCATTTTTTAAGAAGTTGACTTATTAATATCATTTACAATGATTCATTTTCTAGCAAATGATTCAATAAATATTTCGTTGTGGAGTTCTTAAACATTTGTTGGGGGGGGCAGGGCTTTTTAAAAGTTTCTTTTGTCCATATTGTCTATCCATAGGCAGTCTCTTCTGGTACTTGCTTTACTTATTTTGTATTTTGATTTATATATTGGCAGGAACATTCATTTTAGCATTGTACAACATAAAGTAATAACATTATTGCTATTAACTGACCAAGGACAACGATTTTCCATTATTTTTTGCTGCTTAAAGTTTTCAAATCTTTTGAGACTATTGTAAAGGTCAGTTGATTTGACACCCCACATCTGGAAAGTTTTCCCATTTCTGTCAGCTGTTTATTCTAAGTGCGTGGAAGAAAAAGGAGACGTTTCAAAATGTCTTTTCACAAGTGTGATTTGGGCACTGATAGTTGTGATTCAAAGCCCTGATACTTTCCTGCAATTGTTCTCCTCCTAGTGTGGGAAGCAACAAGTAATTAATGATAAGTTCTAAGTGGCTACATATTCAATCATATAGACCCTTTAATTTCCAAACTGAGTGCCTTGACAATACTCATAGTCTCTAATTGCCTAGAACTTCTCAGTAGTTCATAGGCTCTAGATCTTTTTTAAAATTTTTACTACTAATAGCTTTTTATTTCTTTATATCATAAAATCCACTTTCCCCCACTGCTATTTCCCTTGGAATACCTCTCTTCTAACTACTATAAATATCTTAGTTCTTCACTGGGGTACAGTTGTATGTATGCCAAGGTTAGGGAAAACTTTTTTATTTTAATTTTTAATGCTTATTTACTTGCATGCTTATGCATGTGTGTCAGGACCTCTTGCTGCTGCAAACCAATTCCAGATGCTTGGGCCACTTTCTGTGTCTGGCTTATGTGGGTGTCTTGGGGACTTGAACATAATGCTGGCAGCTTTGCAGGAATGTGCCTTTAACCACTGAGCCATCTTACCAGCCCCAGGGGAAGCTTTTGTTGTGCTACTGTTTGAACTCTTCCCCACCAGCAGGGATGGCCACATCACAGGCTTTTGAATTTTTCCTCAGGGTCTTTCCTCTTCCACTGGTTTGAAATTCTGATCCTCATGCTTCCTCTGTATTAGGCAGAAGGTTAGGTCAAACTTTTAGATCACACATCTGCAGTTTCATTCCTCATGTAAACACCACTTTCATGCAGTTGCCTTCTTTAGGTGGTAATGGATAAATTTGTGCCTATTTTTCCGTCCACTTCTTGCAAGGCTGATTTAAAAAGTTAAACTGTACTTTCTTTGAAGTTGATTCCATTGACCAATCTGGAATTTTGGAGATTTGTCCAAAGTACCTTAATGTACCTTATGTTAATTGTTAAGTGGATGACTATGTTCTCCTGTGAAGAGCAGCATTTTTCACATTATGGATATTTGCATATCAGCGTTGATGTTACAAATCATCATTTTACATTTGTTCAGTGTGATTTGAAGTTATTTTTCTTATTCTCAAGTGGGTTAAATCAAATTATTTTTACAAGAACCTGTGATTTAAGAACTACTAAATGTTTTCTTTGTCTTGGCATATTTATGGTATCATTGACAGACCACTGTTGTGCAGGGCATGGTGATGCATGCCTTTAATCCCAGCACTTGAGAGGCAGAGGTAGGAAAATCGCTGTGAGTTCAAGGACTACATAGTGAATTCCAGGCCAGCGTGGGCTAGAGTGAGACCCTAACATAAAAAAAACCAAAGGGGGGAAAAAAAAAGAAAAAAAACACTAGTTTTTTCTTATGACATTATTAAGAGAGAAAAACTTTCTAAAGTTTTGAGTGAGCCATCAGTTTCATAAATATTTATCAAACTCTTCTTTTGGGACCCGAGAATTAAAACAATGGGTGAAATGCCAAAGCCAGAATAAAAATCATGGTTATAGAGAAGAATTAGGCTTACTCTCATTAGCTTCTTTCAAGGGTTTTCTTTCATTTATTTATTTATTTTTATTAATTAGCTTTGTACTGAGCAAATACAGTCAATTTGGTACCATTATTAAGCTCACCCATGACCTACCCCCTCCCCTTGGCCCCTCTTTGTTGAGGTATATGGGTCATCAACCTGGAGCTAGCCCACAGTTGTGGGTAGGATAAATGTCTCTGCATATCATGACCCAACATGTGGCTCTGACATTCTTTCCGCCCCCTCTTCCGCAAAACTTCCCTGAGCCATGTTGGGTTCATTTTTGGTCTGCTTCAGTGATGAGGTATTGGGGGCCTCTGGGTCTCTGGATCTCTGATTTGGTAGGAGTTGCTTTTTCTCTGTGTTGATCTCCTTCACCCTTGTGCTGGTACCTGGTTCACCAAGAAAACAGCACCCTTGCTTGTTTTGCCAATTGTTTTTAGTTTCAGCTGGGGCCCTTTTGAGGTATGATGGGGTGGCTCTCTCCTTAGGATCTACATCTATCTGAAAAAGAGAATCAGATTCTCCAACAGAGAGTAAGTTGGCACCAGACAAATGAGATAACCCTTACTTTTTTATAGAGAATTTAATATGTGTAGGCCCTCTTATAGCCCAAGATTGGTGGTGGCTTGATAATGGAGAGTGGGCTCAGTTTTGGACATGGTTCTGACTTGTTTCCCAGCTCCAGCTATGGGTCCTGTACCACTGAGGGGATCAGCTAGCTGAATCAAGAGCAGTTGGTTTCCCCCCATGGCTGTGTGCCACTATTGCACTTGTGTGAGCATCACAACAGGTTATTTGCTGCTAAGTAGGTGAGACCATGATTTGCTTGGATGGATACTGGTCATTTTCCCCCAGTTGCCCATGTAGTGCCTTCTGGCATGAGACGTGCTGACTGTCTGGGGACTGACAGTCTTCCAGCTTCCAGCCATGCTATTCCATTATACATGTCAACCACATAAGGTGTCTTCAGCAGTAGGGTCTTACCACTAACCTTTGGTGGGTCATCAAGTACTTGGACAGAAATCTGCCTTTCTTTTAGGAAACCTTGTAGGTCTCTCTGATCAAAAGCTCATTGAGGATGATAGCCACACGCTGGTACTGGGAGTTACAGGTCAGTGCCCACTAAGAAAAGGAAGAAAAAGATAACTCATATAAAAGAGCTAGAGAGAAGAGAGAGAGAGAGAGAGAGAGAGAGAGAGAGAGAGAGAGATTGAGAGAGAGAAGCTGTAGAAGATATTTAGGTCAGTCTTCATCATACCCTCTGCAGTGTCTTGTGGCTCAGGTGTTCCCTCTAAGGGCCTGGTGAAGGTTCAGACATTTGGTCTGCCTTTTAGGAAGTAGAATTTTATGGTACCATTGCTGTTTGGGTCTAGATTTGTGTTTCCCACTGCCTCCATTGTCCTCCCCCCCTCCCCACCCATCCTGTTGTCTAGTCCATGAGATGCTTGCTGGGTATGTAAGGCATCTTGGGTAGATTCAGGTTAGGTGTTGTAGATGAGTGAGATTATGTGGTGATTTTTTTGTGTGATTGGGTAAGTTCACTGAGAATGATCTGTTCCAGGTTCAACCATTTTTCCTCAAATTTCATTGTGTCATTTTTCTCTTACTGCTGTGTAGAATTCCATTGTGCAGATATACCACATCTTAGTTATCCATTCTTCTAGTGATGGACATCTGGGTTGATTCCAGCTCTTAGCTATTATGAATTGAGCTGCTACAAACATGGTTGAGCAAATCTCTCTGGCCTGTAGTTTGAAAGTTTTAGGGTAGATGCCCAGTAAGGGAATAACTGGGTCTGTTAGTATCTCTATATTCAGCTTTTTCAGGAGTCTCCATATTGCTTTCCAACATGGTTGTATCATCTTACATTCCCACCAACAGTGGATGAGTGTTCCTACTTCTCCACATCCTCACCAGTATTTATTTTCATTTGATTTTTTTTTTCCGATTTTTCAAGGTAGGGTCTCACTCTAGCACAGGCTGACCTGGAATTCACTATGGAGTCTCAGGGTGGCCTCGAACTCACGGCAATCCTCCTACCTCTGCCTCCCGAGTGCTGGGATTAAAGGCGTGTGCCACCACGCCTGGCTTTTTTTTTTTTTTTTTCGTCATTTGATTTTTTGATGTTTGCTATCCTTACTGGGGTAAAGTGGAATCTCATTGTTGTTTTAAGTTGCATTTCCCTGATGATTAGGGATGATGACCACTTTCTTAAGTGTGTGTTTGCCATTTGTATTTCTCCTCTGTGAACTGCCTGTTCAGCTCTTTGCCCCATTTTGTGAGTGGGGTATTTGACTTTTTATTGTTTAGATTTTTGAGTTCTTTGTAGATTCAAGAGATTAGACCTCTGTCAGTTGGATAACCAGCAAATATTTTCTCCCATTCTGTGGGTAATCTATTGGCTTTGCTTATTGTATGCTTGTCTGTAAAGAAACTCTTCAGCTTCATGTGATCCCATTGATTGAGTGACGGTTTAAAATTGTGAGCAACTTGGGTTTTGTTCAGGAAGTCTTTTTCCATTCCTATATCAAGGAGAGTACTTCCTATATTTTCTTCCAGTAGTATTTGAGTTTCTGGTCTTATATTGAGGTCTTTGGTCCATTTGGACTTGAGTGTAGTGCATGGCAAAATGTGTGGATCAAGTTTCAATTTACTGCATATGGTTATCCAGTTTGTCCAGCAGCCATTTGTTGAAGATGCTGTCTTTCTTCCAGCCTATATTGTTAGGGCTTTTGTCAAATATCAAGTAGGTATGGTTGCTTGACCCAAAATATGGGTCCTCAAGTCTATTCCATTGGTCTATACTCCTGTTTTTATTTTAGTGCCATGCTGGTTTTATTACTATGTCTTTGTACTATAGCTTTAGATGAGGTATGGTGATGCCTCCAGAGGTATTTCTTTTGCTGAGTATATGTTTGGATATTCGAGGCCTACTGCCTTTCCATATGAAATTTGAGATCATTTTCTGTATCTCTGTGAAGAACACTTTGGGGTTTTAATTAGAATGGCATTAAATCTGTCTATTGCATTTGATAGGATTGCCATCTTCACAATGTTAATTCTGCCTATCCAGGAGCATGGGAGGTCTTCGCATTTTTTCAAGTCCCCCTCAATTTCTTTTTTGAGTGTTTTTATATTTTCCTTTTATAGATCGTTCACTTCCTTGATTAATGTTATTCCAAGGTATTTTATTTTTGTTGCTATTGAAAATGTGACAGTGTCCCTTATTTCTTTCTCTGTATCTTTGTCATTTGCATATAGAAAGGCTACTGATTTCTGTGCATTGATTTTGTATCCTGCTACTTTGATATAGGAGTTAATCAACTTGAGGAGTTTTGGGATGGAGTCTCTCGGGTCTCTTACATATACAATCATGTCATCAGTGAATAGAGGTAGCTTAACTTCTTCCTTTCCAAATTGTATCCCTCTTATTTCCTTTTCCTGTCTTACTGCTTGAGCTAGGACTTCCAGTACTATACTGAAGAGCAGAGGTGAGAGTGGACAACCCTGTCTTGTTTCTGATCTTAATGGGAATTCCTCCATTCTCTCTCCATTAAATATTGTTTGGGTCTTAACAGCTTTGTATATTGCCTTCATTATTTTAAGATGTGAAACAACCATGTCAATTCTCTCCATGTTTTGATCATGAAGTGATGTTGTATCTTGTCAAAGGCCTTTTCTGCATGTATCGAAATGATCATGTGGTTTTGGTGTTTAACCTTGTTTATGTGGTGTATTAGATTGATAGATTTCCATATGTTGAACCACCCCTGTGTTCCTGGGATGAATCCCACTTGGTCAAGGTGGATAATGCTTTTGATGTGTTGTTGGATTCGGTTTGGGAGGATTTTGTTCAGGATCTTTGCATCTAAGTTCATCAGGGAAATAGGCCGGTAGTTTTCTTTTCTTGTGGTATCTCTGCCTGGTTTTGGAATTAGGGTGATGCTAGCTTCATAAAAGGAGTTGGGTAGCTTTCCCTGTTCTCCAATTGTGTGGCACATTTTGAGGAAGATTGGTTTGAGTTCTTCCATGAAGGTTTGATAAAATTCAGCTGAGAAGCTATCTGTTACTGGACTCTTTTAGGGGAGTTTTTTTTTTTTATTACTTTTTCCATCTCAATGAGTGTGATAGGTTCATTTAGGAGATTAATCTGCTCTGAGTTTAGATTTGATAGATGCTATGCATCCAGGAATTTATCCATCTCCTCCACATTATCCAGTTTTGTGGAGCAGAGGTTTTTGAAATAAGTCCTGATGATTCTCCCAATTTCACTTATGTCTGTTGTGATCTCTCCTTTTTCATTTTGAATTTTGTTAATTTGAAGCATCTTTTTTTTTTTTCGCTTGGTCAAATTGGCCAGGAGTTTGTCAATCTTGTGTATTTTTTCAAAGAACCAGCTCTTTGTTTTGTCAATTGCCTTAATTGTTTTCTTAGTTTTCAATTCATTAATTTCTGCTCTGATTTTATTTATTTCTTTCCTTCTGGAGCTGTTTGGGTTGGATTTTCTTGCCTTTCCAGTGCCTTTAGGTGGATGGTTAGATTATTGATTTGGGACTTTTCTGTCTTTTTTATGAAGGCATTGGGTGCTATGAACTTTCCCCTGAGGACTGCCTTCATTTTGTCCCATAAGTTTTGGTACGATGCGTTCTCATTGTCACTCAATTCCAGAAATTTTGCAATTTCATTTTTTAATTTCTTCCACTATCCATTTATTGTTTAAGTGTGTGCTGTTCAGTTTCCAGGTGCCGTTGGGATTCTTGGTGGGTCTTTTGTTGTTGATTTCTAGCAATATAGCATTGTGATCTGATATCATGCAGGGAATTATGTCAATCTTCCTAAATATGTTGAGGCAGGCTTTGTGACCCAGTATATGACCTATTTTACAGAATGTTACATGGGCTGCTGAGAAGAATGTGTGTTCTGTGGATTTTGGATGGAAAGTTCTTTAGATGTCCATTAGGTCTAAGTGATCTATGGTTTTATTGAGCTCTCTTATTTCCCTGTTGATTTTCTGTTTGGATGATCTGTCTATAACTGATAATGGTATATTGAAGTCCCTAGCTATGATGGTGTTGGTGCTTATTTCTGTTTTATTGTCAAGTAGGTTTTGGTTTATGAACTGTGGTGCCCCTGTGTTTGGTGCATACAGATTTATGATTGTAATATCTTCTTGATGGATCATTCCCTTGATAAGAAGGAAGTGGCCTTCTTTGTCTTTTTTGATTATTTTTGGTTTGAAGTCTGTTTTGTCCAATATTAATATAGCTATGCCTGCTTGTTTCTTATTTCTATTTGCTTGGAATATTGTTTTCCACCCTTTTTCCCTGAGGAGGTGTCTGTCTTTAGTGGTCAGGTGGGTTTCTTGATGAGAACAGGTAGAGGGGTCTAATTTTTTGATCCATCCTGTTAGTTTGTGTCTCTTGATGGGTGAATTAAGGCCATTAATATTTAGAGTAATGACTATGAGATTTGATTTGATCCCTGCCATATTGTGGTGGTATATGTGGGTTGGTGTTTTTATGGACTTTGAAATTTTTTGTGCCAACTCTGAGTTTGGTTATTGTGATCTGCTTCTTGTAGGCATTTGAGTTTGATTATTTGTTTCTTCTCTGTTTAGAATTTACTGAAATACTCTCTGTAGGTTTGGTTTTGTGTTCATATAATTGTAAAGCTCAGTTTTGTCATGGAAAGTTTTTCTTTCACCATCTATTGTTAGGGATACTTTTGTTGGGTAGAGTAGTTTGGGTTGGAAGCCATAAATTCTTAGACTTTGTATTGTTTCATTCCATGCCCTTCTAGGTTTCAGTGTTTCCATTGAGAAGTCTGGAGTAATTCTGATGGGGTTACCTTTAAAAGTGGTGTGCTGTTTTTCCCTAGCTGCTTTTAGGATTTTCTCTTTGGTGTCAATGTTTAGAGTCTTAATGACAATATTTCTTTGAGTGTTTCTCCTTTTTTCCAGTCTGTTTGGAGTTTTGTTGGCTTCTTGTATCTTGATGGGCCTTTCTTTTAGGAGACTGTGGAAGTTTTCTTCTATTATTTTGTTAAGTAAATTCTCCATGCCTTTGGTATGAATTTCTTCCCCTTCTGGTATTCCCATGATCTGGATGTTAGGACATTAGAGGGTATTCCACAATTCCCTCATGTTCTGTTCACATGAACTTTTGAACTTACTGTAAATTTTGAACTTTTGAACTGTTTTTTCCATCTTGTCTTTCAGATCAGAGTTTCTATACTGTATATGGCCGACTCTGTTCTTGAGAGCTTCTAGAGAGTTTTGGACTTGTTCAATTAGGTTTGCATTTTCTACTACTTTCTATGTATAATTTCCATCCCTCTGTCAAGCTCTGTTTTCACATCATTTTCTGATTTTCTTGATGCTTCTTGGGATTCATCCTTGCATTTCCTTATGTCTTCCTTTAGCATTGCCAGCTGATTTTTGAGGTCCTCTTTTTTTATACTCTCCCTCATATCTCTTAGCTGTCTTTGAACTTCTTCCATTTTCTTATCTATTAGGTACAGTCTAATGATGGCAGCATCCACACGATTATCGGTCTTTTGTTGCTTTCCCGCAAGTTCTACCAGCAGCTTGGTCAGGGTTGCATTGTGAATACCTTCATTTTGGGTTCTGATCCTAATGACTCTTCTATGTTTTGATTAGAGATGTTCATTGTTAGACTGGGTGATCTAACTAGATTCTCTTGCATTTGATTTTTCATGTTATTTCTTTTGCGCTGTGGTATGCCCATTGCAGTGTATGGGCAAGTAGGTGGGTGTATTAGCCTTGGCTCAAGTACAGTGGGAATCTGAAGCAGCCTGAGGCAGTTTCCAAGCAGCCTGGGCTTTGGCTTTCACTTGCCAAAGTCGCTGAGCTCCTGCCTGGCCAGGGCACCAAAGTTGCCTGAGCTCTCACTTGGTAATTTGCCAAGCTTCCTGTGCTCATGCTAGGTGCGCTACTGAGGCAGCAAGCACTGAAGTAGCCCAAACTCTGGTGTGGTGGAACACTGGGACGCAGAAGCAGTCTGCGCTTCCCCACAACAGGATAATGGCAGTCTGCCATTACAGCAGGCATGGAGGGGATGGCACCTGAGCTAGTACAAGTGACAGACACAGTCTGATTTTCTGTGGGAATTTGCAATCAGGCTGGGCTCGTGCGTGAATGTGCTGCGGCTGGAGTAGTATGTGATCAAGTGAGCAGAGTAGGCTTAGCTTCCAAAAGCATAGATTGACACAGTGGCACCATTTGGCAGGCAAATTGATCAAAGGAGCCTGAGCTCCAATGGGCCAGCAGGCGTAGCCTGGCCAAGGTCACTCGTGGGCAGGAGTAGCAGGGTGATTCCCCCTGTGCAGTGAGGCAAGTGGAACTATATTGGCCTGGGACCCTTTTCCTACAGTAACTGCGGCAGTTTCCTGAAGCTGAGACTGTGGGCATGGCAGCGGCTGTTTGGGGCAAGGGTGGGCTACCCACATGCGAGGGAATCAGCGATTCCCTGTTTTTCCCCTCTGTGCCCTCCCACTGGCAATCTATTGGATATTTCTCTCCCCTAAAACACCCAGTGAACCCTTAGTGTCTTGCCTTTCTTTCCCGGGGATGTGCGGCACAGTTAGGTGGTCACCATCTTGGCCAGAAGTCTGGTATACATCTCAAGGGTTTTCTTTTTCCCTAAAGTTTTCATCATACTAACCAGCAGTAGTCACTGTTGGCTTGTTAGGTATAGGTGGAATGAGACAACTCTTTCAGGTACAGGTGTCATTTACTGGAATGAGAATAGAAGGTTCCAACTTAATGACTGGTCAGGTTATTCATTGTCATCATGTCTACTTGTTACTTTTTAGTTGTTGAGCCTCCTTCAAATTTGGTTGCCACAGAAGTCTCATCTAAATACATTAAACTAAGTTGGGATCCATCTCCTAGCCCTGTGACTGGGTATAAAATCCTCCTTATACCAATGGCTGCAGGAAGCCGTCAGCATGCTCTGAGTGTGGGACCTCAGACAACCACACTCAACGTTCGTGACCTCTCAGCAGACACAGAATACCAGATCAGTGTTTCCGCCATGAAAGGACTGACATCCAGTGAGCCTGTCTCAGTGATGGAGAAGACTCAGCCAATGAAAGTTCAAGTGGGTAAGTTTGCAGTTCTGTCACTCGGATTGAAATATGTGAAGGTCCACTTGATAGTATGGCTTATTGCTTCAGATGTTGTTGTAAGCAAAATATTTGCAATTGTTTTCTTTGAAAAAAGCATGATGTTGCTGTTTTAATGATAAGTTCATATTTATTGAAGCTTAATGGACTTTCTTTTTACAGAATGCTCACGTGGTGTGGATATAAAAGCTGATATTGTATTTTTGGTTGATGGATCCTATAGCATTGGAATTGCAAACTTTGTGAAAGTTAGAGCCTTTTTGGAAGTTCTTGCAAAAAGTTTTGAGATTTCGCCAAACAGGGTACAGATAAGTCTTGTCCAGTACAGCAGAGATCCCCATACTGAATTCACTTTGAAAGAATTTAACAGAGTTGAAGACATAATTAAAGCAATAAACAGCTTCCCGTACAGAGGGGGATCCACGAACACAGGCAAAGCAATGACTTATATCAGAGAGAAAATATTTGTGCCTAACAAAGGTTCCAGAAGCAATGTACCAAAGGTCATGATTCTTATCACTGATGGGAAATCATCGGATGCTTTCAGAGATCCTGCCATCAAACTGAGAAATTCAGATGTTGAAATCTTTGCAGTTGGTGTGAAGGATGCTGTTCGCTCAGAATTGGAGGCCATTGCCTCTCCTCCTGCTGAGACCCATGTATTCACAGTGGAGGATTTTGATGCTTTTCAGAGGATATCTTTTGAACTCACACAGTCGATATGTCTCAGAATTGAGCAAGAACTGGCAGCTATAAAGAAGAAAGGTTGGTTGACTTTATGAATTAAAAGTAATATCTTCATGAAGAAAACTTTCTAGTTTTAAATTGTTTTTAGTATATTTCTTCAATTATTTTTATTTTAAAATTAATTTTACTTAGTAGTAATGAGAGGGAGGGAGGGAGGGAGGGAGGGAGGGAGGGAGAGAGAGAGAGAGAGAGAGAGAGAGAGAGAGAGAGAGACCATACCAGGGCTTGTTGCCACTGCAAATGAATTCCAGATAAATGCACCTCTGTGTGCACTGTGTGTGTGTCTGGCTGTATGTGGGTCCTGGGGAATTGAACCCAGGCCAACAAGGTTTGAAAGCAAGCACCTTTCACCTGTAAGCTATGCCTTCAGCCCCCTTCAATTATTTATATTCAGGAAAAAGTAACTGTTTACTTAGTTTATTTAGTTTTGAGATTAGACATTCTCATGTGCAGGCATCATTTCACTGTTGTGAAAATGCTGCTGACTCATAAGAGGTGTGAGATGTCATTGCTCCTACTTCCTCAAGGAACTCCAGAAACCAGCTTTATCACAATCAATTATCATAGTCAGTCAACCATTATTGAGTGTGTGCTCTGTGTGGATACTAAGCTAAGCTCTTAGAACCAAAGGTGACTGAAACACTGTGGACGCTTGGATTTTTATCATGCATCTCCTTTCCTTCATTATCTTTATGCATTTTCCTCCATCACATTCATGCATCTTTCCTCCATTATCTTAATGCATCTTTCCTCTATCATTTTCACCTATCTTTCCCCCATCATCTTTATCCATCTTTCCTCCATCACCTTTATCCACCTTTCCTCCATCCTCTTCATCCACCTTTCCTCCATCCTCTTCATCCATCTTTCCTCCATCACCTTCATCCATCTTTCCTCCATCACCTTCATCCATCTTTCCTCCATCCTCTTCATCCATCTTTCCTCCATCACCTTCATCCATCTTTCCTCCATCACCTTCATCCATCTTTCCTCCATCCTCTTCATCCATCTTTCCTCCATCACCTTCATCCATGTTTCCTCCATCCTCTTCATCCATCTTTCCTCCATCACCTTCATCCATGTTTCCTCCATCATCTTCACCCATCTTTCCTCCATCACTTTCATCCATCTTTCCTCCATAATCTTCATCCATCTTTCCTCCATTACCTACATCCATCTTTCCTCTATCACCTTTATCCATCTTTCCTCCATCACCTTCATGAATCTTTCCTCCATCATCTTCACACATCTTTCCTCCATCCTGTTCATCCATCATTCCTCCATCCTATTCATCGATCTTTCCTCCATCACCTTCATCCATCTTTCCTCCATCACCTTCATCCATCTTTCCTCCATCACCTTCATCCCTCTTTCCTCCATCACTTTCATCCATCTTTCCTCCATCACCTTCATCCATCTTTCCTCCATCCTCTTCATCCATCTTTCCTCCATCCTCTTCATACATCTTTTCTCCATCACCTTCGCCTTCATACATCTTTCCTCCCTCCTCTTCATCCATCTTTCCTCCATCATCTTAATCCCTCTTTCCTCCATCACCTTCATCCTTCTTTCCTCCATCACCTTCATCTGTCTTTTGTCCATCACCTTTGTCCATCTTTCCTCCCTCACCTTCATGAATCTTTCCTCCACCACCTTCATGAATCTTTCCTCCATCATCTTTATGCATCTTTCCTCCATCATCTTCACCTGTCTTTCCTCCATCACCTTCATCTGTCTTTCTTCCATCACCTTCATCCATCTTTCCTCCATCACCTTCATCTGTCTTTCCTCCCCCACCTTCCTGAATCTTTCCTCCATAACCTTCATGAATCTTTCCTCCATCACCTTCATGCATCTTTCCTCCATCACCTTCATCTGTCTCTCCTCCATCACCTTCATCCGTCTTTCCTCTATCACCTTCACCCCTCTTTCCTCCATCACCTTCACCCGTCTTTATTCCATCACCTTCACCTGTCTTTCCTCCATCACCTTCACGCAGCTTTCCTCCATCACCTTCATGCGTCTTTCCTCCATCACCTTCATGTGTCTTTCCTCCATCACCTTCATGAATCTTTCATCCATCATCTTGATGCATCTTTCCTTTATCATCTTCATTTATCTTTCCTTCTTCATCTTAAGCATATTTATTCCACAATTTTCATGCATCTTTCCTCCATCATCTTCATGCATGCCCTTTTCTTGATCATTTTTGGTCATAATCCTACACCTCTGAAATTCATTACTTTCTTTTATTGTCTCAATTCTATTTCCTAATATTTCATTTAAAGTTACACTCCCATGGCATATTCTCTATATGTACAGAGGTTGTCAATAAAAAGTTAAAGAAAAAATAAGAAACCAGTACCCTCTGTTTCATCAAACTTTCCTTAAGTGTTCTAGCAAAATGACACTCACTTTCACTTCTTTGGTTTTTTTTTGTTAGTTCTTTCTTATCTCTCCAGTTTGAGTGTGTATGAAGCATCATCTTTTTCTGTGATTCAATGTAATAGATGCTTAGGTTAGTCAGTATTCTTTCTTTAGAAAAAATTTTCTTTGTTTTACTTTACAATATCTGTCTACCTATTGCCGAAGGTTAATTTCCAAGTACCAGGGATGAATTGGAAAATTGTGATGTTTCTTTTTAAATCTGCTACTGTTTATGCATTCTAGTTGTAGAGGAAGCCATTCTACCACTGTTTCATCTTGAGAAGCCCAAAATTCAAATTAAATTTTAATTAATTACTTCTTTTGCATTGCATAAATTAGTATTATGAATGGTTAAGGCAAATGATTACAACCTCCTTTTAAGAGGTCATGTAGAGCTGGGGAGATGACTCAACAAGCATGAGCAACTGAATCTTATCCCCAGAACCCACATAAGAAGATGGGCATGGCCATTCACACCTGTAACCCCATGCTGTGGAGGGTGGAGACAGAGGATTGAGGAGGCTCACAGGTCAGATAGTCTGAAAATATCAAGTGCCAGGCTCAGTCAGAGGCTCTGTCTCAAGGAAATACATTGGAAGACTGATAGAGGAGAACACTGCAGCACTGTCCTCTGGCCTTTTCTCATGTTTGTGCACATGTGAACATATGTACATATACCACATACATCACACACACAACACATACTATACACATTCATACACACCATAAAACAAAGAGGTGATGCACATGGATCTCATTGACTACTTTGCCAAATGAATATCAGCTACTTCATAAACAGTCATGAGGTCCTTTTTTGTTTCACGGATTTACAAACTTAAATTCTATATTTTTTCTTTTAAATAGCATATGTGCCTCCAACAGATCTGCGTTTCTCTCAGGTGACATCTAACAGTTTTAAAGCTGAATGGTCTCCTGCTGGAGAAAATGTTTTTTCTTATCACATCACATATAAGGACACTGCTGGGAATGATGAGGCTACAGTGGTGGAGCCAGCTTCCAGCACCAGTGTGGTTCTCAGCAACCTGAAGCCAGAGACCCTGTACTTGGTGAATGTGACTGCAGAGTATGAAGATGGCTTCAGCATTCCCTTAGCTGGAGAGGAGTCCACTGCCGAAGGTATGGTAGGGCTTCCTGCATGGGTTTTTCAAAACTAGTAAATTACTTTCTTTAGTTGATAGAAGATTTTTGATTTAACACCTTAATTAACCTAACAGTTTTTGAGCTCCTGCTAGGTGTCAGATACAATGTCAAGGGCTTTTCATGTGTCAACTTGTTCAGCCATTTCAGTAATCCAATTAAGTAGTCATGTGCAACAGTGGAGCAAATCAAAGCTCAAAATTACATATTTATTAAACTTCTGAGTCAATATTAAAACTTATCAGTCATTCTGCCTAATTTTCTCTAACTAATTTAGTTTTCTTCCTTGCCGAACTTAATGAGTCATGGGTGTGGGTCTGTCAGCTACCTTTTCTCTTCTGACAGATGACCTTTCTTTCTTTAGTTTCTTCCCTCTCCTTCTTTCCCTCCCCCTTTGTCTCCTCTCTCCCTTCTTTTCCTTTCTTTTCTTTTTCTTTCGCTTTTCTCCTTTGCTCCCTCCCTCCCTACCGTCTGCCCTCCTTCTCTTCCTACCCTCTCTGTGCAGTGATCTAGTGATGCTGAAATATTTAAGTACACTAACATTTGTTGGGTCCATACAGCCAAGTTGCAATATAGTTTCACCTTAGTGGACTGGGAACACAATGACCTTGAGTTCTCCTTTCCTGGATAGTTTTTCCATTAGAACATTTTGCCCTCTTGAACAACTGGGTCATTTAAATGTGTTCACTAAACACAAAGCCAAATGATGTTTTCATTTGGGCTGTTCTTTGAAAATTTCATTGAAGTTTGAGTCTGTGTGTTACCCATACTCCAGATTAACTTCAAGATTTATATCTAATGAGCATTCATCAAGTACTGGTCATATATGTGATCATGGGTTCCAGTTATTCCCCAAGTTAAATGAGTGTCCAGAAAGAAGTCAGTTGTAGGTTCAGAATCTACTTCATCTTGGGCTAAACAAATGTCACAATCATGATGCTAGAGGGAAAAAAAATACTGCTGTGATAGAGAGATGACTTAGTGGTTCAGGCACTTGCCTGCAAAGCCAAAGGACCCAGGTTTAATTCCCCAGGGCCCATGTAAGCCAGATGCACAAGGGGGTGCATGTATCTGGAGTTCATTTGCAGTGGCTGGAGGCCCTGGTGCACCCATTCCTCTGTCTCTTCTCTCCTCCTTAAAATAAATAAATAATAAAACTTAAATAAAACACTGCTCAGTTAGGGAAATACTGTAATATAGTGTTCAGAAGCTAGTTTTTATATTCTTTAGATAAAATCAGCTATTTTTCAATATATGTAATTTTTTTTTGTTTCAGTGAAAGGAGTACCTCGAAGCCTAAAAGTGACAGACGAGACGACAGATAGTTTTAAAATTACCTGGACTCAAGCTCCAGGGAGAGTTTTAAGGTATCGGATTGTATACAGGCCAGTCACTGGTGGGGAAAGCAAAGAAGTGACTACCCCAGCCAACCAGAGGAGGAGAACACTGGAGGGCCTCACTCCAGACACAAAATATGAAGTGTCTGTACTTCCTGAGTATGCCTCAGGACCTGGCCCAGCACTGACAGGAAATGCAGCCACGGAAGAAGGTAGAGAAGCTTGCTGATCATGTGTTTGCAACATACATAGGACTTTGTTCCCCTGCAGGGAAACCTTAGAGACAGTGTTTATGTTAAAGATCTAACATGAAAGATTTTACACGGAAGATTTTTTTGAGATATGATGTTGCCCAGGATATCCTCAGATTCATGGTTCTCATGTCTTAGCCTCTCATGTGCTGAGATTCTAGGAGTGTGCCACTATGACTGGCTTTACCCAAAAGGCTTTAATTTGTGTATGCACAGAAAGATAATTATTTTGACTACTACCATGTAGGACCCTATTTAGAAATGCTTACATTTTTCTATTCAGCAGGTAATATTAATATTATATTATATAGACTCACCAGTATATAAATGATAAGATGTATACAAATACATAATAAGACAAAGTATTTTACAAGTCATTTTATTAAGTAATGGGTTTTGATATTGTTTTGTTTATTTAATGAAGTTAGAGGGAATCCAAGAGACTTAAGAGTTTCTGACCCAACAACATCCACTTTGAAGCTGTCGTGGAGTGGGGCACCAGGAAAAGTGAAACAGTATCTTGTCACATACACTCCAGTGGAAGGAGGTGAAACACAAGAGGTCACTGTGAGGGGAGATACAACGAACATCGTACTGAGGAGCTTGAAAGAGGGGACACAATATGACTTGTCTGTGACAGCATTGTATGCATCTGGGGCTGGAGATGGCCTTTTTGGAAAAGGAACAACACTTGAAGGTATTTATTGCCATGTTACTGGAAAACTTTGAGCATGCTTGAGAGTTTGCATTTAGAAAGCTTAAAATGTTTTCTGAGAATGGAATTTGGAAGCACAACCTTTTCATTAAAAGAAATTTGATTTCAACAGTGAATACAAAGTGTTAGTTAATACTGAGTTCTGTAATGTAAGTAACAGAAAAAAAAAAAAAAAAGCTTGATTAGGAAGAAGTATCTCGAGGGAGCCGAATGCATAGTAGGGCTATAGAAATGTTTCTTCAGAGAATGGGCTGGTCCACTGGAGAAATATGTCAGTGCATGGGCTGGGCAGTGGAAAGGTGTGTGCAGAGCATGGGCTGGTCAATGCAGAAATGTGTCTGTAATGATGGATTGGGTCAATGGAGGAAAAGGGGGCAATCCTCTACAGAAACATCTGTACATGAAGAGCCTATGGATTGCCCTGGACCATAGCTATGTCTCTAGGTCCAGATAGTAGCCATCTTCTTTTTTTTTTTTTAAAAAAAATTATTTTATTTTATTTTATTTAAGAGAGAGAGAGAGAGAGAGAGAGAGAGAGAGAGAGAGAAAGCGAGCGAGAATGAGGGAATGGGCATGCCAGGGCATCCAGTTACTGCAAATGAACTCCAGATGCATGCATCCCCTTGTACATCTGGCTTACGTGGGTCCTGGAGAATCGAACTAGGATCCTTTGGCTTTGCAGGCAAACACCTTAACCACTAAGCCATCTCTCCAGCCCAGTAGCCATCTTCTAATTTTCAGTCAAGTGTGCTTTTCACTTTCCTTGTGCAAACCACTCATAGATGCTTAAGAAATATGAGAATCCTAGTGTCTGTTTTCTAAGCAATGCTAAAATTCAGTTCTGCATCTTAAATTAAGTTTTAATGGAATACTTGGTGAGAATTATCATCAACATTGGCCATTTCCTTATTTTTTATGATTACTTGTTAGAATATTAGTATTTTTAAGTATCTTTTTGAGGTATAACAGCAAGGTAGGTTTTATTCACCACAATACAAAGTATGTAAATAAGGATGACAAAGGACAAATTTCAGTGAACCACAATGAGAATGGATTATAATGTAAATAAATAAATAAATATCAGTGGATGATTGAAATACTGATTTGCTTTATCATTAGGATACTAAATAGTTAATATTTTAATATTCTCTTCACCATCACATTTCATATTACTTATGTTAACTGATTATTATAGAAAATAAATATGAAGTACAATGATGTCAGGCAAAATACCCATCATATTAGATGGATCTTGGAACTGTGAGGATTGTAGAAGCTATAATTGACAGGGAAAAGACCTATAATAAATAGCTAGTTCTGATTGAGCACAGAAATTTCAAGAATTGAAAGCAAATACTGAGCAAAAACCACTCTACCTAGATAGTAGCAAGAGCACAATCCTAGTCATCATGGAGTCTGCTCTTGGCAGGGCCTTTACATGAAAGATTCCACACCAGAGTGTCAGGTATTGCTTACCACAGGAGTACTGTACTGGGTATGCCACATAGCTGTGTGCTTTTTAAATACACTTTTTGCCTTCTGAGTCTTTTTAGCCATCCATAAAGAGAAGATGGCCATCCTCCTTTCTTCCTCCCAGGAGTCTTTATGGAGATCAAATGGGAGAAGGTAGGTGGGAACCCTTGGGAAGGAAAAAGAATGCATATAAAATTTTGAAGAGGGAATAACATTAGCTTTAGAACTGATGCCTAAAAATAGAGCTTTTATAAGACATATAGATTGACTGCATAAAATCTTTGGAGAGCAGAAAGGGAGAGCACCTTAACCACAGAATCATCCCACAAGCAAGAAATGTCCCTGATCTTGCCATCTGCAACAGCACCCAGGCTTTTGAGAAGTATTTTCTTCCCTTTTGACCTTGTGAAGTTCTATTCTTCATAAGCTTTCTACAAATTTCCAACATAGATCATTCACAGGATGTTTTTAAAAATAAAAGTTTGAACTTTTATATTTTTATTTATTTTAAATTATTAAAAAATTCATTTATAAGGAGAGAGAGAGAAGGAGAAAGAGAGAGAGAATATGAGAATGTGGGTGCACCAGGGTCTTTAAGCTGCAAACAAACTCCAGATGATTGCACCATGTCTGGCTTTATGTGGGTACTGGGGAATTGAACCCAGATTACTAGGCTTTGCAGGCAAATGCCTTAACTTCTGAGCCTGAACTTTACTTTTTTATGGGCTAATTATAGATTATTTACATTTGTGAAAATTTTTCCTTTGTAGAGAGACTCATGGAAATAATTGATAATTTTTTCTCATTGTGCCTTAACATTCTGATACTTACCTGAATTTTCTTGTTTGTAAAATATATCTATGATCAGACAAAACTTTCTTGATTTTAAAAATTAAGGGTTTTTTTCCAAGAATAATATGCTACAAATCTTATATGACAAAATGTACTTTTTGACTTATAATAAATACATTTTGTTGACCCGTGATTATTCTGTGCCAGATGGCTTGTAAAACTATTCATAAATTTATAGCTCTGCACAAGTGGTATAGAAAAACTGCCAATTTTTATGCATGTGTATGTATTTGATGCACATGTATTTGATAAGAGATTGTTTCTAAAAGAAATATGTAAGAAGTAAAATATATAAATTTTTAAAAGCCTACAGTTTCTCATTCCTGGTTTGTAGGCTTGCTCAAAAATATAGTTATTCTGAATCTAAATTATATTAACCACAAGTTTCTCTTCCACTTCTACTAGAGCTCTTCAGTGCAGTGAAGATCACAAAGACACAGCCATCCTGCCCTATGTCAGATTTATCCCATTGCATTCTGTGAGGCAAATTTGACAACTATGTGAAAGCATAGTTGTGACTACATTCAAATAATAGATTTTTGCCTCTGGTTATTCCATTTCATTTTATTATATTAACTCAGCCAAATCCACGTACCATATACAGGAATAGGATATGATGGTAAATGTGGGGAGTGGAAAGCCCAAAGTAAAGCCAGGCAAGTGCTTTTGAGGGCTGCTGTTTTTCTAATCTGTTTTTCTCCTGGGAGAGGAGGTGGTAGGCGCAGACTTTGAAGGAATGTTTCTTCTGTCCAGCAGCATGGAATCAACCAGCAAGATCTGTCTGTAAGCTGAAAATTTATAGATTACCTCAAGGGCATGTGACTTCCAGTTCAAAGACCCTGCCCTCTGTTCAACTTTTAGAGCAGTGTGTACAGCGTGCAACCATCTCTAACTTGAATTTGTTGCCTACTCCTTTTTTACTTTTGAAATGCAGCCGATGGTCTGAAAGTTCCCTTGTCTCTGGAAGAGAGATTTATTAGCATTGGCGCAGGGAAGTTCATGGTTGGCTGGAGTACTACAGGGCATGGACTCACAAAGGCAAAGTTTATTGCTATTTCAGAGTCAGACTTCAGAGGGATTTGAGCACAAGCCATTAAGTTTGATTTTCATTGTCCCCTACTCCACTGTTGTCACTAAAGTACATAGGTTAACATAATTACTAAAACCCTGCTGCGCATGGATGCTCCAAGTCTTGATAGAAACCTAGCTGTCACTGCTTATACATGAGAGAGCGAGAGCAAGCGAGTGAGACAGACAGAGAGAGAGAGAGAGAGAGAGAGAGAGAGAGAGAGGGAGAGAGAGAGACCTGCTTTACAAGACTCTAAATGAATAATGCTAATTTGTATTCAAGCTTTCCTGAGATGAATCAAAATACCAATTTTGGAATAATGTGTGTTTTTTTTTTTAATTTTGAGCTTTTTTTCTGGCTAGGCCTTTTTAGGATTTCCTTTGTTTTGGTTGCTGTAGCAACTTGCCAGTGTCCTTCTGAAACATGAATGGCTTCCTACAGATCCAACCAAATCAACTCAGTTGACATTTTGTTACAATGAGGTTTTCAGCACATCACAGGGATTCTGCATTATGTTGAGTGGCATGGTGCTTCTCCATGATGAATGAAACAAGGCCTCTCTGTTACTCTGGATTTATTGCCGTCTCATAATTTGAAAAAAAAAATCATATATTGGGGATATAACAACTTTGAGGCTGCCAGGGAACTTTAACACAATCTTTGAACTGTAATTGATAGTGTCTTTTCTGTGACTTAGTTATACATCAGAGAAAAATCTAAATCAAATTTGGAGAGTTAATACAGAATAAAGCTTTATTTATTTATTTATTTTTGTTTGTGTAGGCCCTTTTGTTGAACTAAAAATCAGTCATTCAGAGGTTTTTAAGAGCTGTATATTACTTAAAGTGACTGAGTTAACGTACTGATGAACTTTGTCCTTTGGAATGGCGGCATAGTTCATTGGCTGTAAATCAAATGTATTTCCACATGAACACCATCCAGAAGCAGCTCTTAGGTAGTCCTCTGTGGAAAGTTGGATGACTTTTGAGCTGAGCTCTAACGGAAAAGACAAATTGATTTAGAAGACAGTTTACATTACATTTTCAATTTAACTTCTATTTTTGAAAGTGGTATGTGAAAGTCAGTGAAAGTTGGCTGGAATGATATATAAGATAAAATACAGTTTCATTTCATGATGATGAATTTTTCAGTTATCATCATTGGCTAATTTGTATTTTAATTATGTTTGAATTGGATGGTAATTTGCTTTTCAGAAAGCAAGTGGAAAAGGGCTAAGGAAACATAGGAAAGTTACTTAAATGAGGCATTGGTTCTTTGGCCTGCCATATGGAAAAACAGTGTGTAAATTGACTCCTTGGGGGCATTCCAGTCATGAGAAATGAGTCTGTCTGAACTGCTTCCATAGCAACAGTAGAGAGATGATGCAAGCAGGTGTGAAGAAAATGCATTGGAATATATATACATGTATGTATAAGAATATGTTTTATAACTATAGTAAAAATGCTGAGGACTAAAATTTCAAAACTTAATAGGATTTTACACCTTTACCTCTATGACAGAAATGCACTACTGTTCCTTGTACTCAGGCTGGTACTAAGAAGAGTATACTATAAATCTATTGAGATGGGATCAAAGGCATAAAATAATGTATACTGTCTGTACAGAAGTTGCATTAGAAACAAATGCCAGAAATTCTATTTCCAGAGATAAGTGGCTTGTAGAAAGCATAGGCGTGTAGTTTAGGACAGAAGAAAGCAAGCACTAGATTTAATGTCGGTGACAAGCATGTTACCTACATGAGCCCTGAGTAACTCCAGCACCATGGAACATCTATTTGAGGAACTCAAGGGAAAGGGAGGGAGTCACTCACAGAGCAGATGTGGCTGTAGGCTGAAAGCAAGGTGGTCACACAGGTGTAAAGCTTCCTGGGCTCTGTGTTTACTGTCACACCTCCCCACATGAGAAACAGCACTCTTTCCTGCAGGGAATCTAGAGGATAGCCTCTGGTCTCCCTCCATTCTTTCCTCCTCTCTTCCTTATTATGTTCTAAAAAGGGACTCCTGGGCTGGAGAAATGGCTTAGTGGTTAAGGCACTTGCCTGTGAAGCCTAAGGACCCTGGTTCAATCCTCCAGGTCCCATGTAAGCCAGATGCACATGGTGGCACATGCATCTTCAGTTCGTTTGCAGTGGCTAGAGGCCCTGGCACATTCATTCTCACTTTCTCTCCCTCTATCTCAAATAAATAAATAGAAATAAAATCTTTAATAAAATAAAATAAAAAGGGACTCCTGTCCAAACCAAGTGCAACCAAACTCACATAAAGCAAGATGAATAGTCTCTGCCTGTAGTTTCTGGTGTCTGGAGTTCTTAGATTGAGGACAAAAACTACCCTATAAACGTAAGTAAATACCTGTCTAGATGGCACTTATCTGGATACCATTCAGGTGACAATGTCATCAACTGTTCAATATCAAGAATGTGTTGAGAACCTCCAAGACAGGATAGCAGAGAGAGAGAGAGAGAGAGAGAGAGAGAGAGAGAGAGAGAGAGAGAGATTGAAGAGAGGTAGACATCTCATGCTTTGTGGGATGGCAAGGAAGTGATGAGGTAAACTTCTCTGGTCTCTGAGGATCGGTCAAGAGGTCACCCCTGCCACTTGCAGGGGTGATTTGTTGTGTGGTAATGTAATGACCAACTTAGGATCCAGCAAGCAGTGTTAACAGCATTAGGCTGATGCACATTTTGGCCAGTTTTGCTTTCCCATGCCTGTCTTCAAGAACAAGTGTGAGGGTTCCTAGCCACACTGACCAAGTCTACCTTGTAAACAAACCTCTCCCTAGGAGCAGCAGAAAGCAGAGGAGAAATGACATAAAGGAGCTAATGAAGAACACTAGAGGAATGAAAATCACAGAGCAGGTTTAGAAGACTTAGGAAACCTCAGTGCTTCGGCACAGCCCTGAATATTCTGATTGAGGCAGGGTCAAGCCTTGCTTTTCCCAGCAGTTCTCTACCCCTGATCAGTTCCTGTCCAGGTATCATGTGGCCAAGGCCTTAGGAAATGACACAACCTGCTGGAGGCCCTCAGCTGACTGTACATAAAACTCCAACACTCATTTGGCCACTTGCCAGCCTATATCCTCCTGCTGTAACACAAGGGCCATCTAGGTGCTTCAATTTTTGATAATGTTTGCCCAAACCAAGATACCATTTTAAAAACCTCTAAGCTGCGCTGGATATATGGCTTAGCAGTTGAGATGTTTGCCTGCAAAGCCACAGGACCTCAGTTTGATTCCCCAGGACCCACGTAAGTCAGATGAACAAAGTGGCACATGCATCTGGAGTTCATTTGCAGTGGCTGGAGACCCTGGCATGCCCATTCTCTCTTTCTCTCTCTTTTTGCCTCTTTCCCTCTCTCAAATAAATAAATTAATTAAATTAAAAAAAACATTTTAAAAACCTCTAAGGAGGGCTGAAGAGATGGCTCAGCCATTAAACGCATTGCTTGCACAGTCTGATGGCCCAGATTTGATTCCCCAGTCTCCATGTAAAGCCAGATGTACAAAGTGGCACAGGGATTCATTTTTAAGCAGCAGGAGGCCCTGGCATGTGCACACTCACTCTCTGTCTGTGTCTCTTTCTATATATAATGAATAAAAAATATTTTCAAAAAACCTTCAAGGGTTATAGATCTGATCGTTTACTGAAAACTCCTGCATTACAAAACTTCTTTTCATGCAACCGACTATTCAATCCTATTGCTGTTTTGGAGGGAAAAAAATTCTTTGAGAACAGTACAAACATCCCATTTAGGAATATCATTATCAAATTGACATGAATGCCACCCCTTTTCCAGTAGTTTTCTTCAGTCTTGGTTTCTGAATTGAGGTATTTTTCTCCTTACTTTGGGGTCTGTACTTTGTCATTAGCATGGAATATGGTAATATGTATACCTGCAAATGATGTCTTTAAACACCTCAGAAAATGTAACCATTGGAGGGTTTTTTTTTCCCTGTGATAGGAAATTTTCTCAGTGTTCATGGAAATCAGTCTTGTTGTGCCATTAATGTTAACTCAGATGTATTTTTAGTTGATTATTTCATTCGCATCTTGAACGTGCTTTTGAAGATTATTTTTAGGACATCAATCAACTTGACTAAGTCTTTTTGTAATTTTTCTAGTATATTCTAGCTTTACAGGTCTTCAAAGTGATAAGTAGTCAGTTGAAATCCATGGAAAGACATACCTAGTGTCCTGGGATCTTTTTCTTTTAAGCTCATATGTGTTTCTGTGGATGTAGCTTCACTTAACCAAAGCTCTCTTCCTTGTGTTTTTCTCATAGTGTTTGTGAGATTAATGCCTGTTGTCATAGAAATAAACAATGTCACAAACTTAGTGCTGTAGAAAGAAAAGCTTAACCCGTATGAAAAGCAGAAGCTGAAATTCTTATTTTCAGATTACCCTGGTATTAATTGGGAAGGAAGATCCCACATTCTAGCTAACTTTGTCATATACACTTGTGAAATATCATCAATGCACTATTTACCTTATTTAAATTCAATGTCACTTTTAAGTAAGGTTATTTCCCAGTAGCCCTTCCTGATTACAGCTGAGGAAATGCAGGAAAAGGTCATATGCATACACATCAAGAAAAGGAAACATGTATGTGCAGTGAAAATTTAGAGACTCATTATTGGGTTATCAGTTATGAAAACAACTAGAAAACAAACAAACAAAATCCTAGTAACCGAGAAAAACCAGGCAAAAGAAACCAACAAGTTGAAGTTGCTCTTTTATGTTCCTGCAAGCAAAATAAATATAGAAGTCATTCCATGTAAGTAGCAAATACCCACAAGAAAGACTTTCCAATGGAAAGAGATTTAGCCTTGAGGCTTTTGGAAGAAAAGTCAGTGTGTTCTTGAAAATCAGTACTCTTGGTTGTAGCAAAATATGCAGCTAATTTCCTGAGATGTCCTGTCAGCTCTTAAAGTTATTTACAATGGAGTAAGAACTCTGGACTTGGACTCTGGCAGGCTGTTCAGATCCTGTTTTATTTGTTTTTCCCTTTAAACTCAACCATGTATAATAAATTTTTGTGTACTGTCATTTATTCTTTATTATTATATTATATTATCTTTACTTTTGCTGATATTTAATTATAAGTAGTTTTCAGATGTTCATTTTTGCTCTTTGAGTCAAAGAAAATGACCTTCAGAATTCTTGTACACATATTTTATGTCCTTTGCATGAATACACAACAATTATTGGCACAATATATGCTGAGATAGCTTTATATTTATGTCACACAGTAGCATAAACCCCTGGCAAAGGTGGCCAATAATGTGACTTGTATATTTACATTACATTTAAAGTGTGGAAAGTGAGGCTTTCATTGGAAGACATCTGTACCTCCTATTAAGTTGAGGTTTCTATATTTTCCCATTTGGGTTGTATATTTTTTTTTTAGTGAAAGAACCAACATTTAATAGCAGATATTTTGATCAGCCAGAACAAGTGGTGTATTCTATTTTGATGACTAACTGCCTTTAAGTTTTCCAGAAGGACTGGGGATTTTCAGTTTTATTAGTGTTAAGTCATATTGAAAGTTTGTAATTTTACCTTTTGAACTGTATATGAAAATACAAGTTTATCCAGAAAGAGATTGTTGGAATTAAGGTTTACAAGAAATGTGAGATGGTTGCAGGCATTGTAAGTTATGCATTGATACTGAGACTATTTATACTTGATCAGAGGAGAAAAGATCCTGGTAAGGATATAAAAGTCATTGTGAACAATGGACTATATCATAAAGCACCATGAGAGATGGTAAAATATGGAATTTATGCACATTATTTTCTTTGGAAAATATGCAAAGGCATGCATTTCTTCTGAGTTGGATGTCAGATTTGAACTGGAGGACCTCCCAGTCTGGTTACAGAAAGCATATTATCTGTAGTTTCAGTCCATCAAGTTATTTCATTGAACAATCAGGAAAAAAATCTCATGAAGAAGAATGTTCAATTTTGGTTAATTTGAGTTTGAATCTAGCAAGTCAGGATGTGCATTGGGATAACTGACTATTTAGCTATCTAGTAGACATTTGCAAAATGATATTCCTTTAATTTATTTTCCAGAACGTGGTTCACCTCAAGATCTAGTTACTAAAGACATCACAGATACCTCAATTGGGGCCTACTGGACATCTGCTCCAGGAATGGTTCGTGGCTACAGAGTCTCATGGAAATCACTTTATGATGATGTGGAGGCTGGCGAGAAAAATCTTCCAGGAGATGCAATTCATACTATAATAGAAAATCTGCAGCCAGAGACCAAATACAAAATTTCAGTTTTTGCAACCTATAGCAGTGGAGAAGGCGAGCCTGTGTCTAGAGATGCCACCACTGAATGTAGGTAACATCCTAGGTGTGTGTGGTTGCTTGCAGGTGCTTCCTCGTAGCCCTCAGCCCTAGTGACATGCCGTGTAGCCATGTGACTTTTTTCTCATTGTAAGTGAGGACTGAACCTTTATGACCATTAAAGGCCGTAGTTTAAATTTGAATTTGATTAATATATTAAGATACATCCAATTTAGAAATTTTTGAATCTTTCCCAAATAACTGTATTTGTTTTTTGGTGGGGGGTGGTGGTGGAAGAATCAGCTAGATAGGGTGATTTGACTAGTGAAAAGATGAGTTCCCATCAGACAGAGAATTCAGGCCAATTTATGGTTGCATGATCTTGGTCAAGTTACTTAACTGTTGCATTCAGGTTTGCACTGCTGTTAGAAATCACCCAACCCAGTGCAGCTTGTGGGGAAAAAAGAGTTTATTTTGGCTCACAGGCTCTAGGGGGAAGCTCCATGATGGCAGGGAAAATGATGGCATGAGCAGAGGATGGACATCATCCCCTGGGCAACATCAGGTGGACAATAGCAACAGGAGAGTGTGCCAAACACTGGCCAGGGGAAACTGGCTATAACACCCATAAGACCAACCTAGCATTCAGACCACCTAAGTATATGGGGACACCTGAATCAAAATACCACATTAACCTTCCTTGAATCTTAGTTTCCTAATCTGTAGCATGCAGATAATCAGTCTCTCTCTCATAGTTTTCATGAGGATTAAATGAGATGAAAATGGACAGAGCCCCAAATATAGCACCTACCTAGTTACTTAGAAATGCTGAATAAATGATGAATGGCTATTGAGTTTATGCTTTTCATATAAGAATAATTCTACATGCTTTACTTTCTTCCTATTATATTTGCTAGGGTAAAATCAAAAGCCTACTCAACATCTGTGGCTCAGATTTACATCTATGTCATTACTATTCTTTCTTTCTTTCTTTTTTTTTTTGGTTTTTCGAGGTAGGGTCTCACTCTGGCCCAGGCTGACCTGGAATTCACTCTGTAGTCTCAGGGTAGCTTCGAACCCACAGCGATCCTCCTACCTCTGCCTCCCGAGCACTGGGATTAAAGGCATGCGCCACCACGCCCGGCTACTATTCTTTCTTGTGGAAAACTATGAATGGTCTGTCATCATTTATGATCTCATGACTGGAGAAGGAGGTGTCAGCACTCAGTTTTCTTTCCTAAAATGTTATTTCTCTGAGTGATGCTGTATGTCAATGTATATGTTCAGCAATCTCACAAATGTTTCACTTTGGTGGGGTTGTAGGTGACAGGAAAGGCTGCATGTGAGTAGGAACAGGAAAATGTTCATAGGAATGTCTATGCTCTTTGCTCACTTTTGCTATGAACCAAATACTGTTCTAAAAATATAGAGTCTATGGGGTGTACAGAGGAAAACATTCAGAGTACATTATATACAAGTACATGCTTGTGTGGAAATGTCTTTATATACATGTGCAATGAATATACACAATGATAATAAAATAAAAATCTTAGAAAAAGGAAATCTTCCAGTTTTAGTATATGTGCTGCCAAAGTGAGCACATAAAAGTGAAATCTACTTAAAACAAACCAAAGCCTAAACAAAAGCAGAAGCAAAGCTAACAAAAACAATAGCAACAAAGCTAACAACAACATCTGTCAATCATGGACATTCTTAACTGTTGGAAAGAACTTTATTCCTTTGATTTTGGAAAGAGTTTAGGAAAAGCTGAGGAAATAAAGTGTTCTTACATTTTCTTCTGTTAGAAAGAAATAAAAGAATTTGGTTAATTTTTTGGCAAAGGAAAAAGGATGGCAGTGCCATGAGGATTTTCAGTCAAATAGTTTCCTTATTTCAAACTCCTGTGTATTTATTTCAATTTGTCCTTTAACTAAGGTCTCTATGTCTGAGTCACCTGAGTTTATTTTCTTTTTATCATGGGTGAGTTTAGTCACATATGTCTAAGCTAACAAGCCTTCAAAGAAGTTAAAGTCCTCAAAGGAAGGAATTTAAATATGTGACAATGCACATTTCTCATATAATCACATGATTGGTTTCCATGTCTGGAATGTAATGGCTAGTGTATTTAAGAATCTGGCAGAAGTTAATTTCCTATTTCTACTGAGAATTTATTTGTTGCAAAAGAAGACACTTTGTAAAGTTAGGCCAGATATAACACATAAGTCTATTTGTAGAAGTAAAGATAGCATTTTCCTGGCTGAGAAATAATAAAGGTAGATGCATTTAGAGGAATTAAAAGAGTTCTCCTCTATTCTGTCTTCCTCCAACAATGTCTGAACCTTTATATAATCATTTGGAGTTAAAAAATCTCCACAAGGGATGCATTTTAGCAGAAAGCAAGTAGGCTAGCAGAAAATATAAATGAACTTTCATCATAGAAGATGAAGATTCAAGAACATTTTAATATTTTTTGATTGACTGCAAAGGTTAGTGAACAGACAAGCCTCTTTTGAACTATAAACAAAGTTGGAAGAATGCAACACTCACTTTTTTGTGTCTATGTGAACTGCTCAGACATCAAGCAGAGAGAGGACATGAAGCTTTCTCATTCTGCCATTGCTTCTCTGTGGTGTCCCACCATGGTCTCTGTGAAGGTCAAGCTGCTTAGAAAGTCCTCTCAGATGTGTGAATGAGATCTGGATGTAGTAGGTACATGGATCTCAAGAGGTAGTGACTCAGCACAGTCACCGGGTCATACTCTCAGGTGCTTCCCAGGGGAGGTTTAGAAGCATCTGTAGTATTGCTTTCACCTTACACTGAAGGACCTTGTCAATGTCATGAAGTGGGAGTAGAAAGTCAGGGGACAGGAGACTGTCCCTCTTGTGGTAGCTGGTGTAGCAGAGGCACACTGGGTGTTTGAAAGCACTGCATAAGAGTTAGTAAAACATTGAAGAACTCAGAGTGTGCAAGGATGTTGCAGCATTTTAGATCAGGTGACATACCTACCAGTGATGTGAGACATAATGCTTTTGCTTATGAGAAAGCCACCAAGACTTTTTTCTTTCTAAAACATAGTTTCCATTTAAACTCAAATGAGATAGGCTGTAAATTTCTTAAATTCAATTCCTTTATCATTAGGAGTTAGTAAAAAAAAAATACAGAAATTGAACTGAGATCCATAGAGTATGTTAAGGTATGGGGTGCAACATTTGGCTACTGCAAACATACTTAAATTTGGAAAGATTTTGAGATTTGGGATTCCATTCTTATGGGAACATAGGTTTATTTTTTAGGCCAACAGTCATGAGAATTACATTTACATATTTCTCAATTCTGGGTTAAATGAAATAGATTTGAGAATTTTGTGTAAGACAGAGATGTGTTGTTCCATTGAGAAAAAAAAAATAGAAATCAGAGATCATGAAAGATCTTTTAGCACACCTCCTAAAAAAGTACAGCTTATAGGAAAAAATTAACTTCAGGGGAATTTCATCATTGTAGAGTTGGCAACTGGCTCATAGCTTCATATCTCAGCAGCGTGGTGAGAGCATCAAGGGAGAGCTGCTCTGAACACAAAGTGGGCAGGGCTAATAAGCCTCAAGGCTTGACCGCAGTGACACTCCTCCTTCAGCAGGGCTCCACCTCCCAAAGGTTCTTCCAGCTGAGGATTGAGGATGAGGCTTAATCACACACATATTTCACATTCAAACCACCACATTCTCCAAGCTTAAGATGGGCCAATCATAGAGCCAATTTGTGTCTGTTCATCGCCTCAGGGTCACTGTCTAGTGCCTGCACATGTCCATTACGTGAAAGGTTTTTTTAAAAAAATTTTTTGAAAAATGTTTGTTTTCCTACTTTATTTTTGTTGTTTCATTATGGCTCTAGTTCAATTAAACATGAAAATTTATTTTAAAATCTGGAAAGATTCTTGGTTATTTTTGTTTCTTTCAGTTAAATCTCTTTAAAACTGCCAACAATTCATTGTTAAGATTATTGTACTGAATTAAATGATCCTGCTTATAAACTCATGAATGAGAAAGGGGATATTGTTGGCTGTTTGTGGATGTTTGGTGGCCTATTTATAATGACGTTATTAATAATTGTGAAATATTAGTAAAAGAGAATTTAGCAAATGACATTAGTTACACATTATATAAACATTATTAATATATATAATGCTTCCTAAAATGCTTAGTAATATCAGTTCATCCTCAAATTGTTTTTTCAGTCAGGCCCAACAGACTAGCTTTCTTTAATTCGAAGGTGGGGGTGGAATTGGTGTGCCAGGGCATCCAGCCACTACAATGTAACTCCAGATGTGTGCACCCCCTTGTGTGCATCTGTGACCTTGAGTGCTTATGACACTGTGCATCTATCTGGCTTATGTGGGACCTGGAGAGGCGAACATGAATCCTTAGGCTTTGCAGGCAACAGCCTTAACTGCTAAGCCAACTCTCCATCCCTCAAATATTTTTATGTGTTAGAACTTCCTATTCTTTTGTGTTCATAGTTTGCAAATATTCATAGCAATCATAAGATTAGTGTCAACCATAGTCACTCTGGTTCATCACTTGCAGGTTATAACTTTTTCTGAAAAAGCCTAAGTAAACTCTCTGGCTCTATATTTATGATTTGTGGCATTCTCTTTGGTATTGTTAAGAGAGGAATTCTTTACAGATGAAATCAGTAGGATTTTTTAAAACTCATCTTTGGAAATAGATGTTTTATTTCCTAAAGTGTCTAGAATACAAATAGGAAATCCTTGCCATTTGAACTTTAATGTTTCAGTATTAGCTGTGTGAAGACAGCATCCTGTTGAGATCTTGCTAAGATTAAGCTATAATGCCATCACAAATTCACTAGATACTGCTATGTGAAGAGAACTGTGTATATATTTAAGAAGTTAGTTTTTTTCACATAAACAAAGTAGACATAAATATTTTCCCTCCACATGGTATACATTTTAATTTTCTTTTTATCTCACAGTGTCTAAAGATTCCAAATCCTTAAAAGTGGATGAAGAAACAGAACACACAATGAGAGTCACCTGGAAACCAGCACCAGGGAAAGTCATCAACTACCGTGTTGTATATCGTCCCCAGGGGGGAGGGAGACAAATGGTTGCTAAAGTGCCCCCCACAGTCACTTCAACAGTGCTAAAGCGACTTCAGCCCCAGACCACATATGACATCACAGTTCTCCCAATGTATAAGACTGGAGAAGGAAAGCTAAGACAAGGATCAGGAACAACAGGTATGAAATAATTTATTTTTGCAGGGGAAATTATGTGATTTTAAAAGGAGACTTTAACACATCAATTCAACTTCAAATGTTTAAAATTGAATTTGGGGCTGAGTGTATAGTAAAGTTATAAAGCATTTGCCTAGTATGCACAAGGCCCTGGGATTTGATCTCCATTGCCACATACTCAAAAAATTGAATCAGTAATAAATTATACTTATTGGATAGAATGTCTAAATAGTATATTTATTATTATTATTATTATCAATTATTTTACTAATATGGTTCTTGGTAAAATGATACTATCTAATAATGTATCAATGCTAGAGGAGCCTAAATTGTGAGAATTATTTACATTATTATAGTCTTTTCTCAGGGTTTTTATAGTGCTGCATCTTGTGCTACTAGGCTTATTCATTGTTATAAGTAGGCATTTTTTGTAGGGCCTAATAGAAAACTCCAAAGCCTAGTCTTGATTAAAAAAATGTTTTTATTGTTACAGCTTCTCGATTTAAGTCACCCAGAAACCTGAAAACTTCTGACCCAACTATGTCAAGTTTCCGAGTGACCTGGGAGCCTGCCCCAGGGGAAGTGAAAGGTTACAAAGTCACATTTCACCCTACTGGTGATGACAGAAGACTAGGGGAACTGGTTGTTGGACCATATGACAACACCGTTGTCTTGGAGGAACTTAGGTAGGCACCATGGCGTCTGTGCTAAATGACAGAATCAGTAGCCTGTACACTAATCACCACATACGTTTTCTAGTCAAAAATTCAGAAGCCAGCAATAGAATTTACCATGAGCAACTTGTAGTGTTTCAATGATTTTTATTAAGTGAGCAGGGATGACTTTTAAGAAATAGCACCCTGCTTCTTAAAACACCCATATTACACAGTCTCACCCCAGTTGTAGCCATGTGGAAATGTGGGTCTCTGTACCTTCTCAATGGCCCAGGTGACTCACACTGAGATCTGGAGTGTGGAGTTAGCCCGCAGTGTGGCACACTGGAGCCAGAAGTTTGGATTCTGATGCTTCCATTTGGCAGAGCAGCTGTGGACTGATTAAAACTCTTGTTTAAGCTGGAAAACAAGCAAGTCTGAGACTGAATAGCACTCTACCTTCACCACAGTAAAATGAGTGGACTACTGTGCATTGGAAAGTGTTTATTCTATACCAACAAAACCTGAATGAATGTTTGTTACTCACTTTTTGCTAGCGTAGGCAGGATGAAATTTGTTGAAGTTGCTATTTGTCATTGCCTTGGCTTACCTTGCAACATGCAACCTTTCAATCATTTCTTTAATGCCCTCTGCTCAGAAATACAGCAGCAAAGTCCCAGAGCTTCTCCAACATACTGAGGGGAATGGTGGACAGAGACATTACCTGTGGTAGAAAGGCCAGCCAGAGATGGTGCTGTCAATCCCCAGAGCCCCTTAGAGTGTTTGTTGGCTAGGTTCCTTTGAAGCTTCACAGACAAGCTTTAGTGTGACAGAAGCTATTTTTCTTCTTTTACAATACTGAGTATCATATACTTCTTGAGGTGACAGTAAGATTATGAAGAGTGTCTTTAATAAAATGAAAACTCTTCCCATTGAGCCTGTGCTCCATGCAGACTGCACACTTCAACATTCCAGGGCAGGCACCACCTACAGAGTCAATGTTTTTGGAATGTTTGATGGAGGAGAAAGTTCACCACTTGTTGGACAAGAAATGACAACCCTTTCTGACACGACGGTGATGCCAGTTATATCCTCTGGTAAGAAATTGAGTTATATTCCCATAGGAAAATAGAATTATGAAATTATCTCAAAGTTATTATAGAATTAGAAATAACTGCATTTTTTGCTAAAAATTATTTAAATAACATATACCCATACTTTTTAAGTCTAAAATGCTTCTTTATGACAGTGAGTTCAGTATACTTTTGACAGAATTTTTGGCTTCTTTGTTCAGCATGGCATTAGGTATAGACAGTATATTATTTAAACATGAATATTAAGTAAAAGGCAAAATATTTATGTGATCTGAAGAGAAACCAGAGTATTAAACATAAATATTAAGTATAGAATATTAAGTACAGCTATACTTTCTACTTTTTTATTTTAGTGATACAATTTTCTTTTGGTAGACTAATTATATGTATTTTTCTCCTATGGTTTATTTGGGCTGGGAAAGCAGAGTTTTGTTACATTAAAAAAGTGGGCAAACATGACTTGGAATCAAAATGATAACACAAGCCCTTTTATATTTTCTACCCCTGCTATGGTTATAGTCTCAATATCAATAACATTGGTGAAAGTCATGGAAAGAAGTTGTTTCTAAGCTTGCAAAGTCATAGGTACTAGGAATAGTATTTGGGAAGCTTCAATCACAAGAACATAATATATGAATCACATTTTTGTACTTGGTAGTATGATGTGCATTTATTTTCTTTCATTTTTAAAAGTAATACTAAGATCAGTTGCTAACATTGCAAGAAACTGGAAAATCTGTAGCTGGGGCCTTGAGCCTCCAGGAAAGAGAACATTTACATAACTGAATGTGGATAAAAGAAGGTGCAAAGTTTTGATATTGTACATTGCTTTCTTGTTTCTCTCATGATGATATTAACTGACTTGTATTTTGTTTTGTAGCTTGTCCACTCAGGATACTGGGATTCTCTCCTCTTTCCAAGCACCTTAGCTTTGTATCAATGTTTGTGCTTATGTATGTCTCTGTGGCTCTCAGTCTATGTGTTTCTTTGCCTATTTTTCTAATTTCACTTCTTTTTGTCTTAATTTTTTAATGTGCAAACTTCACTACCTGAATTTAAATAATTTTTATCCTTAGTAGTTATAAGATAGATAATGAGATAATATAAGAGTGTGCCAGGTTTTTAGAATATATTTTTACTTCATGAAGTTCTAATTTTAAGAGTCATATGTCTAATCCTTCATAACTTACGTAATAATTACCTGGAAGGTTAATTGTTATACAAGGTATTTTTGGCTCACTAAGCATTTCCAGTTTACACATTTAATTGGTCCATATTCTACTTGTTTGCTAATGATTTTTAAATTGCAGAAGAGTGCCAGATCACATTAAATTCTGTTAAAATTATGAATGTTTTATTGGATAGCTATGCAGTCTTACGTATTATTTTAGCTCTTGAGTGTGTGAGCCTTTTTAACTGGCCATAGTGAGTGACCAAGTTCAACTCTCCAGCTTCCGTACTGCACTCAGGAGGCATAATCAAAGATGAAGAAAGGATTTGCCTCTGACATAGTCTTTACAATTGATTCTTGGGAATGTTATTTGAGATTAATAAATTAGAGTCACACTAAACCTCATTAATCTGAGATGCAGTATTGAACTAGATAATATTGAACCATAAGTTGGGTGGCTGCTGGGTAGGGTGGAACCCTGTCAACAATTTGCTCCTCACTGTCTCATCTCCATGATTGCTGTGTCAGGGATGGAGTGTCTCACCCGAGCAGAAGCAGATATTGTGCTGCTGGTCGATGGCTCTTGGAGCATCGGCCGAGCTAACTTCAGAACTGTGAGAACTTTTATTTCTCGTATTGTGGAAGTTTTTGAGATTGGCCCCAAAAGAGTTCAAATTGGTAAGTTCAGACAACACTGAAGATATTTGGCTTTTGTTATGATATTTTATGTACCCTAATGTCAACTGTGTTATTTTAGCCCTTGCTCAGTACAGTGGAGACCCCAGAACCGAGTGGCAGTTAAATGCTCACAGAGACAAGAAGAGCTTATTGCAGGCTGTGGCAAACCTACCATACAAAGGAGGAAATACCCTCACAGGTGAGGAAGGAAGCACTGGTGCTGTCTTGGCAGTTGTTTTGGTTAGGCATGTGGCTGAGGAAGGAGTGATGTGACTGCTTGTCTTTTAACAATCCCACTAGGCATGGCTTTGAATTTTATTCGCCAACAGAACTTTAAGACCCAAGCAGGCATGAGACCTCGTGCTCGTAAAATTGGTGTTCTCATTACTGATGGAAAATCGCAAGATGATGTGGAGGCCCCGTCTAAGAAGCTCAAGGATGAAGGCGTGGAGCTTTTTGCTATTGGTAAGCACTGGCATTTAGAAGAAAGCAATTTAGAATACCTTTCAGATTATATTATTCATTGCTGCTTATATTGTACAACTATCTATAAGTAGCCATTCTATTCTAGAGGAAAAATACATACATTCTATTAAGAAAGCCCTATCTCTGACCTGGTGGTACATGTCTGTAACCCAGGATACTTTGGAGGCTGAGACAGGAGGCTCTCAAGTTTAAGGCCAACCTGGGATACAGAGTGAATTCAAGGCTTAGTGAGACCCTGTTTCAAAGGTTAAAAGTTGGGCTGGAGAAATGGCTTGGTGTTAAGGTGCTTGCCTCTGAAGCCTAAGGACCCAGGTTCAGTTCCCCAGTCCTCACATAAGGCAGATAAACAAGGTAACACATTCATCTGGAGTTTGTTTGCAATGGCTGGAGGCCCTGGTGAGCCCATTCTGTCTCACCTGCCTCTTTCTCTGTCTCTCTCAAATAACTGAATAAAAAAAGTTGAAAGTGGTAAAACATTTACAAAACCAATGAAACAAATAAAAGAACCCTGAAGTATTTGTTTCATTCTATTAATTTTTTTTCTGAAATGTGCTTTAATTTGTACATTTCATTTTTCCAGGTATTAAGAATGCTGATGAAGTTGAGCTAAAGATGATTGCCACGGATCCAGATGACACCCATGCATACAATGTGGCAGATTTTGAGTCACTCTCCAAGATCGTGGATGACCTCACCATTAACTTGTGTAACAGTGTCAAGGGCCCAGGTAAGTTTAGCCCAGGATTTCTGATGGGTAGGAATATTGATGTATTTGCCCAGATAATTCTTTCTTTATTTTTTTGTGGGGAGGATATACTATTTTGTGCACTGTAAGAAGTTTAGCAGCATCTTTGGCTTCTGCATATTGCATTCCAAAAGCATCCCTGAGTTGTGACAATGAAAATATTTTGGTTCTTTATAATATTAGTTTTCCTATAGAGGATAAGCACTCACACTGAAGGCTGTTGGAAAATTAGTGAGAAAATTATGGTCGTTATTATATGACAAAATTACTTTTAAGTACATATAAACTATGGCGAACTATTCTTCATTAATTTATTTTGATTTTGGAACAATTTTATTGAGTGTAGCAATTGCAAAGATATAGCAGACATGACTGAGCATTCATTTTCAAATTTCTTTCTTCAAACCTTGGCAGATTTTCTCTTTATTGTTGCCAAATATCCACTGGGGGGAAAAGCCATTAGCAGTTGAGAACTGCTACATTAGTTCTTTTTTATTTCTGATTTTTTTGGATGACACCAAAAGAAAATGTTTTCTAGCTTATTTAAGGATATATTTAATTTATTTATCCCCACATGATGCATAAATGGGGGTGGAGAGCAAGAAAGACAGGGAGATGCTTCTTTTGTGCCACAAAATCTGCCCAGTAGTCAGGCAGCTTCACTTTCATTACTACCATGCTAGCAGATGGCCATTCACAGGCCTGGTTCTAGAAAGTTTAATTGTTTTTGTCATTTTCTTGATATGAGTGTCTTATGTCTGATTTGCTTTATTTCAACTATAGACATATTGACAATTTTACTTAGATAACCCCCAAATGTGAAGTGAAGTTAAAGTTTAAGCTTTCACACATGACATACTTTTTCTTTACAAGAAAAGAAATAGATCTAGAGAAATTGCTTAGGGCCAAATCACTAAAGATTTCATTTTGAGGCTTTAGAGAAGGTAACTATGGGTGTGGTATTAGCACTTAGAATTATAGAACTGGATTTCTAGTGAGAGAACTGTATGGAATGATTCATATCTATATAAATCATAGGAAAAAACATGGCAAGTATAACAAGTTAAGGACTTGGGAAAAATTAACTGTAGATAAAATTATATCTTTATTAGATGAGAAAATTCCCCTTAAATACATATAGGTTGTGGTAGACTCTGTCCTTCATGAACTCATGGCTTAAAGTTGGAATGAAGTCAATCAGTAATGTGGTAAGATGCTTCACAAGGTTGGGTCCTGAGGTTATGTGTTTTTTGCATGTTCCTTCTTGAGTTCCTATCTTCAGACTTTTGCAGATTTTCCCCTTTGGACTTTCAACAACAGACTGACCTTTTCCCTGGAGAAATAGACCAGCTGGGCAGCCAGAATTTGTAGTCTTCTGGCTCTGCATTAGCTGAAAGAATTGTAGTTTTATTCACTTGGAGAGAACTTGAAATGGGGATGAAAACATCTTTTATCTGTTTTCATTTATTTATTTTTATCAACTATGTAATAGTTTAATTCATTGAAGTTTCCCAGGCAGTAAAACTGCCTGATAATTTTGCAAATTGACTTTGACCCAAGTACAATAAAGGCTAGGATACTAAGAATGGAAATGCTCTTCCAGTTTTGGCCTACAAAGAAAGCCAAAGGAGCTTGCACGAAAACGATTAGCTGTGCTCTTGAGTCATTGGGTAATCCCATTTTCCTTAAATTATTTGGAATATCTTGCCATTGGTCACATTAAGTTTACCATGCCCATTTTCATTGTTAGTTCTTTCAGATAGAATTATATGTTAGTCACTTCATCTGTGTCTACCCACAGAAAGTATAATCACAGGCATAGGATATTCTCATATTTTAAAATACTTCTTGTTTTTACTCTTTCTTGAGTGAAAAGTGACTAGAATTTCTTACTATTGCACTCAAACTAAACAGATAATAATCCAATTCTATATGGGAAATAAGTATGGATGAGAAAGCAGTGTTACCCTCAGAGAACACAGAACATATACAGATGATCATGGGTTTGGATGCAAGTGGTATCTCAGTCTTTACACAGACAATGGAGGAGCTAAATTATCACCATAAAATGCTCATGTATGATTAGGTGCATGAATGTTGAGAGGACAGAAAGTATCTAGAGATGATTCAGAGGTTTTGGGTGTTGTTGACTGACTAGTGGAATCATGAAGAAAAGGAGGATCAGGTCTGAGGAAGGATAGTGTGCTCCAATTTAGAATCCTCTAAGTCTAAACACACTTTGACTGATACTTCAGACAGGTCATGTAGGCAACAGTCCTCTATCTTGGTTAATTATGTACTTAGTGTGTGAAAGGAAGGTTGTAAAAACTTTGTATACGGATATCAACTAAATACTATCTCAATCTAATGGCAAACGGCATCACCTTGCTACAATAATGAAAAGTGTATGCACTTTATCTCTGCATATAGGTGACTTGGAAGCGCCTTCTAACTTAGTGATTTCTGAGAGAACTCATCGTTCTTTTAGAGTGAGCTGGACACCTCCTTCTGACAGTGTGGACAGATACAAGGTGGAATACTATCCTGTTTCTGGAGGGAAACGTCAAGAAGTGAGTAGACAACACCTTATTCACTCCTTCCTCAGGCTGAGATTGGGTGCTCCTCACTAGGCTCTGGGTGGGAGACCAACCTGGAGGAAGCATGGTACTTCTGTTCCTTGCCAGACAGACACTTCCATCTGGACTGCACTAAAGGGAAACGGCCTCACATAAGTTCTTATGGTCTCAATCTTTGCAGAATGTCAGCATCACTTTTAAAATTAAAGTTAATTTTAGGATGTTGATTTGTCCATAAATTTGTACTATATTCATAACATTGGCAAGGGAAATTAAAGACGAGCTAGTTTTATTTACTCATTTCCATAAACACAGGGTGGAGGTATGTTGATTATCTGAGATCTCACTGTAACCTGGTAGTTTTCCAAAACAAGACAGAGGCCTAGTGGTAGTAAACCCTCTAAGCAGGAACTGTTTTGTAGGTTATGGTGGGAATAAAGGAATTGAATATAGCATACATTGTTACTATTTTTTTTATCCATTCTCCCCAGTTTTATGTGAGTCGACTGGAAACCAGCACAGTGCTGAAAGACCTCAAGCCTGAGACGGAGTATGTTGTGAATGTGTATTCTGTGGTAGAAGATGAATATAGTGAGCCTCTGAAGGGCACAGAGAAAACCTGTAAGTCAGATTCACAGTGGCAGCATTTTCACATTGTTTTTTTTTTTCCAAGATAAAGAGGTGATAGCACCTGTGAGATTTTTTCCAGCCTTTGAAATCATTCCTTTCCTCAATATCCCTTCAACAAACATTTATTAGGTGTGCCTTTATACAGGTGCTTAGTTGATTCTTAACGACCTTCCATCCTGGCTGGCTGCTGCCATCACCAGGGAAGGAATAGGTGGTTGTGGCCACTATAAATCATAGGGAAAATACTTTTAATGTGGTTTTTTACTTTGCAGGGTCTGGGGACTTTCTGTTTTTAGGATATTCTCTTTACATGCAACTATGCCTTTCAGGGGTAATATGTAAACCTTACTGCAGTTGTTACGTAGTAAAGGAAGCTCTTTGGGGGTAAGATATGAGGAAAGGCATCATGGGGGAATGGGACTTAAGGGTTTTCAGGGCAGAGATGACCTATTTCATCTCTGCTGATGGCCAGACCTCCCTGCTGTCCAGAAGGATGTCCTAGCCTCTGGCCTTCTTAGTGAAGCTTCAATGATGTTGACTTTGAGTGGTAGTTTCAGAGAGCTGTTCCTTGCCCTTATTCTTGGTAAAGTTTCAAAACTAGGCTGCCTAGACATTTTATTCTTTCTGCATCTTGGTTTGACTTCAGGGAAAATAAGGGAAGCTACTTACAAGATGAAGAGTGAGCACCATTCTTTGTGGAGCAAGAACTGACTTTTGCTTGCTCCTCAGTTCTTATCCCTTGTGTCCCCTTAGAGTTGACAACAGGTGGTGGAGAAAATGTAGTTTTTACTTGGATGGATTAATGTGATAAAGTTATGATCAACCTTTGAGCAAAAAATAAACAAAAACTATATGGGTGTTACATGAAGAAGGGATTGTAAAATTTTTATTTTGTTTCATGAGTATTTTCAAAAAATGCTTATAAATCTCCTCTGTTCCAGTTATTGATGCATAAAACTTCCTTTTCAGTGTATTTATTTTAAGAAAGATGAATGAATGCTGTGTTGGTTAGTTCTTTCTGAAGTTCTATGTCTGAAGAATAGAAAGACAAATTAATGAAGATCCAGAAAGACATTAATGTTTCAGGAAGATAGTACCTATTTTGTCTTTCATAAATTCTCTCGAATGCTGCTTGCAATATGTACTGTGAAATGGTTTCTCTGTTTAATAGTTGGAACATGCATCTCTGAGTATTAATTACAATGGGTAATGACATTTGGTTTTGTTGGGGGGGTTATATTAACTCATTAATTCCTCAAGCAGCATGGGTGGGAAACACTGTTTTAAAGGAATTTGACTGATTTCTTGTTTTATGCTTTCATAGTGCCAGTCCCTGTAGTTAGCCTGAATATTTATGATGTTGGTCCAACCACCATGCACGTGCAGTGGCAGCCTGTGGGAGGAGCTACTGGTTACACCGTGTCACACCAACCTGTTAGGGCCACAGAAGCAATGAAACCCAAAGAGGTAAGAGGTGCTTTTCCATCAGTGGCCTTTTCTGAGATTCCAGCTTTACAAGACCCTACTATACTTAACTAATTATGAACTAATTTATAAGCTATACAAAAACCCAGAAAAATAGAACATAAGGTTTGTGGCCTTCATCACATTTTTGAACACATTGGCATGAAAGAAAAGAAGTGCAGTTCAGGTATATAAAAATAAAACCATGTCATAATCTAGGGGAGACTAACTTGGTCCAGCTGTATATCCCAGTAAGTGGAGACATTGATCTGAATGTCTTATTTCTGCTTGGCATTTCCATATGCAGATGCGTGTAGGGCCAACAGTAAATGATGTGCAGCTGACTGACCTCCTTCCCAACACTGAGTATGAGGTCACTGTCCAAGCCGTTTTGCATGACCTCATGAGTGAACCCACCAGTGCTCGTGAAGTCACATGTAAGATCTCATTTTTTTCTCTTTTTGTGACTGTAAATCTAACATTTGTAAAATATTTAATTCATACAATGTGAACAAGTAATTTGATAATGCATGCATAACTTACAGTTATATGTTTTAAATTACATTTTAGTGTACAAAATAATGGGTTTTATTATACATTTCATATATACATGTATATACACCATTGTGCTTTGCTTGTATTTGACACCCTTCCTACTAGTTTCCCCTATTCATTTTCTGCCTCTTCTGCTGGAGTACTTCCTCCCTGCAAATAGAGTCATTCTACTTTCATGTCATTCATATAAGTATATATATATATATGTATATATATATATATATATATATATATATATATATATATACATAAAACCAAATAAATCTAGCATTACTACTATCATTACTATCATTCAAATTTGATAATAGCTACCTTAATTCTGTGGAAGCATCTTAAACTGATTTTAGCATATAGTTTTTTTCAACATTTAATGTATTCAATGCATGGATATATCTTAAAATCAATTACTCTTGGGCTGGAGAGATTGCTTAGTGGTATGGCACTTGCCTGCAAAGCCTAAGCACCCAAGTTTGAATCCCCAGTACCCACATGGGCCAGATGCAAAAGGCAGTGTATGCATCTGGAGTTTGTTTTCAGTGGCTGGAGGCCCTGATGCACTCATTCTCTCTCTTTCTCTCCTTGCAATAAATAAATAAAAATACTTAAAAAGTCAATTACTCTTGGCAAAGTGCCAGTCAAGGGATAGACATGAAATAATGGTGTACACTACAAGCTGTTGCTTCAAACTCATGCAATCAGTGTGAGGACTGATGTTGGAAGGAGCTTGGGGGGGCAGTGAGGATATATTGTATGCCAGAGAAAATAAAGAGTTCAGCAGTATAAGTGTATTGATAATAAATAAATATCTACTTATTATTACTTTCTGTATGTTAGATCCTGAGCACAGCTGGTGGTTTTGTGGAAATGTGTAGTGGTTGTTGAAAGAGTAGGGGTTCAAGTACAGATTGGAAACTCTAACTCTGTGGGTCCTGAGAGAAAAGGCCTGAGATGAATCCCTAGTGGGATGTAAGACAAACAGGACCAGCAACTTGGGGATGTTTCTCGACTGCTACCATACATGAAAGAAGGGGAAAGAAAGATATAGGACAAAAGCAGTGATGAGACAGGGGATGCAGAATCGTGGAAGTGGAATAGTCATTCAAGAGGAGAAATGTACAGAGTGGATGTGGGAGTGATCCAGTGGACAGTGAGAATGAGGTTATCTTATTCAAGAAGAGAAAATTCCCTTGTTTCCTCTTCCCTTTTTATTTTAAATTTTTTCCTATATTTTATTTATTTATTTGAGAGAGAAAAAGAGGGAGGGAGGGAGAGAGAGAAAGAGAAAGAGAGAGAGAGAGAGAGAGAGAGAGAGAGAGAGAGAGAGAGGTCACACTAGGGCCTCCAGCCACTGCAAACGAATGCCAGATGCATGTGTCCCCTTGTGCATCTGGCTTATGTGGGCTCTGAAGAATTGAATCAGGATCCTTTAGCTTTGCAGGCAAATGCCTTAACCACTAAGCAATCTCTCCAGCCCTCCTCCTCTTTTTTTTAAAATTTTTTTTGGTTTTTCAAGGTAGGGACCCACTCTAGCCCAGGCTGACCTGGCATTCACTATGTAGTCTCAGGGTGGCCTCAAACTCATAGTGATCCTCCTACCTCTGCCTCCCGAGTGCTAGGATTAAAGGTGTGTGCCACCATGCTGGCTCCTCCTCCCTTTTTCCAGGTAAATTTTGTTTGACTCAGTAAATTTTTTTTTTTTTATTAGTCAGTTCTGTATTCAGCAAATACAGTCAGTTTGGTACCATTATTAGGCTCATCCGTGACCTACCCCCTCCCCTTGGCCCCTCCTTGTTGAGGTATACGGGTCATGCATTGTGGAGTTAGCCTACAGTTGTGGGTAAGCTAAATGTCTCTGCATATCATGACCCAACATGTGACTCTGACATTCTTTCCGCCCCCTCTTCCGCAAAATTTCCCTGAGCCATGTTGGGTTCATTTTTGGTCTGCTTCAGTGATGAGGTGTTGGGGGCCTCTGAGGCTCTGGCTCTCTGATTTGGTAGGAGTTGATTTTTCTCTGTGCTGATCTCCTTTTCTTCCAACTTTATAGCCATCTATGGCTGTTAATATATGATCTCATTGGGTACTTAACATTCATTGGCCCATCTTTATTTTTTACTCACATTTTCACACTCACATTCTTAAGGGCATAAACCCTTGATTTGAGTGGCACATTTTTGGTGAGTTATGATTTATGATGGCTGAGCAGCAAGTTATCTACCTGTAGTGGAACATGATAACGTGAAGAAAGTAGCATGAAGTGAGCAGAGCATTGGAAACACACATTCCGCTGTGCAGCCCTTGTTGGAAGGATTCAGAGCTGTCTGGTAGAATCACAGTACTTTTCATCATCATAGTAAAAGGTCATTTTGATGTATACTTTCAAGATTTCTGAAAACAACTTCTTGAACACTGAGAGCTTTGTGGGTGAGAACCACATGTGGATCTAATCTCTCCTTCTCCAGTGCCTTTACCCAGACCTCAGAATGTGAAACTCAGAGATGTGACTCACAGCACCATGAGTGTCATTTGGGAACCTGTGCTGGGAAAAGTGCGCAAATATGTTGTTCGATACAGAACTCCGGAGGAGGATTTCAAAGAGGTAGGCTGAGATTAGAAGTGAGATGGCAATATTTGTTTTCCTACAAGGCTTAACAAAGGAATCTTATCACATATAGATGATAGCATATTTTGATTGCTTGTTACTTTATTAATAAAAGGCAAAATGTTAATAAAACATCCCAACATATTTTTGTAAATTAGTAATATATTGGACTGTGCCGGAAATGTTTTGCTGTGTGACATCAATCTCAAAATCATCATCTCTCATGACCCCACAGTCATTATTGATAACCCCACTGAGGAGAGTGCTCTGTGGAATGGGGGGGCAGGAGAGAGGGAACATAAGAATATAATCTGATTGGAATATGACCAATTTACAATTTGTTCATATAATAAATCATTCATAAAAGACAAAAAAAACCCTATCATCCCTTAAGTAGATAAAGGGTTATAGAATCTACCAGGCATTTCCTTCTCATTCAGATGCCTTATATGGTGCTGTGTGTTCTGTGAATGACTAAGAGTCTTATAATACTTCTAAAGATAAATGACACAGAAAAGAGAAGAGGAAGTTTGCCAGATGATAAGAAGCTGGGGCTGCTGAGCAGGATGAAAAGAAGGGGGAAATGTGTTGTCAGAAGAGTATGTTTTCCAGGGTGAAGTTTTTGAGGTGATCTTGGGGTGTCTTATAAGACAACCTGATCCAAGGTACAAGCACATTGAGATGCTTCACTACAAAAGAAGTTTAAGTTTTTGGTGTTCTTGAGGGAAACATGAATTCCAAAATCTCAGAGGCAGTTTTTTTTTTATTTACTTTTTAAAAAAAATTTTGTTTGTTTGTTTATTTATTTGAGAGCGACAGAGAGAAGGAAGCAGAGAAAGAGAGAGAGAGAGAGAGAGAGAGAGAGAGAGAGAGAGAGAGAGAGAGAATGGGTGCACCAGAGCTTCAAGCCTCTGTAAATGAACTCCAGATGCATGCGCCCTCTTGTGCATCTGGCTAACGTGGGTCCTGGGGAATTGATCCTCGAACCGGGGTCCTTAGGCTTCACAGGCAAGCGCTTAACCACTAAGCCATCTCACCAGCCCATCAGAGGCAATTTTGAAATATATAAATGGTGTGAGCTTCTGGTCATTTGTACACATGGAAGCTTATTTTTACATGGGCACACATTAACTTCACCCTGGGCTTCCATTTCAAAAGTGGCTTAATTGTCAGCAGGCCTCACTGGCTCCTATGCACAACAAATGAGATAATGCATGAAAAATTTTCTGGAAGAAATAAAATAGAGATATAAAGAGAAGCAGGTGAAAGTGATTCAAATATTTGAATCCAAAGGTAGCCATCATTTGCCAGGTAGTCAGGCCAGATGTGGCTCCAATACATGAATTTTTCTACATTGGAAACATTTAAGCCATGTTCAGTTTATGGATTATTATGTAAATTGAAAGATACTGTTTATTTTATATTCAAAATTTGTACATTCTAGTCTGAGAGGTAAGTAAACAATGGCTAGGCCAACTGAGTCCTTTGTGCAGCAGCTCACTGCTTTGCTTCTGTCCTGTAACAGGTGGAGGTGGACCGATCCAGGGCCAGCACCTCTCTCAAAGACCTCTCCTCTCAAACTCTGTACACAGTCAGTGTTTCTGCAGTATATGACGAGGGCCAGTCTCCCCCAGTGACTGCACAAGAAACAACCCGTGAGTTGTGCCCCTGCTTTATCAATACTTGAGGAAACATGTTAAAAACTTTTTAGTTGACAGCTTTTAATACATGTACATAATGCATTTTGATCATAATGTCTCCGTTACTTTGGTTTGTTTTCTTTCCCTTGTCCCATTTCCAACATGTCTCTTCTTTCTAGCTAGTCTTTTACTTTGTTGTCTTTTTCCCTTTTGCCCTCTTTCATCATTCATGATGAAATGTTGATAGGCCCAATATTATACAGGTCTTGTGCAGGTAATGACAGTATCTATGAAACTAAATAAATGCAATTGCTGCTTCATGTTCAGAAGAGAGTATTCCATAGCACTCCATTCCATTCCATTCCTTCTGGTCCTCTGGCTCTTACCTTCTTTCCACTCCCTTGAGTCTTGCAGGACATGAGAGTGATGTCTTATTCAGTGCTAAGCACTCAACCAGTGGAGAAACATTAAACATACATGTGTGTATCTACTTATTGGGACATTCCGTTTTCTAGTTCCCCTTTGGCCAGTATTTAATATTTAGATTGCTTTTACTAATTTTCTTCTAATGTAAGATACTATCAGAGAAAAAGTAAATGCAAGAATATTTTCCTTCAGCAGTTTACAGTTTAGCTGTGGAGATGGAAAATAATTCAAAATTCTCATGGTCAGGAAAGGAAACCCAGGTGAGTAGGACTCAGGCTGCACCATCAGGTCCCAAAGGAGGGGAAATTGCCATAGCCACATGGTGGCACAGAGACATAGGACAGCCTTCCAGGAGTACCCCTTCCCTGCTCTGTTCTGCTCCAACTTTAATGGCTGTCACGTTCTCTCCCTCTTCTGGTATTTCTAAGGATTTAACCTAGTTATTACCTGCTTTAGCCTTTAATGGTTTAGTACTTTACCAGTTATTGTCCTTCCTACAGAAGAGAACTTGACTTGTATCTCCAGTACCTGAAATGTAATCACTCAATGCAAAGCTAAGGATATAATGATCTAACCATGTTTAACCTATAATAACTTGATTTGAGACAGCAGTGTTCCAAACAAACATAATGGAGCCATATATAAAAGTTTCTAGTACTCACAATAAGAATATAAAAAGTGACACATAAAATTAATAATATATTTCATCCAACCCAGTATATAAAAATGTTACTGTTTAGTCATATCTCAGTATAATTAATGAGCTTTCTATAATTGTTCTTTCAGTTCCAGATTGCATTTATATTTACATCACACCTCAATTCAGACTAGCTACATGTACTAAGTACTGAACAGCAAAGTTCTAGAGAAACTAGATGGTCCTATCTGTAATCTATTGGTGGGATCAACATTAGGTCTGGTACTTTCCAGAAGTGAGAGTCTGGAACTTTTGCTTCCTGTCCAATAGAAAGGGTATCTATACATCTCATTGAAGTCTCAATGGTGCCAAACTCTATATTTGATAAGAGCATTTTTTTTTTTACATATCCCAACCTACTCCTTATTGCAGAATATGCATTTCTCTCTTGTGACTCGGCTATTTTGTTAGGATGTGAGATGTCTTAGCAATTTCATTTGTCTTCTTGGCATCAGCTCTTACCTGGTAAAGTTCATGGCTAGAGATGAGGATTGGTACATATGAATCGACTGACAGCTTCATGAACACTACAGGTACATAGAGAGGGAAGTCTAGAAAAAGAGTAGAAAAAGTAATTTAGTATGCTAGATAAAGACTTTCAATGTGTGCTTTCAAAATTTAAATTTTAAAAGTATGTCCTTAGTAGTTGGACTGTTTTGTGGCTATGCTTTGCCTCCCAATGGTTCGCTTCAGTTTTCACCATCAGAAATTTGATCTTTGTATACTAGTGTACAGCTTTGGTTGCCAAGACATAGGGTGATAGTTGACTATGGAAGCTCAGAAGTGGTAATGGGTATTTCTGATTGTTTGTGCTACAAACCAACCAGAGTGTGTGGTCAACAGAAGTGCTAGGAAGTGGGATTTCACAGACATCAGAGAACTAGGCTTTCTGTAACCTGGGTAGTCAGTATGGTCCACTTGATATAATGTTTAAGTCTTATGATCTCTGGGGATAGCTTAGCTTGTGTATGGATCAAGTAGAGCAAATGTGTTCAGAGTTTCTGTGGTAGTACTTTTGTAGTAGTCGGCTCAACAATCCTGGGACATACATCCAACCAGACACAGTTTATGGGAGGGATGGGATTTACTTCAGCTTACAGATCCAAGGAAAGTTCTATCAATGGTGGGAAAAGCTGGCTCCAATTCATAAATCCAAGCAGAAGAGAAACCACCACCAGTTAGCAAACACCAAAAAGCAACAAGTACAAAACCAACAGCAAGCAAGACCCCTACAGCTCAAATTCCTCTGCATACTTTTGTGCTGGAATTCAGACCCACCCCCAAACACACTTTAGGGCTGGACCCCATGACCCACACCTAGTGACACCTCCTCTCCACCAGGTGGCTGAAGACCTAGTGACGCCTCCTCTCCACCAGGTGGCTGAAGACCTAGTGACGCCTCCTCTCCACCAGGTGGCTGAAGACCCAAGTTAAAAACGTTGAAAAAAAAAAAAAAAACTGAGGGGCTGGAGAGATGGCTTAGTGGTTAAGATCCTTGCCTGCGAAGCCTAAGGATCCAGGTTCAATTTCCCAGTGCCCATATAAGCTAGATGCACAAGGTGGCAGGAGTCTGGAGTTTTATTTTGTAGTAGCTAGAGGCCCTGGTGTGCTCATTCTCTCTCTGCCTCTTTCTCTCTTAAATAAATAAACATAGCTGGGCATGGTGGCATACACCTTTAATTCCAGCACTTGGGAGGCAGAGGTAGGAGGATTGCCATGAGTTCGAGACCACCCTGAGACTACATAGTGAATTCCAGGTCAGCCTGGGCTAGAGTGAGACCCTACCTCAAAAACCCAGAAATAAATAAATAAATAAAAATAAAATTTTAAACAAGCTAATAGGAAGAAAAGGTGATGACATCAAAATAAAAGAGTAATGGCGAGAGGGAGGGGTCTTTATGGAGTATGGATCTGTGGAGGGAAAAGTGGGGGAGAGGAGGAATTATAATGGTTTATTGTCTGCAAGTATGGAAGTTACCATTAAAATAAGGAAAGAAAACAGAAAAAAAAACAAACAAACAAAAAACCTGAGTCCATGGAGGATATATATTCAAGCTACCACAACTCCTGTGCTGAAATTCACTGAATGCATAGGTAGCTATTGTCTAATCATTTTGCCAAGTATGAAGTCTTAGTGGTCTTTAAAGCAAGGCAGACATTTCATTTTCAAATTGCACTGACTTGTGTTTTCAAGAATAGAATGAAATTATTTCCTTTGGGGCAATTAGAACAAGTTCTTTTTTATTTATTTATTTATTTATTTATTTATTTTTGGTTTTGCAACCACTTTATTTTTTTTCTTTTTTCTTTATTAGTCAGTTCTGTATTCAGCAAATACAGTCAGTTTGGTACCATTATTAGGCTCATCCGTGACCTACCCCCTCCCCTTGGCCCCTGAGTAACACATTGGCACCAGTTTCCTTAGCATCAATATTGAAGGTAATATAACAGTATCCTTAGCTCATGACATTCTTGTGTAAGAAGGAAGACCTATGTTTAAGTTTTCTGCTCTATATTTATTTCATTGTACATGGTACTAGCTCATTAGGACATTTTCATGCACCTATATGATGTGTTTTTCACACATTCCCCTGTACCCCTGCCCTTTGTCGTTACTCTCCTTTGTTTCTCAAGACAGTTTGGCTTCTAATTTTGTGTCGTATGTGCGTGTATAACTTATGTGTCTAAGTAAGACCCAGGACCCACAAATGAGAGGAAACATGACGTTTGTCATTCTGTGACTGACTTAATTTGCTTAATATAATTATCCCCTGTTGCATCCATTTTCCTTCAAGTGAAATAATTTCCTTTTTTTAATAGGTAAAAAAATACACATGCCACATTTTCTTCATCCATTCCTCTGTTGTTAGACACCAAGGTGATCCCATAACTTAGCTGTTATCATTAGTGCTGCAGTAAGTGCTGATGTGCAGGTATCTCTGTTCCCTTGCAGTCCTTTGGGTAAATATCCAGAAGAGGTATATATGGGTCATGTGATGGTTCCTCTATCTCAGTTCCTGAGGAAGCTCTACCCTGATGTCTATAATGGGTAGACTGGTTACATTTTTTTTGTCCATCTTCTTGTCAGCATTTGTTTCTTATTGACTGCCATTCTGACTGGGATGATAAGAATCTCAATGTAGTTTTCATGTGAACTTCTCTGATGGCTAATGAGCTTGAACATTGTTTCATATGTTTATTGGCCATCTGTGCTTCATCTTTTTTAAAATTTATTTTTATTAGATATGGAGATACTTAATATGTAAACAATACATATTGCTACCACCCATTCCCTCCTCCCTGCCCCTTTTCCAAAGAGGCCCTCCTCATTGGGGATGCAGGTCAACCCCATGGGGATTGTGGATCATGTATTGTGGGGGCAGCAGTCCGTCATGGGGGAGAGGCAATGTCTCTGTGCATAATGTCTCAACTTGTGGCTCTAACAATCTTTCCGCCCCCTCTTCCACAAAATTCCCTGGGCCATGCTGGGAGTATTTTAAGCCTACTTTAGTGATGGGCACTTAGGAACCCCTGGATCTCTGGTTTTGCAAGTGTTGAGTGTCCTCAGTGTCTATCTCCTTCACCCTTGTGCTGATATCAGATTCACTGAGAAAGTAGCACTTTTGCTTATTTTCCCAATTCCTCTGTGGTTTCAGCCGGGGCTGGGCTGAAGTGTGATGGGTCTTATCTCCTCAGGCCCCACTCCCATTCCATGCTGCCATGCCTGCCAAATATCCTCCCGTGCAGGGAGCCCAGACCCTGTGCTTCATCTTTTTGATAATTGTCTGTTCATTTAATTAGCTCATTTATTGATTATGTTGTTTGATTTTTTGTTACTTAATTGTTCGAGTTCTGCGTATTTTAGCTATTAATCCTCTGTCAGACATATAGCTGGCAGATTTTTCCCATTCTGTGGAATTTCTCTTCAGTTAATAATTATTATTATTTTTTGCTATGTAGAGGGTTTTCAGTTTCATAAAATCCTACTTGGCAATTGTTCACATTATTTCCTGAGCAACTGGAGTTTAGAAAGTCCTTGCTGGTGTCTGTATCTTGTAGTAATTCCCCTATCTTTTCATGTAACAGTTTTAGAGTTTTAGCTTGTATATCAAGGTCTTTGATTCATTTTTGTAAAAGGTGAGAAACAGATGTAGTTTCATTCTTCCACACATACATATCCAGCTTTTCTTGTAGTATTTTTTAAAAGGCTATCATTTCTCCAATGCATGTCGACATTTTGGTTGTCAAAAATCAGGTGGCTGTACCTATGCAGATTGATCTGTATGTCTGTTTTTGTGCCAGAACCATGTTGTTGTTGTTACTATGGCCCTGGGATATAACTTTAGATCACATATGATATCTCTAATATTGTTCTTTTTTCTCAGACTGTTTTGTGCTTCTATGTACATTTCCAGACGGATTTTTATTCTATTTCTGTAGAGAATGGCATTGGTATTTTGATAAGGATTGTAGTGAATCTGTAGTTTGCTTTTGGTATATCCATTTTCATGATATTAATTCCTCCTATATGTTAGCATGGGAAGTCTTTCCATCTTCTTGTATATTCTTCCTTAATGTTTTTCCTCAGTGTTTTAAAGTTACCGTCATAGAAAGTTTTCACTTCCTTGGTTAGGTTTATTCCACTTTTTTTTTTTAAAGAGTCCATTGTCAATGAACTTTTTCCCTGTTTCGTTTTCAGTATGTTTGTTATGTGTACATAGAAAAACTACTGATGTTTATATGTTAATTTTGCATCCTGTCAGTTTGCTGAAAATGCTTAGTAGTGCTTGGAATTTTCTGGTGGTGTCTTTAGTTCTCATGTATAAGAATCATGTATTTGCAAGTAAGAATGATTTGACTTCTTTCTTTCCTGTTTGTGTCCCTTTTGTTTCCTTCTTGTCTTATTGCTCTAGCTAAGACTCCAAGGACTATGTTGAATAGGAGTGGAGAGAGTGGACATCCTTGTCTTTTTCCTGATCTTAGTGGGAATGTTTTGAGGTTTCTCCATTTAGCATGCTGTTGGCTAGTGGTTCGTCATAGGTAGAATTTATCGTACTGAGAGATTCTTCTATTCCTAGTTTCTTCAGGGATTTTATCATGAAAGGATGTTGGAATTTGTCAAAAGCCTCTTCTGCATCTATTGAGATAATCATGTGATTTATTTCCTTGAAACCATTTATATACTAGGTTACATTTATTGATGTTTATAGTGAATCATCTTTGTGTCTCTGGAATGAAGTCAACTTGATCATGGTAAATGATCATTTTGATGTGTTTCTGAATTCTGTATGCAGTTTTCACATTCAAACTTTCTGTATATATGTTCACTAAGGAGATTTGCCTATAATTTTTCCATACCTATTAAAATAAAACAAAGCAGTTTTATTATACCAAATTAAGTTTGTAATTAAAATTAAAAACCTTAGTCTTGCCTTTTTTTATAATAGGACCTGTTCCAGCTCCTACAAACCTGCAGCTGACTGAAGTAACACCAGAGAGCTTCCGAGGCATCTGGGATCATGGAGCTTCTGATGTGTCTCTCTACAGAATAACCTGGGCACCAGTGGGAAGCCCAGATAAGATGGAGGTAATGGTAACTCTTTCTCTCTTCCTCTCAACTCCATCTTCCCTTTCCTATGTCTTCCTCCCTCTTCATTTAGTTAGTGGGAAGCAGTGTGAAATAAGTACCACTTCTGTTACCTGATTTGTTTCATCACCTGCTCATAGTATTTTGTATATGGGCTTCATCAGAGCAGAGGGACATCCACCTAAAGATATCCACAAAATGCCACTGAGTGTGCATGACATTTTGTATGCCTGTGTTTTTCCCTTTTTTTCCAAGACCATCTTAAATGGAGATGAAAATACCTTGGTGTTTGAAAACCTGAACCCCAACACTCTCTATGAAGTTTCCATTACTGCCATCTACCCTGATGAGTCTGAGAGTGATGACCTGACTGGCAGTGAGCGCACATGTAGGTGTTCAGCTTGCAAATAGAAACTGATTTCAAGATAAATTTAAAGCACAGAATGACAGCTATACTAGTAATGCTTCTATAAATTCTGTTTTCTTTTAGTGCGCTTGATACCCTTAACAACACAAGGTAAGAAATAATTTGCTGAACTCTTGGAGTGAATAAATAATATATTAATGAAAAATACTGTAAAGTGCATTGTGAACAGGGCCTTCTGGTTTTAAACTGCAAAGTGTTTCCATGAGCCTCATTTAAGTGGGATTTTCTTGAACAACTTGATTGTTTTGTTACTTACCAAGGAGTCTATTAGTCAGCTTGAGCTTCCATCATAGAGCAGTCATCTGGGTGAATTATGGAGCAAAAATTTATATTCTCATAAATCTGGAAAATGGAAGCCAGACATGATGGTGCAGGCCTGGGAACTTACTTACTTGTGAGGCTGAGGCAGGAGAATAATGAGTTCAAGGCCATTCTGGTCAACTTAGCAAGACCCTGTATCAAAAAAAAAAAAAAAAAAAAAAAAAAAAAGAGTGTGAGGAGGTGGGGATATAGCTCAACAGCAGAGCATTCCCCTACTTGCGCAAGAACTTAGAAGTTCAATCCCTAGTGTAAGCAAAACAGTTTCAGGCAATAGGAAGTTCAAGATCCAGATCAGATGCCTGCTGACTCTGTTTGTTCCTCATGAGGGCCTCCATCTGTCTTCTCACTGTGGTTACATGGCAGAGAAAGATAAAAACTGCTCTCTCATTCCTGTCATATAAAGACTCTGAGAACTGCACTCTGAGCACCTCATCTGTATTCAAAAGCCCATTTACAAATACCATCATATTGAGTGTAAGGGCTTCAACTTATGGGAGGATAAGTTTGGGGGAATGAACACATCTGGACCATACCAAGTAGTCGTTTAAGATTCAGTGATTATCTTTTATTATGGGCTTAATTTTAATTCCAAACTGTCATGATTTCCTAGGGAATTATACTTTTTTGAGGCCTTATTTTCTATGCTTAATCTGTTCTCAACAATCCCTTTTAGCTCCAAAAAGTGGTCCACGGAACCTTCAGGTATACAATGCAACATCTAACAGCTTGACTGTCAAGTGGGATCCTGCCAGTGGTCGTGTGCAGAAGTATAGAGTCACTTACCAGCCTTCCACCGGGGAAGGCAATGAACAGACGGTAATTTGTTCTATAAAAATTGTAACTTGGATAAATTCTGCCTGTTTCTCCTTAAACTCTGTTTATTCTTAGTGTTTAATTAGCAATATTTACTTTATAGAGGGATGCAAGACTTCCTCTATTGAATAGAACCATTTGACCTTAGCTGGTCCTTTCCCTGGAGTGCATCATGGACACACAGTGTATATTCTTTTATTTTATTTTATTTTATTTTATTTTATTTTTATTAGTCAGTTCTGTATTCAGCAAATACAGTCAGTTTGGTACCATTATTAGGCTCATCCGTGACCTACCCCCTCCTCTTGGCCCCTCCTTGTTGAGGTATACAGGTCATGCATTGTGGAGTTAGCCCACATTTATGGGTAAGCTAAATGTCTCTGCATATCATGACCCAACATGTGACTCTGACATTCTTTCCGCCCCCTCTTCTGCAAAATTTCCCTGAGCCATGTTGGGTTCATTTTTGGTCTACTTCAGTGATGAGGTGTTGGGGGCCTCTGAGGCTCTGGCTCTCTGATTTGGTAGGAGTTGATTTTTCTCTGTGCTGATCTCCTTCCCCCTTGTGCTGGTATCCGGTTCATCAGGAAAACAGCCCCCTTGCTTGTTTCTCCAATTTTTCTTAGTTTCAGCTGGGGCCCTTTTGAGGTATGATGGGGTGGCTCTCTCCTTAGGATCTACCACAGTGTATATTCTGTGGGACAAGATACTTGCTTTTCATAGGAACTTCCAGCTTTAGTCATGTACCTCAATATGCCCAATTATCATGAAGATAACTGGTTTTTAAATCTATATGGAACATTAGCTCATCCCCCTAACTTAATAAAATGCTGAAAGTTTGCTAAATTTGTCTATAAAATTTTATTCCAAACTTCTGATTTTTGCATGCCATTGGATATCTCTTAGATCTGGTGTTTCAGTATCTGTAAGTACATCTACCTAATTTAAAATTTTACTAAATGACCCCAAGAAAGATAACACTATAAGAAAGATTACAGGACCATAAAGAAGATGACAGGACTATAAGGAAGATGACAGGACTATAAGGAAGATGACAGGACTATAAGGAAGATGACATCTATGAGTATAAGGAAGGTGACAGGATTATAGGGAAGACAACAGATCTATAAGGAAGATGACAGGAGTATAAGGATGACGACAGGACTATAAAGATGATAGGACTATAAAGAAGATGGCAGGACTATACGAAAGACAACAGATCTATCAGGAAGACAACAGGACTATAAGGAAGATGACAGGACTATAGGCTCAGCTGTTTTTCTTACCTTTCTTCCCAGGCTCCCTTTATATAATAGAGCTGTTATCTGTTTTCTGTGTTTAATTTAGCTGTTGGCCTCTGAGCTTTCATCATCTTTGCCCTTTGTGAGGTACCTGACTACTAGGTCAGGAACAAGTTTTTATATAGATAGGTTTGAACTTGATGATTTATTTCAAATACCTTTTTGTATGAGGTCTGTAATTTTGCTGAATTTTTTTCTGAGGTGGATTATATAGCCTTATAGAGACATGAGTTTTTGACTTTTAATAATTAAACATGCAAGTAGATCATACCTCTTTTAGAAGGTTAACAGAGTTGAAGTTGGCAGCAGTTAAAGGTGTGTGGTTAAAGGCCAGTGCTGGACTGGAGAGATAGCTCAGAGGTTAAGTGTGCTTCCTGTGCAAGCATGAAACCCTGAGGGAGCCTGAAACTGTCAGAGTCTTCAGATTCCATATAAACAATTGGGTGTGGCCATGTGTGAGAGTATAGACCCCAGAATCATCAGAGCCCACAGGTAAAGGGACTCTGGCTCTAAACAAAGACAGGGCAGAAGAGTGATGGAACAGGACATCTCAAGTTCCACTCTGGCCATGATAGGCCTATAGGGCACCACACCACACATCACAACAATACATTACATTACATTATATATAAATATATACAGAGAGAGAGAGCAAAAAATAAAATAAAAACCAATCGCCAGTTATCTTACCTGGCAAATGGGGTTAGCTGAACCAGAATACCTCCCATCTTATTTTACTGCTGGTTTATGAACTAGCCATAGTAGCAAATCCCTATGCTGGCTTATTTGGTACAGTTTGGTGGGAGATGTAGGTGGATTTCCCTCTTTTTACTCATAAGACTAGCTCTCCTAAATGTTTCCCAGTTTGTTATCTATTAAAAAGTTTTATAAACATGCCTTGCACTGATACACATGTCCCCAAACCTCAAATATTAGGTGTTTTGGAATTAGCACTGTGTTCATTTTCTTCCTGTTGAGGGTGACTACAGTGATTCACTGAGGGCTTTTCTCTGGAACTTAGATTTCTGGAGTGGATGGGTGCTCGGTTGGAAATATCTGGCCTGTCCTAGCGCACCCAGCCATCTACATGTACAATCACTGTGAGCAGTGTGCCATTTTCATGTGGTTTTAATTACTGTGGCATAAACATACGAATTTGGTAGACTGTTAACAAATCTTACAAATTTTCTTTCAACAAGATAGCTAGATGGCCTTAGACAATGAATTAGATATTTCAAACTCCATAATTGGAGGAAATTGAGAAGCTTCATACCTCAAGGCTGGTATCATGGAGATCACTGGGAAGCCCTGACGGAGTGTGGCTAGGCAAAGGGTCCGGTCACATCGTTTGCATAGCTAATGTTGTTAGAGTGGCAGTGTTTGGGGAAAACACCAAGATCTTTAGATCTTTTGCTGAATTGTTTTAATGTGTCTCTAAAGCAAATAAAAACCATCTGTAAGAAAGTCAGAGTCATGCTGAATGGTGTGGTGCTGCTAACATTGGGCAGTGCTTTGGTGTATTAAAGACCTTTTGCCATTCACTTCTGATTAATGGCTTCTTTTGGGGAAGAGTTCCATGAAATGTGTTTTGGATGAAATTCTGCAGTACTGGCAGCTAGCAAGTTACAAGAACTTTTCGAGTATGCCAGTTTGAGACCTAGAATTCTTTTTATGATTTAGGGCACATACTTTGCATTTGAAATTATACTATCTGGTGCTAACTATACCATAAGATATATTTTAAACCTTCAATGTGCTACATGATTCCAGAACTTTAGCCAGGTGGTCAAATATCTTTCTTGTAAAAAGAGATTTTCAAATACAGATTGGTGAGGCAGAGAGTATAAGGCTAATCCTTATCAAGACATGTTTTACTCAAGGCCACAATAGGAGGACGGCAGAACAGTGTGGTCCTGCAGAAACTGAAGCCTGACACTCCTTACACAATCACAGTGTCTTCCCTGTACCCTGATGGTGAAGGTGGTCGGATGACTGGAAGGGGCAAGACAAGTAAGTCAAACTAGAATGCCTGAGTGACAGAAGCTTTTCCTTATAGTTTAAAGTGGATTAGTTATTTTTAATGTCCCTTGCTTGGAATGATGTCTCTATTTGTGGAAACCGATGTAATTACTTTTTAGGATAAAAAAGTATAGTGACTAAAATGTCCTATGGAGTAGATGAGGCATATATAGCAGGCTAGTGCAGAATGCTTTTTTTTTGTTGTTGTTTGTTTGGCAAGCACAACAGATTGGTCTTTATTTTGTGTGTGTGCATGTATGTGTGTGTGAGACAGAATTGGTGCACCAGGGCCTCCAGCCCTATAATCAAACTCCAGACATATGTGCTACCTTGTGTGCATGTGCTACCTTGTGCACTTGCATCACCAAGTGCGACTTGCTTATGTGGGACCTGGAGGGTTGAACATGGATCCTTAGGCTTCATAGGTAAGCTCCTTAACTGCTAAGTCATCTTTCCAGCCCTAGTGCAGAACTCTTATTCATTCTCTACTTCAAAAGATATCTGTGGATTTTCTGCTAGACTTTTAGTGGGCTGGGAATGTTGCCTAGCCTGCATTCAATATTTGCTTGTTAGGCCCATGCTGCCATGTGATTTCTTTGTATTTCAGAACCTCTGAACACAGTGAGGAATCTGAGAGTGTATGACCCTTCAACCAGCACTTTGAATGTCCGCTGGGATCATGCGGAGGGCAATCCTCGCCAGTACAAGCTCTTCTATGCCCCAACAGCAGGTGGTCCAGAGGAACTGGTAAGAATTTCCTAAAGTAGAAAATGCTATTCTGTGTAAATGTCAGCTGATGGGTTTAAAAGTGTATCTGAAAGAGTTAACCAATTAGCTTTGGAACCAAAGTTGACATTCGCATGACAGGACATAACAAACAGAGGAGACACAGAGTGCCTTAGAGCCTATGGAGTAGGGAGATTGGGGGCCTCCAGCTGGACGAGCAAGTTGCACGAAAATGTGACATATAGTGAAGTCTTCACCACCTTTTGCAGCAGCTTACGTGGGGCTGGTGATCATATCAAATCGTTATAGAACTTGCTTCTTGGTTTGGTTCTCAGTTGGTATTGTATTGTTTGAAGAATTACTTCCTTTATACATTTTTCAAAGCAAATGTTCTATTGTTATTAATATCTTTAGGTACCAGTCCCTGGGAATACCAATTATGCCATTCTTAGGAACCTGCAGCCAGATACTCCTTACACTGTCACTGTAGTTCCTGTTTATGCAGAAAGTGATGGGGGACGTACTTCAGACACAGGAAGGACGTGTAAGTCCAAAAGCAGGAAAATTAACTATTTATCATTAATTTTGCTTTTTATTGTAAAATACACATCAGCCATGAAAGAAAAATCAGAGAAAAAAGTCCAAATGATAAAATTAATTTCCATCAAATGTTACCCTTTTGTGGATAAAATAACACATTTACAATGGCATTATTTTGAAATGATTATTTCAGGATCTGTAAATGTATATAGTTTCATCCATGTCCTACTTCAATCATATTTTCAAAAATTTATTGAGCTTTACTTTGTGCCTTATAAATGTGTGTGAAGCCCTGTTCCATAATTGTGTAGTGTAAGTGATTGAAACTTATTCATTATATCACTTGAGCTCATGTATGTAGACTTACTTAATTTTTAGATTTTTCCTTTCCCTCCCTGACTTTATTCCTGCCACCCTAATTCCCTCACTCCCTCTCTCCCTCCCTTTTTTCTTCCTTCATTTGTTTCTTTCTTTTGAGACAAGGTCTCACATTAGCCCAGGATAACTTAGAACTCACTCAGTTTAGCCAGGGCTGGCCTCAAACTCACAGCTATCCTCCTACCTCAGCCTTCAGAGTGTTGGGATTAAAGAGCAGAACCACCAAGCTCAGCTTTAACTTGTTGGTTTTTCAAAGTATTTATTGCGAAAGTTGAGAACTATTTATTTTCTCTTTTCCTTTGCCTTTTCTCTTAATCACAGCGGGCATTCCATAGTTATTTGTTGAATAAAGCAGGAAGGAAAGAGGATGAATGATTAAAACCAGCTGCCTGTTAGAGGGCAGGCTTTATAAAGTCCCTTCTCTCTGTTACCTGTGTTGGAAACTCAAGCTACTTTTATTTTCTTTTCATTGTCTTATGGGAAAATTTCCTTTAAGGCCTGTCTAATTCTTCTGTTCATATTAGCTTGTTTTTGTTGAAGAAGTATTGTTTCCATATAGACTATGGCTAACATTGACAGACTTGGGGTTTGGAGCATTTTAATGTGCTTTTGTGTATAGATGGAAGTTTAAAGAGGATAGTGTTTTATCCTGTTACACAGTGTAAGTTGTGGGAAGGTGATGAAAAGCTTGGCATGTTTAAGCATACTTCAGACATAGGTATTGGTTTTCATTTCCTCAGTGGTGAGAGGACTAGCACGAAATATCCAAGTGTATAACCCTACCCCGAACAGCCTGGATGTCCGCTGGGACCCTGCCCCTGGGCCGGTGCAGCAGTACCGTATTGTGTATTCTCCTGTTGCTGGCACAAGACCCTCAGAATCTGTAAGTAATTTTGTCATCTTAGAACTCAGCAAAAAAAAAAAAAAAAAAAAAAAAATCTTGTAGGCTCTGTTGTGCTTTTGCCATAGCAGCTGGATGGGAACAATGAATCGATTAATTGGTATGTCATTGCCGTTCATGGAGACATTTCCTGATGAATATAGTTGCATATTGGAGTCACATTTGGGAACCTGTGAGAACACAAGTCAAGTGTGCTAGTGTGTAATATTTAAATTATTATTTTTGATGAGTTAAGGCAGGTATATTCACTATAGATTTACTTGAAAACAACTTTGAGAAAACATAACTTAGCTATTTGACTCAAAAACCTTACTAATAAATGCATACCATTGTCAATATGGGCTTTAAAATATTTTATTAATTAATTAATTAATTAATTTATTTATGAGAGAGACAGAATGGACCCACCAGGGCCTCTAGCCACTGCAAATGAACTCCAGATGCATGTGCTGCCTCATGCATCTGGCTTAAGTGGGTTCTAAGGAAATGAACCTAGGTCTTTAGGCTTCACAAGAAAGCACCTTAACTGCTAAGCCATCTCTCCAGCCCAATATGGGCTTTTTTTTTTTTTTGACAATGTACAAATGTTTTTGCTATGGAAATATGTTGTGAAGCATGTGTGTGTGCAACAACACTTCTCTTCAGTTTCCTATTTGAGGACTGAGCAGGTCTGACCTGGATTTGCTTCTGAGTTCAGGCATACTTAGGGTGGTGTGGCTATAAAATAATAGTTTATCATCACAGCATAGTTCAGTTCTGTGAGTAGACTAGTAATTTACAAATCACAAATTGCTAATGTATGCAATAGTTGTATCAAAACACCCAAGAGACAATGATCTTATAGTCTAACAAGTCTTTGCAAAAATAAGTGAGGAACAAAGAGAAGTAGATGAGAAGTGGTGTGTGTGGATGCTGTAATAGTGAGTTTTATATACCTCTATGTGGGAGGACATACCCAGAAAGCTTTATCCTCATCCATCCCATGGAACTTCTGTCTCAACACTAATATCTCTCCCACTGCATAGGAAGTCCCTTCTCTAAAGTATATGTAACATCCCAGATGTCCTTTGTGTAAATATGACTGCTATATGTTGCATTTGAGAATCTTTGTAATAAGTCGGATATGATTGAAGCTACTGGGGGCATTTCTATCTGGTGGCAGATAGTGAGGCCATCTTGTGGAGAAGCTTTCGGCATGTCTGGGCTCAGACTTTTATGATAAATATTGTTGTGCTGACTAACCAAAGACTTGGCAAGTATTAGTGTGGTTGTCAGGTAGAATTTGGCATTTCTCTCTTGCAGATTGTGGTGCCAGGAAATACCCGCACAGTGCATCTGGAGCGGCTGATTCCAGACACACCCTATTCTGTGAACATTGTGGCTCTCTATTCAGATGGAGAGGGGAATCCCAGTCCCAGTCAGGGCCGAACACGTGAGGCAAAAATTCCTTCACCCTATTCCCTTGTTTCTAGATTTGCAGAGCTTCTCTCGTTGCGTCTGTGTGGGGAACGTTTATGAGCAGACCAGAGTAGGCCTCGGCATGTAATTCTGCCTTTCCTCACATTCATATTCCAAGCCTAAGCCACAAGGCCATGACTATCTTTTGTGCTGAGTGAATTTCAGCTGATCATTTTATTAAAAAAATAAACCCTAAAGGAAGGGTTTCCTCTTTTCTTCTCTGCAGTGGGTTTTCTTGGCAAATGGGCACTTTGAAAATGTGAATGCCTCCATATTTCCTTGCATGGAAGTGGTACAGTGGCTAAAACAAACCCTTTCTCTCCCAGTCTGTATATTTAGGCTCCAGCCTAGCTCTCTGTCATTGAAAGCATAGCATGTAACTGTAGCTCTGAAAAGCAATACTTCAGGAATGATTTCCCATTCAAACCAGAGAAGATGGTCAGTACATTCTATCACAAGATATTTCCTTAAGCTGGCCTGGATAATGTTCTCAGGCAAGCAACAAATCCCACTGTACTTATCTAGTTCCACGAAGTGGACCAAGGAATCTGAGAGTCTTCGGGGAGACAACCAATAGCCTCTCTGTGGCCTGGGATCATGCTGAAGGGCCTGTCCAGCAGTACCGGATCATTTATTCGCCCACTGTTGGTGACCCTATTGATGAATATGTAAGTATCATAGTCCTGTCAAGATACATTTGATTATTTTAGCTGGAGGGAGGGGAAATTATGCTTCTGTGTGAGAACTAGAGCTGAACTCTTGGCTATCATGTGACAGATTTTATGTAGCTCCCATGTCTCATCCCTAGTGTCTTGTCCCTAGTGACTCATCCCCAGTGTCTTGTCCTTAGTGCCTGGTCCCTAGCCTTGAGTCCCTAGTGCCTCAAGTTTATTGGAACTTTCTCATAGATAGCCCCTGTAGCTTTACTGTACAAACACATTTGTTAGGGCTGGGAGACACATTTACATTGAAGCTTAGTGATTAAATATTGTGATAAACTCATTGAAGTTTACCCTTTTGGTTATTTTAAAGGAGTTAAGTCTGTGGTTGACAGCCCTCTTACTACATGCATCCTCTTAGAACTTTCTCCTGCAAGCACTCCATCTGAGAAATATTTAACCTGTTGATTTTGATAGAGTACCCTTCAATTAAAGTCATCCTTCTGTATTAGTAAGAAATATAGATAATTGTCATTTAGATTTTTTAACCAAAATGAAGGAAACAGTTTTACCATAGTCAGTTTGCCAAAATAGAGAAGCTTGTGTTTAGAGCTTTCTAGACTGTCATCAACTAACGTTCAGTGTTCCTTCACTTTCTGAAAACATTAAAAATATAATTTATACTACCAGTTCACTGTCTTCAGTTATATGACTCTTGGTCAGGAGCCACTGAGCATAACTGATCATGTGTTTGCACAGTGTTGGAAGGGAGCTTGAGAGATTACTGGTTTATTGCCTCTCTGGGAAGGTAGTTGGGAAGTTGAATGTGTTTTCCATTTCTTGTCTTCCATCTAATTAGCACTTAATTAGCATCAACCAAACTGACAACTTTGAAGGGAGAAACTTTGTCTGGTTTTGCTCACCTATGAGTGTTCAGCAGCTAGGGTCATGCCTGTCCCACAGGGGACCCTTGGTACATAGTTGTGAAAGCATTACCTGAGGTCATCATGGGCAATGACAAGATGAAGTGGACAGACTTGCTAGGGAGCGCTGCCACACTTAGGAGCACATTCCAAGGTCTATGTGTCACTGCTTGTTTTCCTTCAGAGATGTCCAGTCACATGACTGCTTAATGGCTAACGTGGGATTTGAGCCTAGATCAGTCAGGATCTAAAACCACTCTCCTGTGCTGCTTAGAGGTAGTATGGATAATTTGTCTTGCCACAAGTATTTTGAAACAAAAAATAAAGAAACCATTACTGTTTATGGGAACACATAGAACATCATTGCCTTTTGAGCTAGAAGTCTTGTAGCTGGCAGTAAATGTATAATTTATCTTCCCTGCAGACCACGGTCCCAGGCAGAAGAAACAGCGTGATCCTGCAGCCACTGCAATCTGATACTCCATATAAAATTACCGTTATTGCCGTTTATGAGGATGGAGATGGTGGCCATTTGACTGGAAATGGAAGAACTGGTCAGTGTCTTTCCTCTTCTTCCTTTTTTATTTGTTTTGAAATTGTCATGACTTAAATGACCTCTAAACTTTACAAACCTTGAAGCGTTTTCTTTACCAAGCAGATACCACATTTAAATTTTGTCAAAATGATAATGCAAAAGCAAAATTTTTTTGTAAATTATCTTAAAGAAGAAAGAAGGAAACAAAAAGAAATAATTTCATTTTTTTCTTTGAGAAGCCATTGTGTATTCTGAGTAATACTAGAGCTTGTGTATGTCCATTAAGGCTGTAGCTGTAAGTCAGCATCACGAACTAACATTGAATAAACTGAATGTCATTGAATCTCAAGCCATAAGTGAAGAAGTAAAATGATTAGTGATCATCTTTCTAAAAATGAAGCTTTAAAGAATTACCACATCAGGTTATCTACAGAGAATTGCCAGTGTGCAAACCCCTTTCGTTGTGTATACTGGTGCCAGTTTCTTATTGCTCAACAATTTCCAATTTGTTCATTGGAATCACCTGAAGAGCTTAAAAATGTGTATTCTTGGGGGCTCTTCCCAGAGATACTGATGTGGCTGTCTGAGGTGTGGCCTGTGGATGTCAGTGTTGGTCGTGGAGGAGAGCCACTGGTCCTGTGCAGGCAGGCTGGGCTCCAGCTCCGTCACTAGTGTTCTTCTTCTTTTCTACTTCATTCAGCAAAACCTACTGAGCTACCTGATTTGACTTTCCTTCTTCATTTTGGGCTTTATTATCCTTGACAACAGTACCGAATTTGTAAAAGATGACACTGAACAGCTACTAAGAAAAAGCAGGCTGGGGTTGATTCAGCTCAGTCTCTCAAGGTTGAGAATCTGTTAGTTCTAAAATTTTAGTTACTCAGGATGATTTTACTTTAGCAACTTTTTCCACATTTCCTTTTATTTAAAATATATTTAAATATATTTTAGTAATTTCCTGGGTGAAAATAGCATATTTCATAATTCTATGCTTATCAAAATCATTAAAAATAATCTTTAAGGGCTGGAAAGATGGCTTAGCAGTTAAGGCATTTGACTGCAAAGCCAAAGGATTCCAGATCAATTCTCCAGGACCCACATAAGCCAGATGCACAAGTGGGTGCATGCATCTGGAGTTCGTTTGCAGTAGCTGGATTCCCTGGCATGCCTAGTCTCTCTCTCTCTCTCTGCCTCTTTTTCTCTCTTAAATAAATAAATAAATAAATTTAAAAAATAATCTTTGAGAGTACTTGGAAAGGCTAAAGCCATGTCTACTTTTCCCTGTGAAAAAAGATTTTCCTGTTGGATTATTTTTGTGATGATGTGAATAATAACTCAGTGATTGCTTAACATAGCACCTAAAGGGCATTTACTTTGTAATTTGTTTTTAGGTTGGAAGGTAATATCTGTGGAGGGTTGAAAATGTGCCCTTGATTATGTTGGTGGGGGATAGAATGGGATTGGGAAAGAATATATTTTAGTCACTAGCTAGCTGTGTAGTCTTGAGTAAATTATGTCTTATTTAGGTGCTCTGACCAGACAGTCTCTAAATTACCTTCTGGTTCTACACTTTCTAATAGGTAACATTTTAAAAATGATCTGAAAGACTATGGGTGTAGCTCTTGCTTAATGTGTACAAGGTGCTGAGTTCAATCTCCAATCCCTAGGGTTATAAATAATCTGAGATCTCTTATTGTTTATAATTCTGAGCCATATCACATGCCCACTCTCAATTTTTCTTTTTAATTTGTAAAGCGAAGCTAAGCAGTCTATGGCTTTTAATTGTTTTCTTGACAAATAAATTAAAGAGTATTAAAATTAAACTTTTTCTGGAGTTCCCTAACAATATTCATGAAGTGCAGGGCCTCTCTGTGACAAGGAAAGGTCAGTAATGTGTGCAATGTTTGTTTTCAGTGGGACTGCTTCCTCCTCAGAACATACACATCTCTGATGAGTGGTACACGAGGTTCAGAGTGTCTTGGGATCCTTCACCTTCACCAGTTCTTGGATATAAAATTGTGTATAAGCCAGTGGGTAAGGAAGCACATTTATATCATAATAAAAATATTTTTTCAAATCTTTTGCATATAATAATGCTTTATTGCACACTGTTATTGGATTTTCATGTTGCTATGTCAAGTCCCTTCCTACCAGAGGTAATATTTCTGGAAGCAATGTTTTCAGTTAGTGTAGATGAAAGTCAGTAAATTTCATGTTTGAAAAGTTTGACCTGCTACATAAAAATTGCATAAATTAAACATGCTTGTGTTCAGACATCCTGTATATTAGTTTTTATGATCATCAAATAAAGTGCATTTAAGCAATATACACTTCTATATTCTCTCCATTATGTTCAAATATTATTGGCATGTTCATTTAAATCAATATCATCTTGATTAAACCATTTTTCTATCTTTGTCCTGTTGTTTATATATTTAACACATTCGAAGAAGTATCAATACTGTTTTTATCCAGTTTTCTAGGATACCTTCTGTGTGCCCAGAAAGATAGTGAACTATAAGCGGGGGAGGTAGCTAGAGAAAGAAAATGTGAACCTGCGTCAGAAATAGAACTTAAAAAGCACAGGGGATTTGGTAATAGGACATTCAGTAAATTACATTATGTGAAAAATGCTCCAAGATAGAATTTTCAAATCTTCATTGCAATAAGTAAAACATGCAGGGTCTGCAGTCCATGGAAAGTATTCTGCTGGCAAAGCAGGTCCTAGAACAGCAGCTTGCGAGCACAGGCACTGAGGGAGCATTGCTGGCACACGCCTGCATTCCCTGTGCTGTGCTGTTCTTTGAGAGTAAGTGAGTAAAGAATCCAGCTTTTGCTTGCAGGTTTCCAGTCACTGAACAGCATGGCATTGGCTACAGAAAACATGCATGAAGGGTTATTGGAAGTAATGATGTTTATGCTACTACAATTTAATTTTAAGTTAATATCTTTAATTTTGGGCAGGCACCAGACTAGTGATTGTTTAATTCTGTGTCCCTTTGTGATTGTGATTGAAGGTTCCAGTGAACCCATGGAAGCCTTTGTTGGAGAAGTAACATCATACACATTACATAATCTCAACCCCAGCACCACCTATGATGTGGATGTTTACGCTCAGTATGACTCGGGGCTCAGTGTTCCCCTCACAGATCAAGGCACCACATGTGAGTCATGTATCTTTTTGTGGTTCTAAGAAATGGTACAGTAAAAATTACCAAGCCAGTCTACTTTAATTTTACTTTTTTTAATGTATGTATGTTTTTGCCAGCATTACAGAGGTAAACCATTTTTTGTCCAGTTAAACAAAATACCTCTCTTAATCTGTAAGTAATATAATTAAATATATAAGAATACATGAGAAGGATGTTCATTTGATATAGAATATTCATATTTTGGACTTAATAATATTAAACTTACAGAATGTTATTTCATTTACAAGTGATCTGTATAAAATTGTGATGTTATGCAGTTTTTCTTGGCATTTGATAATGTGTGTGTGTGTGTGTGTGTGTGTGCATATATATCCTGCATTGGTTGATTTAGTTGGATTGAAATATTGAATCAGGGCTGGAGACATGGCTTAGCAGTTAAGGCACTTGTCTGAAAAACCTAAGGACCTAGGTTCAATTTTTCAGTACCCACACGTAAGCCTGATGCACAAGGTGATGCATATGTCTGGAATTTGTTTGCAGTGGCTAGAGGCCCTGGTGCACCCATTCTCTCTCTCTTCCCTCCTGCCTCTCTCTTGCTAATAAATAAATAAAATATATTTAAAAAATTGAATCATTCATTTGTATCACAGAAAGATTTACCACCAAGTGCTTTGATTAGTATTTAAGGCTTAACAGTTAGACTTTCAGATTTTTTTTTTTGTTATTTTTCATGAAGTGTCTTTGAATTCAGAGTTAAAAAAATATTTTATTTTTATTTATTTCTTTTTATATATTTAAAAGAGAGAGAGAGAGAGAGAGAGAGAATGGGTGCACCAGGGCCTCCAGCCACTGCAAATGAACTCCAGACGTGTGCGCCTCTTTGTGCATCTGACTACCATCGGGCCCTGGGGAATTGAACCTGGGTCATTTGGCTTTGCAGGCAAATGCCTTAACTGCTAAGCCATCCCTCCAGCCCTGAGTTCATAGTTGTGAAGGACTATGTATAATTTCACTTTTTCTAGAATCAGTGAAAAACTATCTTGCTCTGCCTCATTTTCATGTATGTTTGATATATGTTTCTTGTAAGGAGACAATGCAATTTGAAGTATTTGTTTTTACTTTTACCCCCTGTGGATATTTGAATATTGTATTATGATTAAAAGTGTACATTTTATGGCTATTCACAAAATGAATATATTTTATCTGGTTTTTTATTGTAGTATATTTAAATGTGACAGATCTGAAAACTTACCAGGTTGGCTGGGATGCATTCTGTGTTAAATGGTCACCTCATCGGGCAGCCACATCCTACAGGCTAAAGCTAAGTCCTGCAGATGGTATGTGTGAAAACAAATAAACTGAGCTCATAGTGAAATATTTTAACCTCTAGCAAAGCAGATTTCATTATATTTATAAAATATGTTAAGTGCCTTTAAATATAGTGCCTAATAACACTTCAGTCCCCCTTGTCATGATCAGGAACCAGAGGACAAGAGATTACAGTGCGTGGCTCAGAAACCAGCCACTGCTTCACCGGCCTCTCCCCGGAGGCCGAGTACAGCGTCACGGTTTTTGTGCAGACGCCAAACCTTGAGGGCCCGGGTGTCCCTGTAAAAGAACATACCAGTAAGTTTTTGAGAAGCTGGGAAGCTCCATTCTGTTCTGCAGAATAGAGTGCTCTGGGGTGGGAGATTACTGACTCCTGTGCAGGCCCTAATCCCCAAGGTGCACTAAGGATGGATGGAATGATAACAGGGGCTTAAAAGTGGAGTTTGTGGCTGCTTTGAAACTGTCATCAGTAGTGACTGTCCTTGATGGTGTTATAGCAAGGAAAGGGCTAAGTGGGGAGAGACAGACACTCTAAATCACAAGGACTCTCACTCCCTTGGCCTCCTCTGCAAGCCTTGCAATGTCTATTTGAATGTGTGCTTTCTGTAGCACAGTTGACTTGAATGACAGCTGGGGAGGTCAAGTCCAGATAGGACAGAATCCACCAATACTCAGTGCTGAGGGGCAGGAGTGCTGTCTTCTAAGACTTGCTTTATTCTTGGGGGTTTAAATTGCTCTTGGTGGGACAGGGAATGGTGCACATGATATGTTTTTCTAATTATTGATTTTAAATTCCAGCTGTAAAGCCAACAGAAGCCCCCACAGAGCCACCCACACCTTCTCCTCCTCCCACCATTCCTCCAGCTCGTGATGGTAAGTGCAGTGACAGGGTAATAAGCCAGTTTATAGGAACTGCAGATGGTCTTTCTGCCACATACATGCAACTTACTACTGATATGGAACATTCTCTTTTTAAATTTCTTTCCTTTTATTTGTGTGTGTGTATGTGTGTGTGTGTATGTATGTGGAGACCAGAGGAGAGTATTGGGTCCCCTCTTTGAGTACATCTTTGAGATTGAGTCTCTCTTAGAACCCAAAACTGGAGTTTTCTCCAGCCTCAGCGACTCTCTGATTCTCCCATTGCTACTCTCTATGGGACCAGGGTTATAGGTGTGCAAGGCCATGTTAAGCTTTTTAAATGGGTGTAGGGAAAGGAACTCCGATGGTCTCAGATCTTCTCAACCCTCATGCTTGCATGGCAAGTGCTCTTGCCCACAGAGCTTGCCCCCAAGTCTCCAGTGAGGAACTCTTCTGACTCATTATTCCTGCTGAACACAAATACAGGAAGAAAGGATTACCAGTAGCTTGTTCCTCTCCTTTTCTAAGCACATGTTGGGGTGAGTAAAACCAATCATAAACCACTCCTGGCCTGTGGTTAGAACCCTGTTCCCTCAGCTTTGCAGCATAAGATCTAACCAGGCCTTCCCTAGCAAGTACTTAATCATGGCCTCTTCTCTGTGCTGGCTGCGAGTGTCAACAGACATCAAGTTCCTTTTTGGCTAGATATGTAACCTCATAGCTGAGGTCCTTGACTCTGGAATTCCTGGCTTCTGGGAAGAGCTGCAGATTACACAAAGCTAAAAAAATTTCCATTCATCAAAATTTGAGACGTGATTGTCAGTTGCAGTGAACTGGCTAAGTAAATATTGAGCTGGTGAGGCTGCTGGCTAAGTAATTCAGGGAAATTCTTTTATTTGTTTATTTATGAGGGAGGCAGATAGAGAGAGAATGGGTGTGCCAGGGTCTCTAGCCACTGCAAATGAATTTCAAATGTATGTGCCATCTTGTGCATCTGGCTTTACGTGGGTACTGGGAATCAAACCAGGCTTTGCAGGCAAGTGCCCTAACCACTTAGCCCTCTCTCCAGCCCAGGGGCGATTCAAATTAAGTCTTAGTAAAATCACTATTGGCTCATTCTTTTCCCACATTTTGTTTTTCAGAAAACATTTCAGCTTTTGAAATAATTTTTTCTTTCATATTAGAAGGATCTAGATTGTTACAACCTTATTAAACCTGTAATACAAGTAAATTTAAAAATTAAAAGCATATTTTTGAGAGATAAAACAACAATAAGGACTTTTATAAAATTAGAAATTCAGTCATCTTGACTTAAAACATGATTTTTTCCCCATAGACCTTATTTTCTGGAGAAGTTTTAGGGTCACAGCCATTTGAATAGGAACTAGAGCTCTTCTATCTCCCTGCCCCTGACCTCCTTCCCTAGAGTATATGTTGTGGGATTGGTATATCATTTACCATATCATTGCAGTTCACTCTTGAAGTTGTACATTCTATTTTTAGAAGAAAGGTCTAAAGTGAGTAAAATTAAAGATTTTCTTTATGTTTTTTCTTCTTTCTTTCCCTACATAAGAATCTGGTGGCCTAAATTAAAAGTAGAATTTATTTTCTTTGGCCAGATCTTTGATAGTTGTATTGAAAATATCTAGACTCTCTTTTAGACCTGGGTATCATGCTTCATGTTTGATTTTCTCTCATTTACTGTTTGAGGCTACTTGAGTTTCATGAGGTAAGAGTGTGTCTTTACAGAGCCAGAGTTGAGGATAGTTCAGATCACTGTTATCTATGTTAACTATGTATTTCAGTCATCTGGCAACTTACTGGGTCATTTGAATTCAAGAACTGGAGGTTGGGCCAATGATTCGTTTTCATTTCCTTCTTTTTTCTTGTATGCGTGTGTGCATGTGTGTGTGGTGTGCATGTGTGTGGCATGTGGTGTATGCATGTGCATGTGCCCTTGTGGTGTCCCATTCAGTCACCTGTGGCAGAATACACTCAAATTTGGTAGCCAGAGCCAAAGGGTTCCTGTTCCATTGTTCTTCTGCCTATTCTTATTTGAGCTAGAGTCTCTTACTGATCCTGGAGTTGAAGTTGCTGTTTCTTTTAAAAGTGTTTGAGGGGCTGCAGGGATGGCTTAGCAGTTAAGGTGTTTACCTGCAAAGCCAAAGGACCCAGGTTCGATTCCTCAGGACCCATGTTAGCCAGATGCACAAGGGGGCCCATGTGTCTGGAGTTCGTTTGCAGTGGCAGGAGGCCCTGGTGCACCCATTCTCTCTCTCTTCCCCTTCTTTCTCTGTCAAATAAAAAAAAATATTAAAAGTGATTGAGAATTTTACCACATGAACATGTTGCATATTGATCATATTACCATCTGGTTCTACTCCTACATTCCCTGTCTCTTGTCCCCATTCCCCTGTGGAATCATGAATGCACAAGTCAGTCCTTATGGGGAGGACAATGCTTCAGAGTATACCTTCCCAACCTGTGGCTCTTACATTTTCTCCGTCTCTTCTTTCACAATGTACTCTGAGTCTTGGAGAGTATGTTGTAACCCTCCTTGAGTGTTGAGCTCTCAGTAGTCTCTGATTTTCTGCTTTGATGAGTGAGTTTACTGTTTTTTTTCTTCTTTATTATTAGATATGGACATATTTTGTATGTAAACATTACATGTTGGTGCCATCCTTTCCCTTCTCCCTGCCCCTTTTCTGAAGAGGCCTTTCTCATTTTTCTTTCTTTTTTATAAGCTCTGGCGATTCTCAGGTTTCTGCTCTTCTGTGGAATTAGGGTTACAGATGCACCTGACTGTGCCCAGCTGTTTATGTGCATTTGGGGGCTTTCTTGGGCCCTCATGTTTCTGTAGGAACTGTTAATGGCTGAACTATCTTTCCAGTCCTGTGATTCTGCATTTCTGGTATACTCTCTGTAGGGCATTTTTTGTTTTGTTTTGTTTTTTTGAAGTAGGGTCTCCCTATAGCTAAGGCTGACCTGGAATTCACTATGTATTCTCAGGGTGGCCTTGAACTCATGCTGATTCTCCTACCTCTGCCTCCCAGGTGCTGGAACTAAGGGTGTGTGCCACCATGCCCAGCTTCAAGTGGGGCTTTTGTCATTGACCCATAGTTTGACTAGGAACGTATACTACATTTTTCAACTATGCAATGCCTTTTGCATGTGAGAATTAAGGAGATTTGCTTTGCTTTTTTTCAGTATGTAAAGGAGCCAAGGCAGATATTGTGTTCTTGACAGATGCTTCTTGGAGTATTGGGGACGATAATTTTAACAAAGTTGTAAAATTCATATTCAATACTGTGGGGGCTTTTGATGAAGTCAACCCTGCTGGGATTCAGGTGCGTACCACTCTGCCAGTGGCTGCTCATTTATAGCATTCTACTATTTTCTTTGAACTTTCTTTTGAAGTAAAAAGTCATTTCAACATAAATTGTATTTTAATTTCATAACTTTCTGCAGTCGTTGCACATGTGTTTTTGGGAAGGAATTGGGTGTTAGTAATAAATAAAAAGAAAAAAAAACCCAAATATTCCTCTAGCTTTTCTCTTGGTAAAATGATATTCCCAATGGAGAATATGGGAGATTCTAATTCTGACTTCCTGTTTATAACTTCTAACAAGGGCACATTTCCATGAAAGGTCATCCAAAGTTCTATACATTAAATGCATTGTAATGTCATGCCCTGCAATGTGAGAATAATATGGTGACTGGAGAAGGTGTGTGGAATCTGGTGCCTATGCCATTATTACATTGCACACATTATCCTTGCCAGAAGAATGTCCATTAGTGACCTTAAGAATATTTAATTTGTTTTCCTAAGAAGATAATTACCAGTATATTGCAGTGGAATTCCTTCTAATGTGCTTTTTGTACTAGAGTAAGAGCAGAGAGAAGTTTATGTCTCCTTGAGGGACCTCAAAGAGTAATTCATCATTTCACCCTAAGCTATTGCACAGCCAAACCTCTCTTTCACCAGTCCCAGCATACTCATGGACAGATGCACACTTTTTTGTGCCCAGCAGCTTTCAACCATGTGAGGTACTCTTCCAAACTGCTTTGAGAATGTTATTCAAATTATTATTTCTTTTCTGCACTCAAATCCTCCCCTTCTGGAGATGCTCTTTGGCAACTGTAGGATTCAGTGCTCCTAAAGCATTGCATCTTTATTGCCCTTACAGTAATACCACCTTGTATTGTTGCTATCATGTGATTCTCTTCTGCCTAAATCATTGACTCCTTGAAGCAAGAGACTTTAACTTTTAAAATAAAACTCTTTTACTTTTCTTCCCTATTTATGTTGGTGAATTGTCTTCTTTATTTTATTAATTTGTGCATCACTGAGGCATCTTAAAGGCGGTATTAAAATAAGAGATTTTGAAATAAATGACAAGAATGTCATAAACAAGCCACATCCTTTTTATGGAATAATACTTCATATGGAATATACTAAATGGTGACATTTTTCCAACACAAAAGATCATAAAACCTAGTTATATTCTTAATGTGTCAATAGCTAATCTGTTTAAAAAATCCTGTTTAGAAATTAAGATTTCTAATAAAAATAGCTCTATTACATTTTATTAACTCCAGTTAAATACAAGGCCTTATCATTTCTTAAAACACCCAAATAGGCAAATATAATTATTATTACCTTACTCACAAGGACACCAAAACTCAGAGATATAGAGAAGTTACCCAGGGTCACATACCTATTAAGCAGCAGTTCAGGATTCAAACCCAAGAGAATTTTGACTACATGCCTGCCCTCATTCCAGTAAATCACACTTCCATGAAGTTTCTCATGAGTGGTGATTATGATCACACAGATAATATTTTTATTTCTTATGAAGAAGGAATGAGGTCAGTGAGAAGGAACTGATGGCCGAGAGCCAACTATGCAAGTGGCTTTCAAGTTCACGGTGATGTGCTCTTGTTGCTAATGCTGGCATCTCACAGTTCTAGGTTTTCCCCTTTCTTCTTTCAACTCAGAGAATGGTACCAATGCATACAGTGTATTTTCATTATTGATGCCATTGGATACTGGACATTAAAGAATTTGATGGGACTACAGAAGTCACTGTTACAATATTAGCTATAAAAACTACAATATCCTGTCAGGTCCAAGACCCCTTCCCCAATGTGCTGCTGGAGGAACCATTGGAAGGTCAAATGATTACTGATTACTCACTGCTAACTCTCATTTCCTTTCAGGTTTCCTTTGTGCAGTACAGTGATGAGGTCAAGTCTGAGTTCAAGTTAAATACGTATAATGACAAAGCTCTGGCCCTTGGGGCCCTACAGAACATTAGGTACAGAGGAGGAAACACAAGAACAGGTAATTTCTTTAGTGTCTATGTGGTGTTTACCTCTCTATGACAGTTGGCATGGTGAAAGTGAGTGTTTTATTTTACCATTGGCTAGAGGCTAGGTCTTACTTGGGTGATGATAAAGTGCTCCATGCCCCACTCTGCAGGCAAGGCCCTCACATTTATTAAGGAGAAGGTCTTGACCTGGGAAAGTGGCATGAGGAAGAATGTCCCAAAGGTGCTGGTTGTGGTCACAGATGGTCGGTCACAGGACGAGGTCAAGAAGGCGGCTTTTGTCATCCAGCAATCAGGTAAGCAGGCATGGATTGACTGCACTCCTTAAATGTTCAGGAATGACTACAAAAGAGTCAAATTATTGATTTTACTTTATTGTTTTATTTACTACACACTCTTATATCCTTATAATGTCAATTTATATTTAATTACAGAATAGTTTGTTAATTCCTCAAAAAATGACGCAGTGTATTATTTGTATAAGATGTGATTCAGGGATATCTACCAAATCTTCCCATATGCTGTAGAAGGTTGTGGAAAGCTCTGGTAATGCAGCAGTCCTAGGGTAAGCTTCTTGCTGTAGCAGACACAAATCTCAGGCTGGTTCCAGTGCAAGGAGAGTTGTAGGATGCCTTTAGCATAGTTCATCCTTGTAGATGGAGACACTGCAACTAAGTATGACAATTTCAGGGAGGTGTTGTTGGGGAAGTTCTTGCCAACCAGACATCCCAAGAACTGCTGGGTAACACTGCTCATTAGGGTAACTATTTAGAATTATTACAGACAAAAGCTGGTCTTCCCAGTACTTCTCTTAACATTATCTCTTGCTGAAAACAGGGCCTAAGGTTGGCATATTTTTGGAAGAAGTCTCTGTTATTTCTGTGTTATTATGCATATAATCAATTATAGGAAAATTTGTTAAATGGAAATTCTCATCTATACATACACATGAGTCATGATTACTGCTAAGTGATATTACCTTCTCTCAATAGAAATTGTTCTTCACAGTGATCTTTTAAAATAATTTACTTCCATGAGGTTATACTCCTTGAGAAAAATTCTGTATGTTTTCGATTCCTAGTCAATCCATTTGCATTTGGGGTTACTAGTGCTTGTTTCTGGAGTGCATATGTGTGTATGTATCCCTAATTATACATGATATCCCTGCCTTATAACTTATATATATATATATTTGATGTCAAATTAAGAATTTGGAGTGAAAATTTTGTCTTAGCCTGAGTAACAGAGGTTTACTGCTAGCAGGGGTTGTAGATTCTATTTTGAAGGTGGTCAGTATGATGCCATTGAGCTGAGTTTGTGAGAAAAATGTATTCAAGAATTCAGTTTTAAATTAGCTCAATTTTGGTTTCTGAGTCACATAAGCTTAGCTTGTCAATGGCACCTAAATGAGCTAAATAACTTGTGCATGTAGATTATGAATCTGAAGATAATATGTACTACAGTATTCTGCTAGGCAGACGACTTTCTTTTTTTTTGTTAATGTTTCATTCTAGGAGACTCAATGAATTGAATTTTACAGGTCAGAAAGTAGGATGACTTTTAAGAAGCATATATTTGTTAAAAACACATATTCTTGGGCTTAGTGGTTAAGGCACTTGCCTGTGAAACCTAAGGATCCATGCTTTCCTCTCCAGATCCCATGTAAGCCAGACGCACAAAGTGATGTAATTGTGTAAGCACGCACAAGTTGGCACTCATGTCTGGAGTTCTATTACAGTGTCTGCATTGGCACATCAATTCTCTCTCTCTTTCTCTCTTGCATTAAAAATAAAACAAAAACACCCAGCCTTTCCTGAAAAAAAAAAAAAGAAAAGAAAAATACATGTTCTTCCATTAGAGAACATTCATGTCCAGTAAGAAGGCTTCTGTGCATCTGAGCAAAGGAGCCTCCTCTCTGGTAACTTTATTTTGAATTGTTCCAATGATAAAAGATGAGAAAAACTTATGTGATTTACTCTGCAAATCTGCTCTACAGGTTTCAGTGTCTTTGTAGTTGGTGTAGCTGATGTTGACTACAATGAGCTTGCCAACATTGCCAGCAAACCAAGTGAACGACACGTATTCATTGTGGATGACTTTGAATCTTTTGAGAAGATTGAGGACAACCTTATTACATTTGTTTGTGAAACTGCCACTTCCAGTAAGTCATAGTCATTGTAGATCTATGTCCTCACTTGGCTTGGAAATGATTACTTATAGACAGTTTGCCATGCTATATGGAACCCTATGCATAAATAGATGCCAGGAATCATTTGAATATTTGATGATTCATTGTTCCTTTGAGATCATACTAAGTGTATGATTGTCAGATGTCCACTTCACTTTAATGATGTAACAATCCTCATATGGGAAGACAGTGTTTTAGTTTAAATATTTATTTGCAAGCAGAGACAGATGGAAGAAAGACAGAGAGAATGGGTATGCCAGGGCCTCCAGCCACTGCAAACAAACTACAGATGCATGCATGACTTTGTGCATCTGGCTTTACATGGGTACTGGGGAATTGAACCCAGGTCATTTGGCTTGTAGGCAAGTGCCTCAACCACTGAGCCATCTCTCTAGCCTGAAAGCTTCTTTTTAAAAAAATATTTATTATTTATTAGACACAGAAAGAGGGAGAGAGAGAAGGAGAGAGAGAGAGAGAATGGGCATGCCAGGGCCTCCATCCACAGCAAACGAACTCCAGAGGTGTGTGCCCCTTGTGTATCTGGCTAACGTGGGTCCTGGGGAATTAAACCTGGTCCTTTGGCTTTGCAAGCAAATGCCTAACTGCTAAGCCATCCCTCTGGCCCTCCCTAAAGCTTTTTAATATACACTTCTATTCCATGCCTGTGACATCTATGTCAGTTAATTCTTAGCTTTGAGTTACATAAATAGAAGCATCTCAGTGAGATGATGGTTCTCCCCACTAATTATCAGTTGGCATCCTGACAATATTTGTGCTTCAAAAGGGCAATAAGAAAATTAGCTCCTCCATCTCACACACTCTCTCTCCTCTCTCTGTTCTTCCCTCCCTTCTACCATGAGCCACTTCCTCAGCGCAGGTTTAGTTTTACAACATTTCAAACTCAGCTTTTAACCTACAGAGAAGGAGTAAAGATTGACTAAATCAATTTCCTTCCTTCTTTAACAATTAGCAATGATTCTTGGGAAATTAGATTATGGAGGCAATTATGTGACTATCTTAGACCTCTAATATCATACAGTTACATTTTCAAGTGTGGTATTACATTAAAATTACAAAACTAGGTTGGGGGGTTGGCTCAGTGGTTAAAGGCACTTGCTTGCAAAGCCTGACAGCCTAGGTTCTATTCCCTAGTACCCATTTAAGGCCAGATATACAAAGTGGTGCATGTGTCTGGAGTTTGTTTGCAATGGCAAGAGACCCTGGTGAGCTCATACTCACTTTCTTCATGTACTCTGTTTGTCTGCCTGTCTGTTTCTCTTTCTGTCTTTCCCTCTCTCTTAAATAAATATTTAAAAAGTTTAAAACTCTGCTTTGTGGTGCAGTGGTGTATACAAATGCAATACAACCCCCCCCCAAAAAAAACAAATGTAGGTGTATTATTAAGAAAGCTTATGCTGAACCCAGTATAGAACTGCAGTGGTGAAAGTGGTGGGGACTAAAATTATCTCCCTTATTATGAGAGGTCCTTGATACAGATACAGCCTGTTGGCATTCCTGGCTCTGGGAGGCCTAATATGAACATCCTCACATACTGCCTACTATTATATGATGTGTGGGAGCTAGCATGTCGTTTGGTGGCATGACAGAGAAAAGGATTAGAGACAGATCAGTCTGCCTTTGCATAAGTCTCAAACTCTGGGAGAGAAGTTATTTCATCTACTGGAAAAAAAAGCAGATGAAAATTTCTACCTTTAATCTATTTTATTATTCTTAAGTACACTGTAAAATTTTAACTGGACTGGAGAAGGTTCATAAAGTATTTGTTGTATTAGTAGTAGAATTTCTCTCATACACAGGAAGCTTACAAAGAAATAACTTATAAAAGGTTAATGAGGGCTGGAGAGATGGCTTAGTGGTTAAGACACTTGCCTAGGAAGCCCAAGGACCCAGGTTCACTTCCACAGAACCCATATAAGCCAGATGTACAAGGTGGTGTATGCATCTGGAGTTTGTTTGCAGTGACTAGAGGCCCTGGAACACCATTCATTCTCTCTCTCTCAAATAAATAAGTAAATAAAAATAAAATATCACAAAAGGTTAATGATAGGTTAATTCTTATTAAATGAATGGTTCTAGATGCATTACTAATCTCTGTGAATATATACCATTTGTAAATTATGTTGGTAAATTGTACTTAAAGAACTCTGTGTTACAGGTTGTCCTCTCATTTACTTGGATGGCTATACCTCACCAGGTAAGCATGAATATGCTTGGGCTAATTTATTTCACGAGTTAAGGACCAACATAATTTAAATGTACTAATTTAACATTTTCTTCCCTGATGTAAAGGCTTTAAGATGCTTGAAGCATACAACCTGACAGAAAAGAATTTTGCTTCTGTCCAGGGAGTCTCTTTGGAGTCAGGGTCCTTCCCCAGCTACTCAGCCTACAGGCTTCAGAAGAATGCCTTCATCAATCAGCCCACCTTGTAAGTATGAAGACAGGAGCGTCCCCATTTCTTATAGTGGGCAAGAGGTTCTTGGAATCTTTGCTGACTTCTTCGAAATCTGGAACGTTGCACTTAGTGGAAGATTCTTTATGGATGACCCAGTTTGTTTCCCTTAAATACAGCTTGTTTTTCTTCCCTGGGGTTAAGCAGCAGTTTGCGCAGAGGACATGGGAACACAAGCTTTATGATTGCCAGACACAAGTATGTCAGCCTCGTACCCAGCAGGATGGAAGACCCACTCTTGAGTTCAAGCCTAGGGTTTTAGTTATGCTTCTTTTCAGGGAGGCTAATACAAGGAAGAAGCTGACTGGTAGGGATATCCATCCTCCTGCAGGGCAGAGCGAATAAGTGAAGATTGAGAGCAGACATTTTTGTCTGGCTTCAGACCTCTAGAAAATGCAGGACTGCAAATAGTTGTTCACCATCATGCAGGAGGTGCTTAGTTTTTCTTGGCAGGAGTCTTGGATCTGTTGGGTAGCTCTAGATGTTACTGTGTTTCATAAAAATTTGCACGTGGGTGTGATAACCGAAGTACGTATTTCTTATTCATTAAAATGAAAACTTTTATGTTGAAAAATGTGTTTGGCAACTTGAGAGCAAAGAACAAGAAGAAATACAACTTTCAGAAAGTTAAGACAGGGCCAGATAATAATGTCTGAAACTTGAATGCTCTGGGAAAGCTAATGGAAAGTTCAGTCTAAAACCAAAGCTAATTTGTTTTAAGGAGACCCAGACCACCTCGTTTGACCACATTGTAAGTTCTTTCATCTTTTCTGTTTAGCCATGTTGGGTTTTTCAGTGAACTATGATATTTAGTTTTAACTCTGTCCATCCCCTCAATTGATTCTTTTCATTTTAAACTTTGGCGATATGCTGTCTTCATAGAAGTCAGAACTTTGAACTGAAAAGAAAAGAAAAAGCATAAATATAATCAAATTACTATTTTCTTTTTCAGTAGAGAGGGAGAAAAATGAGCTAGGTGAGAAATGAGGTAATAAGGAGAAAATGTTACTTAAAACTTGAAACATTATGTGATAGTTCCTGAACATGTAAAAGGCATGGCACTGCCTTGCTCAGAGATTATGTTTGAAGCCCAAGAAGAACTGGTGATATGGTACCAGGATATGGAGCCTCAAGAGACATCCTAAGCACATTGCCAAAAAACCAGCAGAGGAATAACTTTGTTTCTGTCCAAGAGTTGATTATCTAGACCCTTTTCCTACCTTCAGGGGGAAAGTGTCCATGGTCTCAGTCAGAAAAGTATCAATTCTGTTTCAGATTCCCCCAGAACAATGGATGACTCCAGTCTGGAAGGACACAAGAGACTCTTTTCCTTTTTTTTTTTTTTTTTTTTTTTTTTTGTCCCATGACCTTAGAGGCCCAAGTCCCTTTCCCTTCAATGAATAATAATATCCCTGTATCATTGCTAATTGTTCACACATGTATGTGTCCTAACATTTACACCCATTTGGGGGAATATTTAAGCTTATTGACATGGTTTATTTAATTTCAAGGGAGGAGTTTAGAAGTGTAAAAACTATTATGAGATGAGAGAAATTAAAACTTTAAACCATGTTACCTGTAATATCATACTTATACAATTGAAAATTAAATATATTTGTTAAGATACATTCTCCTTATGTGATATCTAAAGTTATAATATTGTTATCCTTAATTCTTACATGACTTTATCAACCACTATGTGTCTAGAAGAATTAGTTGTTAACAGTAGGAGAAAAGACTATTTGGTAATTGCTCAGACTTTTATGACATGATCAGATGAAATTACTGCAGTAATATTGTTGGTCTTCAGTGTTTGTCCTTTTTATGTGTTTCCTAAATGTTTCCCTTGTGCTATGGTCAGATGACTATAATTCAGCTCTAACGATACCCATAATGAAATTCTCAACTAGAGAGTTAAGATAGTCTCTTTCTGGGACTGAGGAGATGGCTCATTGGGTCAAATATTTTCTGCATAAGAATGAGGTCCTGAGTTTGGATCCCCAGTCCCCACATAAAAGCTGGGCATGGTGGTGCTGCCTGTAGTAATCGCAGTGTTGGGGAGGCAGAAACAGGAGAATCCTTGTAACTTACTAGCTAGCTTGTCTAGCTGGTTGATAAGCTCCAGTTCAGTGAGAAGCCCTGTCTCAGACAATAAGGTAGAAAATGATAGAGGAAGACACCTCTTGCCTTCATACATCCATATATGTGCACATACACTCTCCATATATCTGCCAATACACATAAAACATGTATACACACACATTCACAACACACATATCACACAAAATAGTCTCTTTCTGATGCATAATCCCATTTATTTACTTATTTACTTATTATTTATTTTGTTTTATCCAACAGAGAGCTCCATCCAAACGGACTCCCTCCTTCATATACAATCATATTATTGTTCAGACTTCTCCCAGAGACTCCCAATGACCCTTTTGCAATTTGGCAAATTACAGACAGAGACTACAGGCCACAAGTTGGAGTGATTGCAGATCGTAAGAATTTTTGTCCTATTTTAAGGCGTATTCATAGTTTTGATTGTGTTTTTTTCCTTTTATTTTATCTTTAGGAACCATATATATTGTGTATGTATTTATTTGCATATGCCTTTATGTTTTAATTAAAAAACATGTCAAAAAATATTCAAATTTCATCTTATCACAACTGAAACTATTGGCATTTTAGCAATCTTTTCACGAACTATTTGCTTAATACTTTCAATAAGAAACACATCATGCATATAATTTAACAATGATCTTATGTTGTTTGCAGCTTCTAGCAAGACGTTATCCTTCTTTAATAAGGATACAAGAGGTGAGGTTCAAACTGTTACATTTGACACAGATGAAGTGAAGACATTATTCTATGGAAGTTTTCATAAGGTAAAAATATAAGATAATCTGATTCTCATTTCTAGAACAAAGAATATGACTTAAAACTAAAACAAAGTTCTGTTATTGTGTTTTAAAACACCATGTTAAATTAGAATTATAGTAATACCTTTTAAACACAAATTTATATTTTAAATAATTTGATTATTCAAAGAATAAAACTGAAAATAAAGCAACTAGCATTAACATTAACTGTATCTTTCCTAATCAGATACTATATATAATGTAACTCACTTATTTTTCTATTCATCATTTCATTTTGAATACGTGCCATTCAATTTGAAAAACATCAATTTAATGGATATTTTAATTTATAACATTCCTTTATAGAAAAAACAGGAACCTTCTTTTTTGCTTGTTTATTGAAAAGTTATAAAAAGTACAAGTGAAATGGAGAATAATTTTTTCTTTGAGGTAGGAACTCAGTTTAATCCTAGGCTGGTCTTGAACTCACAGTGACCCTCCTACTTCTGCCTCTAGAGTGCTGGGATTATAGGCATGAGCCACCATGCCCAGCCTTTTTTTTTTTTTCTTTTGAGGATAAGGTCTCATGTAGCCCAATCTGGCCTCCATCTGGCTATGTTCCTGAGGAATACCTCAAGCTTCTGGTCCTCCTACCTCTATATCCTCAGTGCTGGGGTTGTAGGCAGGCAAGACCATGCTTGGTTTATGTGGTGCTGAGGGTCAAACTTAGTGCTCTGTGCATGCTGGGCAGGCACTCCACTCACTAAGCAATATTCCAATCCCAGCATAAAGTTATTTTAAATATTAGTTTATTTATTTATTTGAGAGAGAGAGAGAGAGAGAGAGAGAGAGAGAGAGAGAGAGGGAGAGAGAGAGATGGGGGTGGGGAGAATGGACACACCAGGGCCTCTTGCCACTGCAAATGTACTCCAGACATATGTACCACTTTGTGTATCTGGCTTTACATGGGTACTGTGGCATCAAACCCAGGAAGCCAGGCTTTGCAAACAACTGCCTTCAATCTCTGAGCTATTTCTCTAGCCCCCAGAATAAAGCTTTTTATCAGTCCACAAATTATCAGTATTTAATAAAATTAATGTTTGCAATTAATTTTTACATGACACACTTGGCTTTACATGGGTATGTGGAATCAAACCCAGGCTGCCAGGCTTTGCAAACAAGTGCCTTCAATCTCTGAGCTATTTCTCTAGCCCCCAGATTAAGCTTTTTATCAGTTCACAAATTATCAGTATTTTATAAAATTAATGTTTGCAATTAATTTTTACATGACACACTTATCTAAAGACACATTTCTCTAGATACAGAATTCTCTAAATAATTGCATTAAAAGCTTTAAGCTGCATTCAAGTTGGTTGTCTGTTCTTGGTGATAACTTTTTATGCCAACATGGAGATGATTGTAAACACTTTCTGAAAGTCACTTGATTGACAAGAACACTGAGGTTGGCAGCATTAGAAACAAAGAAATGACCTATGTTAGAATAGACTTTTTAATGGTATTTCTTCATTTATTGGACTATGTCATCAGGAATACAAGTTATTGAATAAGTCATTTAAATTTTCCCCAGATATGACATGTGAATAGGCTAGCTCCACTTATTAAGCACAAGTATTTCCAGCTCAGTCTGATCCTTAGTGAAGACCGAAGGACTTTCTTTTCCTTTTGGAGTGCTGCATGAGTTCTTGCTGCTTCTTCTGTAAGGGAACCCCTATTTCTTTCCACTATGCTTTCTTAACTCAAGAAGGGGGGGTTTCCATGAGGTATTGCTGAATGAGGCGTGACGCTTTTGCTGTGCTTATGGAAGGTAACTACAGCCATGGCAAAACTATAGAGGAAACAAAATTCTCTAAGTACTGTAGCATATCTACTTAAAAATGTATAGACTTTCATGTGTGGCAGCAAAATAAATTCCTCACTGGGGGAACAAATTCCAATTTGGGGACTGCTTTTGGCTTCAATTGACCCCTATCCAATAATTGATGTTGATTCTGACACAGTTATGTTGTACTGCTTTGGGTCATCAATACACCTACTAAATTATATTGCATAGTGCTGTAAGCATTCACAGAAGTTCTTTCCATTCACAGAAGAGACTGAAAATTTAACCTTCTACTGAACAACTGGTAACCATTATGAAGCTTTTTAAAATTTCTAACTTCTAAGGAATGCTATATCTTACTTGAACCAAGGGAGCAGTATTTTCATGGTCTATGATGATACTTATCAATTGCTGCAAATAAAGATGGTCGTTTGGCATTGTTTTCACTGTATTATCTTAGAGAAATGTTTCTATAATGTGACTTCTTTCTTCTCTGTCTTCTTTCCTACCTTCCTTTTCCATTGTCTATCCTTGTTAAGCTTTTGCTTTCTTTCTTGATCATGTCCTTTTTCCTATTCCATTTTTCAATGTCATTATTATTATTATTATTTTGAGTACAGTCTTGCTGTAGCCCAGGCTGACCTGAAATTCACTCTGTAAGTACAGGCTGGCCTTGAACTAATGGTAATCCTCCTACCTTGGCCTCCCAAGCACTGGGATTAAAGGTGTGAGCCACCATGCCTGGCAATGCCATTCTTTAAGAAAACAAAACAAAACGAAACTTTTTTTGAGATCTCCCAAAACATAAAAATCATATATACTTAAGGCACATAAGGATGTGTTTTGATAAAAAATATAAATTGGGAAATTATCTCCACCATTAAGCCAAGATCCATCTATTACTTCTATCTAGTGACTTAAAATTTGTGGGTTATCTCCCAATCTAATTATTTTTAAAAATTTTATTTATGAGAGAGAGAGAGAGAGAGAGAGAGAGAGAGAGAGAATAGGTGTGCCAGGGACTTCAGCCACTGCAAACAAACTCTAGTCTCATGTGCCACCTTGTGCATCTGGCTTACATGGGTCCTGGGGAGTCGAACCTGGGTCCTTTGGCCTTGCAGGCAAGTGCTCTAGCCTCTAAACCATCTCTCCATCCCACTTCCCATTTCTAATTCTTGAGGAGTACCTTCAGATAAGAAAGGTACCAATGATAGCAGGAAAAGAGCCTCTTGGAAAGAGAAACAGGCTAAAATAGTTCAATTAAAGCTGACAGAGTTTTCACTTGCAGATTCTTATGAAACTGTTAAGTTTTTAGGGATTTCTTTGCAGTTGTTAACAGGTGAATTATATCCATGTGAGAAATTTATATTATAGGGAAAATATAGTAGGTGAAAGTATAATTTTAGGAAATGGAAGAGCCTGAGAGGGCCGGTGAGAAAAATGAGGATTCTTATTCCTCTCCTCCCCTTACCTCTCTCCCTTCTCTCTCTTCCTTTCTCCTCCACTTTTCTTCTTCTGCTTCTCCTTCTCCTCCTCATTGTCCTACTCCTTTCCTTCTCTTTCTCCCCTTCCTCCTTTTTTTCTCCTTTGCCTTCTCCTCCTTCCTTTTCCCCTTATCCTCCTCTTCCTTCTTTTTCTCCTCTTCCTCCTTCTCCCCTCTCTCTGATTGCATTATGCATCCCTGGTTGGTCTGGAACTCACTAGTAGACCAACCTGGCCTCGTACATGTGTGATCCTCCTTTCTCTGCCTCTACTACAGTCATGAGACATCCTACCTAACTTGAGGGTACCTATTTCTTTCAAATATTTAGTGACCAACAGAGTGTGACATTAGAGAAATAGGTTGATTACATGAATACTTGGGACATTGCTATATGGTTGTAATCATGCATGAGTTTACAGTACAGTAAATAAACACTGTGGATACATGATAGCAAGCATGTATGTAGGATGTGCTTCTTCATGGTTCACAATTAGTGACAAGCATATATGGGATGATACCAATTAAATTTGATACCAGTTAAAATGGTTTTGATTTAAAAATAATCTTTGTGAATACTGTGGTTTTCCATATACTTTGTAAATATTTTCTTCTGTGGTTGTTTATATAAGAACCAATGACCAAGTTTTAATTCTTCTGAGATAGTGAATTGCTGGAAATGCTTACATGATGTTCTTGAGTTCAGCTTTAGTTGATTGCTGAGGACATTTAAACTTGATGTTTCATAAGCTATTTATCACTTGTATATAAAAGCACATAATTCATATTCATCATAGATGTGATAAACTAGTGCTTTGGTGTTGATTTCATGTGAGAAAAACATTTAGCCTAAAAGCAAAATTTTAGAAATTATTGTTATGCTTCAGAGTGTGTAAGTATTCTTTTTTTTTTTTGAGATAGGGTCTCTAGCCCAGGCTGACCTGGAATTAATTCTGTATTCTCAGGGTAGCCTCGAATTCACGGCGATCCTCCTACCTCTGCCTCCTGAATGCTGGGATTAAAGGCGTGAGCCACCACGCCGGGCTAAGTATTCTTTTTAACATTCTGCCAAACTTTATTTTTCCCTGTGTGTGTGTGTGTGTGTGTGTGCGTGTGTGTGTGTGTACATGCACGCATGCAAATGTGCATGTGTGTGAATGAATGCATTTTATATATGCATGGGCATACGCTCTTGCAGCTGGGTGCGGTGGCCTGAGTGAAAAATCAAGTGTCCTGTTCCAGCCATAACTCTTCTGCTCCAATGACTCCCAGTTCTTTGCTCCCCCGTGGGACTGGAGTTCATGTGGTTCTAGAGATTCAAACTCAAGTAGCCTCAGGACCCCTCAGGCGCTTTTGCTTGTTTAAGAAACAGACTTAACCACTGAACAATCTCTCTAGCCCCTGTCAAACTTTTCTAATCAGCAAATGCTTGCTTAAGTATTTGTGCTGTGCTAAGTGGAAAGTATGAGTGCAACTATGAAGCCAACAATTACCCACAACCACCCTCTATATTGTTGAAATGCAGATGCTTTGCTAATGATCTGTAATAATAGATTTCCTAATGTTCTGTGTGTCTTCAGTGACAGACACAAAAGAAATATACATAAGCTTCTTTCATCCTAAGGATAAATTTTATTGATGTTCAGAGTTGGATCTCTAAAAGAAGCACTAGCTCTTACTGTGTTAAGGAACTATATAATATTCTGGTTATTATTACTATTATTAGTTTTGTTTTTTTTAGGTAGGGCTTTGCTCTAGCCTAGGCTGACCTGGAATTCACTGTGTAGTCTTAGGGTGGCCCTCAAACTCACAGCAACCCTTCTACCTCTGCCTCCTGAGTGCTGGGATTTAAGACATGCACTACCCTACCTTTGACTGAAATTGATAAACCCAGATTCAAAAACCAATGGAAGACAGCTGAGGTTCCTTTGTACTAAATAAAATATATGTCATTATTCATTAACCTCTATTTGGATAGTTGTCTTTTTGTAGTTTTCAAAGTCATTTCATCCACTTTATCCTTTCTGGTCATCTCAATGAGAGTATACAGTGGGAAAATAAGAAGTTAAGCATGTATAGATGGGTAATAGACACCAAGACTGGTCTAATTTCATATTGTTAACAAAATCACATCATTGACATTATAGTCTGGTTATTAGACATTTAGTCCATGACTTTTGGCTCGGGATGAATATGGATAAGAAACATGCAGAAGCCAACTATTTTGGGGATAGAAATTTAATAATAAAAATTATTTATCTTTTTAGGTTCATATTGTAGTGACTTCAAAAATTGTTAAGATTTATATTGACTGCTATGAAATTATAGAAAAAGACATCAAGGAAGCTGGAAATATCACAACTGATGGTTATGAAATTCTTGGAAAGTTGCTTAAAGGAGAGAGGAAATCAGCTACAGTAAGTAATGCATTTTATGTTCTTTGGCACCTTATGATAATATTGATACGATTCCTGTGTATTTTTAGTCTTTGTGTGTGGGAGCACAGCTGCCTGTGGAGGTCAGGGGCAGCGTTGGTGTCGGCACTCGCCTGCATGTTATCTGAGGCAGGCTGTTAGCTTTGGGCGCCACTCCTCACCTTCCTTCTCGTTTGAAGCAGGGTCTCTTATCTCCCACTATGCTCACCAGGTTAGCTGGCCTGTGAACACCCAAGGTTCACCTGTTTCTGCCTCTCTTCTAGCCATAGGAAGGTTGGGATTATGGATGTGGGCTACTGCATCTGACTGTATGTGGGTTTTGGGGATCCAGACTCAAGTTGTCACACTTGTGCGCAAGCACTTTTACATACTAAGTCATCTCCCATGCACCCTCATTAAGTTTTAAACTGTCATATTTGTTGGTCAGTTTGAAATTGTAGAGAAATTATATTCAGAAAATATGGTAACAAGGGAACATGTTAATGCACTTTTACTACTAGAAATAAAATAAGATGTTCAGGCACTAAGAAACACCATGTAATCATCTTAAAACAGGGTCAAACTGTTTTAATAAATAGGGCAAATAACTGCTAACATCTCCAATGAGATCTAAAATAATTCCCTATTTATTCTTTCAAGATAAGTGTTACTTAGACCAAATTAGTGCAGTCTGAATACTAAGCCTTTGTGGCCATTATGACTGTAACTAAATCCTGTGCTCACTCACTGAGGGGTCACCTGGCTATCTCGGAAGGATGAGCATACCACTGATGCCTTACTCACATGTTTCACCATCTCAAGCTCAAGATGGGAGCACATTGCCTTTATTCACAATGCAATCCAACAGCAAAGACTCAACCTCAACCTTTCTTTCATAAGACCAGGTCAATTAGATTCTCACTGAGTGTCAATCAATAAACACTGTCTCAGCAACTGAGCTAACTTTTGGCTTCTATCATTATTTTTTATTAATTTAATTTTCTTCTGTAGGCAGGATGTTCTTTTACATTTAAAAGTGAATTTTTTTGTCCATAATATAGGATCCTTTAGTTCAACTTTAAGATAATTGTGATTAAAGCTCCAACTTTTCTTTTTTTTTTTTCCATTTATATTCTTTTTTCTCTTTTCTTTTTTTTCCTCTTTGTATTTTATTTTATTTTATTTTCCTTATTAGTTAGTTTTGTATTCAGCAAATACAGTCAGTTTGGTACCATTATTATTAGGCTCATCCATGACCTACCCCCTCCCCTTGGCCCCTCCTTGTTGAGGTATACGGGTCATGCATTGTGGAGGTAGCCCACAGTTATGGGTAAGCTAAATGTCTCTGCATATCATGACCCAACATGTGGCTCTGACAATCTTTCCGCCCCCTCTTCTGCAAAATTTCCCTGAGCCATGTTGGGTTCGTTTTTGGTCTGCTTCTGTGATGAGGTGTTGGGGGCCTCTGAGGCTCTGGTGCTCTGATTTGGTAGGAGTTGATTTTCCTCAGTGCTGATCTCCTTCCCCCTTGTGCTGGTGTACTGGATTTGATATTTAAGTAGTAGAACCATTAGATTTTTCAAAGAATGACTGCATTTAGTCAGCCTTTTCCTTTTTGTCAAAATTCATAAGAATTTTTAAAATTCATAAGAAGTAAATGCTATATTGAACGTTAAATTGAGAAACATGAGAAAAGTTACTGGTCAATCCAAGTAACAGTTTCTCAAACAATGAACATCAATTTTAGAATAAGTGAGAAACTGTTTCTGTGACGTTCTTTTCTATAAGGGTGGATTCTGAAAAGTTGATTTAAATGTGTGTAGTATTCATATCCATGCAGATATGAATGCTTATTAACAAAATGCAAACATGTCAGGTTAGCAAGTGGACCAGGCATTATACAGATGGATTCACAGGATGATATCTCTGTAGCATATATTTTTATATTTTTTCCTGGTCACATTGCTCTCAAGAGTACAAGCCTTTGAGAGAAGCTGCTTGACACTGGCAAGGTTGAGATATGGAAATGTTCATGTAAAATATCTTGTGCAATCATTAGCTGATACTGTTGCTGGTTGTTTGCAGTTTCAGATCCAGAGCTTTGACATTGTCTGCAGCCCCGTGTGGACCAGCAGAGACAGATGCTGCGACATTCCCTCCAGAGTAAGTAAGGACGAGCTGGATGTCACCTGGCTTTAGTCTTCCCCCAGGAATGAAGCCTTGGGAGGCAGGGGACCTGGAGAGGAAGCAGCGCTGAGCAGCTGCATTTCAACACTGGAGCCAAAGGACACATGGTGCATGAGTTTTCTCATCTAGCAGAGCTCAGGCCAGGGCTGCGTGATCCTTCCCTTGCAAGCCAGGAATGCACAAGACCATATCTGGAAATTCTCTTGAAAGAAAGCCATGTTGAGTCAATGGGTTTAATAAACCTGCTTACTGAAATGTCCTTGTTGCAAAATGTCAGCTTTTGACAGAATAAGCCAGTGCCTTTCTAATGACTCAGATTGTTAGCTGGTAGAAATGATTGTTTCTTTTTGAGATGATAGTGTCCCTTTTAGTACCTATGTAGGTTGTAATAATTGTGACATTAAACATGAAGTTATGAAACTATTGGTAAGCAAACAGTTGCACACACCCTCAAGATGAAAGTGGGAAGTGAGTACCCTAGTTAGTGAAAGGCAAGGGGAGAGAAGTAACAAACATATAGATATGTACAGTAGGATCTCCCTGTCACCAGGCTCCTCACCTATGGACTCAACCAAGTGCAGACTGAAATTAGTTTTAAAGATTGCATCTCTGCTGAAGACTAGAGACAGTTTTCTTGTCATTATTCCCTAACCAGTACAATATATCAGCTATTCACAGAATGGACCTTGTATTTGGTACTGTTAGTAACCTAGAGATGATTTAAAGTACACAGGAGGATATGTCCACATGTAAATGCTGTACCATTTTTTACAAGAGACTGGAACATCCTTAGATTTTCAGGGGGGTTGTAGAAGTGAACCTTCTCAGATACCCAGAGATGGTTGTGTTATTCCTTAGAGCAAGAACCCTAGAGTGAAAATCAAGTCAGGGTAAAGGGATGGGGCCTGATGGCAGGTGTCATCAGCTCCCAGTAATGAGAGTGAATTGTGGGAGCAAATGGTGTGCATGACATGAGGAAGAGCACTTCTCCTGGGGGATATAGACAGCCCCAAAGCCACAGTATGCTCCAAATAGCTGAGAACGAAGTAGATTGTCAGGGCTGGAGCAGAATGGAAGTGGGGTGGAGACGTGGCATGCATATGTGCAAGGTGCAGTTGCTGGTTTGTTGAATAGGTAGAGGGAGGCCTGTAGATCAGGGAAAGGGTTTTGGACTTTTTTTTTCTGAACCAAATAGGACGTGGTGTTTAGGATACATAACACTTCTGCAACACAATTAGAGTAAATTGGGGTAATCTTGTAGTAGTTATGTTTGGCTTACTAAAGTAAATCATGAAAAGGAGCCAAGCAAGTTTTAACCTGAGACTGCTTATAACTAATGATAACTAGAAATTGTTTCTTCAAGTTGGGAGATAGATTTTTTTTTGTGTGTGTGTGTGTAAGTGGTTCAAGGGGATGGGATGTCTTTCCCAGCTGAATTCATGGGCACATATTCCTTTTATAATTTCAGAGAGATGAAACAAAATGCCCTGCTCTTCCAAATGCTTGCACATGCACACAGGACAGCATTGGACCTCCAGGTCCCCCAGGCCCTGCGGTAAGGAAATTGACATAGCTGTTTTTTGTTTGGATTTTTGGAGGGTCTTTGTGGTGATCAACTATTTGTTAGTATGGCATCCACAGAAGGCTTCTATCTGTCTCTGTCTTCTGTGGTAAAACAAGGTAAATTTTAGAACATCTTTACCATACCTGAAATTTGCATTTGAAATGAAGTAAACCACAAAGGAAATTTGATTCTGGTGCTTGAGACATTTTTCCAGCCTCACAGAAATAATAACATTGCATAGTCTCTAAAACTCTTTTCTTAATATCATAAGCCTAGGTTTCCATCCACAATTACAAGAGTTTGGAATTAATTCATCTCCTGAAAGCTTCTTGTATGAATTGAATAGAGCCACAGTTGAGAGACTGACTAAGAACAACTTGCTTGACTCTAGAGCATGTGCACTTTATGTAGCAGACACACCATGGACATGACATGTAAAGAAGGGTAATTCATCTTTGTGATGCTACCATGTGCTCAGGGTAAAAGTACTGGAGTCTGGAAATAAGTTCAGTAGGTGACTATGATCAGGTCCCAGTCAGTAAGGATGTAAGACTGAGGAAGTACAATGCAAAACATTGAGGGTCATAGTGATAATTCTTACTGATCAATGGGGAACATGACCTGAGCCATATTTGAGGAAATAATCACTCCAACCCCATTGGCTTCTTTTTAAGAAAACAAATAGGGGCTGGAGAAATGACTTAGTGGTTAAGATGCTTGCCTGCACAGCCAAAGGACCTCAGTTTCATTCCACAGGACCCACGTAAGCCAGATGCACAAGGTGGTGCATGTGTCTAGAGTTTGTTTGCAGTGGCTAGAGGCCCTGGCATGCCCATTCTCCCTCTCTCTGTTTCTCTCTCTCTCTCTCTATACCTCTCTCTCATACACATAAATAAATTAAAAAGTAAAACAAATAATTGGCATGAGAGCAATTCAAAGACTAACAGAAAACCAATCTTTATATACTTGGCTCATGACAAACAATATAAATTATTTATAGGTTGATTACAAAGCAGCATATATATACAGATAGATAGATAGATAGAATAAAAGAAAGAAAGATAGGTACATATATTCACATGTCATCATAAAATGGAGACTTACCTGACATTTTATACTCATAAAATTATATCCTAGATATTCAGACATTTTTCAGATCTTCTCAAGTTGTGAGACACAACAATTTGATGTCACTGTCACATTTGTTTCTGCTTTGTTAAGTAGTCTCTCAATTCCTGATACAATAGTGCTTGTTCTGAGGTTCTGACAGTTTTGAATTAAAATTCTGTTTGGTCATTATTTTCCTTGAAGAATATGATTCACTTAATTCCCAAAGACATTTTTCTTTCTAAGTGCTGTGAATGTAAAAACAAAACAGAGTGTACCAAGTTTTGAAAATTTATTTTCCTGTATATTTGCATGACATGAATTTATTTCTTTTTGAGATACTGGTGCTCAAATCTAGTGCTTTTGTACATGCCAGGCAAGTGCTCTACCAGTGACCTACATCTCAACCATGGCATGAAAGTTTAACTTCAACATTTTGCAGATCATTGTGGAAGTATTTATTCTTCTAGGAAATAGATTCCTTCTTGAAACAATTGTAACACTAAACTGTGTTCTTACTATGTGTTTTAGGGAGGACCTGGTGCTAAAGGTCCCAGAGGTGAAAGAGGCATTAATGGGGCAATTGTAAGTATACTTTAGAGCTCCTTCAAAAATGTGCATCACTATGTTGAAGTCTGGTCATGTGAATTCCTTCTAAGGGAGTGTTTGACCTTGAGCAAATTACTTCTGGTTTACTGCACCTCAGGTTATGTTATTACCTTTGCCTATCCTTGTTTTCAGATACCAGGGCAAACTATTGTAGAATAAATCTAATGAAATTTGAGCTTTGAGATCATGGAATTTATTTATATAAAATATTAATGTATTATATCCAATGTATTTTACTTTAAAAATCTATTTCTGGGATGGAGAGATGGCTCAGCTGTTAATGGCACTTGCTCCTGCTGACCCCAGTTTGATACTCCAGTACCCATGTAAAGCCAGATCCACAAAGTGGCACATGCATCTGGAGTTCACTTGCAGTGGCAAGAGGCTCTTGTATACCCATTCTCTCTATCTTTCTTTCTCTGTCAAATAAACAAACAAATAAATAAAAATATTCTTAAAAATCTAATTCTAACAAGACTAAGAATGTTTGCAAATTTATTGTACATTCCAGTCGTTCTTTTAATATATAGAAAAGATCACGAAAGAATGATTACATACTTGTGTAGACATATATTCTAAAATGTTTGCAAAGACTGACTGGATGATGTCAGAGAGTTATGAAGACAAGCTTCTGTCTGTCTGCACAGGAGGGCTGCATTACCTATGACTGTCTCTCTCTTGTATGTTTTAGGGGCCTCCTGGTCCCCGTGGAGATACAGGTCCTCCAGGCCCTCAGGGTCCTCCAGGTCCCCAGGGACCCAATGGACTGTCTATTCCAGGAGAACAAGTAAGGACAAAGGCTTTATCTAGTAAATGAACATTCTGGATTAACAGTGCATGAACAGAAACATACTCTTACTCCTCTTTGGTGGTAGGGAGTGAGCCAAGAGCTTATGCATGTAAGGCAAGTCTTCTACAACTGAACTACACCCCCAATCTGCCCTTTTACTTTCTATTTTGAGACAGGTTACTGAGGTTGCCCTTGAGCTTACTCTGCAACCCAGGCAGGCCTCAAACTTAGCATTCTCCTGCCTCAGCTTCTTGAATAACTGGTGTTACAGGCTTATGCCACCAGGTTGGCTTAACTAGAACATTTTTTATGTTTTACCAAATTCAACTGTCTTCTAAGAGAATTCAACAAGGTAGTCACTGAGATGATGTCTGATGATGAATGCTAGTTTAGGTATGTATATGGTATATGGACTAGATATCTGTGCAGAGGAAAGCTATTGCTACTGGGCTTTTAAAAATTTCTTATAAGTTATCTCTCTCTCTCTCTATATATATACATATATATGTATTTATATGAATTATGTTTCACAATATTCTTTCAAAGTAGGCATCATAGCCAATAATTATATTAAATTACCCCATATAAGTAGATACATAGTATAGAACTTATAGCTTAAAAAGTGAGCATCTCTCTAAAAATAGTTTATTCATCTCCCCTCAAAAATACTCTTAAATGCTCATTCCTGATGCTCACATTCAGTTATAAAGTGAAGAAGATTTTATCAGAGCCTGATTTCTTCCTCGTTAATTTAATCTGTACAGTGTTTGAGGGCTGCCTTCCCATTGCCTATTCTAGGGTCGCCAGGGAATGAAAGGGGATGCAGGAGAGCCAGGACTCCCGGGCCGATCGGTGAGTTGTTTTTGAAAGTTGCCTTTTCCTACCTGTCATGTGCAGTTTGCAAAGTTGTTTTTGTAGTGATTCAAAAAGTGAATCAAGGTTAAGTAGCCAAGCCTAAGCTCAGAAATGTGCTGCATGTGACTCCTATATTGTATCTTCTTCTCAGTCTTCAGGATTCTGCTGCTCAGTTCAGATAGTGACTCACTGACTAAACATCTGTATGCGTGGTTCTGTTTATATGCCTGGTTTCCTCTTTCTTTCCAGAATCCCTAGACCTTGGGTTTTTGAAAACATTTTGGAGAATAATAAGAATCCTTCCCCACACAGGAAATATATTACAGAGTGTAATGCTTGCTTGCTTCCATCTGTGTAGGGAACCCCAGGATTGCCTGGCCCACCAGGACCAATGGGACCTCCAGGAGACAGAGTAAGTTCTCTGGGGAAGGCTGGAATGATGCTGGAAATGATATCACAGTATTTCCCACTGGTTAAGAATTGTCCACAATCCAGTTTACATGGTAGAAATTTTGGAGTTCACATACCTTGTGGAAGGATTCAAGGCTAGTATCAGTAAATCATCCAACATCACATCAGTCTTGAGTTCTATGAAACAAACTGGTGGGATTTTAGGGGTGTCTTTGAAATTTTAATTTTGAGAATTTAAAGATTTTGTTAGCTTTAGAGTCCAGTAAATGAATCTTGGCTGAGCAGATAAAGATCCAGGAGACCAAGAAAAAATTTTTAAATCCTAAATTTTGAGTATTATGCAGCAGATTTTATGTAATTTGGAAGTATCCTAGACTTTCATGGCATTTTCTATGAAGTCAGGACTTCTTCTCTACACTGTTGGCATTGAATAGGAACCTTGTGCATTTATGGAAGTGTTCAGGTTCATCCTTGACTTAGGATGACATCAGGGTAAGGAACCTTGCCTTTTCTAGGAAAAGTAAATGCGAAGCTCCGTGCATGTGACCTCAGTGTTCATTCACCAACCTTAGGGATGCCTGTCGTTCATAAGGGGCCAGAGTGCTTTAGCAAGAAGAATATAGAGATGCAAATGTCTCTTCAGTAGTCTAGGATTTATAAGGCAGTCTAAGAAGCAACTTGTATCTGACCAATCAGATAAAGCCATGGTTAGGAGCACCTCTGAAAGGGTCAGCTCTGTGTCAGCTGCCATTAAGCATGTTGACTGTGAACATCAATACAGGCAAGAAATCACTGGGCAGAATGGGGGTCATTCACAGGTAACAAAAATTTGCCAAGATAATGCACAATAGTGAGTGATATGCCACTGAATTTATTTCCATGACTGCCTTCAAATTTAAAGGTGAGAGGAAGATAGAAGTCAAAGGAAAAGTAATGCAATTTCTTTCTTAGTTTAAAGATATTTTAACATTTATTTATTAGAGACAGAGAGAGAGACAGAGACAGAGAGAGAGAGAGAGAGAGAGAGAGAGAGAGAGAGAGGGAAAGAATGGGCATGCTAGGGCCTCTAGCCACCATAAACGAACTCTGGACACATGAGCCCCCTTGTGCATCTGGCTTATGTGGGACCTGGAGAATCAAACTTGGGTCCTTAGGCTTTGCAGGCATGCACCTTAACTACTATGCTATTTCTGCAGTCCCCCAAAATACAATTTCTAAAATAAGAAACTTGGAGGTGTTACTGATAGGTATTCTTCTGCCTTATATAAGATTCATATTTCAGACTTTAAAAAATTTTATTGTACAGTGAAGAACAAAGTGAGAAGACAAAGGTGACAATTTGGTCTTTTCAATTATAAAACAGAACTAAAAATATTACTACTGAGAAGTGATGAAGGGCTGATTGCTGCGGTTACTCCTGCAGGCTCACACATATCACACCCGCCCCAGTACGGGCTTTATGCACACAGGGTGGGGTCCTGACACTGGCTTCCCAGCAAGTGGCATTGAGCTGGCCACAGCTACCACTCCGTGGAGAGCAAAGCACTGGGAAGGACTGTGCTTTTCCACTCTCAAACTCTAAGCTGTGCCCAACTTTGTGGCAAAACCCTCAAGTCTCCTGGGATGAAGACAAGGAAAAATTTCCAGTCTTAGCACTCAGTGTAAAAGGAGTGGGCACATTTGCAGGGATTTTGCAAAGTGACAGATTGTGCTTATAAGGATCTTGGTTTAAAAATAAAAAGAAAAGAAAAGAAATGTGAACTGAGACATGGAAGTGAGAAGCAAGCAAGGTTCACTTGGGAGGGAGCAGGATCTATGGGTTATCAGAGATGATTTTTAAAAGGCGGAGCAGCAGAAGATCCATGTGCATGCGTGCATGTGTGCATGTGTGCAGATCTCTAATCTCCCCTGCCACCTTCACATGGGTGGACATAGCAATACTAGCTGCAGTGTGCAACAAGAAATGAGAATAAAGTAAAACAGCCACAGTGGTCTGCAAGTTTCTCAGTGGGTCACCTTCTGGGGATATCACAATAAAATATTCATCCCAACCTAGACATGTTCCTTCACAAAGATAGTAGATCAGAATGTCCTAGAATTACAAGAAGATTATTAAAATATGATACTTACTTAAAAGATGAAAAAGAGTGCACTGTGTATCTGCTGGAGACATGTAAATGGGAGAAATGCCATCCAAACAGCCCTAGCAGTACACTGGAATGCTTTTGCTTCTTAAGTGGCTCCCAGAAGTAATGTTGATGTTGTATCAGATGGACTTGGGTCTGTTTTGTGTTAACAGGCCTTGCTGTTTCAGAAAACAGTCTGAAATTTTATCCCTATAACTTTCTGAAAATACTTTTTTTGGGAGAGTGGGTGTGAGGATATAACTAATTTAAAAGAAACAAGGTCAAGCAGGGCATGGTGGCGCACGCCTTTAATCCCAGACTGGGGAGGCAAAGATAGGAAGATCCCTGTGAGTTTGAGGCCACCCTGAGACTCCATAGTGAATTCCAGGTCAGCCTGGGCTAGAATGAGACCCTACCTTGAAAAACCAAAAAAAAAAAAAAAAAAAAAAAAAAAGAAAGAAACAATGTCAACATCTGCTATTGTAAAATCAATTGTAATACTAAGAACTGTGGATACTTAAAGCAGGTAGGGACCAAATAATGATGTTTTTATCAAAATCCAAGAATATAGAGAAAATGATCATTCTTTTTTGTGGTTGTTTGAGTTAGGGTCTCTGTAGCTCAGTCTTGCCTTGAACTCTCAGTGATCCTCCTGTGCCAGCCTCCCAGGTGCTGGGTTTACAGGTGTGAGTCAGTGTACCTGGTTCTTAATCTCAGCAGAAAACATAAACAGTAACCTGACTTTAGCTGGACTTCAGAGAATGAAAGGTGACAGAAGCAGGTGACTCATTCCAGGCAGAAGTCTTTAGAGGAACGACACTTTAATGTGTATGCATAAAACCAGGGCCAAGCCTGGAAGGAGGTGCTCCCCCTCTCATCTCCCACACTGATGCAGCTCTGCCTGCCAGAAACTCTAATGCTGGTTCTGAGGACTGAAGCCTTCCTTTTCTTGCATGTAGGGCCATTAAGATAACTTTGCCTCTTTGGGGCCGGAAAGGATTTCAACAGGAGTCCTGCCCTTGCCTAGTGAGATGATCTCCTCTTCATATTCGGTCATGCCACTGGCTTTCATCAGCAGCATCCCTTTGTCCTACTGTGACCCTTCCTGTGCTGTTTTGTGGACATTGACTGTTAGAAAGGGTCCATCTTTCTTCATCCTTTTTGTATTACTCTCATATCTCCAGGGAAGGAACCTGCCTTTCTTGGAAAAGATTAGTTTGACACCTAAAATGATTTGGCTAATAGCATGTCAATCAATGAACATGAAAACTGAAGTTATGCTTTGGTCTGTTTGTCTTTGCATTGAAAGCATACCTGCCAAACAACAAATTGTGCTAAATCTTTCTTATGACCAGTTACCCTTAGCAATCTTTAGCACCTTTCCACTTATTCATTCCCAGCCTAACTTGTAATTCTTTTCATTCTTACAACAGGGCTTCACTGGGAAAGATGGTGCCATGGGACCCAGAGGACCACCGGGGCCTCCGGTAAGAACTAAATAGGCCATGTTGCTCTGTTCCCTGTTCTCTGGCTCCACTTTCCTCTGCTCTCATTTTACTAGGGAAGAACAGGGAGTCTGACTGGAGTCACCCTCCATCTGTGCTGTGGTGTACTCTTTTGCTTTCCTGAATCAAGATATGCTCAGGCAAACAGATGTGTCAAAATACAGAGTCCTTATATCCTTATTGTTGGATGACATGTTATGTTTAGAAAAATGAAACTTCTCAGACCAGCTTGGTCACTGACTAGATAGTGCTATATCTCCTTCTTCCTCACATTGAGTGGTTAGGTCTGATGACCTTAGTGTTTAGAGTATAAAATCTGAGGCCTATGATATTTGCATGTTAAGCACATTATTAATGAACAACCATCCACCATTCTGAAGAAGTAAGTTTCATCCACATCTGAAACACAGGGTCTTCTCATTAAGACTTGAGGAGAAAATACTGAAACTAGCAGCAGTGTGACTACATGCAGGTGTGATCACAATTATTGTATGCATGTCAGGAAGTGAAGACTCCACAACATATGCTAGAATGACATTTATTATTTATATTTAATATGTATGTTTTTAGGTAAGGGAGGTTTGAATAAATATCAAATTTAATTTATTTTAAGTATTTACTATGCAGCTTAAAAGTTGCATTATTCATAGAGAACTGCTATACAAAATCTGATGACACAATTTTAAGGCAATTGTAGGCTTAAGAACATTATGTTTTAGATGTTATACATTATAATTATTTTACTAAATATATGCTAAAATGGCTGGAAGTTGACTTAAAAGCAACAGGTAGAAATTCTTATGGTTTCGGTGGGATGATGGTGATATGATAGAAGAGATCAAGAATGTAGGGAATGTCCCCAAGGAAAAAGTAGACTTCTAGACCTAGTGCATTCTCAGCAGACACCAAAGGCTGCCCCAGTGTTGTAGTACAACACCGGCCACGGTCTTCCTCTCCAGCCAACGTCCCCATCCCTGTACTTTGGAATTTTCCTGATTTTGTAGTGGGAATAAAATAAAACATAGGAATTGCTTTCTGTAAATATACTTGGTGACAAATTTACTGGGATTGTAGTCTGTAAATTTTAAAACAGATTATATATGCCATATATTTTTCAAGTGGCCTCAAGATATATTTTAAAATTGGATTGTCCATAATACTTGAGCTGGAATTTTCAAGAATTTCCCCCCCACTCATGTCACCTTAAAATTTGGTGTGCCTCTTCCCTGCTGTTTCTTTTCAAAGCTTTCGAGCTGGGCTCCAGTGCTCTGGCTTACTGTGCTGAGATTTTGTCTTTGTCTTAAAATTCCCTTTCTTGGCCTGTGTCATAGGGAAGCCCAGGCTCTCCAGGAGTCACAGGGCCAAGCGGAAAGCCCGGAAAGCCTGGAGACCACGGCAGACCAGTAAGTGGATGGCTGGTTTCATGTCCCTGGGCAGTGGGTTGGGAGCACTCTGAGGCCTGGGCTCATTTAGGTTATCTCTGCTGTAAACGTATTTTGAAGCATCTGCTGAAACAATGCTAAACCCATGGATTTGAGGAGTTCTACAGGATTTTTTTTTCCTGTGGATTTCTGTAATATTCTGGGGTGGAAATTGTGGTTATTGGGTTTCTTTAAAAGGAGAAAGGGATTATGAGCCAAGACACATATTTCTTCACTGTATAAACACTCAGAGCTTCAGAGCTGCGTCAGCAAAATGGTTCTTTATATTTAGAAATGGTGTGCTGTTGGAGACAGGAAAATACATGATCAGCAGTAGGTCCTCTGGGCTTGGTTTGTGGTGGTTAACCCTCTGCAGCATTGCTCAGCTGCACCGTTTGCTCTCTGCTCTTTAGCTGAAGATGCTGGACTACCAGTCCAAAAGTAGAAATGTTTGCTGGGCTGGGGCATGTATAGCTCAGTGGTAGAAATCTTTGCCCAACATGTGCAAGGCCCTTAGTCCAATACCCAGCACCAATAACTAAAGTGTCCACAAGTGTTTCTAATGATAATTGAGCCACAATCCTTTAAGTGCTTTACTTTGTATTTGTGTCACATTAGAATATTGCTTTTGTAATCCATGCAGCCAGAAGCCTGAAAGAAATTTCTATTGTTTTTACTTGAAATATGACCTCCCACAAAGATGAATTCTATAAACCACTTCACAGCAGTGAAAAAATATATAAGGCACATTAGAACAATCTTAAAATAGTAAGAAATGTAAAAAAAATCATTGAAATTTTCACAGAACTTCAGTCAAGATTAGTATTTCCACAGAAATCAAATAATTTAATAAAGAGAAAGCCAAATTCAAGTTTTTTTAAAGAATAATTATAATTTGATAAACATTATTTGGCTCTCATCTCTTAGAATTTAGAAGTGTGTTAGTCTAATTTTTTTTTCTGGCATCTATGTGGGGAATAGACTATCAAGGGGTAAAAATGGGAAGCAAGGAGACCAGTTAGCAAGATATTGGGATAATCAAGGTAAGTCTTGGTTTGGATAATAGTGGGTTTCATGGAGATGGCAAGAAGGCATTTTCTGGAGATTTGTTTATAGCTTGGATGCTTCTTCTGTGATAACAGGTGGTAGCCTGAACCTGTATCACTGCAGACATAAAGTTCCTGCATCCTAAGGATCGCGTGTCATGGTAGTGTTTGGATGTGAGACCATTTGAAGTGAGTGAGTGAGTGAGTTACTTAGAAAGAGAAATGCCTCATATCCTTTCTGTGCAATGCACAGAGATGCACTGGAAAAATCTGAGGTACATGCTCAGCCAGACAAAAGGCTTTCTGGTCCTTGGTGGAACTGAATGGAGGGAGCTGCTTGCATCTAAGGAGCCATGAGGACGGAGAGTATGATGGCTCAAGGGTAGTCCTGGCATGTCTTTCTGCCCCAAGCCTGCATTGTATGTGGTGCATAGCTTTATCATTGTGATTATAAAACTCATGTCTGAGCACTCCTTTGGAAGGTACGTTAGAGAGAGAGGTAAAGGTCAGAGAAAAACTGAGATTAGATTATATTCATTTTTACAGAAAAGCATTCGTATGAGTAAGGTAAATGTGTGATACATGATGTGTCATTTTTGCTGGTCCATCAGATGACAGAGTCTGTTCTCCATCATAATACCTATTCATAATTAGACCATCTTTCCAGTTTCTAATGTATGGAATTCTTGTGTTTCAGGGTCAATCTGGGCTAAAAGGAGAAAAAGGTGATAGGGTATGTATTTCTTAAAATTTGACTTCCATTTTATTTTCTGTTTTCAATACTGAAGTCTGAAGTGCTAGAAATAATACATTAATGATTTTCTTGATTTAATTAACAAGGGAGACATCGCTTCCCAGAACATGATGCGAGCAGTTGCAAGACAAGTCTGTGAACAACTAATAAGTGGTATGTTTTTATTATGTGATTTTTATATTCGTTGCAGAAAAATGCAGCTTTGATGAGAGATAAGTTCCAATTTCATCTTCAATGAGCTCTTGTTTTTTTATAGACATGGCTCTATATATGTTATTATATAAAGCTATTTTAAAGATCATCACTAAGGTAAAATGTACCCAAAGCAAATATAATAGACTTATTTATATATGATGTCTAATAAAACATAATACTCACTTTACATACTGGGATTTTTAGTGAACCTCATCAGGGTGTATGTGGAAGCAGCAAACTTTGTATTAGGATAGTGGAGGCTTCAGGTTATAGTCTTTAAGTTATTCTATGTCTTAGGGCAGGAATTCCACAAATATAATTTGATCAGAGAAAATCAATTTTGGTGGAGACCCTTCTCTTGCCTCTATTTTTCAAAGACTGTTTGTATTCCACATAGCCTAGTAACTAATAAAGTCAGTGCCTAAGGGCAGTGCATACAAGTCTTGAACTCAGGGTTCCCCTTGTGGAAGTTTCAATCTGTGTCCATCAAAATATGATCTCAAAGAACACTTTCTAAAACTTACTTAGGTTGTCTATTAGAAATAAATTCCTTGGGTATGCTTTAACCTAGTGAATTTTCTTTGGAAAGGCCCATGCGCATATATTTTTAGTACACTCCATAGGCAATTCCCATTTGCATGACAACCTGAGCACTGCTGCCTTAGGTACATATAAAAACCATACAATTTCTGACCTACCTGCAGATCATTTCAGAGCCACATTAACCCTTCACAAGTCTCTCATGTTCATGGTAATGCACGTGGCTCAAGTTCAGCACTTTGTGAAATGACTGTTGTTGGGGGATCATTTTGTATTGGGTGGATGGGGTGTCTTGTTCTAATTGTTAGTTACTAAATTTATAGGATTTTCTGGAGGGAAGAGGGTTAGAGATGGGTGATTCTGTATGCTGAAATAAAGCAGTTCTCCCTTCCTGGGCTTCCTGGAGGGAAGAGGGCTGGAGATGGGTGACCCTGGATGCTAACAGAAAGCAGCCTGCCTTCCTGGGCTCACTCACAAACCTTGTTTCTATTTGCAGGTCAGATGAGCAGATTCAATCAGATGCTGAATCAGATTCCAAATGATTACCACTCCAATCGCAACCAGCCTGGCCCCCCAGGCCCTCCAGGACCCCCTGGCAGTGCAGGAGCCAGAGGAGAACCTGGGCCTGGGGGACGACCAGGTTTCCCTGGCACTCCAGGGATGCAGGGACCCCCTGGTGAACGAGGTAGGCCTTTTTGCCCACTACATTAGAGATAAAGGAAGGACTTTGCACATATAGGAGCGGAGTCAGGTTGCAAGTATCTGAGAGCCAGGAATTGGGTGACCACACTCATGTTCATTGTATTTCACCAGGCCGGGAGAGCTGTCTGTCTGTGAGCATCCCTCCTCCTCTCCTAGGCAACTTGCAGGCTATGTAGCTCTATATCTTAGAGATCAGAGTCTTAGAAATGTATTTTTCCCAACTCAGCCGATCTCACTAGAGATCCTGTGGTTTTTTGATGTGTGTTGCCATTAATGAGAAATATGGTGTTTTGGCAAGTAAATCAGGCAGCATATCTTGTTAATTGCCATGACTGGGGCAAGAGCCGAGCAGCAGCTGTGCAGCTTGAAACATCTGGTGGTTAAGATCCAAATTCCTTCATCCAAGGCCCTGCACTTGTTCTTGGATATTTGTTTGACTTTAATTTCATGGTAGATAAGTGAAATTGAAGGGGAAAAAAGAAAACTATGATTTTTCTGATTCCAGATGTTTCAGGACACTGGATGCCCACTTTAAAAACTTAGATAATTCTACAATTCTGATGGTCAGGATGATACATATTTCTTCAAGATATCTGTTCTTTAAAATGTTTATTTATTTGAAAGAGAGAGAGAAAGAGAGAGAGAGGCAGATAGGAAGAGAAGAACAGGCATACCAGGGCCTCTAGCCACTGCAAATGAACTCCAGATGCATGCACCACCTTGTGCGTCTGGTTTATGTGGGTACTGAGGAATCAAACCTGGATCCCTTGGCTTAAAGGCAAGTGCCTTAGCCACTAAGCCATCTCTCTAGCCTGAGATTTCTGTTCTTAATTAGTAGCTGACAACATGTTAGGTATATTTAGTTTTTCAAAGAATTTTCCTCCTGACTTTTAGCTGTATTTGTTTCTTGGCCATGAATCTGCAATTACACAAAAGTCTAGAGAATTTGGCTTAAAGAGTGTACTTAAAAAAAAAACAAACCAAAAAAAACATAGGTTCTGTTTCCATCCACTAAGGAAATGAATTACTTGAATTGAATATTATTGTTTAAGAAGATTAAAAAAAAGGAAGATAACTTTTCCCCATGCTTTCCTCTTCTCATGTTCTGTAGGTTTACCTGGAGAGAAAGGTGAACGAGGAATTGGATCTCCAGGACCCCGAGGGCTGCCTGGGCCACCAGGTAAGTTGGCTAGTACAATAGACAGGTAAGGGGTATAAATTCTGAGAGAAGCCCCATGAGGGTCTCTGTGCCATATATATTAGCTTTTCCTTCTGGCTCTCTTATTTCTATGCAGGGGAACAACCAGGAGAACTAAATAATACTTTTCACTTAGCTGAATTTTTGCTAAATCAGTTTGCCTTCAATCAACTTGTTAAAGTAGCAGATTTTTGGCATTAATTTTTCATGAGTCACTGGCAAGAAAGTTCTATCATACTTTGGTTCATATTGGGGATTTCTGAAAACAATATTCTAAACATATACTAGTGAATAGAGTAATCTCAAACTAGGAGAGATGCCACTTAAAATATTGCAAGAGGAGATATAACAAGAGGAGAAATAGACTTTTTAAAATATTCACAACAGGTCCACAAGGGGAATCCAGAACCGGTCCACCAGGATCTACAGGTTCGAGAGGCCCTCCTGGTCCTCCTGGTCGTCCTGGGAACTCAGGTGTCCGAGGACCTCCAGGCCCTCCTGGATACTGTGATTCATCCCAATGTGCCAGCATCCCATATAATGGACAAGGCTATCCAGGTATGATGTTTTCATTGTAGGAAACCAAATTCACCTGTAGTAAAATAAATTTATGGAGATGAAGTGCCCTAGGGTTGAAGGAAGGTGGTTTTGAGGGTTTCTAGAAGATATCAACTCTTCTTCTTCCATACTTTGGTTATGTAATAGTAGTCTTATCTCATAAAGTCTAAAACATCATGTTACTGCTAGGATTTAAATAGTGATTTTTCCCATATTACTGCATTTACCAAATCACATCATAAACCTCTCCATAACTCTCTTGGGAGTACAAAGAATGCTACAAATTGTCAACGTGTTTTTTTTTAACCTAAAGGAACAGGAATGTTCTGATATAATTATAGAATGCCAAGGTGTATGAAAATTACTGTGGGAATCTAATTTATAAGTAAACTATTTGGAAGCATAGTACAGACAGCTAACAACTATTCCTTGTCCCATGTTATCCACTGCTTATTAAACCTGAATCTTAATATTTTATGTGGCTGTTAATGAAATTCTAGTGTTTGATAATCATAGAGGGCAGAAGCTTCTTCTGTCTGACTTTGGAGAGTGCGAGGTTCATAGGGAGGTATGTTGATCTGGATGTAAGATGTAATGCTGTGGTCAATGGTGACTTTTCATTAGTGTACCCTTGAGCATCTTGCAAGTTTCAGAATGATGCTGCTGTTTGATATGGTTTGCTACTAGCAAGTAGTGCATGAGTAGTTGAATATGTGAATATGTATATATCTATATATTTATGTGCATAATTATATATGATCAAAAAATAATCTCAATTCCTATTTCTCATGCAACCTACACATGAACTTATTTAATTTTTTATAAAATAAATTTAGACTACCACTGCCTCATGGCATGTGGGAATAACTGAAAATACATGGATATATACATACATATGCTTTAACCAATACATACTTAGATGGATATGTATATATATATATATTATTTTTTTGCATAGTGATTCAATTTTTAAAAACTATCGTCTTTGACCTGTTTCAGGTTCCGGCTAACACATTTTCTAAGTCGCCAGTGCTGCTTACAGTTTGAATACATGAAAATCCTGTTTCTGAGATGTTTGCGCACGTGCTTATTAGGAAATGAGTCTGTATGGAAATCTCACCAGATATTTGGTTAACGAACTGGGTCGGCATCCTATGGCGGGAGGAGACTTGATACTAACTTGAATGATACCAAAGCAGTAGTTTGAGCCTGATGCATTTCAGTAATAATGTAGAAAACATTTTTTAAAGAAGTCCAAACCCACGGCCATGAGACGCCTCAGTGGTGAAACGGTGCATGATAAAACTAACCAGAGATTCTGCGAGTTAAGGAAAACAATTAACCTGGTTGAAAAGAATGTCCTATGTAAATAATAAACTAATTGTGGCTTGTAAATGATTTGTATGTGATCCTGTCTACTAAAATTTCTTTAAACTCCATAATCTGCTTCTGCATCAAACCTGCTTGGCTGTTTGCTCTTTGCCAGAATAACACGGAATGGAATCCCATCTCTTCTCAAGCAGTGTGTCTGATTCAGGGCTTGTGATTTCTCAGTATTTCTTTGTACGTATACTCTCATTTGGGCTTTTTAACTGCATCTTTCAACCAAAGTTTAAAATCACCTTTTTTTTCTTCCTGTTTTGCTGTAGTCACTGGTGTTCCTCACCCACAAGCTGTAACTCAGTCTGTGAGGGGCGCTGCAGGAAATTTCATGTACTGTATATTATCTGGTGATAGCTCCTTTTCATCCAGGAGTTTAGTTTCTAGGCACCAATACCACTCCGCAGGTGCTCAGCTTTCCAAATCCCTCTCAGTTGGGGAGTTTGGATTCATGACAGTTACTTGGGGGTCAATTTCTACCGAGGCACTGAAGTTATACTTCTGTGCCTAGGCTCTGAACCACCCAAGCATTTGTGCAATGTTTGTATGTAGTGCTGGATCTTCTAAGGTCATTCCTTCCCACCCTTGTGTCATTTCATTGTTTGATCACCAAATTCTCTGCAAATGGAAATAATCAGAACATTGTAACTTATCTATTTATGGTTATGAGATTAAGATTGGTGATGACTTAAACTTTTGTTGTGCTTGTGCCTTCCACATCATGCCATAACTGTAATGTTGAATCGGACAGAGCCTTACGTGCCCGAGGGTGGGGCCTACCTGCCCGAGCGAGAGCCCTTCATAGTGCCGGTGGAGCCCGAGCGGACCGCGGACTACGAGGAGGACTACGGCGCGGACCAACCTGCAGAGCCTCAGCCTGCGCGGTGGCGGCACGGCCTGAGTCCTGGCCCGAGGCACTGAACCCGGGGAGGCACAGGGTTTCCCGCCACAGGTCAGCCAGGGCAGGAGATGCCCTGTTGCCCCAGAGTCTGGCTCCAGCATCCTCGCTCTCCCTCTGCAGCAGGGAGATCGTGCCCATGTGTTATCTTTCTCATTATTCAGTTACATCAAGAGATCCCTCTCCCAAAATCGCTAATGAGGGACAGGACAGCTTCATTGTAATGTTTGATCCTCCCCTTTTACCTTCTGCTGCACTGTGGGGCACAGAGGCTTTTACCCGTCTCATAGCACCACAGACCATAGGCTGCCTAGCTGAAGTGACTGTATCAGCCGGATACATGTCCATATTGCCTTACACGTCTTTGTTTTAGACACACTAGCATTTATGCCGAATTGCAGACTAGTCTGCAGAAATGGAATTGCATGTCTGTGTTGTATATTTAGAATGAACTTGTTTTCAGGACGCCATGTTTCTTAGTTATCAAAGCAATTGGAAAATATTTGCAAGACTATGGACATAGAATTGCTGCTTTTATATTTTAACTGCAGATTGTGAATTTCACTGCCTTATATTATTTATTTCTGAAACAAAAGAGGCATTTTTCAATAAAACTACTGAAAATTTGACATGGCATTTTTTTTTTCTTTGAAGAGCCTTTTGGATTGCTCAAGGGGTTGTTACAACAAACCAATTCATAACCTTGGATGCAGTTACAAATCTTGTTAATACTGTTAAATTATGCTAAATAACTTCAAATTTTTAATGATATGGTGAAGTCATAGAGACTGAGTGGCGAGAGCCTGAAAAAGCTCAGCAGATTCCAAAGGCTTTATTAGAAATGTAGAGGATGTTTGGGTTGGTGGAAAAACAAGTAGGTGTCCTAGGAGACCACAAACAACCAAATAATCCACATGATTTGTATGCATTTAATTGCTTTCCTATACTGCACTTTGACCACTAGAAAATTTAATTGCAAAAAGGAAAAAACTAATGGAAAATTTACCTAGACATGCCTTTCTTTTCCACTTAAAAATGCAATGAAAGATTCTCTCTTTCTCTGTCAAATAAATAAATTTTAAAAATGGGGTTGGAGGGATGGCTTACCCATTAAGGCGTCTGCCAGCAAAGCCAAAGGATACCAGTTCAATTCTCCATGACCCAGGTCATCCAGATGCACAAGGGGGCACATGCATCTGGAGTTCGTTTGCAGTTGCTGGATGCCCTGGTGCACCCATTCTCTCTCTCTCTGTGTCAAATAAATAAAAAATGCAATAAAATAATCTAAATATCCAAGAAAACAATTTGCATGTTGGTTTGAAAGAACCAACATCAACTGAAAAGAGAGATAGTGATGAAAAGCTTTGCACAAAGTGGGAATTCAATACTCCTTGCTGAATGAGATTAAAAGGCATATATGGTACATTAATACATGACACTTAGAGACTTTGAGTACATTACTAATTCGTAGTATTCAACTGTAATTCTCAACTTCTCACATACACTTTCAAGCCAGATGACATCACTGGGGTTACACTAATCCAAATCTGCATCGAAGGAAAAAATACACTTTGTTCACTAGTGCCAGAGCCAACTGAGCCTCCACCTGTCACGCTCCTCTCCACAACCCCTAAGCACTTACTCTCTAGGAAGGACTTTTCTTCCTTTTTTTGTTTGTGTGTTGAGTGTGATATGGTGTGCTGTGTGTGGTGTATGTACATATGTGTGGCATATGTGCAGGTACACATGTGTGGTATATGCACACATGTACAGTATATGTACATATGTGGTGTATATACACATGTGTGGTGTGTGTGCATGTGTGTACATGTGTGGTTTGTGTATGTGGTGTGTGTGCATGTGTATTGTTTGTATACGTGTATATACACGTGTGGTGTGTGCAGATATGTGGGTCCCAAACCATGTGTCTTCCTCTATCATTCTTACACTTGCTTCCTTGAAACTGAGTCTTTCATTGAACCTGGAGCTGCTGTTTTGGGTCAGGCTGGCTGACCAGGGAACCCCAGCCATTGTCTACTCACCACAGCCCTGGGGTTACAGGCATGTAAAACCATGTCCAGCTTTGTATGTGGGTGCTGGGGATTTAGTTCACGTCCTCATACCTGCACAGCAAGTGGTCTTACCCACTGAGGGCAGGAACTTTGAAATTTCAATGTATTTTTATTAGTTTCTGATTAACTTAGATTTTTGATGTTCCTTGATCAACAGCCTGTGTTAGGAGTCTAAAGGTGAGTTCTCATGTCACTGAGTCAACGGGGTCACAGAGCCATATGGATTTGAGTGAGGCACAAAGGAATGATTGGCCAGAGAGAGTTTTCATTCTTGTTGACAGCACCATGATTCACTACCTTCTACTTGGTGCTGAAAGAAAGGACTAGGGCCAAACCATTCCTAACCAGAGGCTAAGCAGATACATGCTTTCTTTGTTTTAATTATGTCCTAATTATGTTTGCTGAATTCTATATTTAAATTGTTTATTGCTTGTGCACATACTTAAGAAACTTTAGAGAACTTTGGAAAGTTTGAGAAACTTTGGAGTCCAGATAGTCTGAGTGTAGATACTGCTAAAATCCCAGAAAATTAAATATGAAGGTGTTGGTCTATGTATTTAAACTGTCTTTGAAGGGAACGAGGTACAGCTTGATAGACTTTTTCTAGCTTTTTTTTTCTATATGGAAACATTAGAACAGATTTATTATTTAACTTTATTTATGTATTTTTATTTATATATTTTGCAAGGAGAGAGAGAGAGAGAAAGAGGGTCAGATAGAAAGAATGGATGTGCCAGGGCCCTGGCCACTGCATGTTCTACTTTGTACATCTGGCTTTATGTGGGTACTGGGAATCAAATCCCAGCCACTAAATTTTGAAGGCAAGAGCCTTAACTACTAAGCCATCTTTCCAGCCCATATTTATTATATATTTGAAGGTGAGTCTCTTTTTTTATAATACAACCTAAAATGACTAAGGGAAGAGGTTATTGCTTCTAATGAGGTAAATGGTAGGAAAAGTTTTAAGATTTACAAATAGCATCTGCATAGACACTAGTTTCTGAATATCTCTCATAGGATGTTTTGCATAACAAAATGAGCATTTGAGCAAGTATAATGATAAGCTGCACACTTTACTTTCTCAAGGATGTGATCCTTTGTTCGGGTCTATAAAAAAATCATGCTGTCTGTACAGCTTCTCAAGCTCACACCTTATTTTATATACCAATGAGGTCTGTGTGATTTTTTTCCTAAATATTTACTATCCATTACATCCCTTGCACTATATTGGGCATATGTGATCCTTTCTCATGTGGTTTTAGTTACAATTTTTATAATGAAAGGGCTTTAACTCACCAGTCCTCATGTAGTCTATGTGCTGTATAAATCTATGTAACTGATTAAATCAGAGTTGCTGAGTTTACTCTTATTTTAAATATAAGCTGTGATTCAGATATGGACATCTACTCAAGCAAAAACTTGTTAACATTTTCACCCTACATCAGGCTACTGAAGGAGATGGGGGAACAGAACCACATGCCCTTCCTTTCTGAGAATGACCTGTTGCCAGCTCTTGCTCAGTTTCATATCCATACCCAAGTGTATATACCTCCATGTTTTACCAGCAGCCTCAAGCTTAGCACTTCTATTAGGATCAACTTCAGGTGTAGCAGACAGACATAAAACAACTCATTTTCAGAGGAAATTTGTTAGAACATAGGTTTGTAATCCCAGCTACTCTGGAGGATGAGGTAGGATTGAAAATCTAAGGCTGGTTTAGGCAACTTAGTGAGACCTGGTATAAAAAATAAAATAAAAAAGAGCTGGCATATAGTTCAGTAGTGGCCTACTCGCCTAGTATGTGTAAGTCCTTGGGTTCAGTCCTCTGTCCCATAAGGCAATCACAATACAATACAACTGCTTATTTGTCCTGTGAAAAGGACAATTTTTCTGTTCTGCTTCTTGTGGTGGTCATGGCCAAGTTAAGCCAATGGCCCATGGAAGTTGATGGGGCTATAATTATTGTCTGCGTATTTCCCAGAATGAGGACAAAAGGGGCAAAGAAAACATCCCCACTGTATGCACAATTCTTGAAAGTTGTGCACATGATGCATGCTACAAATAACTCACCAGAACTTTGTCTTCCTGTTATATCCACCTGCAAAGGGAAATGAGCAATGAGTAACAATGTGCCTACTTAAAATCATCTCCAGAACATCATTGAGTTACTAAGGCAAATAAAGCCTCAGGTGCTGAAAATGCCACAGAGAAGAAAGGTGGTTTTGCCCAGGCCACTTCCCACACAACACCTGGCAGGACAGTGAGGCAATAGAGTTTTGTTATAAAATTATTTTTACTGAGATAAATACCAGTGGAAAATGTCAGTTATTTGGTTATAGCTAAAGTTATCCTTATATAGGACAAACAGAACCTGCCAAATGGGAAATACCTTATTTAAAACACTTCCTCAGCTTGCCAGATTAAAGGAGATATCAGCTTAAATTTCTTCTTTTTAGATTGCTTAAAGCTTGTGGCAATGAGAAACTTTGTTTGAGGACAGTTTCTTTAAAGGGAGTCCACACCAAAAAAGAGATAGCTTGTTCCATGCTTCTTTTAGCTCTAGTTTCTTACAAAATATATTTCATGACTTTTATTTTTTAGTTTCTTTTTTTTAAAAAAAATATATATTTTCTTTTTTTCTTTATTAGTTTTGTATTCAGCAAATACAGTCAGTTTGGTACCATTATTAGGCTCATCCATGACCTACCCCTCCCCTTGGCCCCTCCTTGTTGAGGTATATGGGTCATGCATTGTGGAGTTAGTTTCTTAATTTATGTTGAAAACAGAATATAAAATGTAATTACTGCAAAACATATTGTAGCAGTTACTGTCTCATTCCTAAGAAAAAACATCTGACCAGATGTGACCTATGGAAGGAAAGGGTTTATTTCTAGCTCACAGTTCTGAGGGGAATTTTATTATTTTGGAAGCATGGCAGGAGCTGATGGCTGAGCATCACATCTTCGCATCAGCTGTGAGGAAGGAGCAGGAGTAAGCTGAGTGCTGCAAGCAGGCTGGACTATAGTACTTCAAGGCATGCCCCAGTGACATTCCTTCCTCAGTAAGGATCCACCTCCCAAAGGCTCCACAGCCTTCTCAAACAGTGGGGCTAAGTATTCAAGCACATGGCTGTGGGGGTATTTTTCATTCAAACCACCAAATACATTAAACATGTTAAACCATACACATTAAACATGTTCAGCAAACTCCTAATGAAGTTAACATTTTCCATACTGTTTTGTTTTTTCTGAGGTAGGGTGTCACTATAACTCTGGCTGGCCTAGAACGTTGTATTTTGTCCATGGTAGTCTTGACCTTGTGACAGATCCTCCTGCCTCTGCCTCAAGAGTATTAGAATTGTAGGCATGCACCATATACCTGACTTCCATGCATATTTTATAAAGAAGAAACCAGACAGAAATGTAATGTGACAAGTTCAGTACTTTGCTCTCAGAGAGACCTAGGCTTGAACCTTGGTGTGGATCTTTCTAACCTGTCTCTACAGTTACAGAAAGAGTGCCATTATTCCTATTATTATATACCATATTGAAAAACTGTTTGGTATGAACCCTATGAGAAAGTGTTAGAAACTTTCTCACAGTGGTTACTCTAGCTATAAGAAGGTCACTCCAGTCCACTGTGCAGCTGAAAATTTCTCACGTCCTTTCTGGTGTGCATTACAGTATTTTAAGTTTCAGCATTTGTTTCTTCTTTCACATTTTAGAAGCTTATCTACTTTCTCCTTCACTGTTATCATGTGGGCATGCTTACCACACTGGCCACTAAATGACTGTTGTCTTCTGTTCCCACTATAGCCACCTCATATATTGGTCTTTATGTGTCAGTTGGATTTGTCAATGCTTCTTGGGGCTCATGGTGAGGACATTTGTGTAGGATTTTACATAAGATTCATTTTATATTGTTTACTTTGATTTAACCAGATGGAAAAATGTATAGAGGGAAATGGAAGAGATGTATGAAACAAGAAAACTCTAGAAATAGTATTTTTGAACCTGTATTAGGTTTTCTTAATGAGGACAGCTTCATGAACCCCCAAATTTTAAACCTTTTAGAATTATAATTAGCATTGTGTTCTTATGTTATAGAGTGGAAGCTTATATTTGAAGAACAAAATACTAAGGGCTCAGCATGCCTGGGGACTGGCAGTGCAGTAGTGGGTTTTAGAGTTGCAAGGACCAAGATCTGAATCAGACTTTATCACTCATTACCTGTTTGAGAGAGGACCTTAATTTCCCTGGGCTTTATTCTTCTGTGAAATGGGTAAATGCCACTTTTATAGGGTTCTATTAGAGTCAAGAGCAATTGAGTTTTAATTTAGTGGAGGTTCCTAAATGATTAAGATTAGTTCTTTTGGTTTCTTTCATCTTTTCTTTTTTCAAGTACAAGGGTCTCATATAGGCTAGGTGAGGACTCAAGGAAGCTGTATCTCACTGGTAGGAGACTCTCCAACACATACGTGACCTGCAGGCAGCTTGCAGAACAGGTGGGAGAGTCTCTCCCCAAACAGTTGTTTACCCTTTATATATCTTTAGGGAGCAGTCTTTTAAGTTTCAGTTCTCCCAACCTCTTGAGTCCCTCCTCCCTCTTAGGAGGGAATATTTCATTTTGAAGGAATTCACTATACAACATTCTACCCCTTCCTCCAGATCTTACACCCTTCCTGCTCCCTCTTCTGTGATATTCCTTGAGCCCTAGAAGGGATGAGATGGATGCCCATATCCAGCTAAACCTTGGGCCACTAGACCATAGTAATAGCCACTTAGTCTTAGGAGCTTAACCAGTTGCATTTTTCCCATCAGCAACCACCGCCTACTGCCAGAGGTTGTCCATGACTAAGACAGACAGTAGCATTAATAGTAGCAATATTCTATGGGTGCAAGCACCAATTTTTAGAAGGCAATTTGACAGGGACATCCTTCTATTTAAAACAATAGCAGCTGCCTCCCCACTGGGGCCTACGAACAGGTTTAAAGTACCAGGCATGAACTCCCTCCTGTGGAGTGGGCCTTAAATCCAATCAAAAACTATTTGACTGTACCCACAACAGTTGCCTGACATATTGATATTGAATCTCATACAGAGTTCACAGCTGAGTATGACTGTTGATGACTATGCTCCCTCTGCAGCCTACCCAGCACCTACCAGCACTATGACAGCCAGCCAGCAGGGAGGGTCCTTCCAGCTCAGCCCAAGCCTGACTTGTCCACACCTATAACCACAGCATGCCATGACCTCAGCAATAGAGTCATACCATTTAGTTCGGGAATGCAATCAACAATACTGGAAACAAGTTTTTCATTTTTTGGGGCCTCATGGGCCTCCTTGGCCAACAACTTCCAGGGAGGCAGCCCATCCCTGACACTGTGATCTTTACTCAACAACCTCATGGGTTTTAGGAGTACCCTTTCAATCTGTGAAGAATCCCTTCCTTTAAGCACCTTAACTGGCTGTCGTTATTGCCCTTCCAGATAATTTTCTTTTTTCTTTATTAGTTATGTAGATACTAAGTGTGTATTTACATGTTGATACAATCATTAGCCTCCTCCCTGTCCTCTGCCCCTGAAAGGACCCTCCTTGTTGGGGAATATGGGTCATGCATTGTGGGAGTAGCCATCAATTATAGGGAAGAGGCAATGTGTCTGTGTATAATGTCTCAACTTGTGGCTGTAACAATCTTTCCACCCCCTGTTCTGTGAATTTCCCTGAGTCATGCTGAGATTTTTTTTAGGTTTACTTCACTGATGAGGTCTTGGGAACCTCGGTGTCTCTGGATGTCTGGTTTGGTAGGAGTGAGTGTTCTCTGTGTCTATCTTCTTTACCCTTGTTCTGGTTCAAGTTTCACCAAGAAAGCAGCACTCTTGCTCATTACTCAATTATTCTGTGGTTTCAGCTGGGGCCCTGGTGAGGTGCAATGGGCTGAATCCTTCCTCAGGTTCTGCGTCCATCTGAAAAAGAGAAGCAGATTCTCCAATGGAGAGTAAAGTCAGCACCAGATAAATGGGATAACCATTATTATTTCAGAGGGAATTAAATAGGTGTAGGCCCTCTTGTAGCCCAAGGTTGGTTGAGCTTGATATTGGAGAGTGGACTAGATTTTTTGCATATGATTCTGACTTGTTTCCCAGCTCCAACTGTGGGTTCTGTTCTGCTGAGCTGATCGATCTTTTAGTCAATCCAAGAGCAATTGGTTACCAGCCATAGCTGTGTGCCACTATTGCACTTGGGAGAGCATCACATCAGGTTGTTTACTGCTGAATAGCTTAGACCATGAGTTGCTTGGACAGATGTTGGTCCCTCAGTTGCTCATGTAGCACCTTCTGGCACTAGACAAACTAACTGTCTGGGGATTGACTCTCTTCCAGATTCCAGCCAGATCTCTCCATGTTCTGTACCAACAGCATATGGTATCTTCAGCAGTAGGGTCTTACCATTAACCTTTGGTGGATAATGAAGTGCTCTGACAGGAACATGTCTTCTGTTGGGAAACACTATAGCTCTGTCTGGTCAACAGCTCATGTGGATGTTAACCACAGCCTGGTACTGGGAGTTACAGGCCAGCACCAAAGGATAAGAATATAGGTAATATAAAAGAGGAAGAAAGAGAAGAGAGAGAAAAAAAACAGGAGAAGATTAAGGTTAGTCTTCATCATATCCTCTCCAGAGCCCTTTGATTCAGGTGTTCCTTCTAAGGACCTGATGAAGATTCAACCTATAACAGGGTTGGTTCAACATATGGATATCTGTCAATGTAATACAACACATAAATGAGCTTAAACACAAAAACCACATGATCATTTCAATAGATGCAGAAAAGGCCTTTGACAAAATACAACATCACTTCATGATCAAAACATTGGAGAGAATAGGCATGGAGGATTTATATCCCAACATAATAATGGCTATATATAAAGTTCCTAAAGCCCAAATAATACTTAATAGGGAGAGACTGAAGGAATTCCCATTGAGATCAGGAACAAGACAGGGCAGAAGAAATAAATAAAAGGGATACAAATTGGAAAGGAAGAAGCTAAGTTAGCCCTATTTGCAGATGACATGATTGTATACATAAGTGACCAGAGAACCTCCATCCCAATAAAAAATTTTAAAAAATAAATAAACAAAAGAGGCCTTGTCACCATACAGAAGGACAAAACATAACCAAAAAAACAAACAAACAAACAAACAAAAACACCTCTTAAAGGTGATTAATTCCTTCAGCAAAGTAGCAGGATACAAAATCAACACACAAAAATCAGTAGCCTTTCTATACGCAAAAGACAAAGGATACAAGAAAGAAATAAGTGACATTGCCCCATTTTCATTAGCAACAAAAAATAAAATATCTCAGGATAACATTAACCAAGGATGTGAAAGATTTATACAATGAAAGCATAAAAACACTCAAAAAAGAAATTGAGGAGGACATTAGAAAATGGAAAGACCTCCTATGCTTCTAGATAGGCAGAATTAACATTGTGAAAATGGCAATCTTACCAAAAGCAATATACAGATTTAATGCAATACCAATAAAAATCCCAACATTTTTCTTCACAGAGATGGAAGAATGATCTCAACATTCATAAGGAATGGCAGAAGGCCATGGATATCCAAGCACATCCTCAGCAAAAGAAATGCCTCTGGAGGCATCACCATACCTGATCTAAACCTATATCACAAAACCATAGTAACAAAAATAACATGGTACTGGCATAAAAACAAGAGTATGGAACAATGGAACAGGATCAAAGAACTGGACTTTGGGTCAAATAATTACACCTACATGAAATTTGACAAAGGCCCTAACAATGTAGACTGGAAAAAAGACAGCATCTTCAACAAATGGTGCTGGACAAACTGGATAAACATATGCAGGAAAATGAAACTAGATCTATACATCTCATCATGCACAAAAATCAAGTCCAAATTGATCAAAGGCCTCAATATAAGAGTGGAAACTCTGCTACTACTGGAAGAAAAAATACAAGGAACTTTCCGCAGCATAGGAGTGGGAAAAAAACCTCCTGAACAAAACTCTAGTAGCTCAAGAAATTAAACAATCACTCAACCATTAGGATCTCATGAAGCTGAAAAGGTTTTTCACAGACAAACATACAATCAGCAGAGCCAGTAGATTTCCCACAGAATGGGAGAAAATTTTTGGCAACTGACAGAGGCCTAATTTCTAGAATCTAAAAGAACTCAAAAACCTAAACAATAAGAAGTCGAACAACCCACTCACAAACTGGGACAGAGAACTGAATAGGGAGTTCTCAGAGGAAGAAATACAAATGGCAAACACATAATTAAGAAAATGTTCAACAACCCTAATCATCAGGGAAGTGCAAATTAAAACAACTATGAGATTCCACCTTACCCCAGTAAAGATAGCAAACATTAAAAAATCAAATGAAAACAAATGCTGGAGAGGATGCAGAGAAATAGGAACCCTCATTCACTGTTGGTGGGAATGTAAGCTGGTACAACCACTATGGAAAGCAATATGGAGACTCCTAAAAAGGTTGAATATAGAGTTACCAAGAGGCCCAGTTATTTCATTACTGGGCATTTACCCTAAAAGCTCCATGCCTCAGTTCAGAGAGATTTGCTCAACCATGTTTATAGCTGCTCAATTCATAATAGCTGAGAACTGGAATCAACCCAGATGTCCATCATTAGACTAATGGATAACCAAGAAGTGGTATATCTACACAATTGAATTCTGCACAGCAATAAGGAAAAATGACACAATGAAATTTGAAGACAAGTGGTCAAACTTGGAACAGATCATTCTCAGCAAACTTGCCCAATCACAGGAAGGTAATCATCACATGGTCTCACTCATTTGTGACTCCTGCCCTGAATCTGCCCAAGATGCTGATATACCTAATTGGCATCTCAAGTACTGGACAATAGTGAGGGTGGGGCTGGATGGGAGGGTAAGAGAAGGGGGGGACACATAATTGGATCCAAATAGAAATGGTACCTTTCCAGATAATTTTTAAACATGCAAGATACCCACAGGTTAACACCATAATATTTATGTAATGAAACCTTATTATAAAACCTTTTCACAGAGGCAGGATCTCTTAAGGCCCACAATCATCCATTCCAAGCAGGCATCAGTTGCTCTCAGGAGTTAGTCAGTCCATATGTAGATACTAAAGAATGTTAGCCAGGTTCAATATTTCATTGAAAGAGTCCATTGGTTGCATCAACTGTTTTCTCAAAAGGGCAATATTTGAGGCACTTCCCCTCTCAGCTTTTCCATAGTCTACAGACATTTTCATGAACCATCCTTCTTCCTCATCCTAAGATATTTCCATGAGGCCTCCTTACATCTCTGAATGCCTGGGCTCAGTGGGGCCCACTGAAGCTGTTTGGCCAGGCCCAGGGGCAAAGGAAAACAAGGCTTCTTTCCAGCCTGCTGTTGTCCTTTGATAGGCTCTGCATGGCCAGCACTGTGGTAGAAGCCTTGGTCATGGTCTCTCCCTCGGAAATATCTGACTCTGATAGCCTCAGGCCAGGGGAGCAATTTCCACATACAGCATACCTTTTGGCAGAAGAGAAATGTACATGGCTCACTCTGGGGGCATAATTGCCCACCTCTAAGGAAGGCTTAGCTCTTGTCTCCTCAAGCACCCTATCAGTCACAGTCTCTGACAACTATTCTTTGGGTGTTAAAGCCTTCTAGAAGCTCACCAGCACTGCATTGGACTTCCGTCAGTTTTATCCATAGGAGCCTCAGAGCCACATAAATTTTTCCACATTTGTTACCCTGTTGAAGGTTAGATGTGAGGGGCATCGTTTCATCACCTTTGCCTCATTCTTCCTTTTATCTAATTAATCTGCCAAATCAGAGACTAATATAGAAGATGTTAGCTACATGTCCTTTTCCCTTTGTAACTCTTTTTTTTTATTATTATTACTTTAGCTGGGAGAGGTGGCACATGCCTTTAATCCCAGCACTTGGGAGGCAGAGGCAGGAGGATTGCTGTGAGTTTGAGGCCACCCTGTCTGAGACAGGTCAGCCTGAGCTAGAGTGAGACCCTATCTTGAAAAAAACAAAAAATAAATAAATTTATTTGAGAGGCAGAAAGAGAGAGACAAAAAGAGAGAGAGAATTGACACTCCGGGGCTTTCAGCCACTGCAAACGAATTACAGACACATATGCCCCCTTGGGCATCTGGCTTACATGGGTCCTGGGGAATCGAATCTGGGTCCTTTAGCTTTGCAGGAAAGCACCTTAACCATTAGGCAACTTCTCTACCCTGTATCTCTCTCTCTCTCTCTTTCTCTCACTCTCTCTCTATTTTCTTCACATAAACAAGTTCTCTCTGGGCAGCCATCTCTGCCTCAGCTAGGTACTTTATTCCCATAACACTGGCAAGACTATCTCTGTGGCAACTTGCCAGTACTCTAGTCCTTTAGTGCTATACTCAGGGACTTCCACACATTCTCTAATTCTTCAACTGTTGTCAGGACATCCCCATATTCCCACCATGGACCCCACTATTCAAGCTTGCACACCACTTTGTACCATGTACAGGAGTGTAGCCAGTCTATCTCCTGATGGCCCAGCCTTAGGCACATGTGTTACTACCCATAGTGCAACCTCCACCACCACCACAAGAAGACACATCACCATGTACCACCTAAGGAGGGATGGCCATGTCAGGATTTCTACCCTTCCCAGACACTCTATCTACAGCTTCAGTTGCATGCCTTGTTATTCATAGTCAAGACCACACAATTGTTCCTCCCCAACTCACCTTTACTTCTGCTGTGCCCCAAGTTCAGGTGCCAAGTGTCGTAGGTATCTTTATTCTTGGGGAGATGTGTTCATCTGTTTAGTCACCCAAGTTGGGTCTCCAATGATAGATCAAAGTACTATTAAACTAAAAGCACTTTTGGTGAACCTATGAGTTTGTTACAGCGCAGGGTGAGGGGCTGCTTACAGCGGCACTAGATGACTCAAAGGCAGAAAAGCCTATCCCAACACAGGTGAGGACTCAGGGAAGCTGCATCTCACTGGCGGGAGAACCTCCAGCACATACACGACATGCAGGCAGCTCACAGGGCAGGTGGGTCTACTCTTTATTACCTTAGGAAGGGATTTTTTTAAGTTCTAGTTCTCCCAGACTTCTTGACCTATTGATTCCTTCCTCTCCGCAGGAAGGGATATTTTAATACAGAGAAAATTACTGTACAGCATTAATGAGTCTGCTCCTCAATAGTTGTTCATGCTCCTATTTGGGGAGTGGTTATGTGACCTTTTAAGTTTCATCTCTCCCACACTTGTCATCTCTTCAGGAGTGAATACTTCAGTTCCCAAGAGTTCGCTATATAATACATGGGTATGCTCTGTTTTTGGAAATATTTCTTTTTAAATGTTCTTTACATATCTGAAGCAGCTGCTTCATGCTGGAGCATTAAGAAATCACCTCTAATGTTAGCCACCCAAATCTGTTCACACCACACCAAACACCCAGCATGCTGTGCTTCTCCTGAAGCTCCTCACACATAGATGGATAGGGTTTTCCTCACAGGTGAACTGTTACAGAGAAAAGATACACTTTATGAACATTGGTGTGAAGAGCTCTTTGGATGTTATTCTAGTGAAATAATGTTAACCAGTGAAAATGATTTAAAGACCAACAAGTTATGAAGTCTCTGGAAATCATCATAAGAGCATATGATAAATGAAGAAATATTTATTCAACAAATTTTGCTATATCTTTGTATTGGTTACTTTCTCATTGATAGGATAAAATACCCATCCAGAAGCAAGTTAAGGAAGAAAAGGGTGTATTTAGCCTTATAGTTTAGAAGCGAGAGAGCCTATCATGGTGGGCAAGGCATAGCAGCAGGAGCAGTAGGCCATCTGGGCTCATGGCAATCAGTCAGGCATCAGAAGATGACTAGGAAACAGTAAGTTGGAACCAGGCTATAAACCTTCAGGCCCGCCCCCTTCTCCCTCACATGACCACTTCCTCCAGCAAGGCTCTGTCTCCTAACAGTTTCCACAACCTTCACAAACAGTGCCACTAGCTGGGGACCAACTATTTAAGCACATTAGTTACATGGTCCATTCCACATTCAAACCACAATAGTCCAAATATTCAAAGTCTAAAGTCAATCTAAGACTCAAGACAGTCTCTTTTTTTTAAAAAAAATATTTATTTGAGACAGAGTTGAAGAAAGAGAGAGAGAGAATAGGTGCAGCAGGGACTCTAGCCATTGCAAATGAACTCCAGATGCATATGCCACATTGTATATCTGGCTTATGTTGGTACTGAGGAATTGAACCTGGGTCCTTAGGCTTGGCAGGCAAGTGCCTTAACTGCTAAGCCTTCTCTTCAGCACTCATGACAATATCTTAACTGTGACTCGATGTAAAATTTAAAAAATAAATAAAAACACATACAGGGCTGGAGAGATGGCTTAGTGGTTAAGGGCTTGCCTGTGAAGCCTAAGGACCCTGCCTTGAGGCTTGTTTCCCCAGGATCCACATAAGCCAGATGCACAAGGTGGCACGTGCATCTGGAGTTCATTTGCAGTGGTTGGAGGCCCTGGCACACCCATTCTCTCTCTCTTTCTCTTTCTCTCTCTCTCTTTCTATCACTCTCAAATAAATAAATAAAAATAAACAAAAAATTAAAAAAACACAAATTACATACTTCCAGCATAAAATGGCATAGAATAAATGTTTCTATTATAAAAGGAGGAATGGGGGCATAACAGAGAAAGACCAGGATTGGATCTTTGTAGTAACTGCTACATTCTTCCTACCAATTATTCCTCAATGTTCCGTGAGCCTTAAAGGGGGGTATTATTGATGTCCCATTTAATAAAGAGCACTCAGCAGACTTTCATTTTCAGCCTTAGGGGCTCACTGACTACAACTAGTAGGAGGAGGTATCCCATAACAGGTATTTGGATTTTCATTTAATAAGCCATGGCTTCTAAAAGCAGTGTTATGCACCCATGCAAGTTATTTCTGTTCAAACTAAGTTATATTTTTACATTAGCTTTCAAAAAGGTGGGTTTGCATTGCTTTCCCATGCATCATTAGTTTTGATTAACCCTTCCCCCATTCCATCTTATTCCCACTCCCTTATTTCCATCCCCACTTAAACTTTCCATGCACAGTACTCCTCTATTCAACTTTCATACTCTTCTCCACTATGGCCTCTTTATAACTTCGTAGTTTATAAAGACATTAGAACTTAGAAACAGAACTCTAAATATTTGAAGCTAGGTTCTACACATGAGAAGGCATTTGCCTTTCTGAGCCTGGGCTTCCTCAGTGCAGTATTTGTCAGTTCCATCAATTTTTTTTTTGTTTTGAAAATTTCATATTTCATTTTTCTTTGAAGCTCAATGAAATTTCATTGTGTATATGGACCACATATTCATTATCTATTTATTAGTGGCTGGACATTTAGGCTGATTCCATTTCCTAGCTATTGTGAGTAGAGCAGCACTAAACATGGATGTACAAGTATTTCTGCTGTGAGATACAGGCTCCTTTGGGTATGTGCCCAGGAAGGGAATAACTGGGTCATATGGTAGTTTTATTTTTAGCTTTTTGAGAAATCTCTAAAGTGACTTCTATAGTGGCTGCAACATTCCATGATAAAAATCAAGCTAACAAAATTTCTGGTCATTAGCCCAGTTATACAGAGGATACTTCAAAGAATTCTTCAGAATTAAGAGAATGATAAACACATCCAAGAACCTACAGAACAAAAATAAGATGTGCTTGAACAGTAATTAGGTAAATGTGGATTAGCACAAGGCAAAACACTAAAAGAACATCAAAATGACAGGAATTGATGCATGTCTTTCAATCATAATACTGAATATTAATGATCTCAATTCCCCAGTCAAATCATACAGACTAAATATTTGTACAAAAACAGAATTCATATATTTTCTGTCCCCAAGAAACACACATTGTCATAAAAGTAGATACTTCCTTAGACTGAAAGAATGAAAAAAAATTATTCTGAGCAAATGGAACTAGGAAACTAGGTGCTGCTATTCTAATCCCTGGCAAAGTAGACTTCAACCCAAAACTGATCCAAAGAGATAAAGATGGGCACTTTATCCTGATTAAAGGATCAAGCCAACAAGAAGTCATTACAATTCTAAAGAACTACATAGATGGGTGCATCCAATCATAAAACACACACTACCAGAGGTAAAGTCACAAATTAACCACAGCACAATAACAGTGGGTGGTTTCAATATTCTCATCAATTGACAGGTTATCCAGAAAAAAAAGACTACACAGAAATATCTATGTTGATGATTTGTTATTCTGCTTTTATCATGAAATGTTCTTCTTTCTTCTTAAATCTGATAGAGTTTTGCTGCATATAGTAGTCTGGATTAGCAGCTGTGGGCTTTCAGAACCTAAAATAAATCATCCCAAACCTTTCTGGGTTTTAAAAGTTTTCAGTGAGAAATGAGTTATTATTCTGATGAGCTGATCTTATTTATAACTTTGTTTTCCTTTATTGCAACTTTTAATACACCAGTTTATTTATTTATTCATTTGACAGAGAGAAAGAGGGAGAGGGGAAGAGAGAGGGAGAATGAGTGTGCCAGGGCTCTAGACACTGCAAACAAACTCCAGATGCATGTGCCCTCTTGTTCATCTGGCTTACGTGGGCCCTGGGGAATTGAACCTGGGTCCTTTGGCTTTGCAGACAAACACCTTAACTGCTAAGCCATCCCTCCAGCCCTTTTTTTCTTTTGAGGTAGGGTCTTGCTTTAGCCCAGGCTGACCTGGAGCTCACTATGTAGTCTCAGGGTGGCCTCAAACTCATAGTGATCCTCCTACCTCTGCCTTCTAAGTGCTGGGACTAAAGGTGTGTGCCACCACGCCTGGCTAATACACAAGTTTTTTGCATGTGTGCAGTATGTGTGGCACATGTGCTGATGTGGCACCCTGTGGGCTTGCATATGGCTCATGTGTTTGTCTGTTGGGTCTGGAGGGAAATGCCTGGTGTTACCCTCAACCATGCACTTGCCTGTTTTTCCTTGCAATGGAGTCTCTTACTGATTTTGGAACTTGCTATTCATGAGCCCCTGAAGTTCTCTGGTTTATGCTCCGCAAAGCACTGGGATTATAGACATGCCTTGATAGGCCCAACTGTTTAGGGAGGTTCTGGATATTTGAACCTGGGTAGTCTCATGTCCCCACAGACCTTCCTGTTTGTGCAGGAAGTGCACTTAAAACTGTGAACTGGGCTGGAGAGATGGCTTAGTGGTTAAGCGCTTGCCTGTGAAGCCTAAGGACCCGGTTCAAGGCTCGATTCCCCAGGACCCACGTTAGCCAGATGCACAAGGGGACGCAGGCCTCTGGAGTTCGTTTGCAGTGGCTAGAAGCCCTGGCGTGCCCACTCTCCCCCTCCACCCTCTCTCTCTGCCTCTTTCTCTCTCTGTCTGTCACTCTCAAATAAATAAATAAAAACAACAACAACAAAAAAATTAAAACAATAACTGTGAACTATCTCTCTGGCCTTCAATACACTTTTATTTTTGGTTCTGTGTATTTAGTGATTTAACTATCATATGATACGGGTTTTTTTCTGGACTTGTTCAGTGGGTGTTCTGTGTTCTGAATTCCTTGTACATGTGTGTCTCTCTCTCCAGATTTGGAGAATTTTTGGTTATGATTTTATTGAAGATGTTTTCTATGCTTTTGTCATAGAATTGTTTTGTTTCTTCTATGCCCGTAATTTGTAGATTTGATGTCCCAATGATTTCATATGTTCTATATATTTAAAAAATAATCAATCTACTTACCTGAATGTACCAATTCTTCTACGTTGTCTTCCACCTATAATATTCTGTCCTCCACAGCTACCATCTTAGTGGTGAGGCTTTCTATTTAGCTAGCTAGTTGAGTTATTGAATTTTTCATCTCTAGTATTTCAATTTGGATTTGTTCAATATTTCTAATTCCATATTCCCATCCAGTGTTGACTTCCTTACTTTGTTCAGTGATTTATCCATGTTTTCATTCGTTTTTTTGAACTTCTTTAGTCATTTTTGCATTCTTTCTCTGGGAATGGGGGGCACAGGTAACCTTCACACCTCCCCAGGTGTCTCTGCCTGAAGTCATGTGAGTCAGCAATGGCAGGTTGACTGTGGATGTGCTTGCTGACCCTGTAAGTGGCTTCTACATGCAACAGCTCAAGTTGATCTACTTTGAAAACTTTTCATTTCATATTTGACTTGGCAGCAAGAGCCCCTAAAGAAATGCTAAAAATGATGACTTACAAAATATGGTGTTTATATGAATATTGAATGAACACGCTCTCAAGAATATGAACAAATTATCCCTGCTGATTGATTTTGTTCATTATTTTCTCTATACATTAAAAAGTATGTCAATCAAGATTCACAGCAGCATTCTCATTAAAAGTAAGGTCTATTATTTAAAGGATTTATGTCCTTGGAATAGCATCTTTTGGTGTAAGAAGTTTCAGCTTCCAAACCTAGGGAATCTTTATAGCACCACTGTTTATATACATTGCTCTTTGAAGTTCTTCCAGCTCTTATCAGTTATGTCTGAATTTCTTTGGATATACATGCTTTCTAATTAATATCAACTGCACATCAAGGCTCCAAAAAATCCTCATTTCAAGAGCAACTTGAATCAATTCATCTTTGGTACATCAGAAAATGATCCAAATATCTCATTCTATTATGGCATCTTTTGGCATGTATAGTTGTCCTTTGGTGTCCATGGAGCATTGACTAAAAGATTCCCTACAGATATCAAAATCTTTAGATGCTTAAGTTTTATATGACAGCTAGAATTTGAATATAGTCTATACTCATTCTTCCATGTGTTTAGTTTAGTTTTTGTTTTTTGCTCTTGTTTTATTGTTATTTTTGGTCTTTTGAGGTAGGGTCTCACTGTAGCTCAGGTTCACCTGGAATTCACTGTGTAGTCTCAGGGTGGCCTCAAACTCTTGGTGTTCCTCCTACCTCTGCTTCCCAAGTGCTGGGATTAAAGGCCTGTGTCACCACACCTGGCCCTGTTTCTTGCTTTTGAGAAAGGGTTTTTCTAAGTTGTCCAAGAAGATCTTGACTAATAGGCTCAAGTGATCTTTCAGCCTCAGCTTCCTGAACACCTAGGACTATAAGCAAATGGTTATGTGTACAGTTCTCCTTTATACTTTAAATCATCTCTAGATTACTTCTAATACTTATATACTGTAAATGCTATGAAAATAGTTACTGTACTATATTGCTTAAGGAAAATGACAAGAAACAAAAGTCTATTGTGTTTGATGTGAAAATAATTTTTCTTCTCAAGATACAGTCTGTTGTTGGTTGAATATATGAATTTGGAATCCACAGATATGGAGGACTGACTTAAAGTGTCATTATCTACACCACTTTGTTCTGTTGACTTTTACATTTCTCTTGTCTTATTCATAGTTCAGGTTCCCTCTTCTAAAAAATTATTTCAAGAAAATTAGTAGAAAGGCTAATTATAAATTTAGATGCCATCAGAACCTTTACATATAAGTAGAAAAAGTAGATGAAAGAAATATAAAAGGCAACCATATGTCCAAGCTTCTTGCAAGTAAAATCATTCTATCTTGATATTTATCATAGAAGAAATAGCTAGTAATTCCTATCTAGCAAGAACACAAGAATAATTAGTGATACAAAATTATATAATATAAATATTCAAATATTTTTGATTATGTTCATGTCATAATTATCTTTCCAGAAACGACATGTGATAGTCATGAGAGCTGAAATAAATTTCGGAGGTTATAGGTGTGCATGGCCATGCCCAGTTGATTTATCTATTAACATGGGTGGTGGGGATTCAAAATTCAGAGCAAATCAGGTCCATTCAGGCCTTCATGTTTATGTAGTAAGCATTCTGACCTACTGAGCCATCTACCTAGCCCTGCTAAAAACCTTTTAAATTATGAGGTTTAATGACACCCTAAAAATGTGTTTTAGTTAAAAATTTTTGATGATAGCCATTGATACTAACATGATTAGTACTTTTAGCCATACCTGAACAAAGGAAGCTAGTAATATGACTTTAAATATAACATAATGTAACTTAAAATATAGTTAAGTTGAAATTCAAATTATAAATTTCTATATATAAATGTTATAGAATTTCTGTTGATATTTATTTATGACATTGTTCTCTTAGGGCTCTAATACAACAACTATAGATTATTTAAGACAGATTTTAGGTTAACTTAAAGATAACTGAAAGTACCTTTAAAATAAAATGTATGCCCATTTTGGAGGGCACACAGACAAACCAGTGAGATAAGTACTGCAATAACTTTGAAGATTTTACCACTGTCTTCATTTGCTGTATTGTAATATAATTCAGAGATGCTAATTTCCTAGAAGAATGCTAGCACTGGCAGATGGAGCACTTATCAAAGTGACAAGGGAAGGAGACTGAGTAGGTACAGGAATGAGTGAGGACAGAGACTGTGTCTTGCTATCCTGCCAAGATATGTTTATTTTAAGATAAAGGTTAGGGATTATGGCGATTGTGAAATGCTCAGAGATTCTTATTTATTTAATCCGGGATTTCTGCTGGTGCAGATGGGTTTGTGGGTTCTCTACAAGTTTCCTCTTATTCACTGTCTGGGAAAAAAGGCAGCAATAAACCAGAAGGGACTTGGGCCACCCAGTTACTTTGTCTTTCTTTCATGTTTAAGAGTTATTGCTTTTCTAAAGTCAAAGAGGAAGTTAAACTCGCTTGTAGCATTTCTGTCAGGGAACCTGTCAATACACTTGTTTGTGCATGTTTTGTGCCTTTGCAGCATCAAAGAAACATTTGCTTTTCCTAGCCAAGTCTGACTAAATGGAAACTCAGACACTATAAATCCCAGCGGAGGTGCCAATTGTTAGTAAGGGACTTATGTTCCTTTGTTTCTTCCTGTCATTTTTCATTAAAGCTATGTAGGTAGACGTTTACAAAGTCTACACAGTTACAAAATCGCTAAAACTAGGCTTGCTGTTCACTCTGGAAAAGATTCCTCTGAAGCAGTCTAACCCTGAAAGAACAAAGAAGAGGAGACAGGAGATTAGGTTTCTGTCCCAGGAACAGCATATTCTCACTAAGGAGTGTTTCAAGATTCCAAACTGGATTATCGCCTCACTTATTGATATCTTTAGACTTCAATGCAAAGTTGTAGGAGTTACCAGAAAAACTACAAAGCAGAAGACCTTCTCAATCTGCACTAATGGGCACTAACACTATAGACAAATGCTATTGTTGAAACTCAGTTTGTACTCAAATATCTGTTAAATAAACAATAGAGCAATTCTTGGAAATTGAATATGCTGTTCCAGTACAGAGAGTGAGAGATACTTGAAGATGTTTCTCCAGGGAATTTTTACTGCTTTGAATAGATTTTGTTTTGCTGGCTTCTGTGTGAATAATAGAGGTGATTTATATTCTGAGGATTTTAAATGCAATTTGTCAATCTTTAGCCCTTTATTTCAACAAGGTACACAAAATATGCTTGATATTATTAATTTATTCAGATACACTGTATCACTATTTTTTGTAAACTGATGAGTAATACACTTCTTGTTATTCATAAGCTTTTAGCTTAAGGAACAGTATAATTTGGTTAAAAATAAGAGAGTAATATCATTTTGGCATAACACAAATAGTTTCTAATTAATTATTGAAACTTTTCATTTGAATCAATTACCAGAAGAATTTTCAGTTGTGGCATAATTCCATAGGTCCGTTCTCTGTACCTATAAACACATCAGATTTTCCTCTTTAAAACTTTTTGAAAAATATAATACCAACTTCTGGGCATGATGGTGGACCAAGAGGCTGTCTGTGTAAGTCAGTGAATGAAAGAGTCAAAATAAGAAACAAATAAACCTTCTCTCAAAGAGAGGAATAAGTAGAAGGAGTTCGGCAATCCCCAAAGAAGGTGAAAGGGTACTGGGAAAGAATAAAAAACATGACACTGAACTTGGAGAAGTAAGCCAAACACAGCCACAGAGGCCCAGTCCTCTGGAGAAGGAAAGAAACAGAAGCAACTCCCAAATATATGTGAGATGGCTGTTGGGCACCTTATCTTTGGGTAGTCCCACAGCCCTCACCAGCCTGTTAGTGAGACAGTAATTCATCTGGTAGATAGGCTAGTGGTGGAGAGAAAGCTCATATTTTCATGCTTTATGATTTAGAGGACAGTGGCCTGGCACCATCTTGAGAGAGAATTTATTGTGAAAAACTGTGGCATCTGGATCAGGCCAGACCTTGTAGGGGCTGTTGAACTGTATCTACATTTAGAAATGGGGGGGGGGTATTCTGAAAATGCTGCAAATAACTTTCAGGGGAACTGAGCTGGTGATATGAGTTCTAGTCTAGAAGGTAAAAACCACATCTCCACTATACTACAACCTAGCTCTCCTTGAACATTGTAAACACTTCCACAGAAAGAACAAAGATGATTGAAAAACACCCAACCAATGTCCTAACCACATGGGCACAAATTCCAGTGAAAAATCATAAGAAATGGAAAACATACAGGCAACACAATTCCTCCAAAATTTGCTAATCACATAGTAATGGCTTCCAATGAAAATGAGTTAGATGAAATCCCAGAGAAAGAATAATAAAAAAAAAAAAGAATGGTAAGTATGTTCAAAGAAATCAAAGACAGCACACAGAAATTCCTGAATGAAGCACAAGAGAATAGAAATATGAATGGCATGAGGAAGTGAATACAGGATATGAATCAGCAGAGGTAGACATATACAAAATATCTATAAATAATGGAAATAAAAAATTAAAACAGACATAAAGATCTGTGGAAAGCCTCATCAGTGAGATGTATCAAGAGGAGAGCACAATATCAAGGTTAGAAGACAAGTAAAGGAATTGGAACACTCAAAAATAACAAAGACAAATTAATTTTTGAAAAGTACAAACAGAACATACAAAATCTATGGGATACTCTTTAAAGACAAAGTCATGAGCACAGGAGAAAAATTTCATGCTAAAGGCATGTATTCCAAAGAAATCATAGCAGAAAAAAATCCTGAATTAAAGGAAAGAACTATTCCTTCAAGTACATGAGGCATTTAGAACATCAAACAGAACCAAAAAGAACCTGTCTACATAATTTATACATTTATATTAAAAAAAACAAACAACTAAGTAGAGCTGGGCATGGTGGCATCCCAGCAGTCGGGAAACAGAGGTAAGAGGATCACCATGAGTTTGAGGCCAGCCATTTTTTTTTACAATGGCCATTATTCACAATGGCTAGGAAATGAAACCAGTCTAGATGTATACCAATATATGATTGGATGAAGAAAATGTATATTTAAACAATGATTATACGCAATCATAAAGAAAATAAATCATGACATTTGTAGGAAATTTGTAGGAAAATGAAAAGAAATGCCACATGGTTTCTCTTATACACAAACCTGTGTTTACATATACAGGCACATGTGTGTATGTATGTATGTATGTATGTATGTGTGTATGTGTTCATTTCCTGATACTAGAGGAGCCATAATGAGAGGGGAAGACAAGATCTTATTGAAGGGTGGCAATGAAAGATATGTAATAGAAAGCAGAAGGGAGTACTCGTGGATGATGAAAGAAGGAAAACAACAGAGGGCCTTAGGGGAGAGGAGTCAAGAATGATGCACAAAAGGACAGTAGGAGGCAGGAAGGAAAGATGATGCACAATGACACATATGTATAAAGATGCCATGATGAAAGTCTTTACTTTGTTTGATAAGCTGAAAAACCGAATAGAAAAGAGGCCAGTCTTGAGCTCAGGAATCTCCTCCTCCTGCTTACCATCTAGGATTACAGGATGATACTTCAAAAATCTTTTCAAAATTCACTGTGTGGAGATCTGAGAAAGAAAGAAAAGACATAATTCTCAAAAGAAAAGATTAATAAACACTTTATTAAGATGCATTGTTTCTATTGTAATGGTGACACATCTTTATCACATCAATGTGAGTGTGAGTTGATATATACCTCTTGAAAGTAACTTGGAAGACTTACCAAAATTGTGAAAGTGCATAACCTTTGGTTTAGCAATTCCATGTCAGAGCTTCTACTAATGTAGGGAAAATGTCCAGCACCTAAAATGAGTGTTTATGATGTTTTCTGGAGCAATGTTTGCAGCAGCAAAAGTTGGCAACTTGAATCTCCATCCATCAAGGAAGCAAAGAACAATATATCACACAATCAATATGTAGTGAGTTGAAAAATGTTCATTATTCTTGAAGCAAAAAATAAAGATATCAATTAATATATTGTATTGTTTTTTTTTTTTTTTTTGGTTTTTCGAGATAGGGTTTCACTCTAGCCCAGGCTGACCTGGAATTCACTATGGAGTCTCAGGGTGGCCTCGAACTCACGGCGATTCTCCTACCTCTGCCTCCCGAGTGCTGGGATTAAAGGCGTGCGCCACCACGCCAGGGTATTATATTGTTTTAAGTAGAAAAAAATCTTCATGGGCTGGAGAGATGGCTTAGCAGTTAAGCGCTTGCCTGTGAAGCCTAAGGACCCCAGTTCGAGGTTCAGTTCCCCAGGACCCATGTTAGCCAGATGCACAAGGGGGCACATGCATCTGGAGTTCGTTTGCAGTGGCTGGAGGCCCTGGAGCACCCATTCTCCCTCTCTGTCTGTCACTCTCAAATAAATAAATAAAAATAAACAAACAAAAAAACCACAATGCTGCCATTTAAAAAAACATCTTCATGTGGGCTGGGGTTATACCTGTCAAAGAGTGCTAGCCCAGGCTGACCTGGAATTCACTATGGAGTCTTAGGGTGGCCTTGAACTCATGACGATCCTCCTACTTCTGCCTCCCAAGTGCTGGTATTAAAAGTGTGCACCACCAGGCCTGTTTTCCTCCTTTAAAAAAAGTCTATTTATTTTATTTTTTTTTATCAGATAGAGAGAGGAGAGAGAGGGAGAGAGAATTGGTATATCAGGGCCTCCAGATATTGAAATAGAACTACAGACATATGCACCATCTTGTATGCATGTGCAACCTTGCATGCTTGCATCCCCTTGTGTGGCTTATGTGGAACCTAGAGAGATAAACATGAGTCCTTAGGCTTTGCAGGCAAGTGCCTTAAATGCTAAACCATCTCTCCAGTCCTTTCCTATTTTTTAAATGAAATAATTTATTAGTATGCATTCATTGTACATGATATTGGATTTCACAGACTTTTTACACAAGTGTATAAAATACTTTGGGTACATTCCCTCCCCATTACCCCCTTCCTGTCCCTTTTCTCCCCTCTCCCATTAGTCCACACGATCCCCTATATAGTTTTGCTTTTACTTCCATGTCATATATACATACATGATTTATGTATGTATACATAAAATATAGGAATCACAAATGAGAGAAAACATTTACTAGCATAAGATTGCCATGAGTCTATTGGGGCCATGACATTCATTCTTCTCATAAACATGCTTGGTTCAAGGAAAATGAACCATCTGTCAGCCAGATTTTTTTACTTTATTTCCTGTAACCTAGAGTAAAAGAAATATGACAAATGAAAAGGCAAATAGCACAAGGATGGGAACATTCCTTGAAGACACTGGGAATAGAAAGTACCAACAGACTTGGGATATTTATTCTCATAGATCTTTGTATCTACTCCCTAGGAATAAGTTAGAGTAGACACATGTAGATGCAATTATCAGTGGTAAAAGCTATCCTAAATATCAGAACAATAGGGTAGGGGAAAAGTAGTTAGTACCATGTGGCTCCTGAGGAGACTGACATCAGCAGGTTTATAGTGTGCTTATGTTAAGTTATCTGATTAACCACAGGGTGGCAAAGATATACAAAAGAGTTTCATTGTAACTGTTGTATTTATCCTTCTTTAAAAACAGTCATCACTTATGATGAATCTTCTCCATATTTGACCAAGATTTTCCCACACAGATAATTATGGGGGACTCTTTCTTATTTTTTAATTCTTTTGTGGAGCCAGTCTTTAAAGAAAGAAGTTTATTCTATGTAGAATATAAGTGTCAAAACAGCCTACACAACTGGATAAAAATCTAGAATAAGTGCATATACATATATGTATTTAACAAAAAGAACATTCTAGTTAGTAAGTTAAAATTCTAGTAAGTAAGTAAATGAGTTGTATAATTCTCAAAAGAAGTACGAATAAATATATTTAAAAATTTCAAAATCCTAAGGAATCAGAAAAATGAAAATAAAACTGTACAGAAATACCATTTCACCTCAGTCAGAATAGCTATCTATCATCAAGAAATCAAATAAGAACAAATGCTGGCAAGGAGTCAGGGGAACAGGGACCCTTATACACTAATAATTAATGCAGGGGAACATGAAACCTCATACGCTAATACTGCTAATATGTATTAGTCAGTACTGTGGTGGTCAGTATGGAGGTTCCTCAACAACTAAAAATAGAACTACTAGGCTAGACCTGGTAATGTATTCCCAGGAGGCCAGTCTGGTATATATAGTGAGTTCCCAGCCAGCCAGACCTATATAGAGAGACCATGTGCGAGAAAGAGAGAGGGAGAGAAAAGAGAGAGAAGAAGGAGGAGGAGGAGAAGAAGGAAGAGTGAGAAAAGGGGAGAAGAGAGGAGAGGAGAGGAGAGGAGAGGAAAGAAGTAGAGAGGACAGGAGAGGAGAACTACCATGTGACTCACTACACCACTCTTAGGCACATACTCAAAAGACACTCATAGTATGCTACAGAAACACCTTCATAATCCTGATTATCATAGCACTATTCTCAATAGACAGGCTATGGAATCAGCCTGGCCACCCAATAACAGATAAACAGGTAAAATTCATCATCATCACCATAGCAATGAGTCTGTGGGGATCAGAGGCAGAATGTGAATAGCAAGGTAGCAAGAATGAGTTCAGCGTGGTAAACAGGGCTGGGCTATAACACTCCAAGGCACACTCCCAATGACACGCTTCCATGAGCAAGGTTTTACCTCTTAGAGGCTCAACAATTTTTCCAAACAGCACCACCAACTGGGGATTAAGCATTCAAACATATGAGGCCACAGGGAACATTGAACATTCAAACCACCACACTGAGACCTTAGCCCCATAGATTCAGGGCCATCTTATGATGCAAAATACATTCCAACCTACTTTAAAAGTCCCTGTAGTTTTCATCAGTCCAACACTGTTTCAAAGGCCAATGTCTAAATTGAAATCTAATGGACAAGCAAATGGAAACCAGAAACAGCTATTCTTGTATCTGATAAAGTTGACTTCAAATCAAAGCTAACCAAAAGGGAAAAAGAGGGCCACTAAATATTAACAAAGAAAGCAGTTAAGCCAAAAAAACCTAACTATTATAAATATTTATGCACCAAATATCAGGATCTCCAGTTTCATAAAACAAACATGAAATGGCATATAAAGATCCATAGCTGTGACACAATAGTAGTGGCCCCAATAACATACTTAAATAGGTCCTCTAAACAAAAAATCAGTAAAGATACTTTAGAGCTAAATTATACCACAGACCAACTTAACAGATATCTGTAGAATACTCCATTCAAGAGATTGATAATGTACTTTTAAAAAGAATTATTTATTTCATTAGACAGAGAGAGAGAGAGAGAGAGAGAGAGAATGGGCACATTAGGGCCTTTAGCCACTTCAAATGAACTCCAGATGCATGTGCCATTTTGTACATCTGGCTTATGTGGGTACTGGGGAATAGAACCTAAGTCCTTTGGCTTTGTAGGCAAGTGCCTTAACCACTAAGCCATCTCTCTAGTCCCAGGAATGTACATTTTTTATTGGTGGCACATGGAATCTTCTCCAAAATTGATCACATCATAGTTTATAAAGCAAGCCTCAACAAATACAAAATATGAGGTAATTCTTTGTATCTTATCAGACCACTGTGGAAACCTCAGAAAATACATAAATAAGTAGAGACTGAATAATACACTTTTGAACACAGATGGTTGAAGAAATCAGGGAGGAAATTAAATAATTTCTAGATACAAATGAGAAAGAAATTACATCCTACCAGGTTCTCTGGATTAGAGTCAAGACCATCCTGAGAGGGACGTTTATAGCCATGTGTGCTCACACTGAAAACCTAGGAAGATCTCAGACTGACAAAATAGTACAACTTAAAAGGTAGCAAAAATAACAAGAATCCAAACTCAAAGCAGGAACTAATAAAGCTTAGGGCAGAAATTAATAAAATAGATGCTTAAAGAACAGTAAACTGAATCAATCAAACACAAAGTTGATTCTTTGAAAGAGTTCACAAGATTGACAAGTCCCTAGCTAAACTTATCAAAAGATGGAGAAAGAAGATTAAAATAAAATTAGAGATGAAAAAGGAGTTGTTATGAGACTCCACTAGCACGGCATGCCTTTAATCCAAGCACTCAGGAGGCAGAAGTAGGAGGATCACTGTGAGTTTGAGGGCAGCCTTAGACAACATAATGAACTGCAGATCAGCCTTGACTAGAGTGGGATCCTACCTTGAAAAACCAAAAAGAAAAAAAATGCCTCAAAAATCCAGACTAACATTATTATAGGCAGTATGAATAAATAATAACTGAAATATCTATATATCTGTATGTTAAAAATTACATTAACTTCATAAAAATCTCAGCTTGTCATGATACTTCTATTCCAATGTAGGTATAGTCAAATACATAGAATTAAACTTGAGCTAAATTTAAAAAATTGAAAAATTAAACCAGACACCACGGCACATTCCTAAAATCCCAGCTATTAGAAAATTGAGGCAGGAGGAACATAATTTGATGACTAACATAAGCAATTTAACAAGACCATATCTCAAAATAAATAAGTAAAAAGGTCTATAGTGCTTACCTAGCAATTCCTAGGCTCAAGGGTCAATCTTTAATACCACAAAATAATAAATAAATAAATAAACAAACTATTTGCAGGGATGTGGGCAGGGGCTTGAAACTAGGAGTTCTAGGTACCACTGCTGAGCCTTAAGGAGGGAGAGGTGAAGCCCAGAGCTGTTTTATGAAATGGAAAGACATCATCAGCCAAGAATCCTCATGGGGAGACCTGAGGTTCTTATGGTCTGTAATCCTTGTTTGGTGTCTTTGTATTAGGCAAACTCAACTCATAACTGGGGAACAAGGGAGACTACTGCTGTGATCCCTAAAGGTCTGGCTACTTGGCACAGAGCTGTGCTGAGGGAGGGGAGTCACTGAAGGCACAAAGGTAAGACACTCAGCTGGGCGTGGTGGTGCACGCCTTTAATCCCAACACTTGGGATGCAGAGGTAGGAGGATCGCCATGAGTTTGAGGCCACCCTGAGACTCCATAGTGAATTCCAGGTCAGCCTGGTCTAGAGTGAGATCCTACCTCGAAAACCAAAAAAAAAGGTAAGACCCCCAGAACAGCATTTCTCTTATAATGTTACAACTGTAGCTGGCTGCTGATGACTTAAAACTAAGTATCCTTTGGCATAATCATGGAATATAAATACCTCATGCATATCAGACAGTAAGCAGCACAAACATGCCTTTGGCAGTGAGGTCAAAGGGCAGGATTTCATTCACTGCTAGAGAATGTATCCTTTCCAACAATAAGACGGTCATTAACTTTGAATTCTCTTCTCCTCCTCTTGTAGGAACCATGTGTATGGCAAGCATGTACATGTGCAGGGTCAGCATATGTCTGAAACCCCATTTCCACATGTGCTTTTAGGATGGTATCTGATCGTTATAAGAGATAATTTACTGAGAAGTGACAGAGAGCGTGGAAGATGAATGGCCTCAGAAGTATCACAGGCAGTCTGTATGCATATCATACACTACTTGCTTCCATCAAGTTAGGAGTATATTTCTGACTTAATGTAGATCAGAGTATTGCAATAGTCTCCATTTGGAGAGTAATCATAGCATGCATTCAGCAAGGCTCATGTCTGTGTGACTGACACTGTCAGTCTTGAATAGGCCTGGATTCCTTTCCTTTTACTATAATATTTGAAGAATAACCTCAACAGACATCTGGACTCATTATTCCTTAGAACTTTCTTCATGATAAAATTTGAGATAATATATCATTGCAATATTTTAATGTATGGTAAGTTTAGGATGTTAACCCAACACCCATGAAATGTTAAAAGGATCAAACTTCCATCTAGGAATTTTACATAAAAATTTGTATTGTAACAAAAATATTTTTCAGCAGTTAGTTCCATAAATAAATAAAATCGCTCATATCTCTGAGGTCTTATCAAGAGCCTCTCTGATTAGTATGAAATGAACTCTTGGTTTCCAGAGCTCAATACATGAAAGTGTTGTCAAATGCAAACAGGTAGAAAACATCTATCAAATATTTAGGGAAAAACAATATCAATTCTGTATATTTTATCCCTGGAATTAAAGGGGAATGAATACTTCTCAACATATCAAGCCAGTATTGCCCTGATACCAAAATATATAAAGATATAACAAGTAAACTACCAATTAAACCTACAGACTTTCTAGACATAAACCAAGGGCCAAAAACTGTAGTCTGTGTAAACTTGTAAATAAAGTTTTATTGGAATATAGCCATATAAATCCACTGTCTTTGGCAGAGTTGAGTAGCTACAGATATGACAGAAAACATATGATTTAAAATAGTTACTCCATGATCCTTGAGGTGGTTTGAAAGTAGAGTGACCTCCATAGCCTCATATGTTTGTGATTAACCCTCATACTTAATCCTCAGTTGGTGTAACCCTTGAGGGGTTTGAACCTTGCTAGAGAATATGTACACTGGGAACAGATGTTGAGGTTTAGTAGTACAGCCCCACTGGGTGGTCATGCCTTACTTTTTCTATTTCCACCCTGTTGATGAGACAAGATGTGATGTCGGGCTATGTACTCTTGGGCTGCTTTCCTCGCTACGATGAAACTTCCCCTCAAAGGTAAGCCAAAAGGAGTCAGAAGGGCCAGGACACTGGGCACAGGCCCCTGGTGAAAGCATGACAGGCTCTACCCTGCTCCCTATGCAGTCAGGTATATGTCACTCACACAGAGCCAGGAGGACTAGACCACTCAGCAAGGCCCCCTGAGGGGTGAGTTATAGGTCTACCATCTGCACCCAACCCAGACACATGTAGTCACTCATACCAAGCCAGGAGGACCTTGCTTAATGGGCACAACACCCCAGTGAGCATGTTATTGGCTCTCCACCTGCACCCAAGGTATCCAGTGTAGGCTGGCCACCTAGAGCCAGGTGGACCAGGCTGCTTAGCAAAGGTCCTTTCTACTGACTCAAATAGACCACATCTAGTAGTTCACGCCCAGGCCCAATGAGTTTGCATCCAGATGCATGTCTGTTACTTGAATAGTTATAGCCCTAGCCCACCCTGTGTCCCTCAGTGGAACCATTTTTGCTATATTCTCAAGAAGACAAGGGGATTATCTCCAGATGGACAATCATTAACACAAAACAAAGCAGCACAAGAGACCAAGGCAAGGAATGCCTAGTTCAATACTGGAAGCCCACAGCGAGAAGTACTCCAGGTATGGAATTCCACAACATGATTATAATAAACATACACAACAAACATAAAAGAGGACTTAAACAAATAGCTGAATGAAATGCAAGAGAATTAACTAAACAAAGCTCAATATCTACCTGGATGAATTCAAAGGGGACATGAAAAATGCCTGGATAAACTCCAAGAAGACACAGACTATCAACTAAGTGCAACAAGAAAGTCAAACCAAGGAATGGAAATGGAACCCAATAAAGAGAGATGTTAAAGAAAAAAACTATTGAAATAAAAAATAAAATAACTGAAATACAAAGCCCTAGGAAAGCCCTACCAATGGAAGAGACAGGTAGAAGACAGAACATCAGGATTTGAGGACAAAGCAGAGGAAATAGAGGCAAAACTCAACGACAAGTTCAAAAACACATTTAAGCACATTATATGAGAAATGTGGGACAAAATAAAAAGTCCAAATGATTGAATAATGGGCAAACAGGAAGGAGAATAACTTCAGATCAATGGTATAAAGTATTTTCAATAAAATCACAAAAGAAAAATTTCCAAATCTTACAAAAGAGAAGTCCATCAAGGTACAAGATGTACACAGAATGCCAAATAGACAAGATGAGAAAAGAAATTTACCATGTCACATTATTATTAAAATACTATACACAGAAAAAAAGAAAAGGTCCTATAAGCTGTAAGAGAGAAACGGATTGTCATTTATAAAGGTAATCCCATCATAATGCAACTAAATTTTCAATGGAAACTATGAAAGCCAGAGAGATTTGCAATGAGTTTTTCAAATATTGAAAGACCATGGCTGCCAACCCATACTACTATAACCAGGAGGATATTCCTCATGGAAGGAGAAAGAAAAGCTGTCTATGATAAAAGTAGGCTATATGAATGCACAAGCACTAAACCAGCCCTAGAGAGAATACTGGATGGTATTTCTCACAGTGAAGAGAAGAATAAACATATTAGAGAGGTTCCCAGATGGAAAAAAGCAAAACAATAATCAAAACTAGAACAGTTGCTAAAGCAAATGAAGATCAAGAAAATGCCAAACTCAAAAAAAAAAAAATCATCAACATGCAGGGATTAACTCACACATGTCAATTATAACTTTGAGTATCAATGGGCTTAACTTCCCCCATCAGACACAGGTTAACAGACTGTATCAGAGAATAGAACCCACCCATTCACTATCTTAAGAAAGCCTACCACCCTTCCTTCCTTTCTTCTTTCCTTCCTTCCTCTCTCCCTCCCTCTTTCTTTCTTTCTTTTGTATATATATATATATATATATATGTATATATATATATATATATATATATATATATATATATATATAGAGAGAGAGAGAGAGAGAGAGAGAGACAGAGACACAGAGACACAGAGAGACAAAGAGGGAGAGAATTGGCATGACAGGGCCTCAGCAACTGCAATCAAACTCCAGATGCTTGCGCTACCTAGTAGGCATGTGAGACCTTCCTCTTGCCTCACCATTGTGCGTGTGACTTACATGAGATCTGGAGGGTCCAACAAGGGTCCCTATTCTTCACAGGCAAGCTCCTTAACTGCTAAGCCAGTCCACCAGTCCCACCTTGCTATATCAAAGACAAGAGAGATAAAGGTCACTTTATTCTGATCAAGGAAATAATTCACCAAGAGGACATTACAATCTTAAACATATGCACCAAACATAGGTGCACCACATTTTATAAAGCAAAACTTACTAGATATATAGTCAGACATAAATTCCAACATAATAAAAATAGGTGAATTCAATACTATGCTATCATCATTAGATTGATCATCTAAACAGAAAATAAGCAGGAAAACAATATAGTTAAATGACACTATAAGTTACATGAACCTTGACATATACAGAGCATTTCATTCAAACTACATAATGTACAGTCCTTTGAGCAGTTCATGGAACCTTCTCTAAAATAGATCATATATTATGTCATAAAGCAAAACTCCATAAATTTAAGAAAATTAAAATAACTTCTTGAACTACATCTGACCACAATGTACAAAAGCAAGAAATCAGATGGGAGTGGTGGAGCATGCCTTTAATCCCAGCACTTGGGAGGCAGAGGTAGGAGGATCACTGTAAATTCGAGGCTACCCTGAGACTACATAGCTAATTCCAAGTCAGCCTGGACCGAAGTGAGACCACACCTTGGGAAAAAAAAAAAAAAAAGCAAGAAATCAACAATTGAAACAACAGAAAATACATACAACTCCTGGAGTGAACAACACACAATGGAATAATGAATGGATCATTGAATCAATCAAGAAGGAAATTAAAAAATATCCTACAACAGCATGAGAATGAAAACACCGCATATGGACAAAAATGAGGCAGTTCTAAAAGGGAAGTTTGGGCCGGGCGTGGTGGCGCACTCCTTTAATCCCAGCACTCGGGAGGCAGAGGTAGGAGGATCACCGTGAGTTCGAGGCCACCCTGAGACTCCATAGTGAATTCCAGGTCAGCCTGAGCTAGAGTAAGACCCTACCTCAAAAAAAAAAAAAATATATATATATATATATAAAATAAAAGGGAAGTTTATCACTGTGAATACCTAATTTACAAAAATATAGAGAGATCTCAAATAAATAACTTAATGATCTATCTGAAGTCTTTGGAGAAACAAGAATAACACAAACTCTAAAGTACAATCAGATGGAAATTATCAATATTAGGGCAGAAATCAATGAATTAGAAAGGAAGAAAACAATTAAAAATTGATAAAAACAAAGAGCTAGTTTTCTTGATAGGATAAACAAGATTGATAAATGCTTAGCTAAGTTATCCAAAAGAGATAAAAGATCCTAATTAATCGTATTAGACATGAAAAAGAAGATATTACAACAGATAACAATGTAAGTGAGAGAATCATAAGGACTTAGTTTGAAAACTTATATTCCACCAAATTTAAAATTTTGTAAGAAATGGATGAAATTTTTCAACATGTATGATACACCAAAATTTAACACAGAAGAGATAACTACTTTAAGTAGAGCTATAGCAAGTAATGAGATTAAAGCAATAATTAAAAACTTCCCACTCCCCTAAAAACAAAACAAAAACACAACAAAAATTATAGACAAATATTTCTGATGAATGTAGACACAAAAATTCTTAATAAAATTCTTGCAAATTAAATTCAAGAACCCATAAAAATATCAACCTCTTTTATCAAGGAGGCTTCATTTCAGGGATGCAGGGATGGTTCAACATATAGAAATCAATAAATGTAATTCATCATATAAATAGATTTAAAGACAGATATCTCAGGATCACCTCAATAAATGCAAAAAAGACCTTGAACAAAATATAATACCCCTTCATCACAAAAATAAAAACACATTGGAGAAACTAGCATAGCTCAATATAATAAAATCAATATACAACAAGTCAGTATCATACTAAACGTAAAGACTTGAAGCATTCCATCTAGGCTCTGGAAAATGACAGGGATATCCACCACTATTTCATATAGTACTTGAAATTTAGCTACAGCAATAAGATGAGAGAAAGAAATAAAAGGATTCCGAATTGGAAAGGAAGAAACCAAACTAGTGTTATTTGCAGGTGACATGATTCTATATTTAGGAGGATCCTAAAGCCTATACCAAAAAACTCCTAGAACTGATAAATTCTTCAGCAAAATGATAGGATATGAAATTGATACACACACAAAAATCAGAAAAAAACATATTAAAATTTATATGGAAGCACAAAAGAACTTGAATAGCCAAAAATGTTCTCAGCAGAAAGAATACTGCTGGTGGAATATGTCATTTTAAGTTATACTAAAAAGCCATAGGAATAAAATCAGCACGGTACTAGTACAAAAACATACACATAGGGCTGGAGAGTTGGCTCTTCACTTAAGGAACTTGTTTGCAAAGCCTGGCCTCCTGAATTTTATTCCCCAGCACCCATGAATAGCCAGATGCACAAATTGACCCATGTATCTGGAGTTTATTTATAGAAGAGGCATTGGTGTGCCCATAATCTCTCTCTCTCTCTCTCATAAACAGACACACACACACACACCAATGGAATACAATAGGAAAACCAGGTATATAGCTTTTCAAGTAATCATACCCACCTGATTTTTGACAAAGAGGTCAACAACACACACTGAAAAAAAAAAAGACAACACTTTGAACAAATAGTGATGGAGAAAGTGGATAACTACATGCTGGACAATGAAACTAAACCCTCTTCTCTCACCCTGTACAAAAATCAAGTCCACATGGATCACAGACTTCAATTAAAGACCTGAAATTATAAAATAACTAGATGAAAAATTAGGGAGAGCACTCCAAGATATGCATGTAGGGAAAAACTTAAATAGCCTAGGGAATAAGATGAATAGTCAACCAATGGGATCTCATGAAACGATTGTACAGCTCAGCAATCCACCAATAAAATCAGTAGACAGTCCACAGAATGGGAGAAATCTTGCCAGTATACATTTGTCAGAGGTTCAATATCTAGAGTATACAAAGAACTCAAATGACAAAGCAATACACTATCACTCAACCCAATCAATGCTTAGGGTAATGAGCAGAGTTCTCCAAGGAAGAAATTTAAAAGGTCAATAATCCTGAAACAAAATATTCAATATCTTCAGCCATCAGGGACATGAACATTTAAATTACTTTGAGATTCCATCTCACTCCAGTCAGAATGGCTATCATCAAAGAATCAAATGACAACAAATGCTGGGAAGGAAATGGGGAAAGAAGAACCCTCATTCTCTGTTGGTAGGATTGCAAACTTCTATAGCCACCATGGAAATCTGCTTGTACTTTTCTCTTAAACCTAAAAATGGATTCCCCATATGACCCAGCTGTACCACTCCTGGGCATATGCCCTGTAGAGATGTTTGCTTAGCCATGTTTGTTGCTTCTCTATTCATAATGGCTAGGAAATGGAATCAACCTGGATGCCTATCAACTGAGGAATGAATAATGAACATGTGGCATATATACACAATTGAGTTTTATTCAGCTGTAAAGAAAATGGAATTATGAGATGCACAGGAAAATGGATGAGTGGAAAGAATTATACTAAGTGAGGTGACCTACTTTCAGAAGGACAAATGCCACATGTTTCCCCTCATATGCAGATACTAACTTAGAATAGGTATTTGTTTTTAAGTTGTAGTAAGCACCAGTGGTACCAGTCAGGAAAGTAGAAATAGCCTTGGAGAAAGAAGCAGATAGGGAAGGATAGTATACAGATATGTGGAAATGAGGGGATACAATAATGGGATTAGAAAGGTCTAAGGATGAACAGGGGACAAAGAGATATACACAAAACTAAAGACAATATGAACAAGGACTATGGAAGTCTACGTTTTCATTAGCTAATTAAAAGATAAAACTAGAAAGAGAGAGAAAGAGAATGTGTGTGTTTGTGTGGAAGTACCCTGTTGGGGTAATTAAAGGTTTACCTTAAATCCATAGGTTGTTGCAGGCAAATCCCAGTTCCAGAGAGAGGTCATCCCTTACAGTGAACTATTGATCATGGAGGTCCATGAGGCTACCAAGCAGGCCATTCCCAAAGCTCTTGGTTGCCCCACCAGAACAAGACGGTGAGACCCAATTGCTGAAGTACTTTGCAGGACATGAATACATAAGCTGGAATTGAGATGGAAGTCATCTCCCTGCTGCCTAACAATCATAGTGCTTAAAGCACCCTAGAGAAAAGCTTTCACTGTTCTTTGGATAGATGGAAGCATTATGTCCATCAAATGCCTTCTAAAGGTATTAGTTTATTCCATTTGATTAGTGCTATTCACTTTTGGTTAGAGAACCTGCTTTTTACAGAGAGCAGGGAATACTGGAAAGACTCAGGACTCATCAAAATGACAAGAAGAGAAATTCAAGTGCCTAACGCTGGAAGAGTCATCTCCATCACACCTTACAGGGCAGAGGGAATGTTGCAGAGAAGGTGATGGAGTGAATATGAGTGCTGCTTTCACTGCTAGCAAGATTATCTATTCTTTGGAGATGGCAGTAGATACTGAGGAGACTCAGGTCTCATCAAAGCAGAGAATAAGAGATTGTCAATATCTCAACACTAAAGGGGATTTCTAAAGCGTCCTATAGGGCTGAGAGACCATCCCACGATGGGGGACAGAAAGAATGTAAGAGTGTATTTTGGGGTCTTGTCCTCCTGGTATGAGCCTACGGGTGAACTCATGATCTGAGAGTGATTACAAATATCCCCACAAGACCCACACTATTCTGAGTCCATCAACATTGCGATATACAGGATGTAGGAAGACAAAACGAATGAGACAACAAAACACAGGAAGAACTCCCTAGAAAGAAGAGGCTTCTCAGTGGAATGGGGGTGGGGGAGAAGGGACAAAAGAGGATAATATTATGGGAACATGACCAAAGTACATTGTGTTCATTTATTCAAGTGTTCAATAAAATTTTTAAAAAATATAGTCTTAGCAGAATTCTGTCAATTTCATGTAATTTCATGCTTCTAATGGGCTACAATGAAATGGCAGTCTATATTAGCATTATTTCTAAAATTTGAACCTTTCATAATTTGCATTCATAGAATATAATGTTAGGATTAGGAACTTCAGTTAAGTCTGTCTTTTTTTTTTTTTTTATCTCCAGTGAAGTTTGCAAGCAACATCTGTGCCTTAAAAATTAAATATTTTAGGGATAGAGATTTCTTAGTCATTAAGGCACTTGCCTGCAAAGCCAAAGGACCCAGGTTCAATTCCCCAGGACCCATGTAAGCCAGATGCACAAGGTGGCACATGCATCTGGAGTTCTTTTGCAGTGGCTGTAGGCCCCGGTACACCCATTCTCCTTCCCTCCCTCCCTCCCTCTCTCTTATTTTTTTTTTCTCTCTCTCTCTCTGCTTCTTTCTCTCCCTCAAATAACTAAAAAAAGTAAAATATTAAAAAATTAAATACTTTAGCATAAAAAACAGTAAGTCAGAAATAAACCATTTCCTTCCATAAGCTGGTTCAGGCTGGTTGTTTTGTCCCAGCCATGAGAAGGTAACTGCTATAATCTTTTAAGGGCTTTGTAACTCCTGACACAGATAAAGAATTCTGCAACAAAACAGTAACATTTTTGAGTTTAAAATTTGTATAAGCATAAAATACATAATGACTATGGGTGGGTACCTCTGGGCATTGATATGGCATGGGAGTTTTTGGATGTGTGGGGGTTTGATTGTAAAAAGGTCCCTCATAGGCTCATGTGTTTGGGTACTTAGTTCCCAGTTGTTTGTCCTGTTTGGGAAGATTGTGGAGGCTTTAGGAGGTGGATCCTCGCTGGAGGAAGTGTGCCATGGGGGTGGACCTTGAACTGTTATTACCCAGCTCTGCTGGCTATTCTAACTCTAGTTTCTTCCTGCTGATGTGACAATGTAATGGTGACTGCCTGTCCTTGCCATGCTGTTCCCACCATGATAGACCTTTCAAAACTGTAAGCTGAATTAAATCTTTGCCTCTCCTAACTTGCTTCTGGTTGGGTATTTTGTCCCATCAATGAAAGGAACTAATAAAGAACTGGAAGCAGACAACACAATGTTTGTTCCAGCTGCACAGGCTTGCAGTGGGCAATGGGACTCCAAGTCAAATGAGGTGACCACATGTCAGGAGTTGATGGCAATAGGACAATGATGACCTACATGGAAGAGTGAGACAATGAAAGTATGGAGAATTGTTCTTTGCATCAGAAATTAGGTAAAATGCAAACTATATAATCCAGAAAGTCCTAAAAGAATCATGAGAAGAGGGCAAAAGGTAACAGGCACCAACTTGAAGGGCTTTTTACTTACCAAATTGCAGATAATTGGAGCATCCAATTAAATAGGCACCAATGAGTCCATATTAAACTAAATAAGCATACACAAATGAATAGACAAGCTTCTTGAGATATATTGCCAACTAATAAATATGGAACATTGAATTATAAAAATTACCCTTTGGCAGCCATCATTGCTCTAATTCATTCAGTCAAGAAACATCAACAGACACTGAAACTAGAGGTATGATTTGCTGGAGTTAGTTTTTTAATTCTTTGGGAATTTCATGAATACATTGTTAAAATTAACATTTATATCATATTCATATGGAATTAAATTAGTTATATTCAAAACAAGCCATCATTTGGGCTCAAATACCTCATGGCAGAGCACTGTATCCTTCAGCAGACAGCCATTCACTTTGTCCCAGACATCACGCACCATACAGCTCCTCCTTATCCTCTGCCCGTGTGGCCAGTGGATGCCTATGTCATATGCTCTATACCTTTAGCTCTGGACTCATATTTAAGAGGCAATATTGCTGGAGACAAAAGCCTTTCCAGAAAGATCTAGCAAATGTTGTAAGGCTGATATGATTGGTTCAATTTAAGTTACAAAACATCCCTCAAGCAAGTACTGTATGAAAGTGGTGGGGCAGGAGTAATGGCTTGTAGCATGCTGGCTGTATGTCCCTGGAATAAGGGAACTACCTCAGCCCCTCCAGGACTACATGATTGAGGATAAGGTCGCTGTCAGTTGACAAGCAGTGAGGAACTAGAACCAGAGCAAGATCAATCATGGAAAGTAGGACAACTGAGCAGGTTCCCACATATTCAGGAAACAAGAGACAGTAGAACAATCAAACAATGTGAGAAGGAGTCATTCAGGAAGCAGGTGTTCAACATATTTTTTTTAAACTTTTTTTTTGTTTATTTATTTATTTGAGAGCGACAGACAGAGCGAGAAAGAGGCAGAGAGAGAGACACAGAGAGAATGGGCGCGCCAGAGCCTCCAGCCACTGCAAATGAACTCCAGATGCATGCGCCCCCTTGTGCATCTGGCTAACGTGGGTCCTGGAGAGTTGAGCCTCGAACCGGGGTCCTTAGGCTTCACAGGCAAGCACTTAACCGCTAAGCCATCTCTCCAGCCCAAGGTGTTCAACATATTAAGGGAAGAAAGTTGAAAAAGAAAAGTGGAGGCCAAAAGTGTTCTGTGTAGCAAACATCAAAGAGAATATGCACACACAAGGAAAGAGGAGCCTTGTGTGAAGCAGCAGTGCCCTTGGGGACCACTGGAGTAGAGTCACAGGATGCAGATCCTATCCCTGGAGAGGAAAGGAAGCTACATATGGAGACTTTATATTTTTCTTTTGCCCCCAGAAAAACTCCCCATCTACGGCATAGTATGGCCTCTCAGTCAATCATTTGATGCTTGTTAAAAGTTTCAATCAGGGGTCTGGAGAGATGGTTTAGCGATTAAGGCTCTTGCCTGACAATCCTAAGGACTCAGGTTTGATTCCCCAGGACCCACGTAAGCCAGATGCACAAGGTGGCACATGCATGTGGAGTTTCTTTGCAGTGGCTAGAGGCCCTGACAAGGCCATTCTCTCTCTCTCTCAAATAAATAAATAAATAAATAAATAAATATTTGAAAAAAAGTTTCAATTAGTCCTCATGGGGTATATTGTGTCTAAGATGTTTTGTTAATTAAAAAATGTTAGAATAGGCAGATGCTCTTCTTTCAGGATATGGTGGCATGAAGATGAAAGATATCAGTTTGGGTCACTGCCATATACTTAACTGAATTGTGATCCCCTTCACAGTAATAAAGCAGAAATGGGATTCATTGATCTGGAAAAATGCTTGCATCCATGATTCTTACTGGAATATGGATTTTGCCTAAGGATTCTAGAATGCCAACTTGATGTGTGTTTGAAGGAAGACAAATAAATTTCTTCCACAAATTGCATTTTAGTAGAATTTTTTCCTGTCTGGTTGAAATAATTTTTGGGTACATTTATTAAAATACAGCGTGTCTTATTTATTTGCCAGTTAATATTAGTGGAAAACAAAGAAAAATTATGCATCTTACACACACACACACACACACACACACACACACATATGCACACACACAGACAGATAGATAGGCATCTTTAAAAGTCAAGTGATATAATTTGCTTACTGCAATTTTATTCATAGGATGACATTCACTTCTTTTAATCAGACTCATAAGAGGCAACAGTGGCTGTGACATTTGAAGGTGACAGGAACTTTTACAACCAGGAAATGAAATTCTCCCTGTGAAAGCCATTACAGTGCATAGATTTTTTTCCCCTTTCTTTTTACTTTGAACAGATGTCAGAAGAGGAGATACTTTTCTTGAGCAGTTAAGTTTGTGGATAGGCATCCATAATGTTTCTTTTTATCTCAAGCTATGAATCTTCAATCATGCATAACCCACATGGTTACAAAAGATTCCTGAGTGAACTTTCTTTACTGTCAGAGACATATGGACTTACACTGCCTTTTGCAGTAACATTTTTTTAGGGTCTGTGTAGAACAAAAGGCATAAGCAGCATTTTATGGATTAATTTAAACAGCATGTGGGAAGTGCCCAGCCCTTCCTAGTTATGGGACCTCATTTATTATAATAGCAACAATAACCACCACTTTCATTGAAAACTCATTTTCTGCTTTTCATGGTTGTGAGTTTGTCAGCATCTTTATTAATGCCACTTTAATGCCTTTTTCTTAAAATCTTAAATAATTGAGGACTGAATTTGGTGGAGAATCTCTGTATTTAATTAAAATAGTTGTTTTATGAGACTGAGAACTTAAAGTCTATGTTGTCTGGAGTCCTTAAGGGATTCTTTTTAGATTCATGCAAGGCTGAAATGAGCTTGAGACATTTATTTCCTTTTTTTTTTTTTTTTTTTGGTTTTTTGAGGTAGGGTTTCACTGTAGCCCAGGCTGACCTGGAATTCCTCTGTATTCTCAGGGTGGCCTTGAACTCATAACGATCCTCCTACCCCTGCCTCCCAAGTGCTAGGATTAAAGATGTGTGCCACCATGCCTGGCTTTATTTCCTTTTTCTTGGGAAACAGCAGTAACTTTGTCTTCATAAAATTAATAATAACCTTGGATTGGTATACCAAGCTTCTCTGTCTCTTTCTCAAAAAAGCACCTTGATGAAGTTCATTTCTTACACTCATGTTATTTATCAAATATTATTTGAGCAAGTCTTATTATAGCCGTGACACGAAACTTCAAAGGCTCTAGTCAGCATCAATCTGAACACGACCTAGATTAAGGGGTGCTAAAACCACTAAAACAAGATAAAGGACTGGTACTGGTTCACTGAAGTCTTCATTGCAACTTATATAAGTGATGAAATATACATGTCCCTAGAAGAAATCAAAACACTTTTCACCACAGTCTACCCACCTTTGTTAGGAATTTATGCAAACCTCATGCAACAATGCCAAGTAGCTTCACCAGGAGACAGATTTTTCTTTTCTGAAAAACTAACCAGCTGCTACTTTGAAAAGCCAAATAATATATAATATTATTTCTCAAGATGTTTGGTTTGTTTTTCTATGCAGAATTAAACCCTTTCATATGCCTCCTGACATGTACTCTATCTCAGTAGTCCGTGAAATAAATGCATGTAACAAATCCTTGATTTTGAACACTAGAAGTAAACATACTATTCTGATTAGTAGGAAAATCCAATTTTCTTTATTTGACCAAATAAAGGTTCAAGAGAGCTTTACTTATTTGTGGTTTGAAGGGGTATAATTGCCACAGGACAAGGTGTGGCTGACACGTGCTTTAAACCTGCTTGGGGTCTGAGTTTGTGGGGCCAACCTATTTCTCAGAATCCAGCTTACCATAAATTCAAATGGCATATCACAATTTACTACAATTTACATATTACAATTTATTACAGTGGGGTAGAAAAAGCAAAAGATACAGGGAGTCAAATTCTCAATATGCCTTGTGTGGCACTTTATTTGGTAAGAAAGCAAGTCCATGGGGTGGGGGGGCTCAGGATTATTTCTAGCCAGATTTCAGCACACATACCCTAAAAAATGTTACTGTAAACAGTAATGTAAATCCATATGTACGGGGCGGGGGGCTGTTAATCTCTGGCTAGAATAGCCTATGGATACAGAGTGGGGTGTAGGCACATTTGCAGGGAAGCTGGGAGGTTCTCTTGTGCCGCTTCCTCCAAAATTTCCAAATCATTTCCATATTAAAAAATATTTTTTTTTAGAAATTGACAAAGAGAAATCATATGTCTGTGTGCACATACATATATATGATGTAAACATGATGGTTTGAATATGTGGATGTTATGAATAAAGAGCATGTGGCACATACACAAAATGAAACATACTAATCAACCAGAAGAAACCCCAGCCTTATGCCAAGAATTCTATTAGGGACTACTAGCTCTAGCCTATAGACACTCAGTCTCTAGACGTCTAGCTGGAATTTAAGATGCAGATAGAACCACAGCAAGTCTTCCTGCCTCTCTCCTTTTGTCTCTCTTTCTTTTCTTTCCTTATTTTCATTCTTTTCAATCAAAATGTTCCAAAATATTTATCAGGATTCCAGATTAGGGAAATAAGGCATGTGTGGTGATCCACTCCTTTAATCCAGGCACTTAGGAGTCTGAAGTAGGTGGATTGCTGTGAGTTTGAGCTCATCCTGAAACTACATAGAAATCTGAGAAATAAGCATGAGAATGGTAAGGAAAAAGGAGTAATGAAGTCTGAAAAGAAATAATTGTACAAAGGCCTATGTAGTGGTGGTGGGCAGATTTTAATGACTCTCCAAAATGCTTATGTCCCAATCCTTGATACTTCTAAATGCACTTTAAAAATACTTTTAAATATACTTTGAAAAATTTGGTTCAGGTTACAGACCCTGAAGAGGGTACATCTTTGGGGTTTGATTAAGATGGGCCTACTGTCACACAAGAATCCTGAATAGCAGAGAAATTTTCTGTGCTCTAATCAAGACAAGAGGGGCATGTGCTTAGGAAGAAAGGTAAGAGATGAAAATCACAGAGCAGTGATGAGGGAGGAGCCAGGAGTCAGGAGCCAAAGATGGGGCATCCCCCAGGGGCTGCAGAAAGGAAAGAAGGCAGATTCTTCCCTGAGACTCCAAAAAACAGTGCAGCCCCGACACACCTTGGATTTAGCCTGTGACACCTGTGCTGGGCTTCAATCCTGCACAGCTAGACACAAATCTGTATTGTTTACAAGTACTAAGTTTGATTTCTTATGGAATCGATAGAGACTAACAGTGTGCAAGAGCTAAGTACCTCTGCCTTTTCTCTCCATTGAGCCTTCTGTCCCAGTGACCGGAAGTCAGGCTGTTAACCACTGATGATCTGCCACCCAGAACTCGTTCCACTCACCAGAGCCTGGAAGGTTGGAGTGGAAAGAGTAGCAGGCTGGAGGTTAAGCAGTGGGTCCATGGCCAGGCTCTGCAGCATCACCATGCACCTGGACACTGAAACCTCTCTGGCTGCAGCTTCTTGAGTGTGCACTGCGGAGCTCTGGCTGGGATAACCTGCCCTTCCTGTCAGTGCTCTGCTTGATGATGAGGGTTTCCTTTTAGGAATATGTTATAGATTTTTGTCAAAAGGAATTAACTTCTGTGACCCAACTTCATGACTCCTCATTAGAGAGTGAGATTGGAGAATTATTTAAGATATAGGAGGATTCAGGCTCTCTATGGTACCTAACATGTCCAGGATTTCCTCTTTTCAGAATGAAACACAGATTTTGTGATAATGCAGTTTTTCTTATTTTACCCCATGAAGAGTTTTTTTCCAAGTTTGCATAGTAATTCTTTTCACTTAGAACATTTTCTACTGTTTTTAAACTCATTTAATTTTTGAACGTTTTTATTTTGATTATAATCCCCTCCCATTATTTACTTTGCTCCATCTATCCCCTCTCCCTTCCATCCAACTCCATCTTCTTACTAACTAGCTCTTCTATTTTGAGGTCTTTTGTATCTGTTTGTTTGTCTGTTTTGGTTCTCCTCCATCATCCATAGAAACATGTTGATGGGCCCAGTGTTGCACAGGTCTTGTGTAGGTAACATTAGCCACTGTGAGATCTTGAATGCAATGCTATGTCATGTCCCCAATGCATTCCTCCCCACCCCCTGGATCTCTTTCCACTACATCTTCCTCAATGTTTCTTTAGCTTTGACAGGTATCAGAAATTGTTTTGGGACCAACCATGATTTATCCTGAAGAACACTCTGTATGTGCTTGAAAAGAGTATGTTATGCTGCCACTGGGTAGACTGAGCCATGTATGTGTGTTGGGTTAATTTGGTCTACAGCGTTCTTAAGCCCACAATTTTCTTTTTGATGTTTCTTCTCAATGTTCATATTTTTTCTGAAAAGGTTGTGTTGATGTCTTCATCTTTACTGTATTAATGGTTATTTCTCTATTTAGATATTCTAGGATTGAAATGATGCATATTTATAATTATTTTATCTCCTAAGTGATCTTCAATCATCATGTAATGTCCTTCTATTACTTTGGGATAATATTTATAATTAAAATATATTTTTGTCTTTAGTTACTTTTTAAAATTTCTATTTACATGGAATGTCTTTTTCATCATTTTACTTTCAACCTATGTATGATCTTAAATATTAAGTGACTTGCTTATAGAGAGCATATAGTTAAACCTTGCTTACAATATATATTTAATCAGTTATTCTTTGATTAGGGATTTAATTTCATTTAGAGTGGCACTAACACTGACAGCAAAGTACTTACTATTGTGTGGTTAGCTGTTTATTTCTTTTTTTCTCTTTTTTATTATTAGATATGGACATATTTTTTATGTAAACATCACATGTTGGTACCATCTTTTCCTTCCTCCCTACCCCTTTTCTGAAGAGGCCTTCCTTATTGCGGATACAGGTCAACCCCATGGGGATAGTGGGTCATGCATTATAGGGGCAACAGTCAGTTATGGGGACCAGGCAGTGTCTCTGTGCAAAATGTCCCAACTTGTGGCTCTAACAATCTTTCTGCCCCCCTCTTCCACAAAATTCATTGAGCCATGCTGGGAGCATTTTAAGTCTACTTCAGTGATGGGCACTTAGGAAAATTTAGATGTCTGGTTTGGTAGGTGTTGAGTACCCTCAGTATCTTTCTCCATCACCCTTGTGCTGATACCCACTTAACTAACAGAGCAGCATTCTTGCTCATTTCTTCAATTCCTCTGTGGTTTCAGCTGGGGCTGGAGAGGAGTGTGCTGGGTCATTTATCTCCTCAAGTCCAATTCCAATCTGAAAAAGAGAAGCAGATTCTAGAACAGAGAATTAAGTCAGTACCAGTTAAATGGTATAAACATTATTAATTTAGAGAGAATTAAAAGGGTATAGACATGTTTATACTCTAAGCTTGACAATGGAAAGCAGAATCATTATCTGGATATGATTCTGAATTGTTTCTCAGTTCCAGATATGTTTTTCTTTCCACTGAGCAGATCTGTTAGCCAATCCAAGAGCAATTAGTTACCCACCATGGCTGTGTGCCATTATTGCACTTGTGTGAGCATCATGACAGGTTGTTTGCTTCTGAGTCACTTAGAGTTTGAGTTGCTTGGACAGATGTTGGCCACTTTCCCCTGGTAGCTCATGTAGTGCCTTCCAGCACTAGATGGGCTAATTATCTGAGGATTGGCTCTCCTCCAGATTACAACTAGGTCTCTGCATGGTGCATGCTGACAGAGACTGGTGTCTTCAGCAGTAGGGTCTTACCATTAACCTCTGGTATGTAATCAAGTGCTCTTATTAAGGAATCTGTCTTGTTTGTTTTGGGAGATCTAGTAGGTCTCTTTGATCAACATCTCTTTGTGGATGTAGACCACATTCTGGTAAGTGAATTACAAGCCATCGCCAAGGGAAAAGAAAAAAGAAAAAGCCAGAGAAGAAAGAGAAACAGGAGAAATATGAAGTTAGGTTTGGTATCTCTCTCCAGGTCCCTTTGATTCAAGTGCTCCCTCTGAGGTTTGCTTGAGGGTTCAACCTTTTAATCTGATTTCCAGGATATTGGATTCTATGGTACCAGTTCAATTTGGGCTCAGAATTTGTGTCCACCCATTCCCTTCCCCGACGTCCTACCCTCCCTATTGTCCCAGCCTCAAGATGCTGTTCAGTTATGTTAGCAACTTGGGTTGATCCAGATTAGGAACTGCAGATGAGTGAGATCATGCAATGATTGTCTTTCTGTGATTGTGTGAGTTTGCTTAAAATGATATGTTTCAAGTTTGACCATTTTTCTACAAATTTCAATGTGTCATTTTTTCTTTCTGCTGAGTAGAATTCCATGGTGTAGCTATGCCACACCTTGGTTATCCATTCATCCAAATGATGGGAACCTTGGTTGATTCCATTTTTTAGCTCTTATGAATTGAGCAGCTATAAACATGGTTGAGCAAATGTCTCTGTATTGATGAATAAAACATTTAGGATAAATGCCCAGTAAGGGAATAACAGAGTTTGGTGGTAACTCTATATTCATCCTTTTTGATTACTTTTGGTTGGAAGTCTATTTTATCAGTTATTAATATAGCAACACCCACTTTTTTAAAATTTCAATTTGCTTGGAATATCATTTTCCAACCTTTCACTCTGAGGAGGTGTCTATCTTTAGTGGTGAGGTGGGTTTCTTGAAGACAGCAGATAGAAGGGTCCAGTTTTCTGATTCATCCTGATAGCCTGTGTCTTCTGATGGGTGAGCTAAGACCTTTCTTATTTAAGGTTATTACTTCATGCTGAGCCCTCCAGGACATGGACCAGTGCAGGCAACCCAGACTGGGGAGGTGGGAGGAGCCTAGATACAGGGGTCTGGTCTACTCACTCCAGAGGGCGGTGGCCTGCCACACACTGACATGCAAGGAACTCAGACTTGGGCAGTGTGTAGGGACCAGAAATGGGTCCAGCCTATATCACTCCAGACCACTGTACCTGCCCACACACTGACCCAAGGAAGTCAGACTGGGGAGGATGTGGGAGGAGCTGAGATATGGGTCAGGCCTACTCACTCCAGACAGTCAGCTAGCCCACACACTGATAGTCCAGGCAACTCAGACCCCGGTGGTGGGAGGGGGCAGAAATGGGTCTGGCCTAGTCACTCCAGACCTCAGTGCCTGCCCCTGCACTGACCATGCAAGGAACCTGGTTTGCTGTTCTTGTTGGAATTATTTTGTCTCTTTTTCAGTCATAATATCTTCTTTTGGGGGTTTTCTATTTATTATATAGCTATGCTTTGGTATCTTTGTCTTTTATTTCACTTATCTTTTGTAAACATCTTCTTTTTAATTATCATGGATTAAAAAAATTTTATAGTTTTAACAGTCTATCTTAAAGTTCTAACAAGTTAATATTCTACACTTTTAATATTTGTCTCACATTTTTATCTTATTGATATTATGTTGTAGTGTGCATCTGTTAATTTTCTAGTTGTAGTTATTTTTGACATGTTTATCTTATTAAAAACATTTTATTTATTTGAGAGAGAGAGAGAGAATGAGAGAGAGTGGCAGAGAGAAAGAAGCAGACAGAGAAATACAGAGAAAATGGGTACACCAGAGCCTTCTGCCACTGCAAATGAATTCCAGATGCATGAGCCACTTAGTGCCATTTGGCTTTGCTTGGGTACTGGAGAATCAAACCTGGGCAGTCAGGCTTAGCAAACAAGTACCTTTAATTACTGAACCATCTCTCCAGACCCTAATATGTCTATCTTTGATATTGGAATTTAAGGTTATTTAGGTTCCATTGCAACAATAATAAAACTCTTTGTGCATATGTTTATCTTTACCAATGTGCTTTATATTTTTATTACATCCTTATGTTAATGTGTAGTATAATTTCATTTTAATATGAACAATTTTCCATGGCTTTTTTTTGTAAGGCAGGTCTACTGGTGATAAATTCCCTCAGATTATTTCTGAGTATGAGTTTGTTTTGGCTTTTGAAAATAGTAGCCCTTTTTCTTTCTTCTATTTTTCAGCATTTTGAGTATGTTTCCCTCTCATCTAGCCTATAAGACCTCTAATAAAAAAATCTAATAGCCTGTTGAATGTTCCTTTGTAGGTATCCTTTGTCTTGCTGTGTTCTGCCTTCTATCTTTGTCTTTGACCTTTGACAGGTTATAATGTATCTCATTTTCCATTACTTTGGGCTTATCTTATCAGAATCATTGGATCTCAACTCTGGATATCTATTTCCTTTTACAGATTTGGCAAGTTTTCAGGTTTGCTGATAGACTGGTCTTATCTGATGATGTGGTCTAGTTTAAATGTCAGTAGTGAATTTTCATTTATTGTATTTTTTTATCTTTCATAGTTCCTGTTTAATATTTTTCTCAATCTATATTGAAATTCTCATTTTCTTCATGCATTAGTATCTTTAGCTCAGTGAATTGCTTTATGATGACTATTTGATGGTTATTTTAAATTCTGTATCAGGCAAATGCTTCCCCTTGGTTGGTTGCTCCAGGCTTATCTTATTCCTTTGACTGTCTCTGTTACTTCAGCTTTATTTCCCTGCTTGTGTGTGTGCATTGAACAAAGAAGTCACCTTTCCCAGTCTTTACACACTGTCCTAAATCAGGGAAAGATGCTCCACAGTGAGCCTCACCAGAGATCCTGGGGACCCTTCCATTCTGGGCTGGTCCATCCCAATTCTTGTGTTTGAAGTGAGCCTAGTGCAACTATCCTGGATCCTGTCAGTGTTCTATAATGAGAAGACTGAAGCCGCTTCCCCAGGAAGCCTTCAGAACAGTTGGATCATTGAATGCTCTGGAACTCTTCTTCCTAGGGAGAATTTGGAATATAAGCTTTCCCACCTAATTACACTAAGGTGATCCAGTGGGAGGGCTGTGAGGTCAAGCTGTATGCTAGATGAAGTCACTGTCTGCTTTCACTGGCTCTGGGTGGCTAGATAGTGCTGGATTCATGAGTGCCATAAGATACATAGAAGCCAATCCACCAAATAGCACTCAGAAAATCTGAGATGTTAGATTTTTAGTTTATTTCTTCTACTCTGCTCTATGCTGGGATAAGCTGCAGGGCTCTGAGGCTTGATGCTTCCAGCCTATACCACCATATTGCTTCTCATTACCCACAAGTGGCTAATATAACCTACATGGATGGTAAATCTTTTCATGGTTCTTAGAGAAGTTGGGGCAATGTATATGTGAACTGTCTCTTTACCTTCCAGAGGAGATGTGGGGCTAAGCCTTTTCATCTACTTTCTCTATGTTGAGCCAGAGGACAAAATACGGGTGTACAGTGATTGCCAGCCCACATTGTTTTCACTGACCTTAGACTGTTAGATTAAACAAGGTCTTGACAGTGCTCCAAGACATGCTGGCAAGAAGCCAGTCTGCTGAGCAGCTCTTGTCAGTCAGGGTGCTGCGTGTGTGGTCTTCCTCTTGCCCTTCTCAGGGGGAACCTGGAAACAGGCCACTTTTCCCAATCATATGCTGCTGCCCAGGGGTTTCAGGTTTTCTGACCAACTTCAATGTGCATCGTTTCATGTTCACCTTGCCTTCAAGACCTCTAGCTAGTTTCTCTTCTCAGAAAGGGAATTTACCCAGGATTTGTTGAGTAGGCCTGTTACAGGAAGAAGGAAGCTCCCTGTTTCCTATTCTTCCATCTTGTGGATGCCATTTTGTCATTACTTGTCTATAAATTGATTTCATGTAATTTTGTTTAATTTTATTTATTTATTTATTTCAGAGAGAGAGAGAGAGACAGAAAGAGAGAGGGAGGCATGTGGGAGAGAGAATGGGCATGTCAGGGCCTCTAGCCACTACAAACAAATTCCAAACGCATGTGCTGCCTTGTACATCTGGCTTTATGCGGGTACTAGGGAATCGAACCTGGGTCTTGTAGCTTTGCCAACAAGTGCCTTAACCATTAAGCTAGCTCTCCAGCCCATTGGATGAGAATCATAAATCTGCATCTGTTGTACATTGGCACCAAAAAAAAAAAAAATAGGAGTTTGTGACATAAATTTTTGTTTTTTTCCCATTGTTAAGCCTATTTTTAATTTCTCTTATTTCTAATTTATTTTTATCTACTTTTACATAATGTTATTATCCCATTCTAGAACAAAGATACAAAAAATTATATATATATATATATATATATATATATATATATATATATACACACACACAGACACATATGCATATGCATGTTAGATGTCATTATTACTTTAAAAATCACAATGAAGGAAAGGAGTGAGCTCTAGTCTCCAAGCCCATACCTTCAGACTGTATCTTAAATGGTCCAGACCAGTGGGATATGTTTCCTGATGAAGTGTCATTTAATTTGTAATAACATTTTTTTTCTCTGAAAACATTTCATGTCTAATTTATGAAAGATTGAGTCAATATCACCAAATATGACTATGTATATTTATAGCCAACTGCTGAAACATACCATACTTTAGATTAAACCAATTTGCACTTAATGATCTTAATGATAATTTCCAATTTTCTAACTATATGAAAGAGGAAATTTGACCCAGCAGGCCTCCAGGGCTGTTTCCACCTCTCACAGGCGGCATGCTTCTAGAGATAATTGCTCCCATGCATCTGGAATATATCACCACAGAAGGTCTTGGGGATCCCCCTGAGGCAGGGCTTTCTTCAGAGCTGCTATTTTAGCAATTATTATGTGAGGGCTAATAATATTTAAATTTCAGTTTTGTATGGAATCACTTACAGGTTTGACTCTAATGATATTTTTCAGATGTTTATTAGACTAAAAGCCTCATTTAGAGTGGCGTTTCTCTCCATGACCTCCTTGATCCTCTTACCTATATGGATTGCTTGTGACAATGTCATGTTAGTAGGTATTTTCTCCTGAGTCAGCTTTATTGAGAGAGCTTTTGTATTTGTGCTATGCTACAACCCGAGTTCTTACAGATGGGAGAGTCTCTAAGCACAAAATAGAGCTCAAGGATGTAAGCACAATGTTTTATCTATATATTTATTACCTATGATATATGTGTGGGACATGAAAGTATTTATGAGGAACAAAGGGACTAGCAAGAAAAGGGAGAGGCAGGGTAATCTGAACAAAGTAGAATTACATACATGTGTGAAAATTCTGTATGGAGGGTGAGGAGATGAGTTGGTGGGTGAAGTGCTTGCCTCCCAAGATTGAGGACATTGGTTTGAATCCCCAGCACCCACAGCCCCTGGCACTGACTTCTGCCTCCATTCAACCACATATTCATATACATGCCACAAATTAAATTAAATGGTGACAGTATTATTTTTGGCAATGGGTTACTGCTTATATAACTTTGGGGGAGGTCTTATGAATCTTTTAAGTTTCAGCTTTGATTTCTTCTTGAGCCTTCATGTCTTTCCAGGAGGGAATACTTCAACGTGGAGGAAGTTCCTATTCAACACTCCACACCTCTGCCTCCTACATTCTTTCTGCTCCCGCGTAGGAGATTCCCCCCCCCCCCCAACATTGTCCCAGAGGGGCTTGTTCTTCTGTGGCAAAGCACTTGGCCACTATGTCCCAGCAAAAAACACTTAGTCTCAGGAGCTTGACTGGTTGTGAGTCTCTTCAGTACCTCCTCTGCTCTGTTGTTTGTTTAAACTTTACTTTGCCTGTTCAGCTCCAATTTAAAAAAGTTCTTATACTTTTTTTTTTTTAAAAGAGGTTTCAGTCCAAGATCAATTGAATATGACAGCAACAGTGACAAGAATAGTACTCTAGAGGAATGTTGAGAAGGCAGAAAGGCCCATCACATTCATTTAACAAAACAGTATCAGTTGTTTTCCCACTGGGGCCTATGAACTCTCCAGCACTGGGCTTTTGCCCTTGTTTGCAGTCTATGTACTAGACATGAACTCCTTTCTGTGGAGTGTGCCTTACATGCAATCACAAAGCTGTTGGTTACATGCTCAACAGTCATGCCTCTATTGAACCTGTGGGTACATGTTACCTGGCATGTTGGTATTATAGCATGTAGGGTCCATACCAAGACTATCGATAACAATTTTATGGTAGCCCATATGGAACCTTCTGCTACTATTAAAGCCAATCAAAAAGGAAGAGATCTTCCAGGCTTCCAGCTTGATTTCTACATATCTTGCAAGTAAAGTGTATGGTGTTTTCAGCTATAGGGGCTTACCCTCTAGTTATGGCATGTAGTCAGTAGCCCTGCACTGGCATTTATCATTTCAGGAGCTTGAGTGGCCTCCATGGTCAACAACTCATAGGGAGGTAGCCCACTTCTGGTATTGGAACCTCAGATGATAATAAGCATGTATTTCTTTGAGCCAATACAACAGGGACAGATTTCTCTCCTATTGCCTCAGATTTCTTTATCTTATGAAGAAATGGTTAGTTATAATGCTTAGTGTCTCTGCTTCTGTAGCAGTCTGGGTGATCCCATCTGCCTCTATATACCACATCCTCACAAGCCAGGCCATGAGAGATTTCTATCACTTCGTGCTTAAAAGACCTTCCCAACCCAAAGAACTCACAGGCACAATGCTCCCTAACTATCATAGACTATTGTACTTGGTCATTATTACATCCTCCATTTGCATGCTGAATCATTGATTTTACCTTTCTCTGTCTTAACAGTCAGGCCTTAGTGATATCTTCTATGTCGTCTACCTGGTTCTCTCCCTCTTTGCTAGCTGATTCTTCCCAAGGTTTCCAACTTTTGGGATCCCAGTAAGAGCTTTCTAATATTAAGATAATTTGTAATCTGTTTCCCTTTTGGCCCCTCAGCAGTAAGAAATGGCAAGCCAGTACCTCCATCTTGAAAGGTCAGGTTTAAGATAGAAGTCGTTGAGGCAAACTATTCCTTCAGTCCACAAAATTTATTTAACACCAGGCAAGAGAATGGTTGGATCTGAAGTGAAATGAAAGAAGTTGGGGCCATCTAAAGAACATGCTAATTTTAAAGATTAAAGAGAGGAAAATAAATCTTGTTCTGAGGATGGTGCCCTGTTCAGTGTGTGACTCAGAGTATGCAAGAGAACTGAGAAATAGCTAGGAGTGCTGGCTATTATGGCTTGGCCCACTTGAAAACTGTCACTTTCTCTGGGTAGGAGATCACACTGGTGTACTTTAGACAATAAGAACTTTTTTAAATTGGAGCTGAACAGGCAAAGTAAAGTTTAAGCAAACAGCAGAGCAGAGGAAGATGCATGTTATTAATCAGAGTAGACAAGAATCAGCAGAACAAAGGTGAAGAACTTGATTTCAGTCAAGGTGAAACCTGTGGTGAACCCTTGGGACCAGCAGCCAAGTAATGAATCCTAGAAAACAGGAATTTTAATGCCCAGAGTTAGTCAACATTGAGAGGGCAGAGAAGATTATCTGAAGATTGGAAGGGAGGGCATGGTCTCACCTGGTTGTCTTAAATAGAAGTTTGAAATTTTACAGAAACTGCAGAAGCAGGCATGGCTAGGTGACTTCAGTCCATGTTTGTTCTGAGTATGGGGATATATGGTTCTGCTAGTCTAGGAACACATCTTAACCTGGAAAAGTTAAACCAACAACTGATCACTGATAGCTTAGCTGCAGTGTAGATGGTAAGGAGAACTAAGTGGGAGAAATAGTGAGTCAGAAGAATGCTTTAGAAGAAGCTTATTAGTGGTGTATCATGACATGTCGGGTATGGGAGAGGGTTTGGATATAATCATCCAGATTGAAAGGGACAAAATCCTCCAACTCCCAAAACAAAAGGCCTTCTGTACATTGACTCAAAGGTACTAAGGCCATGTGGAACTTGTGGTTTTTGTGATGGTTAATCTCTGTCAATTTGACAGTATTTAGAATCACCATGGAAACAAATCTCTGGTTATGCTTGTGACAGACTTTCTTGATTAGATTAGCTGAAGTAGGAAGAACCACATCCACCCTAACTGTGGGCAGTAGCATCCTTGGGGCTGAGTTTCTGAACTGTATATAAAAGAGAAAGCCAGCTGAACATGCAGCATTCAAGACTCTCTCTACTTCTTCTTGGTTGATGTGCTGATGTGACATCAGTTTACTGCTCCTGTCATACTTGTCTCACCACAACAGACTCCTTTAACTGTAAACCTAGAATAAGCTCTTTCCTGCATAAATTGCTTCTGGTCAGGTATTTTGTCCCTCCAATGAGAAAGGGAATGATAATGAAAATTGGTACCAGTAAATGGAGACATTGCTGCCATCAACCTGACTTCTTAGTCTTTTGGAACTGATTTATAAGAGGAATGTAGAAGGACTTGGAATTTTGGGCTAGAGAAGTCTTACAATGTTATAAATAGTACCTAGTGGCCATTCAGGAGGGCCTTTGGAGGACCAGAAGGCCTAGAGAAATGTGGGCTGTGGATGCTTAGTTCATGATAAAGGGTAAGAGGGGAAAATGATTCTATAGGGAACTGGGCTAAAGCCAGTTCATATGATATTCTGGCAACAAAAAGAAAGGAAAAGGAAAAGGAAAAGGAAAAGAAGCACTGGCTATATTCTATTTATGTTCTGAGAACTTGGACAAAGTTGGATTTAAAAATAATAAATTAATGTGTTTGGTGGAGGAAATTTCAATGAAGAAAAGCGTTAGTATGAGGTGTGGTTTCTCTTTCCTTCCACAATTCAGCCCTAGCGAAAGGAAAATATGGACCATAAGATTAAAAAAAAAAAAACATGGAAAGAAATGTAAGCACATTTGAAGTCCCAGGCCCTGAGATTCTAGCTGCATTTTATATAATTTTAGAGAGATTGCCACCATTAAAGGGAAATCTACTGCTCTGAATGGAGACAAAAGGGAAGACCTAGCCAATTAATGACTCAAAATAGGAAGCATGTGATTTTCTTTTAAAGGAGAGGGCCTGAAGGAAGAATGTTGAAGGAGGTCTCTGCTCCCCAAGGTCAGCATGCCACTGTGTTCCATATACTCCAGGATATGATAGCATAACTTGGCAGCATTGCACACAAGACACTGGTTTCAAAAGAATGAAAGATACAGGAAGAAGGAGGTGATGAAATATCATTTCACAGTTCCAGAGAGGTTCTGAGGACAAGCAATATGAGGAGGTGTCAGAGTCCCTGTACAGAGGCCATAAGAGGCCACTGTGTGAAGCTGTGAAGGTGAACCATGAAATGTAATGGAGACCCCGCATGATAGAGATGCCAGGACCATGGGATATCTCCCAAGAAAGCTGTAGACTTGGTGGATCTGGCCCACAAGAGAGGCTACAGGTAGCACAAATGGAGAGGCAGATCGACTCAAGCCCTTTGGGACCCAGGTGATCCTGTCGTTGGTCCCAGATACCAGATATGGAGATTAAAGATATAGTTTGCTCTGCTGGGGTTTGATTGTGCTTTGGTCTGGTCATTCCTTGCAGTGTCCCCTTTCTTTCCTCGTGAATTGGGAATGTTTACTTTGTGGTGATGCATGCTTAGAGTATGTAACTCACTTTTTGCTATTGCAGGAGTTCAAAGTTAAGAGTTTGCTTGAGTCTCAGAAAAGACTATGGGTCTACATTTTTAGAGTATTGGAACTGTTAGAGACTATGAGGAATGTATTTTGTATTATGAGACAGCCAGAGTCTAAGGAGAAAAGGGGTAGAAGTTATGGCTTAAAAGTGCTATATTTGGGCTAGAGACATGGCTTAGTGGTTAAGGTGTTTTCCTGCAAAGCCAAAGGACACAGTTTCAGTTCCCCAGTGCCCACATAAAGCTAGATACACAAAGTGCACCACCCTGTGCATCTAGCTTTACGTAGGTACTAGGGAATAGAATCCAGGTTTTAGGCTTTGCAGGTAAGTGCCTTAACCACTGAGAAATCTCTCTAGCCTTGTGAAACGTTTTTTAGCAAGTTGTGAACAAATGTTCACTCCAGATAGAGCATCAACATGGGGAACAAATGTTCATTGGATTTATTTACAGGGCACAGGTGGGGTTATGTGTAGGAGTATGGCCAACTCAAAGGCACCTAAATCACCAGACAGCCTACTCTAGTATGAGTGAATACTCAATAAGGCTATATCCTTGAGGCTTATTGCACAACTTGTTGGAAGCTCTGCCAGTCAGAGAAATTTACTGCTTCTACAACCTTGGGCAGGAGCCCTGTGAGTCTTGTAAGTTTCTGCTTTATTTACTTCCTTGGTATTAAAAACCTCCATCTTCCCTTTAAGAGAGAGTGTTTCAATTCAGAGGAAACTGCTAGAAATATGATACAACTAGTCCACCATGTCATATTGCTTAATTTTGCTGGAATAGAGGACAGAGCATACATGCATCTTGCAACAGATGAAGTTTACATTAAATTTTCTTGAATTTCTGGAAAGGAGATCTCAAAAAACAAATTGTTTATGTTAAGTAATTTTTCACAAAATGACAACCATGGTAAAGAAATATACTTAAGTCCAAACTATTGAAGCACTACAGAAGTGTATTAGATATAAAGTAAGTTAACTTTCTAATTTGAAGGTCCAATTTTATTGTCTTTCACAGTGGTAACCATCCCTACTAGTTGCCCATGTATTATTTCTGGTCTTTTGTTCTGTGTATTTGCATGTGTATCCATGAGTACATTTTTATACAAAACAAACAATACATTTGTCCTTCAGATTCAAATGAAAACATTTAAAATATCTATTGCTTTATATACCTTGAGGTCTTAGTTAACAACATGTGTTTGGAAAACTTTTATTGTTAATATCTGAAAACTGATTAGTTAATTCTCTTTAGTAGATGCTTAATCTTTTTTGTCATGGGGGTCAAAGGAGAAAAGCAGACTCAAGGTTCAGGGACTCTTCTGACTCAAGAAAGTCCACTCATCTACACTTAAGATTTTCTGGCAAACTCTATTCTGTTGCACTGTTTTTCCTTTTTCTTTTAAAAAGTGCTGAAACTGAGAAAAAATATTTTTAAAATTAAAACAATATTTGAGAAAGAATGGATGAATATGGGTTTACCAGGGCCTCCTGCTGCTGCAAACAAATTCCAGATGCATGCACTACTTTGTGCATTTGGCTTATATGGGCACTGGGATCAAACCCAGGCCATGAGGCTTTGCAAATAAGTCCTTTAACCACTGATCCATCTCTCCAGCCCCACAATATATTTTTACATTATTGCATGATAGTGTATTTTATGTGTAATTTGAGTAAAGTCAACATTTTTACAATATTGACTCATTTGTCAAAGAACACAATGTCTCTGCATTTGTGCATCTTTAAAATAACTTTTATCAGGTTTTGTACTTTATTCAATAAATTTATTACAATTACTTATAAATGTACATTATTTATTTATTAATTTTTCTAGTAAGTCACTGTGCAAATTGATGAAAATATTGAATTGTGTTCTGCCAAGTTTTTCTTGGTTGTAGCTTCAAAACAGGCAACAAAATTATGTACAAATGAAGATACTGTCATTTCCTCTTCAGTATTGTATCTACAATTTCTTTGTTTTACTCAAGGGCTAGAATCTTCTTAGAACTGTGGACTAAGAGTCCCACAGTCGTTTCCTTTTTCTTAGAATTATTTCTTACATTTCATCGCTGAGGATAATATGTAGTTTTTGTAGCTAACTTCGAATTCAAGGACATTTCTTCCAGTAGTGAAAGTAGAATTAAAAATTTAAAATAAGATTTGTTAATATGAAATTAGTTCATTTGGGTACTTAGCTTCTCTCTGAAACACTCCTTCCTTGTTCCCTACCTGGGATTCCAATGACTGTCCATTAGTGAGTTCAGGCACACAGCTTCTCTCCAATACGTTCTCTATTTCCCACCTTAGCTTCCAGTGACTGTCCATCAGTGAGTTTGGGAACACAGCTTCCCCCAACACCTTCCCTGTCCACAACCTGGGCTTCCAGGGACAGTGAGTTCTGGCACTCAGCCAATAATCTTCATTAGAGCCAGGACACACGTGTGACTTTAAGTACCTGGCTTCTTCCTAGCCCTCCATGGTAAACAACCATGACCCCCATGGCAAGAAGATCAGGGGTCTATAGAAGGGAATGATTAATCTGTTATTAGGTGTTCATACAAGAAGTTCTCTCCAGACACATGAATTCCCTTAACTTTCCCAGATGGCTAATGATTTTTCAGTTAGAGCCAGGGACTCCCATGTGAGTTTGGGCACAGTTGAAACTGAATTGAGATCACTTTATCTACCCTATCCATGTAGCAGTACCAAGTGACTCCAAGACAGAACTCCAGGCAGCTCGAAGAAAGACAAACACACATACCAAAACACCAAACACAGTTCTAATTACTCACTTAACACAAGTGTCCTATCTCCAGATGAGTAAGTCACATTGGGTAACTTGGAAAATAAAGCACTATATCTCCTCTAAGAACTATCAACCCTATAGCAGAGGAACCCCTTCAGAGCTAGTTGGAGAATACTCCATATTTAAAAGAATTATCATAAATATATGCAAAAAAATCAAAGAAGACACAGATAAACACATGAATGAAATCATAAAAAAATTCAAAGAGGACACAAATCAATGCCTAAATGAATTCCAAAATACCACAAATCAATAGCAAGATCAAATTCAATAAAGATGCAGCAATACTAAAGAAAAACCAAGGTGAAATGAAGCTGAAATGAAAAAATGCAATAAGTCAAACATAAAGTTCCGTTGAATGCTATATAGAATGAATTAAGTAAAAGAGAGAATATCAGGCTGTGAAGACCAGGTAGAGGCATTGGGTCAATTGTTGAAAACCAATACAAAGTTCAAGAAACAGGAATGGCATGTGAGAGATATTTGGGACACCATGTAAAACCAAATGCTCAAATAATGAGCATAGGAGAATTTCGGGCCAATGACATAGAAAATATTTTAAGTAAAATTACAGAAGAAAGTTTTCCAAATCTAGGGTATATCAGACAGCTTCAGGTTCACTGAGATGAACTTTCAGACCAGGCACAGTTATGGAGGAAGGGATATTTATTGAAGCTTACAGATCCAGGGGAAGTTCCATAAATGGCAGAAGAAGCTGGCCTGCCTTCACAGGACCAAGCAGAGAGAGAGGTACAAGCCTAAAGGTCAAAAGCCACACAGCACAGCACACTTCAGGAGCTACAACTAGGCACACTTTGCATATCTTTAGATTGAAATCTGAAACCCACCATCACACCTAAAGATCCACCCAGTGACTTTGCCTCCAGCCAGGTGGCTACAAAATGCAAACTACCAACAATAAAGAACTGAATATATTGGGGGACATCTATTCAAACTACCACATAGGGTATGAAATGTTAATTCTGCTACAAGAGGCATACAGAACACCAAATAGATAGGGCCAGAACAGAAATTCCCAACATCATATTACAGTCAAATCACTAAACAGACACAACAAAGAACACAGAAAGCAAAAGCCATCAAGTTACATATAAAAATGCAGGCCTAGAAGGGCTTAGAATGATCTATTTCAAATCTTACAAGAACTAAACTGCCAATCCAAATTACTATAGCCAACAGAATGATCTCTTGTAAAAGAAGAAAAAAGAGAACTTTCCATGATCACAGTAGTCTAAAGGAGCTTTACAGAGGGCATACAGCAGAATATTTTACATTTAGGAGAAGAGAGGAGGGAAAAAAATAATTAATACCAAGACAGTTGTTAAGTAGATGAAGACCTAAGAGATACCAAATATTACAAAATCATTAATATGGCAAGGAATAACTCATACTTTTCAATAATAACTGAATATTTAATTGTCTTAGTTCATCAATCAAAAATCACAGATTAGGGCTGGAGAGATGGCTTAGCAGTTGAGGCATTTGACTGCAAAGCCTAAGGACCCAGGTTCAATTACCCAGTACCCAAGTATACCAGTTCATTTGCAGTGACTAGAGGCCATGGTGTGCCCATTCTCTCTCTTTACCTCTTCTTTTCTCTCTCTTTCAAATTAAATAAATAAATAAATAAATACCTTTTAAAACACAGATTAATAGAATGGATTAGAAAACAAGATCTATCTTTCTGTTTTGTTCAAGAAACTCAGCTCACCATCAAAGATAGATAAAACATTAGGAGGAAAGGATGGAAAAAGGCATTCCAAGCAAATAGAGCCAGGAAACAAGTATATATTTCTATACTAATATCTGAAAAAATAGACGTCAAACCAAAATCTGTTTGAAGAGATAAAGAGGGTCATTTCATGCTGATGAAGCAGTCTATCAAGAGAATATTACAATTCTAAACATATACATAGCAAACATAGGTACACCTTATTATATAAAGCAAAATCTACTAAAATCAGAGATAAATCCCAACACAGAGTGGGTGACTATTCTATTTTGGGGGCTCTGCCCTGAATGTAGGGAAGACTCATTCCTAGAACTTTCCTCCAGAAATGAGCAAACTGCTTCCAGGTGCAAAGCCTGAGGAATAGAACTAACTCCTATTCAGGAGTGGGCTAACTACCTTTGACAGAAGCCTGAGGAAAAAAGCAACTGAACAGAAGTTTGGTTTAAGCCATTAGTAAACCTGCTGCATCTGCTGCCAGCACTGCTCTGGTGTTACTAAGGCTGTGTCTGTCCCTCTGTATAGGCACTCATTGGTATTTAAAAAATATTTTTATATATTTATTTGCAAGGAGAGAGAGAGAGAAAAGAGAGAAAAAATGGGTGTGCCTGGGCCTCTAGCCACTGCAAACAAGCGCCAGATGTATGCACTGCTTAAAAAATATTTTTATTTATTCATTTGACAGAGAAAGAGGGAGAGAGAGAAAGAGAGAGAGACAGACAGAGAGAGAGAGGGCGGGGAGAAAGAAGGGGCACGCCAGGAATTCCAGCTACTGCAAACGAACTCCAGACGCATGTGCCCCCTTACACATCTGGCTAACATGGGTCCTGGAGAACAGAACCTGGGTCCTTTGGCTTTGCCGGCAAATGCCTTAACTGCTAAGCCATCCCTCCAGCCTCTGTGTGGGCTACTTTATACATCTGCATTTACGTGGGTACTGGGGAATCAAACCTGGGTTGTTAAGCTTTGCAACCAAATGCCTTAACCACTTAGCAATCTTTCCAACTTCTCATTGACAGCTTTATTTTTTTCCAGAGGTTTCCTTTTTTATTTTATTTTTTAAAATTTTCATTTATTTATTCATTTTTCTTTATTAATTAGTTTGTATTCAGAAAATACACTCAGATTGGTACCATTATTACCATTTGGTACCGTCACCTACCCCCTCCCCTTGGCCCCTCCTTGTTGAGGTATACGGGTCATGCATTGTGGAGTTAGCCCACAGTTATGGGTAAGATAAATGTGTCTGCATATCATGACCCAACATGTGGCTCTGACATTTTTTCTGCCCCATCTTCTGCAAAATTTCCCTGAGCCATGTTGGGTTCATTTTTGGTCTGCTTCAGTGATGAGGTGTTGGGGGCCTCTGAAGCTCTGGCTCTCTGATTTGGTAGGAGTTGATTTTTCTCTTTGTTGATTTCCTTCCCCCATGGGCTGGTATCTGGTTCATCAGGAAAACAGCACCCTTGCTTGTTTTGCCAATTATTCTTAGTTTCAGCCGGGGCCCTTTTGAGGTATGATGGGGTGGCTCTCTCCTTAGGATCTACATCTATCTGAAAAAGAGAAGCAGATTCTCCAATGGAGAGTAGGTTAGCACCAGGACAAAGAGATAACCCTTACTTTTTTTTTTATAGAGAATTTAATACGTGTAGGCCCTCCTGTAGCCCATGATTGATGGTAGCTTGATACTGGAGAGTGGGCTTATGTTTGGATATGGTTCTGACTTGTTTCCCAGGTCTAGCTATGGATCCCTTAACACTGAGGGGATCAGTTAGCCAAACTGAGAGCAGCTGGTTCCCCACCATGTCTGTGTGCCACTATTGCACTTGTGAGGGCATCACAACAGTTATTTGCTGCTAAGTAGGTTATACCATGAGTTGCTTGGACAGATATTGGTCATTTTCTGCCAGTCGCCCATGTAGCACCTTCTGGCACTAGACATGCTGACTGTCTGGGGACTGACTCTCTTCCAACTTCCAGCCATGCCATTCCATTTTGCATGTCAACCACATAAGGTGTCTTCAGCAGTAGGGTCTTACCACTAACCTTTGGTGGGTCATCAAGTACTCTGACAGAAATCTGTCGGTCTTTTAGGAAACTTTGTAGATCTCTCTGATCAACAGCTCATTGTGGATGATAGCTCCATGCTGGTACTGGGAGTTACAGGTGAGTGCCCACTAAGAAAATGAGGAAAAAGATAACTAATATACAAGAATTAGAGAGAAGAGAGAGAGAGAGAAAGGGAGAGGGAGAGGGAGGGAGGGAAGATGTAGAAGATTAAGGTTAGTCTTGATCCTACCCTCCCTATTGTCTTGTGGTTCAGATGTTCCCTGTAAGGGCTTGGTGAAGGTTCAGCCATTTGGTCTGCCTTTTTGGAAGGAGAATTTTATGGTACCATTGCCATTTGGCTCTAGATTTGTCTTTCCTACACCTTCGATGCCCTCCCCCCCACCCCATCCATCCTGGTTTCTAGTCCACGAGATGCTTGCTGGATATGTAAGGCATCTTGGGTAGATTCAGCTTAGGTGCTGTAGATGAGTGAGACTATGTGGCATTTTTTTTTTTTTTTTTCTGTGATTGGGTAAGTTCACTGAGAATGATCTGTTCCAGGTTCAACCATTTTTCCTCAAATTTCATTGTGTCATTTTTTTCTTACTCCTGTATAGAATTCCATTGTGTAGATACAGCATTTCTTAGTTATCCATTCTTCTAGTGATGGATATCTGGGTTGATTCCAGCTCTTAGCTATTACAAATTGAGCCACTACAAACATGGTTGAGCAAAACTCTCTGGCCTGTTTGAAGGTTTTAGGGTAGATGCCCAGTAAGGGAATAACTGGGTCTGTTGGTATCTCTATAGTTAGCTTTTTCAGGAGTCTCCATATTGCGTTCCACAGTGGTTGTGCCATCCTACATTCCCACCAACAGTGGATGAGTGTCCCCACTTCTTCACATCCTCGCCAGCATTTATTTTCAATTGATTTTTTGATGTTTGCTATCCTTATTGGGGTAAGGTGGAATCTCATAGTTGTTTTAATTTGCATTTCTCTGATGATTAGGGATGATGAACATTTTCTTAAGTGTGTGTTTGCCATTTGTATTTCTTCCTCTGTGAACTGCCTGTTCAGCTCTTTGCCCCATTTTGTGAGTGGGGTGTTTGACTTTTTACTGTTAAGATTTTTGAGTTCTTTGTAGATTCTAGAGAATAGGCCTCTATCAGTTGAATGACCCACAAATATTTTCTCAAATTCTGTGGGTAATCTATTGGCTTTCCTTATTGTACACTTGTCTGTAAAGCAAATCTTAAGCTTCATATGATCCCATTGGTTGAGTGACTATTTAAGATCGTGACCTACTGGGGTTTTGTTCAGGAAGTCTTTTTCCATTCCTATATCATGGAAAGTACTTCCTAAATTTTTCTCCAGTACTATTCGAGTTTCTGGTCTAAAATTGAGGTCTTTGATCCATTTGGACTTGAGTGTAGTGCATGGTGAAATGTGTGGATCAAGTTTCAGTTTCCTGCATATGGTTATCCAGTTTGTCCAGCACCATTTGTTGAAGATGCTCTCTTTTGTCCAGCCTATATTGTTCAGGCCTTTATCGAATATCAAGTAGCTATAGTTGCTTGACCCAAAGTCTGGGTCCTCACGTGTATTACATTGCTCTATACTCCTATTTTATGCCAGTACCATGCTGTTTTTATTACTATGGCTTTGTACTACAGCTTTAGATCAGGTATGGTGATGCCTCTAGAGGAATTTCTTTTGCTGAGGATATGTTTGGATATGCGAGGCCTTCTGCCTTTCCATATGAAATTTGAGATCATTTTTTCTATCTCTGTGAAGAACACTGTAGGGATTTTAATTGGAACTGCATTAAGTCTGCACCTTGCCTTTGGGAGGATTGTCATCTTCACAATGTTAATTCTGCATATCCAGGAGCATGGGATGTCTTTCCATTTTCTCAAGTCCTCCTCAATTTCTTTTTTGAGTGTTTCTATGTTTTCATTGTATAGATCTTTCAGTTCCTTGGTTAATGTTAATTCCAAGGTATTTTATTATTTTTTTGTTGCAATTGAAAATGGGACCATGTCCCTTATTTCTTCTTGTATATCTTTGTCATTTGCATATAGGAAGGCTACTGAGTTTTGTGCATTGATTTTGTATCCTGCTACTTTACTATAGGAGTTAATCACCTGTAGGAGTTTTGGGATGGAGTCTCTCAGGTCTCTTACATACAGAATCATGTCATCAGCGAATAGAGCTAACTTAACTTCTTCCTTTCCAAATTGTATCCATTTTATTTCCTTCTCCTGTCTTATTGCTTGAGCTAGGACTTCCAGTACTATATTGAAAAGCAGAGGTGAGAGTGGACAACCCTGTCTTGTTCCCGATCTTAATGGGAATTCCTCCATTGTCTCTCCATTGAGTATTATTTGGGCCTTCAGAGGTTTGTATATTGCCTTTATTATGTTAAGATATGAACCAACTATGCCAATTCTCTCCAATGTTTTGATCATGAAGTGATGTTGTATCTTGTCAAAGGCCTTTTCTGCATCTATTGAGATGATCCTGTGGTTTTTGTGTTTAACCTTGTTTATGTGGTGTATTACATTGACAGATTTCCATATGTTGAACCCCTCCTGTGTTCCTGGGATGAATCCCACTTGGTCAAGGTGGATAATGCTTTTGATGTGTTGTTGGATTCTGTTTGTGAGGATTTTGTTCAGGATTTTTGCATGTAAATTCATTAGGGAAATTGGTCAGTAGTTTTCTTTTCTTGTTGCATCTCTGCCTGGTTTGGAATTAGGGTGATGCTAGCTTCATAAAAGGAGTTGGGTAGTTTTCCCTGTTCACCAATTGTGTGGCACAGTTTGAGGAAGATTGGTTTGAGTTCTTCCATTAAGGTTTGCTATAACTCAGCTGTGAAGCCATCTGGTCCTGGACTCTTCTTTTTTGGGAGGTTTTCTTTTTTATTACTTTTTCAATCTCCATGAGTGTGATGTGTTCATTGACATGATTTATCTGCTCTGAGTTTAACTTTCGTAGATGGTATGCATGCAGGAGTTTATTCATCTCCTCCACATTATCCAGTTTTGTGGAGTACAGGTTTTTGAAACAAGTCTTGATGATTATCCCAATTTCACTTATGTGTCTTGTGATCTCTCCTTTTTCATTTTGAATTTTGTTAATTTGAAGCTTCTCCTTTTTGTGCTTGATCAAATTGGCCAGGGGTGTGTCAATCTTGTTGATTTTTTCAAAGAACCAGCTCTTTGTTTTATCAATGGTCTTAATTGTTTCCTTGGTTTCCAATTCATTGATTTCTGCTCTGATTTTAATTATTTCTTTCCTTCTGAAGCTCTTTGGGTTGGATTTGTCTTGTTTTTCCAGTGCCCTTAGGTGGATGGTTAGGTTGATTTGGGATCTTTCTGTCCTTTTTATGAAGGCATTGGGTGCTATGAATTTTCCCCTGAGGACCGCCTTCATTGTGTCCCATAAGTTTTGGTACGATGTGTTCTCATTGTCATTCAATTTCAGAAATTTTGCAATTGTATTTTTTATTTCATCCACTGTCCATTTATTGTTTAAAAGTGTGCTGTTCAGTTTCCAGGTGCTGTTGGGATTCCTGGTGGGTCTTTTGTTGTTGCTTTCTAGCAATATAGCATTGTGATCTGATATGCAGGGAATTATGTCAATCTTCCTAAAAATGTGGAGGCAGGCTTTGTGACCCAGTATATAGTCTATTTTAGATAATGTTCCATGGGCTGCTGAGAAGAATGTGTAGTCTGTGGAATAGGGATGTAAAGTTCTGTAGATGTCTGTTAGGTCTAAGTGGTCTATGGTTTTGTTGAGCTCTCTTACTTCCCTGTTGAGTTTCTGTGTGGTTGAGCTGTCTATTACTGATAATGGTGTATTGAAGTCCCCAGCTATGATGGTGTTGGTGGTTATTTCTGTTTTATTGTCAAGTAGGGTTTGTTTTATGAACTGTGGTGCCCCTGTGTTTGGTGCATACAGATTTATGATTGTAATATCCTCTTGTTGGATCGTTCCCTTGATAGTTAGGAAGTGGCCTTCTTTTTCTTTTTTGATTATTTTTGGTTTGAAGTCTATTTTATCTGATATTATTATAGCTACACCTGCTTGTTTCTTATTCCCACTTGCTTGGAATATTGTTTTCCACCCTTTCACCCTGAGGAGGTGTCTGTCTCTAGTGGTGAGGTGGGTTTCTTGAAGGCAACAGATTGAGGGGTCTAATTTTTTGATCCATCCTGTTAGCTTGTGTCTCTTGATGGGTGAATTAAGGCCATTAATATTTAGGGTAATGACTGTGAGATTTTCTTTGATCCCTTCCATGTTGTGTTGGTAAATGAGGGTTGGTGTTTTCATGGATTTTGAAGTTTTTTGTCCCTACTCTGAGTTTGGTTATTGTGATCTGCTTCTTGTAGGCAATTGAGTTTGATTATTTGTTTCTTCTCTGTGGAGAATTTCCTGAAATACTCTCTGTACATTTGTTTTTTTGTTCATCTAACTGTAAAGGTGAGTTTGGTCATGGAATGTTTTTCTTTTACCAACTATTATGAGGGACACTTTTGCTGGGTAGAGTAGTTTGGGTTGGAAGCCATAGGTTCTTAAACACTGCAGTGTTTCGTTCCAGGCCCTTCTAGCTTTCAGGGTTTTCCCTTGCGATGTCTGAAGTAATTCTGATGGGGTTACCTTTGAAAGTGGTATGCTGTTTTTCCCTAGCTACTTTTAGGATTTTCTCTTTGGTGCCAATGTTTAGAGTCTTAATGACAACATGTCTTGGAGAGTTTCTCCTTTGGTCCAGTCTGTTTGGAGTTCTATTGACTTCTTGTATCTTGATGGGCCTTTCTTTTAAGAGACTGGGGAAGTTTTCTTCTATTATTTTGTTAAATAAATTCTCCATGCCTTTTGTTGAATTTCTTCTCCTTCCGGTATTCCAATGATCCTAATATTTGGATGTTTAAGTGTATCCCACAATTCCCTCATGTTCTGTTCACAGGAACCTTTGAAATTACTGAAATTTTTGAACTCTCGAACTGTTTCTTCCACCTTGTCTTCCAGATCAGAGTTTCTGTCCTCCACATGGCTGACTCTATTCTTGAGAGCTTCTAGAGAATTTTGGACTTGTTCACTTAAGTTTGCATTTTGTACTACTTTTCTATGTATAGTTTCCATATCTCTGTCAAGCTCCCTTTTCACATCATTTTCTGATTTTCTTGATGATTCTTGGAATTCATCCTTGCATTTCTTTATGTCTTCATTTAGCATGGCCAGCTGACTTTTAAGGTCTTCATTTTTTTCACTCTCCATCAAATCTCTTAACTCTCTTTGTACTCCTTCCACTTTCTTATCTATTAGTTCTAGTTTAGTGATGGCAGCATCCACACAATTATCGGTCCTTTGTTGCTTTCCTGCAAGTTCTACCAGTAGGTTGGTCAGGGTTGCATTGCTCATAGCTTCAATTTGGTGTTCTGAACCTAATGACTCTTCTATGTTTTGGTTAGATGTATTCATGGTAGGACTGGGTGATCTAACTGGATTTTCTTGCATTTGGTGTTTCATGTTATTTCTTTTGTGCTGTGGTCTGCCCATGACAGGGTATGGGCATGTAGTTGGGTGGATCAGCTGGGCTCAAGCACAATGGGAATCTGAGGCAACCTGAGGCAGTTGCCAAGCAGCCTGGGCTTTGGCTCTCACTTGCCAAAGCCACCTATCTACTGCCTGGCAGGGGTGCCAAAATTGCCTGAATTCTCAAGCGGTAATGTGCCAAAGCTGCCTGCATTCAAGCTAGGAGTGACACTGAGGCACCAAGCACTGAAGCAGCCCAAACTCTGCCTGGAAACACTGGGACCAGAAAGCAGTCTGTGCTCCACCACCACAGGACAATGGCGGTTGGCTGGCATGGCAGACAGGTAGGGGATGGTACCTGAGCTGGCACAAGCGAGAGACACAATCTGAGCTTGTGTGGCAGTTGCTGTGGGACTGGGTTCGCTGAATGCACAGCGGCAGGGGCAGTAAATGAGCGAGTGGGCAGAGTAGTCTAAGCTTCCCCAGGCAGGGATCATTTGGCGTGTGTCAGAGGCACCGTGTGGTGCCATTAACAGGGCAGTTTTTTTGGGGGGGGGGTGGGCTACCCGCCCTTGAGGGGATCCGCGATTCTCTGTCCCCCCCCCCCAATAACCTCCCAGTGACAATCTAATGGAGATTGTTCTCCCCTAAAAGACCCAGTGAACTCTTAATGTCTTGCCTTCTTTCCCCGGGATTCGCAGTGCAGCTAAGCGGTTGCCATCTTGGGGGGAAGTCTTGAGATTTTTTAAATATCTTGTTCCCATTGTGCTTTTGCAATGTGGTGTAATTTATCAAAATATGATTTGTCTACTTATATTTCTAAAATATTTATAGAGTTACATACTGTTCTTTGATGCCTTGGTGAGAAGCAGATCCACAGATGGTCCCTTAAGATGATAACAAAGATGAAATATTCCTGTTGCTTAGTGATATGTAGCTTGGCACCATGCACAATGCATTACTCGCTTGTTTGTGATGATGTTAGTGTAAACAATTCTATATATAGCACAGCAGGTATAGACAGTTCATAATACCTGATAGTCCTCATCAATGACTCTGCGGCTGGTTTATTTATTTGTTGTTTTCATCATATTAGATTATATCCCTTGCACTTATAAATGCATTTTGTTTATTTATTTTTATTTCTTTATTATAAAGCAGTGTGATATGCAAAACCAACAGATGCCTCATACATCTCATGCTTTGTGCCTTTTGATTGTATCCTATGCTATGTTGAGTGAAGGACTACACCATATAGGCAACCATCTTACTACCTATGTGTATTCCATAGTATTATGTTGCATCTTGTAAGAATTCATAACAAATGTTACTTTAAAATTAAAAAGTAAAGCATTGATTAAATATTAATAAAACATTAATTACTTGCTCTGCCTTCAAGCTGCTACTTTTTGCTCTGGGGCTGATTCTCCTCCCAGGAAGACCTATCTCTATTTGCTGCTCTCCACCTCACAAAGCACAATTTTTTTGCAGTATATTCTGATCTCTCCCACACAGCTCCCATAGCCCCTGAGTGGGCTGTCCTAGCATTCGCCTTTTGGCCTTCTGCTTGAGTTTCACAACTCTGCTTGCTCTGAGACTCGTTAGGCATAGTAGGCTAAGCATATCCATATCTTTTTTTTTTTTTTTTTTTTTTTTTTGGTTTTTTGAGATAGGGTCTCACTCTAGCCCAGGCTGACCTGGAAGTCACTATGGAGTCTCAGGGTGGCCTCGAACTCACAGAAATCCTTCTACCTCTGCCTCCCAAGTGCTGGGATTAAAGGCGCGCACCACCATGCCCGGCTATATCCATATCTTAATAGAATCTGGGCACTACCAATATAATGCAACATCTGTATTCCTCAAAGTTGTACCAGGAGAACAATTTGAAAAATTTGTTTTGTCTGAAACTGAGTTAAAACATTGTAACCAGTGGGTCACATGGCAACTGGGCAGCACAGAAAACACTTCTAGAGCATGACACAGTGGAATATTTGACCTTTTGCTCCACGAACAAGCATGTGTTTCTCCCCCCCCCTTTTTTTCTTTATTAGTTACTTTTGTATTCAGCAAATACAGTCAGTTTGGTACCATTATTAGGCTCATCCGTGACCTAGCCCCTCCCCTTGGCCCCTCTTTGTTGAGGTATAAGGGACAGGAATTGTGGAGTTAGCCCACAGTTATGGGTAAGATAAATGTCTCTGCATATCATGACCCAACATGTGGCTCTGACATTCTTTCCGCCCCCTCTTCTGCAAAGTTTCCCTGAGCCATGTTGGGTCTGCTTCAGTGATGAGGTGTTGGGGGCCTCTGAGGCTCCGGCTCTCTGATTTGGTAGGAGTTGATTTTTCTCTGTGTTGATCTCCTTCCCTCTTGTGCTGGTATCCAGTTCATCAGGAAAACAGCCCCCTTGCTTGTTTCACCAATTTTTCTTAGTTGCAGCTGGCGCCCTTTTGAGGTATGATGGGGAAGCATGTGTTTCTTAAAGTCAAAGACGGTCTTGCCTTGAGAGCAAATGTGATCCCAAAAGTGAGCCTTTGTCAGTTCTGTGTGTTACAAAAATCATCACAGAATGAAAGATTTTAAACAGTGGATGATTTAAACAGTATTTTTTTTTCACAGTTCTGCAGGATTAAGGTCTTACATGTAAGGGTACCTTTTGTAATTTGTAGAAGAAAGTTTTCTTGCAGTATCCTTATATGTTTAAGACAGAATAAACAAACTTTGCATTTCTTAAAATAAAAAAAATAACACTGCCACATGATAGTTTCATTTCTTATCTATTGTAAGTAGAGCAGTAATAAACATGAATCAACAAGCATCTCTACAGTACAGTGTAAATGCCTTAGGATATATTCCCAGGAGTTATCTAGTTGGGTCATAAGGCAGTTCTATTTCTAATTTTTTTGAGAAATCTTGATAGGATTTCCATAATGGCTATACTAGTTTGCACTCGCACCAGCAGTAAGTAAGGATTTCTCTTTTCCTACTCTCTTGCTAGCATTTACTGTTAGTTTTCCCAATGATAGCCATTCTTATGAGGGTAAGATGATATCTTAAAGCGATTTTAATTCACATTTCCCTGAGAGTTAAGAATGTTGAACACTTTTTGAAATAGCTGTTGGTCATTTGTGTGTGTGTGTGTGTGTGTGTGTGTGTTTCTCTTGTTAACTGTCCATTTTGTAGCCTTGTGGTAATTGGCTGCTTGTTTGTTTGTTCGGTTCTGATATGTAATGGAGTTCTTTATAAATTCTGGATATTGACCCATATCAAAAATATTACTGACAAAGATTTCCTCCCATTCTGTGGCGCTCATAGTTCCTTTGGCTATACAGAATCTATTTAACTTCACACAGTCTCATTTGTTCACTGTCGGGGCTACTTTCTGTGCTACTGGAATTCTATTCAGAAGTTCTTGCCTGTGCCTGTATGTTGAAGTGCATTTCCTACATTTTCCTTTAGCAGTTTCCACATTTAAGATTTTATATTAAGATCTTTGGTACACTATGAATTTGTATTTGTACAGAGTGAAAGATACAAATAGAATTTTATTCACTGTAGGTGGATATCCAGTTTTAGCAGCACCATTTCTTAAATAGGCTATCTCTTTAACAACTTGTTTATCAAAACTTAGGTGGCAAAGCTGTGTGGATTTATTATTGGGTCTTCTACGCTGTTCCATTGGTCTGTCTTTGTCACTATCACTCTGTAGTGTAACCTGAGGTCAGGTATCCTGACACCTCCTGCTGTGTTCTTTCTTTCTCCTTATAATTACTTTGTCTACTTGTGGTCTTTTATGTTGCCATATGAATTCTTGGATTGTTTTCTTACAGTTCAGTGAGGAAAGCCATTGGAACTTTGATGAGGATTGTCTTAATCTGTATGTTACATTTGGGAACATAGTCAGTTTCACAATATTAATTCTGCCAATCCAGGAGCAAGAAAGGTCTTTCCCTTGACCATTACCTTCTATGGTTTTAATTTTTAACTTTTACTTTTTGGTATCTTCAGGTTTTCATTGCAGGGGTGTTTCACATTTTTTGGTTAGGTTTATTCCTAGCTACTTAAATTTTTACCACTTGTGATTGGGATGTTTTACTGATTTCTTTCTCTATGAGTTCATTTGGTATACATGAAAGCTATTGATTTGGTATGATAATTTTATACCTTGCAACTTCCCATAGTTTTTATAGTATCTTGTAAGTGTAGAATCATGTCATCTACAAAAAGTGATAGTTTCTTCTGACTTGCCTATTTTTTTTATTTCTTTTGTTTATTTATTTATTTGAGAGAAACAGACAGAGAGAGAAAGAGAGAGAGAGAATGGGTGCACCAGGGCCTCTAGCCACTGCAAATTAACTCCAGGCATGTGCACCCCTGCATCTGGCTAACGTGGGTCCTGGGGAATCAAACCTCGAACCGGGGTCCTTAGGCTTCACAGGCAAGTGCTTAACCACTAAGCCATCTCTCCAGCCCCTGACTTGCCTATTTTTATTCCCTTATATCATCTTGTCTTATTTCTCTAGCTAGGACTTTAAACATGATGTTGAACAGGAGTGGCATCATTATCTCATTCTCAATTTTAGAGGAAGTGGTCTTAGTTTTTCTCTATTTAGTATAATGTTGGCTGTGGCCTTGTCACAATATGGCCTTTATTGTTTTGTGTATGCTCCATGTATGCCTATTAGCTCTAGGACTCTCATCATGAAAGCGTGTGGAACTTTGTCAAATTCATTTTCTGCAACAATTGAGATGACCATGTGAGTTGTGTCCTTAAATTTATTTATGTGGTGTATTATATTTATTAACTTATGTATACTGAACCACCCTCCATGACCACTATGTAGTCCATTTGGTCATGATGGATGCTCTTGTAAATTTGATCTTCTTTTTGGTTTTAATATTTTATTTATTTGTTTGAGAAAGAAAGAAAGGAGAATGGGCACACCAGGGCCTCTAGCCACTGCAAACTCCAAAAGCTTGCACCACCTTGTGCATCTGGCATTACATGGGTACTAGGGAATCAAACCTGGGTCTTTTGGTTTGCAGGCAAGTACCTTCACCACTAAGCAATCTCTCCAGCCCCTTGATGTGTTCTTGAATTCAGATTCTGAGTATCTTTTTTGATATATTTTGTATCTATGTTCATCAGGGAAATTGGTCCATAATTTTCTTTTTTGTTGTTATATCTTTATCTGGTTTTGGAATCAGGGTAATACTGGCTCTGTAGAATGAATTTCATAGTTGTTCTTTCATTTTTACTTTGTGAAACAATTTGAGAATAGTTAGTATTAGATCTTCCTTAATAGTTTGATAGCATTCAGCAGTAAATTAATTGATTTTGGGATTTTATTTGTGAGGAAACATTTAATTACTGTTTAACCCCATTGCTAGTAATGAGTCTGTTTAAGTTATTGCTATTTTCCAGTTTTAACTTTGGTAGGTTATGTATGTTTAAAAATTTGTCCGTGTCTTCTAATTTTCAAGGTTTTTGAAACATACATTTTTAAAGTATTCTCTAATGATGTTCTGGATTTTATTAGAGTCTGAAACAACTCCCTTTTGTCTCTGATTTTGTTCATTTGGGTCTTCCTTCTTTTTTGGGGGGGGGCAGTTTGAGGTAGGGTCTCACTCTAGCCCAGGCTGACCTGGAATTTACTATGTAATCTCAGGGTGGCCTCGAACTCACTATCCTCCTACCTCTGCCTCCCAAGTGCTGGGATTAAAGGCGTGTGCCACCACGCCCAGCTTCCCTCCTCCTTTTTGTCAGTTTGGTGAAGGGTTAACCATTCTTACTTTGTCAAAGAACAGGCTCTTCCTTTGGTTGATCCTATGTACTGTCCTTTTAGTGTCCATTCATTCATTTATGCCCTGATCTTTATTAGTTATTGCCCTGTACTAGGTTTTGGATGGGCTCTGGATTGTTTCCCTAGATTCTTGAGATGGGTCATTACGTTTACCTGACATCTCTGATTATTTAATATGGAATCTACAGCATAAACTTTCCTCTTAGGACTGTCTTGGCTGTATCCCAGAGAACCTGGTATATTGTACTGTCATTTTCATTTGTTTCTAGGAATTTATTAACTTCTTTTCTTGACTTATTCAATAACCTATTAGTCATTCAAAAGTGTGATTTTTGGTCTCCAAGAATTTGTGAAGCTTCTGTATTCTCTCTTGCTATTGATTCCTACTTTTTTAAAAACAATTTGGTTTATTTTTATTTATTTATTTGAGAGTGACAGACAGAAAAAGAAAGAGGGAGGGAGGGAGAGAGAGAGAGAGAGAGAGAGAGAGAGAGAGAGAGAGAGAGAGAGAGAATGGGCACACCAGGGCCTCCAGCCACTGCAAACAAACTCCAAATGCATGTGCCACCTTGTGCATCTAGCTTACATGGGTCCTGGGGAATCGAGCCTCGAACCGGGGTCCTTAGGCTTCACAGGCAAGTGCTTAACTGCTAAACCATCTCTCTACCCTTGATTCCTACTTATATTTCCATATGGTCTGGTAGGATACAAAGGATTTTGGGGGATATTTGCTAAAGTTTGTTTTGTGGCCTACTATGTGGTTGATTTTGGAGAAGGTTCCATGGGTCACTGAGAAGAATGTGCATTCCATATCTATTGGATTGACATACTCTGTGTATATCTATTAAGTCAAATTGGTCTGTGGCATAGTTTAGCTCTGAAGTTTCTTTGCTGATTTTTAGTCTGAAAGACCTATCTAAATATGACTGCAGGGTATTGACAACTTCAACTATTGTTGTATCAGTATCTATGTGATCTTTTGTAGTCTTTTAGTGTTTGTTTCATGAAATTAGGAGCCCCAATATTTGCTGTATAAATTATAACAATTGTTATATATTTTCATACATTGTTCCTTTAAAACAAAGGACTAATTTTTAATATATATTATTTGAGAGAGAAGAAGTGAGAGAGAATGGACATACCATGGCCTCCAGCCACTGTAAATGAATTCCAGATGCATGTGCCACCTTGTCCATGTGGCTTTATGTTGGTACTATGGAATTGGATCTTTTGTAGGCTTTACCAGCAAATGCCTTAACTGCTAAGCCATCTTTCCAGCCTTTATTGTTCCTTTCATTAATATGTAGTGTTCACTTTCATTTCTTCTGACTAGTTTTGGTTTGAAATCTATTGAAAAATAGCTATTATCTCCCACTTATTTAGGACTTGTTTGCTTGGCACTTTAATGCCCATTCTTTGATATTCTGATTTGAATAACTGTGCTAGCTAAGTGTACTACTTAGAAACAATGGATAGTTAAAATCTTGGTGTTTTTCTTTTTTTGGGGGGGTGTTTTGAGGTAGGGTCTCACTCTGGCTCAGGCTGACCAGGGATTCACTATGTAGTCTCAGGGTGGCCTTGAACTCACAGTGATCCTCTTACCTCTGCCTCCCTAGTGCTGGGATTAAAGGCGTGTACCACCACGCCTGGTGTTTTTTGTTTGTTTGTTTGTTTTGTTTAACTCAGTTATTTGGTGTTCATCTTTCTATTGTGGAATTGAGGTCATTTAAATTTAAAGTTATTATTAAAATAAACTTTCTATTTCTTAATATTTTGTTGGGTGATGTTTTAATTGGCTGAAATAGTAACATTTATTTTACTTTTCCCTGAGAGTTTTCTGATTTGTAGTGTTAGGCTTGATTCTTTATTTCTAAATTCTTTGTTTGTTTCTGCCTGAAGTTTCTTCTTTTGTGCATAGTCATCCTTTCAGAATTGACTGTGAATCTGGCTGCATGAACTGCCTGTTTGTTGTTGTCTCAACACGCTCTCATTTCTTCATCAATTTTGAAAGATAACTTTTCTGGCTTTTAGACTTGCAGATGGGAAGTCTCCAGTTATTCAGATAGTCCTGCCTCTGTGTGTGACAGCATTTTCCCCTTACAGCTCTTAGTCTCATTTCTTTATATTTTGGCATCTTTACTATAATATGTTATACAAAAGTCTTTCTCTGATCAGCTCTATTAGGAGTTCTGTATACTTCTTGTACTTGCATGCCAACTTCTTTCTCCAGGTTTGGGAAATTTGCCCTCAGAATTTCATCAGTCAGCAGCATTTATCTCCGTCTTTTACATCTTGTATTCTGAGTTTTGTTTCTTGAATTTACCCCAGACTTCTTGAAAATATAGGCAACGCTCTTTACTTTTTTTGTCTTTATATACATCTGAGTATATTATTACATCAATTTTGTCCTTCATCTCTGACATTTGTTCTATGTGACCTTGTCTGTTGGTGATGATTTCTGGTAGTCTTTAGGGTCCTTTATATATAGAATCATGTCATCTGCAAATAATGAAAAGTTGATCTTTTCCTGACCAATTTGTATCCCTTTTATGTGTGTCTCTTGCCTTATTGCTATGGCTAAGACTTCCAGTACTATATTAAATAAAAGTGGGGACAGTGGACACCCTTGTCTTGTTCATGGTTTTAGTGGAAAAGCTTCCAGTTTTCCCCCATTTAGTAGTATGTTGCCTGTAGGCTTGTCATAACTAGCCTTTATTATATTGAGATATGTTCCTTCTATTCCCAGTCTCTGTAGGACTTTTATCATGAAGGGTTGGGTTTTGTCAAATGCTTTCTCAGTGTCTAATGAGATGATCATGTGATTTTTGTCCTTCAGTCCATTTATATAATGTATTACATTTATTGATTTGTGTATGTTGAACCATCCCTGCATCTCTGGGATAAAGCCTACTTGGTCAGGGTGAATGATCTCTCTGATATATTCTTGTATTCTGTTTGTCAATATTTTGTTGAGAATTTTTGCATCTATGTTCATGAGGGAGATTTGTCTGTAATTTTCTTTTTTTGTTCTATCTTTGCCTGGTTTTGGTATCAGGGTGATGCTGTCTTCATAGAAGGAATTTGGTAGGATTCCTTATTTTTCTATTTTATGGAAAAGCTTGAGAATCAATGGTGTTAGTTCTTCCCTGAAGGTCTGGTAAAATTCAGCAGTGAATCCATCTGGGCCTGGACTTTTTTTAGTTGGGAGATTTTTGATAACTGCTTGGATCTCCATGCTTGTTATAGGTCTACTTAAGTGATTAATCTCATCTTGATTTAATTTAGGTAGGTCATATAAATCAAGGAAATCATCCATTTCTTTCAGATTTTCATACTTTGTGGAGTATAAGCTTTTATATTATGTCCCTATGATTTTTTGAATTTCTCTGGCATCTGTTGTAATGTTACCTTTTTCGTCTCTAATTTTATTAATTTATGTCTCTTCTCTCTTTCTTTTGGTCACATTTGCTAAGGGTTTATCAGTCTTCTTTATCCTTTCAAAGAACCAACTCTTTGTTTCATTGATTCTTTGGATTGTTTTTTTTTTTTTTTTTGGTTTCTATTTGATGAATTTCTGCCCAATCTTTATCATTTCTTTCTGTCTACTGATTTTTGGCTTCTTTTTCCAAGACTTTAAGGTGAAGCACTAGGTCATTTACTTGTGATCCTGCTAATTTCTTAATATAGGCACTTAAAGCTATAAATTTACCTCTTAGGACTACCTTCATTGTGTCCCAGAGATTTTGGTATGTTGTGTTCTCATTATTGCTTGATTCTATAAATTTTTTGATTTCCTTCTTGATTTCTCCATTGACCCATTCATAATTTAGTAGTGTGTTGTTTAATTTCCTTGATTTTGTGTATGCTCTACAGCCTTTCTTGCTATGGATTTGTAGTTTGATTCCATTGTGATCAGATAGAATGAAAGGAATTATTTCAATTTTCCTGTATTTGTTAAGATTTGCTTTGTGTCCTAATATATGGTCTATTTTAAAGAATGATCCATGTGCTGCTGAAAAGAATGTATATTCTGCAGCATTTGGATGAAATGTCCTGTATATATCTGTTAGGTCCATTCCTTCTATCACCTCATTTAGTCCAGATGCCTCTCTGTTTATTTTTTCCTGGGATGACCTGTCAATTGATGAGAGTGGGGTGTTGAAATCACCCACTACCATTGTGTTTGGTTTTATCTGTGACTTTAGTTCTAGTAGTGTTTGTTTGATGAATTTGGGGGCCCCATGGTAGGTGCATATATGTTTAGGACTGTAAAGTTCTCCTGTTGGAGGGTGCCTTTAATCAATATAAAGTGGCCTTCCTTATCTTTCCTAACTAATGTTCAACTGAAATCTACTTTGTCAGATATTAGGATAGCAACTCCTGCCTGTTTTCTAGGTACATTTGCTTGAACACCATTTTCCAACCTTTCACCCTAAGATGGTGTCCATCTTTTGTAGAAAGGTGGGTTTCTTGGAGGCAACAAATTGAAGGATCCTGCTTTTTAACCCCGTCTGCAAACCTATGTCTTTTGGTTGGGGCATTGAGGCTGTTGATATTAAGAGATATTATTGAAAAGTGTGTATTCATTTTTGCCATTTTTTTGTAGTTCTTCCAGTTTTACCTTTGCTCTCTTGTGTTAACTAATATTTGAGTATTGTTAGTTTTTTCCTGGTTCCTTATATGTGTGCTTTTCTTTTTCTTCAGCATGGAGGATTCTTTCAAGTATTTTCTGTAGAGCTGGTTTTGTCTTCAAATACTCCTTTAGCTTGCTTTTGTCATGGAATGTCCCTATTTCTCCGTCTATTTGAATGGATAGCTTTGCAGGATAAAGTAACCTTGGCTGACAATTGTTATCTTTCAGAACTCGGAATGCATTGCTCCATGCCCTTCTGGTTTATAACGTTTGTGTTGAGTAATCTGCTGTAATCCTGATATGCTTGCCTTTGTAGGTAACTTGATTTTTCTCTCTGACTGCTTTCAATATGTTTTCTTTGGTTTGTGTGTTTGGTAGTTTGATTATAATATAGAGAGGAGAGGTTCTTTCCAGGTTTTTTCTGGCTGGTATTCTAAAGGATTCCTGTATCTGCATTGGCACCTCTTTCCCAATTTGGGGGACGTTTTCTTCTATGATTTTGTTGAAGATGCCTACTATGCCTTTGGAGTGAAATTCTTCTCCTTCTACTATGCCATGAATTCTTATGTTTGATCTTTTCATAGTGTCCTGAATATCTTGAAATTTCCACTCATACTTTTCTATTAGTTTGTCTTTCTCTTTGTTGGACTGTATTGGATCTGCCACCTGGTCTTCCAGCTTAGATATTCTGTCCTGTCCTTCATCCATTCTACTGGTGAGATTTTCTACAGAGTTTTTTATTTCATTAACTGTGTTCTTTATTGCTAGTAATTCTAACTGGATTTTATTATTTCTATTTCCTTATTTATGTCTTGTATTGACCTTTTTATTTCATTAAATTGGCATTCTGTGTCTTCTTTGCTTCCTTTGATTTCTTCTTTGCATTCACTTTGGAGACTGTCTCGTTGAGGTCTTAATTATACTATTTTAGATCATTCATCTGCATGGTGTCTATATGGTTATTAATTGTTTCTAGAGGCAGGGCTATAAGTGCTTTTCAGATGTCTCAGTTATCTCATTTTTAGCTCCTTATAGGGAACTCAAGAGGTTGGAAGTGAGTTGTGGTGGTGTGTTATTCCATATTCTTTGTGTTTTTTGGTTGTGTCATAGACACTCATGAGAATACATGTGTTTTCTGATTTTATTGGTTCCTTTTTTTCCAGTTCTATTTGGTTGTTTGTTTTGTTTTGCATAAACGCTTCTAAGAGGGTATCTTCACTAGGAAGTGTATTTCTCACATGTCTTTGGGGTTGGGTGCAGTGTGGAGCTCTTCATATTAGTTGATAGCTTTGGTTTGCTCAGATGAAAGATGCCTTTTTATTACAGCTTTATTGCCCATATTTTACTCCATATCAGGTATTTGTAAAGAGGGTGTGGTTTATAAATTCTTTTAAGAGCAAAGTATAGAAGAGATTGAGTAGTAAAGTGAGGAAGGGGTGCATAAGAGAGAGAAGTGAAATTTGGATGATAAAATAACTACATATGAGGAAGGATGGTGACTAATATAGCTATATAAATGTAGAGAAACAGATTTTTGTGAATGTAGAAAAGAAAGGGATAGTAATGAAGGTATATTCTGGTGAAATAGAGGGTTTAAATACAGTAATTTGACAATATATTACATTTACAGTGCTTGTAGAAATATGCAATAGCATAGGCTGAACTAAGAAGTCATTAAGAAGGAAGAGAAGAAAGATAAAGAAAAGCAAGACTAATAACAAACCAACAAAAATAACAAAAACAAAACATTTTTATTTGTTTGTAAATTGTCATACAGCATATCAGACTGATTAAGCCTGTGTTTAGTGACTGGTGAGAAAGAGCTCTATGCTAATAAACATCTTCCTGTTAGTGTCCCCCTAGTCTGAACTGCCCTGCCCCCTAGGCCACATGCAACCTCACCTCCTGTGGAAGTGAGGTTAGAACTCCCAAAGGTAGGGAATCCTGTGGTCTAGAGGAATGTGGAAGTCTTGTCCACCTGAGCATCTTAGTGTGTAGTTGGGGGTGCAGGGCTCCCCTTCATTGGCAAGGAAGGGTGACTGTTTCTCCTACTGGCAGAGACCAGCTCTGGGTTTCCTGCTTCTGATTTGATTAGTCTCCAACAATTTGTACCCCATGTCTGGTTCTCACTGGATAGTTTCTGCTTCTCTAGACAAATGGGGGACTTCATAAAATCGATCCATGGAGACACTGATGTGGATCATTGTTGGGATGGTTGGGTCTTGTGTTTGGCAGGAGACAATTAGGACACTTGGGAGATAGCAGCAGCTGCTCTGAGAAGTGCTGAGATTTCTTTGATGTGCTAGAAACTGGCAGGTCCAAAGTGGTGGTTACTGGGAGTTTCAAGGTTGCTGGAGTGTTCATTCCAGAAACTTCTGTGGTTGATCTTCAGAATGCCTTTATCACACACTTCTGTTGTTACCCTGCACACCTGGGAGTTGGCTCTCCTCTTAGGAGGGGAACCATGGGGTCTGTACTGGGAGTGTCTTACTAGTCAGATGTCTCTGAAGGAACAGCCATCATGGACCATTCCAAGAGGAAGGAAGGTGCAGTTAATAGCTCAGGTTGCTCCCTTCAGTGTTCTTGTTCAGGATTCCCTTGACTGGCAGCCATGTCTGCAGACAGGGGTGCTCATGGATGGATTTCATGGTCATTGAGGTAGGACTTAACTTAGTGCTTATCCATCCTTCTGTCAAGGAGTTGGCACTGGAATTGGCTGGGCAGTGTACCCCGCCATGTCACCAAGTCATCCTAAGTGACATGTTACTAACTAGGCAGAGCAAAGAACAAGTGAGCCCTTCAAGGACTTTTAAAACCCCCTGGTTTAATTTTGGAATAATTGAAATTTGTTACCAAATCTTCCTTATTTTGTGTATAAAATAAGTCAGTCTAATAATTAAATTAAGAACCAAATAAAATATGATAAGTATATTCTCTTCATTATAAGAGTATTTCCTTTTCTCTGTGTTGATCACCTTCACCCTTGTGCTGGTACCCAGTTCACCAAGAAAACAGCACCCTTGCTTGTTTCGCCAACTGTTCTTAGTTTCAGCTGGGGCCCTTTTGAGGTATGATGGGGTGGCTCTCTCCTTAGGATCTACATCTATCTGAAAAAGAGAAGCAGATTCTCCAATGGAGAGTAAAG